>JARLTB010000243.1:4345000-4980000 GCA_030141615.1 Unio pictorum
TGGAGCATTGTGACATAAAACGAGTGAATCCAGAGGAGGAGAAGGAGGAGGAAAAAGAAGAAGTAGAAGTGAGAGACAGAGAGACAGAGACAAAGATACATACGAACATACATACAGAGAGATCATTCTTGACTCCTTTAGCGCGTGGTGTCACACTATCAATGTAGATGTTACATAGCTCCTATGTATAAAGAAGTACTGGGATCGAACTGGAAAAGGCTGTCAAAAATCCGAAGTCTACTGAAAAGCAATTTTTCTATTAATATTAAACAATAACATACTAGAGATAGAAGAAAGATTTAAAGCCAAATAAATCGCTAAAATAAATTCCCAACAGTGTAAAAATGTTTAAGAATAAAATATTACAAACTAATAACAAGTTATTTTCAATCAAAGTATTTTATTAAATATTTATTGCAAAAACTAGAATATTACTTCCTGTAATTTCAAAGGTATTTTATTTCTAAAACAAATTTGTAGCAAACCATTCATATAAAAACTAAATTTAATATTATAATTTAACACTTGTTATCATTGCATTAAAACCATCCGAGACGCCATATTTTAAATTTACTACTACTACTACTACTACTACTACTACTACTACTACTGACAATAATAATAATAGTAATAATAATAATAACAATAATAAAACAATAAGAATAATATAAATAATAATACTGATCATAATAATAATAATGATGATGATAACAACAACAGTAATACTAATAACAAAATATAATAATAATAATAATAATAATAATAATAATAATAATAATAATAATAATAATAATAATAACGACAACATGGAGTAAGTTCTTTAGAGGTTGATGACACAAATTAGAAACATGTAATTCCCCAATGTATTATCGACCTAAGAAATATATCTAACTAAAACTAATTACATAAGCACTTTTCCTACTTATACTACTTTATTTATTTATTTATTCTCGGGGAATTGGAGAAAGTTGGTGAAACTGCAAGGAAACAGGCTCTTTCCTAGGAATCGCCTGGATCGGGGCACGCACAGGTGTACAGCCCAGTACAGCTCTGTGCCTAACCCAGTCAGTCCTGCAGGGAAGCCGACCGAAACCTATCCCCAATTTTTACATCTATCCCTCTTAAATTATTATTTTATTTATTATTTATTTATTCTACGGGAATAGGGGAAAATTGGTGAAACTACAAGGAAACAGGCTCTTTCTCAGGAATCGCCTGGACTGGTGCACGCACAGGGGTACAGCCCAGTACAGCTCTGAGCCTAATCCAGTCAGTCCTATAGGGAAGCCGACCGACCCCTACCACCCCATTCTAACCCATTCTAACCCTCTGTCTGTTCGTCTGTACTGTCCTGTCTGTATCTTATGTACAGTTACATGTTCTTAGACATTAAAATTCTCACCATGACAACTGGAATGAGAATCCAATATGATTAACTGCTAAACCAAATATGGACCTTTCGATCCACACCCACCAAACTCAAAACTCACAATAACCTAATCCGATCAAACTAAGTCACTCTGACCTAGCTAGGTTTTTTGTTTTTTCTAGGGGGATTTGCTCTCGACAGAAGGGCTTATCCCCGGCCGGCCGGATAGGGAATACACCGTACACTCCGTACATAACTAGGGAATAGTGATAGGTGATAAGCAATTAAGAAACTACAAAAATCTCGATACAATTACACAGGTGGCTTACACATTATTGGAGTAAGGCGTCCACTAGCACAACTGGACTGAATTTGACGTAAAATACTAGGAGACCTTGTAGTTAAGGTGTGGACTGCATCCATGACCGGTGCTGTCTTTCGATATGTGTGTACGGCGTGTGTTGCTGCGTCGCTGATTGTGGACTCCGGGAGTGCCTGGGGAGGCCTCGTGCCTCTTCGTAAGTGGGCCCGGGGGTGCGTTTCGCCCTGACTCTGCGCGCGGGGCGGCGGGTTGCGGGTTTGGTGTTGCCTTGGATGTTTGTCGGAGCCTGACCGGGACCGGTTCCGCCTTTTCCTCTTCCTGCACATGTACAATTCAAAGTTGATAGGGGGGAGGTGTGGGTGGACTAGTACCTACCTACCCCAGGGCTTTCAATTATACCGATAGTTACTTAATAGTAATTCGGTATAACGCCTAAAAGTAATAAGTGAACTTGTATGCACATAAACGCCCGAGGGGGGAGTAAGGACCCCTCCCCTAGGGAAAATAAATGTCCAGCGATATGCTGGATATAAAAGTAGCCCATATGACCCTTAGTGGCCGGTGGTTACTATAAAACACCAAAGTAGTAGTAGTTAATATCGCTGATTCGACGACAAAAAATACCAACACCGGTAAAACTACCATCCACGGAACGTATGCCACCGAATATCAGCAGGATAGTAAATAGCTTGGTAAACCAAAATCTAGCTCTGTTGATAAATCAAGATGGTGAATCACAAGTAAATATTTCCACGAGTTTAATCGCTGGTAGCGGCTTGATAAAATCAGCGAGATCACGATTATCAATTTTGTTCATATCACGCGATAAATCCTGATTCCCGATCAAGAATAGAACTTCACGTTTAGGATACAAGTAAATACTTTTTACCCTGTGAAGCTTTCATCGAAGTGGAAGGTCAACTAATTAATGATGTTACTAATGGTCCATATCCTAATCTCTCAACTACATCGATTGGATTTGTCAAAAATGGTATTAAGGCGTTGTTTAGTAGCGTACAGTATATGATTGACTCCAGAAAGATTGAGTCTATCGATAATGAGGTTGAAGTTGCCACTACAATAGTTGGGTTAGCCCGATCTGCTGGTCAATCAATGATGTTTGCTAAGGATACTAATGATTTCGCCGATCATAATCAATTTAGTGTATGACGACCAAAAAAGCATACTGCTGCTGCGGATGAAGTTTATACCGAAGCTGTTGTTATCAATAGTAATCGTAATTTCAAGCTAGGATTTTTAACTCGTAAAACAATGTTAGATGACAATGGGATATTTTCATGCGCAATTCCTCTGGTTCAGTGTTTTGGTTTCTGTAGAAATGTTAGAAAACTTATCTTTGGATCTAATCATACAGTATATCTTATTTGGAAATCTCATGACAATGATGCAATCTGGCACGCTGCTGGTATTGAAACTGGTAGAGTAGTTTTATCAAAACTTTCATTGTGGATGCTTCAACGAAGAATATTTCCGCTCCTGCAAGATAAAAATAGATTAGAGGGACCTGATAAACAAAAGCGTTGTCTTATGATATTTGATAAGCTAGGAGTCAACGATGTATCATTGCGAATAATTTGCCAGCAAGAAACCTTCGTAGATATTTTGCTTGATTGTAAGAATAACTAAATAGCTCGCTCGTATCATCGTTTATGATCTTTTATGGGGCGTGACCAAATTATCGATACTGGATTACAAATATCATTGTTGGATTTCCAAAGATTGTATCCTATCTATTATTTTTCATTGCAACATCTCGATCTAAGTAGGCAGTCTGTCATTGACCTACATTTCCGTGCCCGTGTAGCGGAGCCTCCTCTTATCGAGGCGGATCCACCTGAAGTACACGGTCCATATAGAGCAATTGCTGTTATTCTTAGTTATAAATCAATGTTACTTGAAGATGGCGGTCGAAGAATGAGAGTTGTTGAAGCCCCACTAGAAAACATGTAAAACATGTAGACAATTAGATCAATTTATTATTTTTTTTAAAAAACATGTCGTACAATCATGTTTTTGTCACGTTGACTTCCGGTCAAGTAAAGAAATTACAATCGAAAAACTCTAGCACATGTGGTGCAAAAATAACTTTAAAACGAGAGCACATTGTTAATGGGGGGGGGGGCCAAATAAAATATAATTGACAAAAACCTAACTTAATCATTTCAATAAAGCGCTAAAAGCAAACACCGGTGTTCAATTTTAATTTGCTATCTCCGCGGTCAAGAATATGATAAAATCAGGAGGTATATATCCTGTACTCTCCGAGATTCCTGCGTTGATTGCCACCGTGGCTCCCGCTGTCGCTAAGGCTGCAGCGCTAGGTGCTGTTGGTATCGCTGCCAGAATAGCTTTGAAGAAAGACAAGATTATAAAAAAAAGAGAAAGGGTCTCAGACTACCAGGCAGTCGAATTACACGGTACGGGGCGGGATTGAGACTCCTAGGATGCATACGTTCATAACTCCAATCTCAAATTTGGTGTAATCGCCGCGGTAAAAAAATCCCGTATAAAGAATTTCAGAGGTGTTTTTATGAAAGATCAATTACCAAATCAACCGTACAATGTAGAAACCGGCATAATTAATCCCGATGATAACACTTGGCCTGGAACTCATTGGGTTGCATACGCATTGGATCTACGATGTATTATTTATTTTGACTCTTATGGGTTAGTGACGCCTATATAATTTTTCAAATACGTCCACTAGTTAAAAATCCTTGTTTGGTATTCAACGTTACCAAAACAGACAATGATAGATCCTCTGATGTGTGGCCGAGAAGTTATTAATGTCTCAAAATCCACTAAACCTCTTCATAAAGCTGTACATGAATACACTTGCGATAACATTTTAATAACATCTTAAATGTATAATGATAGATATTTGTGGGAGATCTCTCTCACGGAGAGGAAAAACTAATGACGTTTCATTCGAGGTTGTAAAAAATCATATCAATGATGCGTTATCGGAAACATTAAACCTGGTAAACGTATCGCCTGGCGATATCGTTGTATATCAAGACCGACAGGGAAAATTAAAAAGGAGTAATGCTTCCCTGAAAGACATTTAAGTTAAATTCGACAACGCAGTTGAACATTCCATCGCGATGTTTGCTTTAAAAGGGTAAAATTTAGACCAGGTGTTCTTTATTCAACCATCGATAGCAAACTAACATCGCTGAACAACGAATATATATATATATATATATATATATATATATATATATATATATATATATATATATATATATATATATATATCATCGACGAAAACACTAAGAGCGCTACGATCTGTTTGTGACGCTCATATAAATCTGTTTACAGGTTTACAAAACGTTTTCGGAAATGTTCAACTTTTGTTTATAATTCCTATGGAATTCCATCAGCGATCCCATTGAAGCTCGCTGATGTAAAAACCGCTGTGGATAAAGTGACAACGCTGAGATCCGAATAGGATAATCGTGTCCTCACGTATAATGACTTTTTCCGAGAACATGTACAGGTTAAAACCGAAATATTAAAATGTCTGGGAAATCTTCCATTGAAACTCTCTGATATAAATTCATCGACGATACACTAACACACGCTGAGAGCTGAATATGATGAACATATAAATTAACAGTTTACACGTCTCCCTAATAATGCTGGAAAGGTTGACGACGCTCTTGATAACTTTGGAAAATCTGCAAAAGTTCCTATTAATACATCCATCGCCGAGATTTAAAAAACTCATGAAGCTATCAGGGATAATTTTCCTCGTATGATTGGCACACTCGATAAAGTTAAAATACCTCAGAAAGGAAATATTTATAATGTCTACTCGATACTTCATGGATCCTTCCCTTGGACACGTCAAAATAATATTGTTGATGTTACCGCTGATGTTAAATGTATTTACAGAATAACATTAGTTTCACCCTCACAATTTAATTTATCATCGAGCTCATCCGCCGGGGTGAATAATATTATCAGCGCAGTAATAGACAAGGGGTCAACTGAACGATTTTCGATAACTTCCACCGATAAGAATTTAGCTCGATCATCGATCACATGTACGTATAATTTATTGTCGATTTAAGTAAACAACTTAAACAATACTACCCAGCAGTATCAATATGATCAAGTCCGAGAGCTACAAACTAACCTAAAATCCCTCACAGATGAGTATCAAACAAATGTAAAAAATATCGACGCATTGCTTACATCAATGTAATCGTGTACTCGATTTCATTTGTAATCTCTGGAACCTGTGTGATATTAACTTCGGTGACAATGATCGCTCCTGTAGTTGTCCCAATCTGTATTTCCGCGGCGACGACAATCACATGAGTGTTAGAAATTATCACAAAAATATCATCGTGTAGTCAACGAAAGCTCCATGATTACAATGTTACATTTCATACCGTGTCAACCGCGTATTCACAAATATCCGTGATGATATCGTCGAGTCTCGATGATACGATAATATCCGATGATGAAATATCCGCCATAATTAACATCTACGAATCCGCGATGTCAGCATTAGAAAAACATATAGATGATAATGTCAACGCCAACAAAATTACTTCAACAGGTAGTCGAGAACACCACTCCGGTGAAACCAACGATGAGATCAATCACGGCAAACTAACCTGAATTCAACATTTATTTTCCAACTCCGTTTCCAGTAAAAGAAATCGCGTTTAATCAGTTACGAGTATATTACAATTGGACTAATAAAAGATCAAGTTCATTCGCTGGTAAACCATCAAAAAACACCTTTGTGTTCACGAACAAAGACAAACCAGACGGTATTCCAGACTGGCAAATATTATATCGCCCTAAATGAGCTTATGATATCAAAGATATCAACAAAGAAATTCATCGCAGGATAAAATGTATCACCGGGGTTGAATCTAAGATCGAATTAACCGTTCATGAACCATCGCTGTCAATCACAATTGATGCAAACTCTCCTGGGTACACCGTAGATATATATAACTCGTCGATCAGAAATATATTAGGATGGCCTAAAAATCAACCAGTGAAAAACAACCACCTAAACGAGAAAAACACCAGTGGAGAAACTACCTGAACCTAAATTATCTGATTTTATCTTAGATAAGGAAGCATATCATGATGCAACGATATCATACACAACAAATATTAACTTTTCTAAATTTAATGAATATTTTAAGGGGATAATGGCATCAGGTGGCGGGTGGGATCAACCAATTCCAATTAAATTTATTGAACATTTCACAAAAATAAAAGATGATTTTGACAAATGCATAGACATACTAAAGGAAATATGTTCTTATATAAAAAAAAATATTTGATGATGGTATCTACGAACATATTACAGAATCTCCACGGGAGGAAACATCCAATACATAGAAATACGTAATCAAATTATCGCCGAGATGGAAGGATTTTCTAAGACAGACGCATGGAAAAGAGAATTTCCCTCGGATGATTTAGAATTGCTCAATGATGCAACTATCCCAGATAGATATCTTCGATGGAACAATACCCCAGATGGAACTGGCGGACATGTCTCACTGGGTAACGTTGATATAACCTCTGTAATCGCGGTAAACCTTTCATGTGATATCATCGATGGAAGTTACAACGCGAATACAGAATTATCAAATCAAGCGGATCAATGCACTACCATCTTCTGAAATTGTTGTTAATGATTTACCAAATATATAGCCTGTAAAGTAAATTGTCAACTGTTTTTAATTTTATTTATTGTTTAACATTTTGTCTCTAAGTCCAGGAAGTGAATTTGTCCCAGCGGAGCTACCACTTATTTGAAGATGCACGTCTGGAGTAAGGTCACGATGTATATAATCTATAACCCTCATTACACCCATCAATCAATTTTACCAAAATAAAGGGAATTAAAAGTTTTCTGAACAAAGTCTATAATATACAAGCTTTTGAAAATAGCCAGAATGACCAAAGAAAATAAAAGTTCGTATGCGATTTTCTTTTTATTTTCTGATGGCGCAGACCAACGTTGTCGGGCCGTATTCCACACGCCGAATTTTACTGCTGTTTTAACCCACCTATCAGACTATTTAAAGCTCGCTAGTAATTAATACATTTATTAAGACTGATCTTGCCATGCGGATGATAACTAACATGTGCTTTTATTTTGTTTCATAACGTTAAATCCTTCAGAGCACTTTAAATATGAGGTCAGGTATTAAATAAACTTGATTTTGGACAAGTTCAAGTTGAAGTACAATTTTCCACAGCATGAGTTTAACTAAATAAAAGCTATTACAAGTATAAGAAACAATGCAAATTAAATATACGAAATTTTAAAAAAATGGAAAGTATGCAATAACATATAAGCTATTTAGTCTTTTCATTTCCACCATTCAATAATTTAATTATATTTATTTCCTTACTTCCATGTTCAGCCTTACGTTTTTCACCAGTGTCAGTGAATTGGAAGGATATTATTATCATAAATTACCCCCATCCACCAGAATAATGCTTGCTAATTTTGGACCATGGTTGATTGAGACCGTCACTGTTTCAGTCCAATTAACATGCTGATTCTGACCATGTGAAATATTAATTGAAAACAATGAGACATACAAATCTGATTTATGTTAGTAGTTAGCATAGTGAAACAAAATGTAATTATGTTTTTCATCTTTTTAATTTACTTCTGATACTTAGAAAATTTCAAGGAGAAATTATAATAAATTTGATATGAGTTATTGCATTTAGTATTTACACAATAAAATATTTTTCTCATATTTCAACAAAGCAATTATATATTGTTAACGTTTCATAAATGGGGCCAGTATTTACTATAAAAGTAATGCATATAAATTTACCGACTGTATTGATTGGTTTTAGATGCAAATTGTGCATTGCTCGCATTATTAATATAAGAAAAACCTCTAAGTGATTGATGACTAAAATTATAATATAATGTACGTCGCTGTTAGCATTGCATTTATGTCTACTGTTATAACTGAATTGTTCTCTTTCTGAGTAAAACCTCGAACCACTGGAGTTTAAAACCAACTTAATTCATTTGAAGCATTTACATATTGGAAATATTTAATGTCATATATCAAATGAATTGTCTTCGACTGGGTGAGGGGGATGGATAGAACTGGAACAGGTTCAAATGTTGGCTAAAAGAAGAGGTAGACCTGTACTTTCATTTTTGGACAGAAGAAGAGTTATTTCTGGAGATTGAGATCTTTGTTCGTTCCGGTTTGCACACATGATACACTGAGATAACAGCAGAGTGGGTGAATCAGACAACGTCACAGAGTCGTCTGTTTGATAAACCAAAGCCTCCTTCAAAACCGAAAAAAAAAATAATGTCAAAAAAATGAACGAAGGCTTCAGACCAACCGAGATGCGTATTCGGGTCTCATCGCTGCTGCTACCATCCAAATATTTTATCAAGACCGATTCTATATCTCGATCGCGGTTCGTGTAAATGTATTGTGATATATCTGTGTGGGGTTGATGTAGCAAGACTAAAGAAAGTTCATAAAAGATTATAAACCTTGTAACCGCTGCAACAGATCTTATGAACATTTCTTTGTGTATCCTCGTTCATGTTTATGCAGCATTACATCATCGTACATGTCTAAATTATTAATAGATTCATCAATGGAACCGATACTCGGTGCTTCATCGATATCAGTGATAAAAATAATAATGTCGCCATCTTTTAACGATTTCGCGTTTTCATTAGAATCTTTAACACAGCATATCAGCTCTGATCGTATACGGACGGAACATTCTAATACAGCTTATAACACTTCATCCATCTCCTTATCAGATTAAGTAACAGTTGTGTATTGCCACTTCCAAACAGTCCAATTATAATGAAACGATTATAATTTGGTAACGCAGGGTAATGCTTAACAGGTTCTCGTGCTTTTGTAGCTAAAATATTAATTACATTCATGCTTATTATAAATAAAATATGGATCCATAATGTGTGAAATGCATCACGCGCACAAGCACAAACGACTTAAGAACACTTACAACAAACAATAACAGATCAGCACATGCCGATAAGTGTCCTGCATGTGGAGGTGATATTGAAGCAAAATTGACAAAATTACCAGGAACTTCGTTGGGTAATCGATTTCCGATTTTCGAGATATTTCTCGGATATTCATCTGGTCATGGTTCTTGATCTTCATGTTTGATAGCAAGTCTGGTCCAAGTGCCGCAGTTATTTTATCCTGGAAGACGTTTTTCTCCAGACTTGCTATCAAACATGAAGATCAAGATGAATCAAGACCAGATGAATATCCGAGAAATATCTCGAAGATCGGAAATTGATTTACGCGTTAAATTATATTACTGATAACTCTTTCAAAGAATCATTAGCTAACTGGTTAATAAAAACCGCGATGAAGGGTAAACTAGTGTTTGGTGTTGATAATTATTCGGCCGATTAACATTATTATTTAATCTATTTATTATTCCTCAACAGAATACTGAAGATGTAAATGAGCAATTAGTTATTTCGCCGAAGCTGCAAAAGTAAAAAATGTTACTGCATCAAACTGGTTATCAAGACACGCAATATGGCAGATTTATCTACCACCGCCTAAAATAATTAAGTATGCTCATTTTGATCTCATCGTTCCAAATGATGTTCATCAGTCGGATATACTATTTCTCCCACATCATACTGTCAAAAGACGGACATACAAGTTCGCCTTAATTGCAGTTGATGTTGTGAGTAGATACAAAGAAGCTGAGCCATTATTGACAAAGACGGAGAACGAAGATTCTTCTGCGCTTGAACGAAATTATCGAAGAGAACCTTTACAATGGCCAAATATATTACAGGTTCATCCTGGCAAGGAATTAAAAGGTGCAGTGTTATCTTTAATGAAGCAACGTAATGTCAATATCAGACTAGGACATACTGCAATAGACCGTGATCAGGCAATTGTTGAACAATTTCATCGAACACTTTGCTGAGCGATTATTTGGATATCAATACGTAAAGTAATTTATTCAAGATAAGAGATCTCGTGGAGGGTTTTAATATTAACAAGTGTGATAAATGCATTCAATAATGAAATTACCCCAACAATTAATATGAAACCTAATAGCCCGATCACTAATATTGTTGGTAATGTCACTGTTCGATATTTATATGGATCAGGTGAGCTCAAGGGAGTTAAAAACATTGCTTCTGGTCCAATCTGGAATGTTACATCGCACAAAATATTTAACATAACAAGATCCACGGGTAGACCCGCAATCTACAAATTATATTCAACACGTGAACAGTTGCAAGAAAACAGCCGTTAAATATGTCAATGTTGGGACCGGCGAATAATTTATATTTCAATCGATGAATGCAGCCGGCAAATATTTTGATATTTGCACAAACTCGGTTAGACGTAAAGCAGAATGTGTATATAAATCCGCCATTTCTAAGAAATATCATCAAAAATATACTTTCAAAACTGTTAAAAGAAGACAGGTAGGTTATATCGATTATATTTACTCATTTCTTTTTAATTGTTTTTCATTGTTAAATAATTAATTAAGTTTGATACTTTGAGATTTTCAACGTGTGAAACATATCTGCCTTGTAATATGGTTGATGGAGTTACCTCCCTTAATTTCATCGGGGGATTGTAAATTATTTACATAAATTATTTACATATTTAAGAAATAATATATTCGTTTGACTGAAATTGTCATGATTTAGGGTTTATCTGTATTTTCCTGCTGTTAATTTTATTAAATAATATCTTGGTTTGACTGAATTTGTCAGGATTTATGGTTCGACTGCACGTTTTCTGCAATTAGATTTAGGAAATATAAAGAAAACAATTTAGCGCCATTTTATGAATTATTTTTGGTTATATGTATTTATCCCAAGTTAACTATATAATAATTTCAAAAATATACATTTGTTTCGATTAGAAAATAGCTTCATTAGTATCGCGGCCGATTCTCATACTGAGATTCAGCAAGTTCGAGACTCGTAAAGGGTAAATTTCATACGGTAGGAATTAATAGGTTTTATCTAATATAAGCGGGGGCGCCAGCCCAAGGGTATTTCATGCATATCTCCCATCACTTTCGAATAACGTGGTGGGTACGGCTTTTGCACCTACTCAGGGATTCGATGCTTGGTATGGGTGGGTGTTTGCATGAATCCTAAATGCATAGACAGCCTTCTGAATGTTCCAACATTTCTTTCGATTAGAACATTCGCAGGACATATGTCTATATGCGCCATACAAATAAATAGTAGCATGGATGCAAAATGCTCTGTCACATACGAAGTAACCCCACAGGGCATTCAACAAGATTATCGGTGACAAGAAACGGTCATAGCGTTAAAGATACATTTCAAAAGAGTGTTATCAGAGACAAGGAAGAGACAAAAAATGACCCTTATAAAGACACAAAAGCCAATAAAAGGGACCCTTTGAATGATAACTGCTCATGATGCTACTGTTTATTTTTGTAAAATAAATGATTTAAAGTTATATTTATTATATAATAAACTTTTGACAAAATTCTCTCTGACTTTTAGAACTTGTAAGAGCTTAAATCTGAAAATAAATATAAGCTACCATCCCAGTAAGATTCGTTACGGAAATCCACCAGGCCATTAACGCATCATTAGCGCACAGCAGCGAATTAAATAAGTTCATACCTGTGTTTACCGCAGTGGATAAAAATAAGAGCGGAATTATCAAAACATGATGAAACAAAGAAAAACATGAGAAACTAAAACAGATCATACAAAGCGAAAGTTCAAACCCTATTCCCGGTAAATAAGCTGGCTTCTAAGCAACAAAGCAAAAGTGGGTCAGAGCACAGAAATATTTATTTAGAGTATTTTTTATATTACTAAAATCATTAACGCTGATAGATTTACTAATTATGAAAGGTTTATTTCAAAAATGAAACCGATTTGCTAATACTTTCACCTAAAAAAAACAATTATGCGTCTGAATTATTTTATTTATTTATATTTTTGAACTATGATTTCATCAACGCCGATTGAGATTGAAAATTTCACATACAGACTTATCTGTAAGGTCTCTCCATCGAGGTCAATTAAATTACTAGATTTGTCACTGAGTTTAAAATTTATTCTTGATAATAAATTAGTATGACACTGCATATCAACATGATTTACTCGTTCTTGAACAATTACAAATCCAAGTTGAGCCAGTTGTGTAAATTAATATAAAATGTATCCTGCTGGGTCTGACTTTATTTTTTTTAGATTTTTTTGATAGCTGTTTTCTATAACATCACATTCTAGATTTACTGCGATCACAGAGGATATATTTACATTTCCATTTCGGGGGACATTTCTTCCATGCAGCGAGTATTAGAGGAAAGTTTTCAGCGATAATATCGCTGATTGATTTCTTCAGTTGCTTGGTTGCAAGTTCAGGTATTACAAAGGTCTGTAACTGTTCTTCATTTATTTTATAGTGATCAAGAAATACCATATCTGAATATAATATATCTTTATTATCATATGTGGTAGCATCTGTAAAATGTAGTACTCGATGTCGAACTCGTAAACTAATGTACTCGTACTTGATATCGTCTATTTTTTAATTTGAATGTTGAATTGTTTCAATAATTTAATTGGTTTAATTCGTCATAAAAATGCTGTGTTGCACTAATGAGTATATTTTGTAATCTACCAAATGGACGAGTGAGTTCTGGAGTCACTCTTTCTCTAAAACTATTAATATACCCTTCATTTACAAGCATTATAAAACCAGTTCATTTAGTATTATCCATAAATAAATTATTAATACGGGTGGGAATTTTCTTGTCATCAGATAGAATAAAGAATAATTCCTTTTCCCAAATCGTTTTTCTGTACTATGGTTGTGTTATAACTTTTTCACATCTGTGGTAAAATCATTCAAGGCTGGTTCTTGCAATTATTGATAAACAGGTGGTGTAATTTCAGGCCATGCTAGCACTGTTCTGAGTGATGACTGATAACTATCAATGACATAGCCCGGTGAGTTTATTTGGATCTCAGCTAATAATGTTGGATCGTGGACAATTACAGCTATTTTTTATTCTTCTCATCCGGCAATAGATTTTATTCTACGTTGAAGTTCATTATTAATCTGTTCGATCTGATACAACTGGATGGTATAGAAACAACTGTGCAGTCAGGTATTTCATCATATTTTTTGTCATTCGCAAGCACCTGATAAGTATTAGGCTACAGCCCACTAAATAGTTCTGCCCGCATATTTGGCCATCTGTGATATAATCGTAATTTTGCAAGCGCGATTTCCTTTAATGGAATAGCAGTTGGAAAGTTCACGCTGAATTCAGGGTACGACGAGGTTATTAAGATCACGCTTGTCTTTGACGGGGCTGTGTTCACGGCCATATGCTGCAGTAATTAAGTCGTCATTACTGTACTTGTGTTTTTAAAAAAAAAATTATGCTGGTGTATCATATGTGATAATCATCGCCGTGAACTTGTTGTCGAATATTGCAGTGTCATCGAGACTAGATAATATCAACGAAGATATTTGAGAATCTGCGGTCGATGCGATATTTATTTTAACTATATGTTCGTGTTGTTTATTCTGACTGTATGTGGATTTTTTTGCAATGATATTAATAACCCTTGTAATTCTTGATGCCGCTAAAACACAAATTGTGACAACTACTGGTGGCAACTTTGTTATCGCTGATAACAAAATACCCTTTCTAGCAATAACAGTTGAAGACTAATACTCGATTATATCAACGCGTGTAATACGCCTGCATTATTTTTTTTATTTTGACCTGATACACGCCAATGACATTTTTTTCTAGTTTAGTTTGTAATTCACGCACTTGATCGTATCGGTATTGTTGGACGTTCATTATCTTATTTACTTAAATCAAGTACAAATTCTACATACCATGTTACTGACGCTGATGCTAAATTGCCACTACTGGGGTTATTGTAAAGGTTTCAGTGGATCCCTTATCTATTAATGTACCTTAAGTATTCATTCCCGTGTACATTTGTTATGATACATTAACTGTAACGGTGAAATCAGTGCTAATGTATAGATACTATTTGCAAGTACGTTAATTTTTAAACTGTCATTTCGAGGCATCCAGGTCAAAGATCCATGTTATATCGAGTACACGGTATTGATATTTTGTTGATACGGTATTTTAATCTTAGAGGGCCGTGCAGCGATAGCAGGAAAATCACCAACGATATTATAATGCGTTCGTTTAATCGTGTTGATTGTTGTTTTAATATCAGAAAGTTTCATGGTGATATTTGGCGGTTTTACAAAAAATTATCAAGGGTCTCAGCAATGTTTCTAAAATACCTACAAAGATTTCTAAACGTACTTATGTGAGCACCATTTTCGGCACGCTGCAGTTTATCGTCGGTGGTATTATATTCGGCTCGCAGCATTGATAGATTATTGTCTATGACATCTACATAACCGTTGTGAAAGCGTCACTGTCCAATGTTGGATTACCAAGAGCCGTTATTTGATTCAAGTTCATATTGAGCTCGCCTGTCATTGTATCACCATATTATTTTTACTCGATGTTTAATATCATCTAACACAGTTGGAAAAATAACACCTGGTTTAATCAAACACCGATATGGAGTTTTCGGTTGCTTCATTACGTTTAACTATATAATCATTTGGATCCACATTTGCAAGATTTAATAATTCGGATATTTCATCCTCGATACCTTTCGTTTTACATCTTTGGTTGACAAAAATTCACCTGTGTTTTGTTTTATAGGCTCGAGAGAGATCTCCCGTTAATATCAATCATCATACTTTAAGATCTCTCTAAAAAGGATTACTCGTATAATCGTGTACGGTTTTATAGGATGGTTTAATCGACGACGATATAGCATCAAGTACATTAATTATTTCTTGGCCGCATATTGATTGGTCGGTTGTTGTCTGTGTTGGTATCGTCGAGTATAAAGATTGGAAATTTTAATTGTTGTATATAGCGCATAAAGTCCATTGCTGGTTCTAACCCATATGAATCAAAATAAAGAATTCCGTGTGGATCAATCGCGAAGGCAACATAGTGAGTTCCTGGTCCGGTGCTGTTATCTACATTAATAATACCGGTTTCAATGTTGTTTGGTGTGAAACGTAACTGATCTCGCATAAAAAAAAACACCTCTGAAATTTTGTATTCTTATTTTATGACCAGCATCGATTAAACCAAATTTGACAAAGCCGTCACTGGTAATCTCGGGCCTTTGCCGCTGTATCATGAATACGGAGTCCATCGTAAGCTTAGACCCCTTCCCTTTTTATATCCTTTTCACTTTCAAATTAGTGCCATTCCTGCCTCTGTTACAAATGCTCCTAACGCCGCAGCTTTCGGCAATCAATGCTGATATAGCCGTGAGACATGGATTTATACCACCTGATTTGGTTACGTCTTTGATGGCGCCCGCAGAGTAACTTGAACACCTTTTCTTTCTTTTTTGTTTTTATATCACTGACGTGCTTAATTTGCATTTGTTAGCTGAATCCGGCTGCAAATTTTTAATCTGACCAGGAGTCCGAGTAACACTAACGTGACTATATGGAATTTATATTAATACGAGTGATCTAACTGTGTTACATATTTTCAACTGGTGCGTCAACTATGCTCATTCGTCCACCAACATCTTCGAGTAACATCGATTTGTCGCTGAGTATAACAATCATTGCTCTGTAAGAAACCGTAAATAATTGGTGGACATGCAGTGATAACAACGGGTTATGTTACACGAGCTTAGAAGTGTATATCAACGACACTCTAATTAAATCAAGATCATCGAGCAAATAAAATATCGGATATAAACTTCTAAAATCTAATTGTAATATTTGCAGCCCGGTATCAACATTCAGATCTCGTCCCATAAAATATCAACAAACGATGATATGCGCGAGCTATTTGACTTTTGTCATAATTAAGTAAAATATCCACAGATGGTTCCTGTTGACCGTTTATTCTTAACGAGACCTCATTAACACCCAATTGGTCAAATATCATACGGCTGCGCGTTTATGGATGTAATCGTGTATTATCCTATAGCGCAACAAATATATGTCATGGGGTAAACAAAACCTGTTGTGATGCTTTATGCCATGAGAATATACCATTAATCGTACTCTGCATACTAGCTGTCGTTGTTATTATCCATGACAACAATGATTTACCACCTGTATCCATAATTGATAGTAATTTTTTATTTATCTGCTACGATCGATGGAGTCATTGTTGGCATCCACAATGAAAGTTTTGTTATATTAATTTACCAGCACTACTGTGCGTTTGGCTTCGTACCTTTCTACAAAAAAACACAAATACAAAAGACGGTGGAATTGCACATGAAAATAATCTACGACGTCATTCCTACATTGATACACATGTTGCAAATCCTAGGCTGAAATGGCATTAACATCTTTTATTACATCAAAAGCATCCACTGATCTATTCTCATGTTCAGAATTAACTGGTTGGGGATCAGATGCAGTAACTCGTTATGTCCGTAATTTGACATACTGAACATGTTCAGCGTGCTCAGTAATATCCTAAGAAAACATCATTGATAGACGAGCTGATCCTGTGTAATAATCATTAGAATATCTCGTTAAACCCACTATTGTTGTGGCAACATCCACATCATTCTGAATAGATTCAATTTATATTCCATCAGTCATATATGTAGCGCTATTAAATATCGCCATAATTCCATTGTTAACAAAAGCAATATTTATCAACGGCTTAGGTTATTATGTTACTGAATTTTACTGGTTTTGGGTTTCGCCGTATTAATCGTGTTCGTCTTTCTTTGGCTGAAGAAAACGCCTTACTGGATGTATTATCAATAGAACCAGCAGCGTTATGTCCAATAGTATTAATAGCTTTCATCGATAATTGTTTTGCGATTTGTTCTATGTTTGGATCCATCCTTGCAAATACCCCTTGAATAATATCACCAAGACCATCTTCATAAATCGTTCTATAAACGAGTAATCGAGAGTTTATTGCTCTCACCAATACGGGTTTATAAAAGTGATAGTGTATGATCATTTTATTAGTTATCTTTAAATCTAATCGTAGTGACAATTAGTCACTGTGATAACCATCAACGAGTTCGTCGATACATTTTCGATATACGCCGACATCCATGATACCGCCATGAAATAATCGTTGAAAAAAAGTGGCTGCTTCATTAATTATTTCCGTTGAGTTTTTTCCAGCTGGTATACCCCCAATGATAATTTCTAATTGTGCTATGTGGGAGAGAATATTATTAGGACAGGCAACAAGACCACTCCCGCGAGTTCCACACAGAAAATCCATCACATTTAACAACATGAGTATCATTAGATTCTTCTTTGCTTCTCATTTCCAAACCTGTTAAAATATCACTACACTCGTTTGTTATTCTTTCTTGATGACGTTTGCTTGGAGGTGTAATGCCTTTTCTTTTGCTGTTTTCGCTCATTTTGTTTTTCCATATATTGCTGTTTAATTCTTCATATTGATCATATACTTTACTTACCGTATCGAGATATCCTATATACGATACACCTTTTGTATCAACTCGACTTGTTTTAGTTTTAATTTTATAAAATACATCAGCCCACTATTGTATATTTCTAATATATTCCTTATATTTCGGTTTCAACATGTTTCTTTTATTTTCATAAGTCGTAACAACAAAAGCGGGAAGTCCTTTTGAATCACTTTTAGCGATTACTGTTAAAGCCTCCTCAGTAAATTTATTACGTATTTCTTCGACTATTTCTTTATCAGTTTCTTTCGGACCAGATTGAGGTGGTGCCGGTTGAGGTATTATTGCAGGAGGAAGATCTTGTTAAAGTCTAGATGTTTCTCCGGATCTGTTCATGACTTTTTCAAGTTCAGGAAGAACTCCTTTTTTCCTCTTCTCCTTTGTTTCCATACATAACCTCTCTATTTGTTGCAGTAGTTTGAATAATTGTTATATGCCCTTTACAAAATCAGTTTGTAATTTTTGTCTGACAGAATCACGGACGGGTATAAATTTCGTAATCGCCGCTAGCTTTTGTCATGCTACTCTAGGTGTTAATGATTCTACTACCATTATTGTTATATGTTATGATTTAATTCGTAGCAGCAGAAAGGGGATGACAACGAATGTTAGTCTCGGTTGGTCAGAGGCCTTATTTCGGTATTCGACACAATTTATTTCCGTTTCGTAGGATGCCTTGGTTTGCTAAATAGATGCCTCTAACCTTGTAGGGTTCACTCTCTCTGCTACTGGTCTTGAGAATTTAATCGATCACTTTCTTGCAAACAAATTGTTGTTATGCAATATGCCACGTAAATAAACTATCAATCGTGGTATGAACACTATCTTTGGTTGTTGTCAGTCATGATAAAAACCTTGACCCATACAAATGAGTAAGTTTTTTCTTCAGCATTCGATTGAGTCATTACTGGCATCCACAATGAAAGTTTTGATTATATTACTGACTAGAAAACTCCAAGGTCGCCAGAATGCATCATCATCAGTAACGGTTCTTACAAGTCCAGCTGTATGTTTGGCTCTAACAAAAAAGCCTTTCTAAAATTTCTACAAGAACCGTAAATGTGCGATGGTGGAATTACAGATGAAAAATGTATACGATTGCCCTTTAACATTGATCAGCATGTAGATAATCCTAAGTTTAAATTATCGTTCTTCGATATTGCTGTGAGTCTTTTTACAGCTCATGCAGCAATTTTTACATTACAGATAGCTATGTTTTAATTATCGGGATAATTAAAGTATCTTTAGCAAGCATCATTGATGAACCAGCTGATATTGTATCAAGCCTATTATCGTTGTAGCAACATCAATGTCTATTAGAACTATTTCAATATTTTTCCATCAATCAAATATGTAGCGCTATCAAACAACGTCATGATTCCATTATTAACAAATAGTTATATGCTATATCATCAGTTCAACTTCTACTTCAATACACGCTTCACCAGGTACAAACTAACTACTTGTATCATGAACCTGAAATTGGAAACTTCAACGCTTTTTGGTTGTTTTGTGTCATAAGAGTAAAACTGATAATCACATGCAGATTCATCTTTAAGAACCGACGCGTCCTTGTCGAATGCTACATCACATACACGTTTAAACATTGTATTATAATTGGCAAGTTTTAAGTCATGGTCGTTTAAATCCAAGACAACTTCCTGCTATCAGACTTGTATTTGCATTATTATACTTCTGGACGCAGTGCATCTACCGCCATGTCTGCGAATTTTTGTATTTGCGGCTTGATTCATTACATTACTAACATTTGCAGGCATCACTTCAGTGCTTGGTAATTTTACTAGCTGTGGTTTTCGTCGTATTATTCGTGATAATCGAAAACGCTTTACAGGCATGGTTACCCATAAGCTTTTCCACGGACAACGTCAATAGCTTTCATCAATAATTACATTGCAATCGGCATTGCTTTTGGGGCAATCATTCCAAATAAATCATGAAAAAAAAACATCAGAGTCCGTTTCCGTAAGTTGCTTTATAGGTTTTCAACCGTGAATGTATCACACTTACCATTACATGTCCACGGTGAGCATTGTGTATGAGCATCTTATTTGTTATGCATATATGTAATCATGGCGACAATCAGTCACTATGATAATCATCATCGATTTTGTTCATAAGAGATTGATACATGCTAATATCCATGATACCACCTGTAAATAATCGTTGACAAATATTAGCTGTGTCGTGAATTATTTCTGGAGAATTATTTCCAACCTGTTTTCCTGTATCATAATTTCTAGTTGCTATACATGAGAAAGAATATTGTGAGGATTAGTCATGCAACTACTTCCATGAGAAACATGATCACTTCCTGTACTGGCCAACAGGAATATTAAGGGTTTGTTGTTTCTTTAATTCTTCTTCATGTTTTAAAAGGTTAACACAATATGGATCATTATTATCAAGATGTTTATCTTCATTTAATAGCAAAAGAGAATATCCCGCTTCACTTGGCAGGTGATATATTAGCAATATATGCGCGTGTTACGTACTTTTATCGTTCCTTATACCATGTTTCAGCAATATGTAACATATGTATCTTATTATCTTTAAGACCTTTTCTAGTGAATACATATTTCATGTTGTTTGGTTGTGATTTTTGTTGTGGTGGAGGAATTTGTGATATGTAAGATTGTGATTCTTATTTTTGTTTTTGTTGCCGCGGCGGAAATGGTTGAAACAATTTTTGCTGAGGAGGTTTTTTTTGACGTTCAAATTGAGGATATTGTAGTTTAAATTGTTCCAGTGACTCACCAAAACGTCTTCTTATTTCTTTAAAAAATAATCATATTTGAATCATATATATAAATATAACTAGATCTTAAAAATTTACTTTAATGACAAATACCTTTTAATTTTAATTTTTTACCAGGTAAATCATTCTGTTTATTTCTTTTAATTTGTTCAAATACACCTTCCTTAAAATGTTCAATCAATTTAACATTTTCATTTCCTACTTTTGTGTTTGGCGTAATTTTTGTTATTTTATTTTAATGAAAACATTACGTATATCTTCATTTATGAGTGATGGCTGAGCAGGAGCTATATTAGTTGGAAGAGTTCGTAAAAGTATTTTTGTAGTCTTAGTTACTTTTGCTATTTTGCTAGTCGCTCTAGCGGTTTCTTATAACGTTGGACAATAACCTTCACTAGTTTATGTAACTGTCTCAGTTGTTGTAATGGGCTTAAATAATTATGTACCTTCTGTAAATTCCACCTGAGATTCTTGACGCCCTATGTTTTTGTCTAAAAGAATCAAACATTGGTAAGAAGTCATTAATTTATTAATTGTCTCTAGTCACTTTCGAGCTAATCTAGCTGTATAAGATTCCATATCATTGATATATAATAATACTAATTTAACTACAGCAGCAGAGAGGGCGTGACTTCGAGTAAATGTCATGTCGGGTAAAGTCACACGCGCACAAATTTAAAGAAAAATCTACTACAAAAATGGGTAACAAAATTAACTAACCCTAAGAGCGACTCTCGGAGATTCGGTTAGGTTTGGTGTTATTGGCTTAATTTGTTTCAGTATTTATTTTAAGAAGCCTTAGTTTAGCAAATGGGGCCTTCTAAAAGTTGGCCTGTTCGCCCTCCCTGCTTCTATGACAAAAATGTACAAATATATATATGTCGTCTGCTTCCGATATCTGTAATGTCGAATACAGCAAATGAAAAGAATGACAGCAACATTTGCTTTTCACGTCGATTTAACATTATATGTTCATATGTGCAAAGGGATATAATTCCAAACTCTCAAAGTTCTGGTAACCTACGGAATTATTCGGCAGTTACCGAATATAATGAACTACATCCTTCTGTTGTGTGATTGAACTATCCCATTCTGTGCACTTTTTAGCGCCGTGTTAGTATGAAAATCCGTTAAGCAAGAACGGTGCACGGGATGCCCCTTTTAGTGCCACACTGCCACAGCTAGGTTAGAAATTACAAATCAATGATTCAGATGACCTGGTCATGTGCATGTTTTAGCACATTTAACGTTTTCATTAGTGCAATCGGTAGGGATGTGTGCACAAAGTTGATGGTTATTAGCTATATGCAAAGTAGTTTGAAAAACGCGGTTTAAAGCTGTACCATTTACTTCTTTTGATTTATTATGATATTATTATTACATATTTATATTATTTTGTTTTAAAAACCATAAGATCTTACACTAGGAAATGTTCAAAACTCGAAATCGAACATAACTGGCAATCAAAACTGTTTGATGTTTGGAGATCAACACCTTTTTTCTAAACATTGGAGAATTTGCAAAAATAGAAAAAGTGTAAACATTTTTACAATACCCAAAACTAAATAAATGTAATATATTAATGAATTTGAAGGAGTAAGTAGAAACGATATTTAAGACATGTATTCAATTTTTCTTACACGTACGGTAATTGGAGCAAATGGCCGTTGATTATACATAAGGATTCACATCGCTCTGATTTACTTCAAAATATTATTATAATCCGGGTTAATCAAAAATACCAATTTCGTGTTACTATGAATTGTTTCATATTCAACCGAGATATAATGTTCCTAAACCCTGAGTATTAAATCAAACATTGTGAGTATACTTACAGACACTTTGGGAAGATGGCAAAGGGTTGCGTTGTATTTATATATTAAAACAAATGTAGGTTCCAGCTGAAAAACGCTAAAGTAGTGGTTTATTTCGTAAGCTGGTGATAGCACTATTACAATGAGAATGAGCGTAAGTATCTTGCTAGTGTGTACACATAGGTTAGGCCAGATAGGTGCACTGGAATGGATTCCATCAGTGAAACGTATAATAGAGAACAAATTTTGTAGATAGCTAGTGTAGGGCACAGAACAGCGGGGAGGTATCTTCTGATCGTGGTACTCTAAAGACCATCAGAGCAGTTGTGTTTTGAACTTTATTAAGTTTCTGGAGTAGATATTGAGAATTAGGACAACGTGCTAGACAACTTTGAGAAGTATGGAAATATAAAAAGCATATTCTAAACCCCACAAATGTACATAGAATATTGGAGAGAAACATGCAAAACCGTCAAAGAAAGTATAGGAATCTCTTAATGTCAGTACACAAAATCAAAATGTCCATGATGCTATTAACTTCGATCCAAGGCCACCCTCGTTACAGTTAGTAATAGAAGCCAAAACAGACTTTTCATGGAGCATTGGATGTAACAGTGACAACATTAGTAAGTAGACAACTTTAATAGTACAAAGCGAACAATTTAGATGAAAACCAGCTTGATGTCCTAAAGTGCTCGATATAAGATATGCTGTGCAATATTTAAGTTCCTAAAATACATGGACCGTATCAAGAACAACATATCGACGACCATCCTCTTAAACACAGATCAGGGAAATGTCCTCTTTTAATCGCCTTGATGTGGGCTTCACATAACTCTTTGGTAACTTTCTCGTTTGCTGCATCTGAATAACAAAAAGTAAAAATGAAAATAATTATAAGTACAGTATCTGGGCTCATTGCCTGATGGTCATAGCCATGTTTCTGTCAGGAAAAAGACGTCAATATTCTGGTTGTTGATAACATTAACTATTTATGTGCTCTTTTCCGGTGGTCCTACTGATTGGACATTGAATAATGCAATACTCAAAGGGACATTTGGCACAACGGTTGACGATTTAAGATGAATTTTCACTTGGTTATCAAAATTAACGGCCGAATTTTTAAGTTGTTTATTCGGAAAGGGCAAAATGGAGACAGCTGGAATTATTCTTCCTGTTCTAAGCCGACCATTATTGAAACGACGTTTCTTTTTTCGCTTACGTTTACATTTAAATAATGATGAATGTAGTCCCAGTTTGTTTAGTCCTGAGGACAATGGAGTATGAAGAGTCAAGGAGTGGTCATTAAAGTAATTAATGAGGGTCCATCAGCATAAACGGGTTGACTGGCGATCACGTGCTGGCATTTTTTCAAAACCAAAGGACGTCTTAACAGTGGAACAAGACAGCTGAAAAAAATTATAATTGTTCTCGTTTCCAAAACAAGGAGATGAAGAAACATATATGAACTGAACAGCCAGTGCATGATGAAACACATTATTGTAGACGAAGATAGGCAACAAGTACATATATCTTGAAAAATAGCACAGAAACGGAAGAGCTGTGTCAAGATGGTTAAGCGATAGCCATATAAAAAAAGTAATACACCGAAATACATTTGTAGTTACATGTTCTCTCACACAATTTTTTTATATATATTTTGGCTTCATTTATAAAATAAAGCACAAAAAATATGATTTGCGTGATTTTGACACGAATTATTTACTTTTTCCTAGTTATCGAACGCGTCAATTGGTTGTACTTGATTGAATAGGTTGATCGTTACGAATGGGAGGTAGTTTGGAAACACAATATTAATCTCACTATTACATATATATTATCGTGTAAGACTTTGGTACTTTGTTACATTTCACTTTCACATTGTGTATGTATTTCAATTCGCCGTTTATGATATATATATCAGTTAGTGAAGACAATATTGGGTATAAGCACATTACCAGCAGTGATGTTGGAATTGGATCAAGTTCATCGGACTTTGGTACACTCTTCATCACGATTGTCGGTACTAAATCTTTGAAGACAGGTTCATATGCTCCTAATGGTTGTCGCTGAACTTCTTAATCATAACTGTTTCATGACGAGTCAATTGACATTGTTTTGTCAAGATTATTTCAAATGGTTTGTACTTTGTCACAGAAGAAATGTTCCAGACAGGCCCGGAACTTCTACTGGAGTAAAGGTAGTTGAAAGTGGTGTACATTTGTTCCTTGACATTAGTTTGTTAGTTATCTCAAAGATCCTTTTGCAGCTGGAATAATCCATACTGTTTGTACTGTAATGGGATAATTTGGCTTAATTGACTATGATTGTGACTTTCTTCTTCTGAACTGCTACTGTATTTAATTTTTCTAAATAATATCCAAATTGCATATTGTATTGCTGGTTGTAAGCAAACATGGCAATGGGAAAATTGCTGTTCACTTAAAAAATAAACTTCCTACACACCTATGAAACATTGAAGACACTAAATCACTAATTAACTAATTAACATTTCTGTGGAAAAATATAAAATATCATTCTACATAGGCTGTTTGTCAAATTCCCACATACACAAGATAATCTATTTTAACTTTACTTATAAAGAGGCTCTTTTGTTCGTATGCACCTGCACCATTAGACTTGCATCTTAAAATATGTCAACATCTATGGTTTCTATGAAAAATTTGTGCATGTCATGCAATGACATGGGAACACAAAACATCAATTTGAGCAGATCCGGGTTAGACTATTGTTATAAAGTTTTTGTTATATTCCTATGTAAACTGAAACAAGAAGTTCAGATGACCCTAATACTGCTCATCTAACAAACCAGTGTCATTTCTAGAATCTGAAAAACCTTGTTGCAATGATGTCTGCAGTTCGTTCCTAATAAACAGTCACACCATTCCATTAGCTGATACCATCCACTTCTTGTGAGATAATGTGGTGTGACAATGGAGTATTGACGGAAATTATGTTTAACCAGCACCTTTATGAACACAATGGTACTTAATCACTTTTTAAAATTGTTTTCATTAGCTTTGTTTCAAAAAACTGTGGCAACTGAATTGATATCATATCAATGATATAAATAACATTCGAGACATTCTTTGACCATCTATCGTAAATCCTCATGAAAAAAAGTTACCGTATTGGTGTTTGTGTTACTTCATGTAAAACAGGCTTTCTACAAAGGTTTAAACATTGCCTGCCAAAGCATTATTAAGAAAGACTTAATCAGTCATGTAACCATGTACATAAATTGTACCTGAATATCAATCTTTATACTACTACATTAACCCTGTACAGAATATAATGTAAAAATTTAGAATCAATTTGCTGAGATGTGTTATGACTCTGAAAGTTCTTGACCATCTCCTAAAAATGCATCATTCTTTGTGAGAAATTATTTTCACTGTGAAAAGCAATTCTCATTTAGATAAAAATAACATTTGGATACATACTTCCATGTAATTACTTCAGTTATGAATAAGACAAAATTGATGAAAACAATTTTATTTTATTTGGAGAGAGAGAGAGAGAGAGAGAGAGAGAGAGAGAGAGAGAGAGAGAGAGAGAGAGAGAGAGAGAGAGAGAGAGAGAGAGAGAGAGAGAGAGAGATTTATGCAAAATATTAAATAAACTTCCCTGGATAAGTTTTCAATGTGTGGTTTCACCATAAAAGAAAAGTGAAAACAAATGATGAATATATGTAGGAGCAGTGAGAGTAAGGTTATAAGATCAACTGGCAAGCTTGTTTTCATGTAACTCTTTATTTCACATTTTAATTATATAGTGAAACCAGGAAGTGAAATTAAGTGACAATCACAATAATGACCAGCCACTAACCTCTCCAAATGAAAGGGTTTGGAATAATAGTCTGCTACATTTCGTGTTTATTTGTCATGATGTTTTTGGGTACACATTGAATTTTATTAAAACACAATCGTTATCAACTCTCAGCGGACAACTGATGCCTTTTTGCTTCAGATGCCTTCATTGACATTAAAACTTGTTAATCTGTGGTACAAAGATCTATATTATATTTTTTACATTAAAGAAAGCATTACTGCACAAAATATATAAGATGCTTCTATGTTTAATTGTTTTGTATTAATGATATCTCAGTGACCTGCCGTTGAAATGAAAAGTTTGTCTCCACTAACTAAATCTGAAACTTTTTCACTGGATATATTGTTACTTGAAGAACCCCAGGCATGTGCATAGACAATAAAAAAGGGTCAATTGGCCTATATAGTCCTGACATAGCAATTTTAATTTATTTTATGTAACAGCAACCATATTGGATTTAGCAGTAGCTATATTTATACAAACTTGAAATTAATATTGATGCAGTTATCATCTCAGTGAAATTCTCTCCCAATGGGCCAATCTTTTGAGAACAAGTAATTATAATTTTAATTTTGCTATTTGAAGTAAAAATTACAGTTACAGTGAATGGCAGATCAACATAATTTGTGTGGAAATGTAAAGTTCTTGATGCAAAGATCAATTATATGTTATGAATTAATCCACTTTTATGTACACACTGTCATATTGCATGGCAGATCAGTATAATGTCTACTGAACGAGAGCTGAGTCGTCTAAAGCGCTCACCGTTATGGATCACTGTCATTTCACCTCTGCATTTGTTTGAATGAATGCTTCTGCTTCTTCTGTCCCTTTTGTGTCTTGGCTACGAAGAGAAACTCCTCTTTTCACATTAGCAAATTTCATCAACAAATGTCTCAGTCTTACTGCAAGTGTGGATGTACTGAAACCACGTCAGCCATCGGATGTAATATGTAAACCAGACAACTTCTGTATAGCTTTAACTACTTTGTCAAAATGACCACCACATATATACCTCCCAAGAAGAAGGCTATCTGACAATTGAGATTTTAATGTCTTGGATAATCGACCAAGTTTTCTCATCCTTTGGGATATATAATTGTTTTTTCTTGGGCCAAGCCTTTTCAATAGAATGGCCAAAAAGGTGAGAATGAGACTGTCGGATATGACAATGTTGTAAATGTCATCATGTTTTGTGTACGTCAGCACATGCACTTTTAAATCATCCGGGAAACTTCTCACTTCAGTTTTTTCAAAACTTGCACTCTCAAGCAAGATACGAGCTGAAACAATAACATACTTGTGTTCTTTTTTAGCCTCTTGAATCTTCCCAGAATCTGAATTGAATTCGCAGACACGGAATGTCTCCATAATTTGTCTATGACATAAAAGTCATGGTAAAATGTCAGAAGCCTCTTCACTACTTTAATATTGCTGCCTCCTTTCTGAAGTTCTTTTACACTGTGTACAAAGTTGCCAAGGGCTCTCAGTTCCTTCAAAACTCTTTAAATAGTCTCCAATGCTATTGTTCTCTTTCAGAACGGTTAGTTTGATGATCTTGGTCTCTTACTTATGAACTGTATGTAAGCTTTAGAATAGTTTGTTGGCAGATATATCAGTACTGACGTTTGTCCAAAATGACTTGTCCAGGTTAGTTTTTCTTGCCTCTATCAAAATGTTCAGTGGTATTTTTCTTTGCTCCATCCACTAAAAAGAAAAACATAGTCATACATGTTAAAAAGATGTTTAACAAAACGTATATACAAATATGTCATGCTAAATGTTATGCTTATTTGAAAATGTAAGGCTAAGAATATATATGTACTTTTCACTTTGATATTAAGGTAAGGTGCAATCTTTAAAACAGCCTGTATTATAAAATCAATTTAGATGCATCCTAATTTAAGACGTTAACATGGGACCACAAAGAATTTGACAAGTACCAATACTTTGTCTTCACATCAAGATTTTCTTATAAATAAGCCCAAAAGTTTAGTTTAAAATATTATTGATTTATCTAATAGTAAAATACTGTATTATTCTGTATACAGAACTTGTACAATAATTTTAAATCATTTTTATAATCCAAACAAAAAAATCTTATTCTTGGCAGACCAATTAAAGACAATTTAGGTTCAAAGTTCAAGGTTTAAAATGTATCAATGATAGGCTTCGGACAATGAAATATTGGCACATGACTCACACTTCTTGTTGCTTGTGAATAATAATTCTTAAAATATATACAACTTGGAAACATCATCACATTACCAGATCATATTAACATTAGGAGAAAAAGTATGATGATTAAAGCAAATCACATTACCAGATCATATTAACATTAAGAGAAAAGGTATGATGATTAAAACAAATCTGTTAGCACATTATGTTTCTCTGAGAACACTTACCTAATTAATGTTAAAAATTAAGCTGTTACCTCCCTTTTAAAATGGTTAGTTTAATGATCTTGGGCTCTTCCTTATGAACTGTAAAAAGATATCTTGCAAGCTTTAGAATAGATTGTTGGCAGATATAGCAGTACGTTTGTCCAGCTTAGTTTTTCTTTGCTCTATCAACTGAAAAGAATAACTTAAATAAATAAAAGATGTTTTACAAAACGTATATACAAATATGTCATGCTATATATTATGCATATTTGAAAATTTAAGGCTAAGATTCAGCAAAGAACATACAACACTGCAGATATCCAAGTTCCAATAGTACATTCAATGTAAATACAGATATATTACATGAATATCACTCAACCTGTAAACAACATTCAGCACTGCAGACACAGTCCCTGTATACTATTACATTTCTAATGTTTCCCCGCTAACCTATAAAAAGGCCTGTAATCACATCTCCAGTGGGCACATTCAACTTACATTTGGCACCTTTAGCTTTCTTTCAGCTTTTTAATGACAGCCTTTTAATTCAATGCTGTGTTCAGTTTAAAATAATATTATATACTAATAACAGTTAATTATAATATGTTGCTCATCAAGTTGTCATATGTAGCGCTTTTAGATATACACACACACACACACACATCGACTAGAATCCAACTGAAGACTTTTAGAGTCAAATATAAAAAATGTGTCCACACTGCCTGTAATAGACGTCATGTGACGCTGTCCTCATGTCTTCATATTTGGAGGATTCTGCTAATTTTCTTTTCATTTATTTTTTTGCCTTTTTCTAATCCATCTGTGGAATTATTTGACAAGAGATATATTTGCTCTCATATACACATCGACTAACATAAAATATACTTTTTAGCACTAAATACCCAAAGACTGGTTCTCCACCAAATATGACTTAGAACAAAAAATCTGCACGTATAGAATGAAATCAGAAAACCAATATGTTATCTCTCCTCATTAAGCCATACAGCTGCTAAAAATATAATGAGTTCAAAAGTTGCTATAAATAGAACATGATACTGTTAGAAAAGTGCACGCAAATCCACGGACAAGCAATCTCTTATACTGAAGGTACATATAAGCCTTCTTCTCTAAAATACGGTCTGTGGGATTAAATGAATGTTAATAAAAACAAGGAAACAAATAATTGAATTTTTGGTAAGGTGGATAATGATATATACTGAAAATGCGATATGCAAATTATGGCATGGTGTGAGGAGATAGCTGTATGGTATGATAACGTCACCATAAAATAGCTTGTGTGGGAAATAGTATCATGCACCAAGTTTCCATGATAAAAAAATTATCCCATATTAAATGGATTTATGCAGTAAACAAGGTATACTTAAGTCATTTAAGTTTCCTAATACTAAGTTCCTACATTACACATATACCATGTTCCCATATTACAGGGATGTATCCAGTAAACGACACTGTGGTCATTCAAGTTTCCTAATACTAAGTTTCTATATTATCCATATACCATGTTCTCATATACCAAGTTTCTATATTATCCATATACCATGTTCTCATATACCAAGTTTCTATATTATCCATATACCATGTTCTCATATACCAAGTTTCTATATTATCCATATACCATGTTCTCATATACCAAGTTTCTCTATTATCCATATACCATGTTCTCATATACCAAGTTTCTATATTATCCATATACCATGTTCTCATATACCAAGTTTCTATATTATCCATATACCATGTTCTCATATACCAAGTTTCTATATTATCCATATACCATGTTCTCATATACCAAGTTTCTATATTATCCATATACATGTACCATGTTCTCATATACCAAGTTTCTATATTATCCATATACCATGTTCTCATATACCAAGTTTCTATATTATCCATATACCATGTTCTCATATACAGTGGGACCCCGCTATAACACGGTAGTTGGGAGCCATAGAATCCGACCGGGCTATGAACCGAACCATGTTATAAGCAACCATGTACAATACCAACACATTTTTGGATTTAATTGGAGGGGGGGGTTACATAAAGATGGGTGCGAAAATGCATGGCACAATTACCATTTTTGATCAATATATATTAAATGAGAAAAACATTTCCTGTGGTAACAGAAATTGCAGATTTAATATATTACTTTATTCAGAGAACCGTGCATTGGTACATACACGTGTCTAATTTATATATACATGTATAATCTATTGCATGAAAAGAGTATCAACACCGTGTACTCACCAGCGAATCTTGTAATATACACTGAATCCATAATACAAATATTTCCATCGAAAATATCCACACAAGGATGTAAAATATTCAATAATTTCGTCACAGATCATCATGTGACTGAATTCAATGAAAAGAAAAAAAAAAAAAAAATTACGTAACGGGTGTACGTAATGAATGATGAAATAGTACATGTCCGTAGATTAAATAATGGAAGCTGAAGTGTATTCTTATAATAACTACATGTACATCTCAGGATCTTTTTGTCTCTGAATTCAGTCAATGTAAATTTCAGCACATTTTCCCACCCAAGCTGCTAGTCAAAGTCCTTTGAACTTGCCGCCCAGCTATTGCGTCATGTTCTTTTGATGTACTCTAATACAGCAGGCGAACTGGCTTGTATTTTAACCACTGAATTTTGTCACTGTTTAGCTCGGCAGTTCACTTTGATGATAAACAATGTACTTAAATTGATTGATTTATACATTCTGGTGAGAATCTTTTATCAACCCCTGCATTGGCTATTGCTTAGTTGTGTATGAAATTAAGAGAACATATATCGGAGATTATTAGAGCAACGATTGTATTCAGAATGCATTCAAGACAAACACAAAGTAGACACGATGGCTTCATTACTCAGGAATCAGTAATTATAATATTGACACTTATGAGCTGTAATTTTTCAATAATAAACAAAGATCAAAGTTCTCAGTAGGGCCCAGCAATTGGTTCATATTTCCGACGTTTATTTTGGCACAAAACTAGAAGAAATTTGATAATACATTTTCTACACGTTCTTTTTTGCACTGTTTAGACGAATATGAGAAAGCAGCAGGGAGTGCGACGGTGACAAAATCCAAAAAAATCGTCCCCTATTTGCAACTTTAAGCCTCCATTCATCAATCTGAGACTTAACGAAAAATCGCTAACCCGTATTTTGGCAATCTGAGACTTAGTGATTTTTGCCTTAATGACATGTGAACCATGTGATAGCAGGGAGTGCGACGGTGACAAAATCGTCCCCAATTTGCAACTTTAAGTCTCCGTTTCCGATTCTGAGACTTAACGAAAAATCGCTAACCCGTATTTTGCCGTTCTGAGCCTTAGTGATTTTTGACTTCAATATTGTGAACAACCCGCGGAATTTAAGTATATAATCGATCAAGTCCGATCCGGTATCGTGTCCGCGGATCATGTAACGCTATTGTGATAAATCCGTGAGGGGTTTGCTGAGCGTTACTGAAAAAAGTTTTTAAATTGATTAAAATCCATATCAGAACACCACGTCTGCCAGATATTTCTTAATGTGTGTGTATCCACACCGTTAAACACACTTAGCAGGTTACAATTATCGCGAATTACTTTAGGAATTTGTGTATATCGCTGAGTTACATAAATAACATCAGCGTTTTTATGGCGTCCGCGTGAGAAAATTCTTGCGGGTTTTTTTTGTTTATCTAACATAACATCATCGTATACCACAAGATTATTTACTTGCCCGTCAAGATCTTCTACAGATGGAGCTTCATCAATATCAGTTATTATATCGATGACATCTTCTCCAGCAATTTCAGATGCGTTTTCGTTATATTCCCGTAATACCTGATAACAATGTTGATCATCTACACTCGGGGCGACTAAATATAATTTATCCCAGGTCATATGTTTCATTATCATCGTCAACAATAGTTGAGTTTTACCACTTCCAGATGGTCCGATAATAATCATCCTGATAGAATTCGGTAGCATCACATTATGTTTAACTGATTGTTTCTTCTTAGTAGCGCTAAAATCAATCACTTCCATTTATTGATATGCGTTTATTTACTATAAAAGTTATGGATTTATATTGTGTGAAATGTAAAACAAGAACACCAACAATAAACGAAACAACAGTTACAACTAAAAATAATAGATTAGCAACTTCAGGTAACTGCGAAATTTGTGGCATAAAAAAATTTAGATTTATTAAAAAAAAACGGTAGAGATATCGCCAATCGTTTAAGTAATCTTCCGGGGCTTCCTTGGGCAAAATATCCGGGTGAAAAACATATTCCAGGATATAGTTATTGTGGACCTGGAACTCGATTAGATATCAGACTTAACGAAAATGATCAACCAAATCCAGGTGAAGATCCAATTAACGCTATCGATGAGGCTTGTAGAATACATGATATTGCATATCGAAGTGATGATCTTCAACAACGTCATCTCGCAGATGTAAAATTAATTCACGTGATAAATGCAATTCCAGATAAAAAATTCAAAGAAAAGTTAGCTTCAGTATTGATAAAAACCGCTATGAAAGGTAAAATATTATTCGGTAATTGAAAATCTAAATTATTTTACAATAATATGGAATCTATTTATTACTCACCTACTGGCTACTGGAAAGGTTACGCAGCAATTAAAAAACTCGCTAGTGCTGCATCAGTGAAATATAAAACCGCGAAAGATTGGTTATCCAAACAGGCGTTATGGCAAATTTATCTTCCGGGTCCTAAAAAAATTAATTATTCTCATTTTGATGTTTTTTGTACCAAATGAAGTTCATCAAGCCGATATATTATTTCTTCCTCATGATAACGGTTACAAATATGCATTAACTGTAGTTGATATCGCTAGTAGATATAAACAAGCAATACCGTTAAAAACAAAGTCGTCAAAAGAAGTCTCCGATGCATTTGAAAAGATTTATCGTAAAGGTCCACTAAAATGGCCAAATCTATTACAAGTTGATCCGGGTAAGGAATTTCAAGGTATTGTTACATCTACGATGAAAGCTCATAACGTAGCTATACGACGAGGACATACTGCAATACACCGCGATCAGGCAATTGTAGAGCGATTTAATAGAACTCTCGCCGAGTGGTTATTTGGATATCAATACGCAAAAGAATTTACTCAAGAAACTCGCTCTCGTGAATGGGTTTCAAGGTTACCAAAAGTAGTATCTGCGTTAAATAACGAAATAACTAGAATGATTGGCATCAAACCTAACATCGCAATAAAAAAAAAGGTATGTACCTAGCATTAGAAATGCTAGCATTTCCACTAACATTTCCAATTTCCAACCAATTCTTAGTAACGTCACTGTAAGATATTTATATGAGCCAGGTGAACTCGAGGGTGGTGGCGCAAGAGCCACTGATCCTATTTGGAGTATTACTACACATAAAATATTATCGTCGACACGATCTTTTAGTGGAATTGCAAGCATTTCTAGGCCAGCAATTTATAGATTAGATTCGTCCGCACCTCAGCGAGGATTTACACGCGAACAACTACAAGTTATTCCTGATGACACTCAATTACCACCACGAAAAATTAGTTAGCTTGACGTACATTACATGCGAGACAAGTTAATCTCACATTGCCAATAATATGTCCTAAATTATTATCAATTCTATCCACAGTAAATTGATAACTATCTCCAGGATGAAATCTCCATCGCATTAAACAGTTGCAAGCAGCGCAGTGATTATCTTGTTGCGTTTTCAGTGATAAAATTAATTTTGAGTTAATATTAAAATTTCTATTTTTTTTCTTATCTTGTTGTCGATATCCCGATAATTTTTTCTCAACAACGTAAATATCAACATCAGAGCTGTTCGAGTTATCTTCGATGATAACTCTTCTCAATTGATTTATTCGTCTAGCTCTAGATACCGCTAAATAAACTAAATTTGACCACTCGATACGATTATCTATGATCCAGATAGTTGTATCCTCAATAGTTAATCCTTGTGATGAGTGTATTGTGGCGGCGTATCCTAACACCCAAGGTGAATTTTCAGCCCGCAACGCATCTTCAACTACATCAATGTCCACGTGTACAATATCATTTAACACTAATTTTTCAATTCGAGGAGAATTGCCTGCAATTCCACTACCGGGAATATCGACATTAATATTTTGTCGTCGTGTGTCAGATGGTCTGTAACACAGTGGCACTTTCATATCAGGAAACTTTTCTTTATGTATCTCAAATAATCTTCGTTGAATATCATCACGGATTATTTTTCTGGGGGTAAATACCATATCAGCAGGTTTCCAAGATCCCCAAAATTCCTCCTCAGGAGTTTCATCAATAACTTCTCTGAAAACTCTACATTGCTCGTAATCAGATTGTCGTCTAATTCTAGATTTTAAATCTTTTATTTCATTATCTAGCGATCTATGATCATCTGTCATTTCCTCATAGTAATCAACATTAGTTTTCAACCACTTATGTGGTGACTCTCCACAAAATGGTGGTGGTTGACCGTCATCACCACACATTATCACCTTAGTGTTTTTCGTGGACAGCCAACCTAGAAACTGTTGTAATATTTTTTAACGGTACTGTACACACTTCATCCCAAAGAATTATTGGTGGAATAAATTTATTACCCATTCTTTCCGGAGTCCACGCATCACCTTTCCACCTATAGAAACTGTGATAAGTACTAGCAGGAATTCCACGTTCTTTTATATCTTTCTTTAGTTTATGAGAATGTGCTAATCCTTTTATACCAGAATTTTTATATAGTTTTATAACTCTTTCAGTTTTTCCACAACCTCCCAAACCGTTTAAATAAACCGTTTTATATCTCGTTATAGGATCAAATACTGATGGCGCATTAGAAAATTCTAATTGAATATTTTCTGGATTTTTCCAACGATAACTATCAAATATCTCAACATCTACATGATGGTTATAACAATGTAATCGCTCTTTCTTAATTCTCCAGGTTCCCCAACTACCATTTTCTAAATACGGCGTAACAGCATTAATATATTTCTTATGAAAGTACATAGAATCAGTTGCAACTCTTACAGCAATATCTGGAAATCTATTTATCATCGAGAATAAATTAATACTTGTATACGCTAACATGGAAGATCTTAAATGTGTGTATTGAGGACTTTCCCCATCTATGTAAGTTATAACAATTCCGTATTCTTTTCCGTTTGATAATAATGCCTTTCTACTCGTTATAAATCTATTAGTATTAGTAAGATCTTTAATAATAATTTGTTCTTCAATCGGATCAACCACCAATCTAGAAGAGGTTCTAGCATTATTAAATCTTCCTCCTTGAGTAAACTTTCCTATTATTTTTCTTCCTAAATCCTTTGCTGATTTCTCTCTACTACAATATATTTGTTTAGCAGTTTCCATAGTCTGCTCTTGACTGTATTCCGGAAAATTCTCTCTTACCTTCTCAATTTCTCTATCTAAATCTGGTGTTGGTAACCAAACATCTTTTTGAGATTTATAACTTATTATTGCTTCACCGACAGTCAACGACGTTAACATACCGAGCAGCAGAGAGGGTGAACCCTACAACGTTTTTAGACAAAATTTGATTGAAATCCTAAAACGAGCCATCCTATAATCTCATTTTAACCAAAAAAAGGACGAACCCTACAACGTTTTCAGACAAAAAATTGATTGAATCCTTCCTACGATCTCATTTTAACAAAAAAAAGGATGAACCCTACAACGTTTTCAAACAAAAAATTGATTGAAATCTTAATGAAATCTCATTTTAACTAAAAAAATGAAAACGGAGACTTTTACGATTTTTTAATTAATTTTGGTCGCAACTTGTTGTCATCCACCCTCTCTGCTGCTAAGGGAGATAAATTCTTTATAGATTAATCTGCCACAACTTATAACATTTACCTACTAAGTTCCCTTGTATTATGACGTCAAAGGAATTTGTCGCCTGCTATATTACCTGTAACTAGGCGCGCCCACGTGACTGTAATGGAGAACATGAGTTTCGAGAATAAAACTTTTTATTGTCGCTTGTGGGCTAAAACTGAATTATTTAAATAGCTGTATTTTTATTTATCTACATATCTCATGTGTGGGGGTGGGTGGACTAGCAGTAAAGCAGACAGCTAACTCGTTCTTTTCAGTACAGACATTTCTTTATAATCTACGCATTACCTATGTTCGCTCAGCCGGAACGCGAGTGTTTCCTATTCATTGAAGTAGGTGGGCGTGGTTAAAATTACTTGTATACAGCTCTTTATGAATGTATTTTATCTAGAGAATTATAACAGAGTATATAAAACGCTGTTTTATTTAACAACTAAAATGTTGCAGCATAAAATTGTCTATTTTAAAAATCTCTTATTGTTAAGTATATCAGAAGATATATATATATTAAAAAATCTCTATTCTGTATGACAGCTCCGTGGTGTAATGGTATATCGTGTTTGTCTTGTAAACATAGATCTATCAACTACGTGTGTTCGGTCCCCATAGCAGATACATTATTTGATGGCGAAACGGAAGATGTTTTTTTCTATTAATTGGGGGGGAGGGGCGATCCCCCTCAGCCAAACCAACATTGTAACTCATGCTATCGCATTCTCGGTAGCGTGGGTTGGTGTTTTTTCCAACTCATGCAACCATGAATTAGATTTCATGGGTTGCCATGTTGGTTTGGTTTACCACGCCCACATCATACCATCATCGTTCCATTGAATTATAATCCATCCTTAATTAAGTTAATTAAGTACATGTTATGCCTAAAATTTGCCGCAACACTCGAGCGGAGATATATATGGCATTGTGCCGTCCATGTTGTGACGTCCCCCCCAAGCATATCTTCTAGGCGGTCTAAGATGGCGTTTGCCACCTTAGGCCTCCCGCCGGAGATGTATGTTTCGGGTCCCCTTGGGCTTACTTGGATGCGAAGGCACCCAAGGAGTTCCAAAGATGTGTTGTCATATATGTTTTGTTTTTTTTAATAATTAGAGATACAGTATACTATATTTATAATAAATATAAATAATGGATATCAATGATGTAAATGCTATAATTGCTGAAATCTCAAATTTAAATAATAAAGGGGTATTATTATCTGAAAGTCTCGACTGTGACAGGATTACCTCGGAATATGAAGATATTGAGTATCAGTCTAGTAAGGGTCGTTATGTTTTACCTAGGATGTACAGGCTCGTGAAAGGAATTCAAAAATCCATCAATGCTTGTTTGTACGGTAACGACATTAATGTATTCATAACGCTATTTAGCACCGTTGAAGCAATACGTCAAAAGCTCGGCCAAGAGTATCAAAAACGAGCTGAAATTAGTTCTAAGGTTCGTGATCTTAGAAAAATGTTAAACGAGGAAAAACCCGTATCTTAACCACGTGGGTGTTACTAAAAAAAAAAAATAGGCTTTCGTAAATAATGTAAATAATTTATTTATTTTTTTTTTAGCGTTTTTTGTAACACTTACATAGGATTTTCTCCTGAAAGGATACTCAGCAGTTTGGACCTGCCCATGCAGTTATGTGCATAATGGATGATCTGGTCGTAGTAGCAAGTAATCACCGCGACGCCTCCATTTTTACGTAGTTGTTCTTGTTGCCGCGTCGTTAACACAAATCGTTCATCACCGTTCTCAGATATTACAATTCTGAAACCCCCAGCGATGTTATTTCTGAAACATTCACGGATAGCGTCGTACAGTTTAACCCTGTTGAAGATGGATACGTTAGCTTGATGGTACATTATTTAATAACTAAGTTATTTAATAACTAAGCTTTTAATTGTGATAGTTTTACATTTGAAAAATTAGTTCATAAACAATATATGGTAGGTGAATCGCTTACAACTAGATTAGCCCGAGAGCGGCTAGCAGCAATTAAAAAGTTTATACCGGTTCGAGACAGACTTCGCGAGAAACTTCAACAACGACAACAAGCGCAGACTGACTTTTCTGTGTCAAGTGAACAACTGTTTACTCCGATAACAAGTGCGACCAAAGATGTGAAAACAGCAACTGAACGAGCAATATACGGAGATATTCCTAAGGAAGGCAAGCGACGAGAAGTGCCTGTTCTTGGTGTGCTTGAAAAGATAGCAGCAGAGACCGGACAAACACGCGCAGGGATACAACAGTTATCCAGTGATATAAAAACTCAACGCGAAATTGAAGAACGCGAAGAAGCAGCTGCAGGAAGAGACTATTCACCTGAAAGTATATTTACAATCGCAGCATTAAATAGAATTGAAAAACTCGGTACGGATTACGAATTAGCTGATTTTGCTAGAGAAAATTTTCCAAAGGGTATAAGAGAGAATTTATTAAAAGACGAGTTTAAAAGTTTTATAAAAAGCAAAGACACTTGGGCATCAAAAATATATCTAGCGAAACACGGCGGGAATAAAATCACAGCGTTGCAGCACCCTGGTTATAATAACTTTCTAGCTGTGGTTAAAGGCGGTCTACAACCACCACCTTATATGGAGGATCCAATCCCGGAACAAATAGACATAAAAGCAGAAGCCGGTTCTAAGAAAACAAGCGGAAAAGGATATTCGATTAAAAATCCAAAGGATGTCTTTCACTCTACAGTGACATGCCCTGGTAACATTCTAAGTGATATATCAAGGTTAGAGGTTCTCATCGGAGGGAAACGAGCCGGAAATAATTCACCGGAAGTAATTAATGAAGCAGCTGATATCTGTAGACGATTATTTGCCGGCGGTATCATGGACATTGATGTATATCGAGAACTTATTGCTGAATTAGTTGAAAATCACAACGATGACAACGTCATTGATGATGAAAATCCAATGGATGTAAGCGATTAATCACTAATTGAAAAACTACTAGTTTTATAACAAGATGATTATACACTACAACCATGATAAACCAGTAAGCGTCTACGTGGTGAACTCACGATTGCCTGTTTATAGAGCATATTACGGAGATGGTTTCGGCAATACCATTGCGGGGTTATTTACAAGAATGGCTCCCAAGGTGGCGCCGTTAGCTAAACAATTATCAATGAAAGCCATTGATGCTATTCGTGATAAGGGAATCAATTTCGTTGGAAATCTTGCAGGAAAGGCATTTTCTGCCGCGAAAGATAAAATAGCATCATTGGTACGAAAGAAACCAGGAATGACTTCGTCGGTGGTGAAACCACTAGTGCTGCCATCAACTACAGTGATGCCTGCAAAAATCAGCAAAGCAATAAATAGTGCAGTGGAAGAAAAACTAGCGCAATTGACTTCGTCACCACCGGTAACAGATAGCGCTATCATGAACGCGATAGCAGGAAGTGGTTTGAAACAAAAAAGAAATTCGAAAAATTTTCAACGACGATAATTATTGCTTTGCAATTCACCAATTGAAAACACTAGTATTTTAATAAAATGTTTAAACGAACAGCTGATCCCGCGTTAGATATGGAAGCCCCAGTGCGCAAGGATGATTCCGTCCGCGATTATCAATACTATTCCTATCATGCAATACAACCCGACCTACGATCGCGAATTGAACTTCAAGTTCAAGATACCAGTAAATACTTTTTGCCATGTGAAGCATTTATTGAAGTAGAAGGAGAACTCGTAACAAATGTCGCAGATAATACACCATATGCAAATGATCCAAATATCCGAGTTGGTTTTGTTAATAATGGTATAATGGCGTTATTTGAAAGTGCAAGATATCTCATTGATGGAAAAGAGATTGAATCAATAGACCGTGAAGTTGATGTTGCAACAACAATAATCGGGCTAGCAAGATACTCCGATGATTATACAAGATCGGCTGGTCCGTCTATGATGTTTGCAAAGGATACCTCTGATAACGCTGACCACCTTCAATACATTAAAGTGTTAACACCGCAAGACACTTCAGTTGATAATCAACGAGAAGCAACTAATCCAGAACGTCGAGCTAGACCAGGAGCTGCGTTTGATATTCTTGGAGGCGTTAATGGTAATTTCAATTTAGGATTTGCAACACGAAAATTAGCATTGCAAGAACAGCAGCGATATTTTTCATGTGCGATTCCACTCCATCATATATTTGGATTCTGCAGAAATGTAAGAAAGGTCATCTATGGAGCCAAACACACAATCGCGTTAGTGCGAAAAGGCAATGACAATGATGCAATTTGGCGTACTGGTGCCGCTGATGGTAAAGTTGTTTTGAGTAAAATAGTATTATGGATGCCAGTAATGACTCCATCAATTACCACGGAAGAGCGGCTGCTCTCATTTATGGAAACCGGTGGTAAATCATTGCTAAGTTGGCTAACAACAACGACTGATGCTAAAGAGGATAATGTTAATAGCACATTTACATGGCACCTGGCATCAAAACAAGGCGTTTCAGCTCCACGTCATATATTTATAGCGCTGCAGAATAGGAATCGATTAGGTTCCCAAGAACGCAGTCATATGATATTTGATCGATTAGGGGTAAGTGAGGTTTCACTGAGAATAAACGGACAACAAGAACCATCTGAGGATATACAGCTTAAGTACGAAAAAAACCAAATAGCACGTGTGTATCATCGGATGCTGTCATATATGGGTCGTGATCAAAATGTTGATACCGGTTTGCAAATATCGCAACTCGATTTTAAGAACTTGTATCCAATTTATTACTTTTCGCTGGAACATCTTGATTTAACAAGACAATCCGTTGTTGACATACATTTTAGGGCTCGTATAGATCCTGGTGGTGTTGATTATAGAGCGGTTGCTGTTATTCTCAGTGATAAATCAATGTTGTTAGAAGGGGCTGGCGGACGAATGAGACTCGTTGATGCACCAGTAGAAAATCTATGATTGAAATCGTAAACGATTTTCACAATTAGATCAATTGAAAGCATAAATGTGTTTTACAATAAAATGCCATATAGTGTTGTTAGTGTCAAGCTGACTGATGGTCAGGTCAAGAAATTAAAATCAAAATCCGCTAAAGAATGTGGAACCACAATAACGTTAAAACCAGCGCAGATGTCTGGCGGTACACATAAAATATCACTGACGGATCGTCAAATAAAACATTTCAATGATGCAATGAAAAAACGGCGAGGAGTTCAAATAGAATTTTCAAAAGCCGCAGTCGCGAACATGATAAAATCAGGTGGTATATTTCCATTGTTAGCCGCAATACCAGCATTGATTGCAGCGGCTGCCCCAGCGGTGGCGAAAGCGGCAGCGTTGGGAGCCGTTGGTACCGCGGCAGGGATGGCGTTGAAAAAGGCAACTGGGAAAGGATATAAAAAAAAGGGAAAGGGGTTGTACCTACCAGGAACCCCGTATTCATGGTACAGCGGGAAATCCGTGAACGGATCGGGTCTAAGAAGAATACCAGGAACGGTTTATTAATTCAGAAATCTTCGATTTCCGAATCTTCGATTTCCGAACCTATGGTTCCTATGTCCAATTTTGATTTAATTGATGCTGCTAAAAAACTAGCGATAAAAAACTTCAGAGGGGTTTTTATGAGAGATCAATTACCGAGAAAACCAAATAACGTTGAAACCGGTATTATCAATCTTGATAACAGCAGCGGATCGGGAACTCACTGGGTTGCATACGCGATTGATCCACGTGGGATTGTCTATTTCGATTCATATGGGTTAGCTCCACCAAGCGAGTTTATGCGGTATATAAATTCTTCGATGAAACTCAAAAAGTTTCCGATTTATTATTCCACGCTGCCAACACAACAATTAAATGATCCACCGATATGCGGCCGTGAAGTATTAAATGTCCTCGCGGAGATTTCATCGTCACAGAAACCACCTCATCTGGTTGTAAACGAATACACGAGTGGGAAATTACAAGGATCAATAAATTGAAAACACAAGTTACGATAACAATAATGATTGATATTTGGGGACAATCTCTGTCAATGTCGGAACCCACCGCGGAAACATCTGCGGGTTCTATCGAGGATGTAAAAAAAATAATTGAAGATGAAATCGCTGAGATGTTAAATTTAGTAAATGTTGACCCGAACGAATTAGTTGTATTTCAAGACAAACAGGGTAAATTGAAAAGCAGTAATATATCCGTGAATGACATTTTGATACGGCATCGCGCTGCCGCTGAAAACTCTATTGCGCTGTATTCCAACGATGGACAACTTAAACCAGGCGCACTTGTGTCTACGATCACCGACGCGATTGCTACCTACGAACGTGAGCTGAATGATCTTATACGAGGTTATAATAATTTTCGCAAAAATGTTATACATAAATTCTTTGGAACCCCGCTTGTGGTTGGCATGACTCTCGCTGAAATTAAAGACTTGTTGAATTCATTCTTCGCTAACAAGGAAGCTGGAAGGATGATGACTGCTTCAGAAATCAAGGCAAATTATCTCGAGATTTTTAAAGTAAGCGAAGATTTTGAGAAGGTACAAAAACCCATTAACGACGTCATTGTTAGGTTTTTTGGATCCCCACCTGTGGCAGACTCGACTCTCGCTGAAATCAGCGAGTTTATTATCAGGCATACTCACAATGCCTACGTCGCTAATAATTTCTTTGGTGTCCCGGCTACATCTACGATGACTCTCAACGATATTATTAGGTTTATGGTGAGACAAACAACACTTAATACCATCGTGGATAAATTCTTGGGGAGAACACGTGAATCTGAAACAACATCGTTGACAGGCCCGACCCTCGCTGAAGTTAAAAAAGCTATTGACGAACAAAAGCTCACCAGCGGCGTCGTCGAAAGGTTTTTTGGAATCTCACTTATAGTTGACACGACTCTCGCTGAAATTAAAAAAGCTATTGACGAACAAAAGCTCACCAACGAGTTTGTTAATAAGTTCTTTGAGGGTAGTAAACCCCAAAATATCACGACAACATTTTCTTACATCGACCAGCATATTAAAGCACAGCTTGGAATCGAAAACCTTCTGGTTTCATTCTTTTTTAGCAAGAGAGATAGGAGGATAATGTTTTTTACCGAAATAAATGCAAATTATCTCGAAATGTATAATGATATTCTTAAACTAAAAGAAACCTTTGAAAAGGTAAAGATTCCGCATCCACACGAAAGCATTAAAAATATCGTGTATACGGTCGATTATGGGACCTTTGATTGGGTAAAAGAATCTAATGTTAGATTGCCAATCGATATCGGGGGAGAGTCCAGTGGTATCTACAGGATGACGTTAGTCTCTACTAATCAATTTGATATCATCGTGAAAGGTAAAACCTACTTTGGTGGCACCGCGACAGTAATTATCAATGGTAAAGAAGAATTTGAGATTGTCGCGGTTGATAATACAATTAGATTACCAATACACTGGTGTTTAGAACTCGTATATCATTTTTCCGGCTGAAGTACTAGCAATTCCCGCTAACGATGACAAATAATTGAAAACACTAGTGTTTTTAAAATAATGATGACTTCGTCATTACCAATGACTTTGTCATCGACGCAATGTCGCTATGATCAAGTCAGAGAATTTCAGACTAGACTCAAAACCCTCACTGAGGAGTATCAAATAAAAATAAAAAAATACCGACGAAGAATCACCGCAATTGATGTTATTATGTACTCGGTGTCAAGCGTTCTCACTGGCGCCGGAATAATACTTGCATCGGTTATAATGATTGCCCCGGTCGTAGTTCCAATTTGCATTTCTGCGGTGGCTACAATCGGGGGTATATCAACCGGGATAGCAAAAAAGATATCATCATGCAGCCAGAGTAAACTGCAGAATTACTTACTTCAATTTCATATTGCATCAACCGCATATTCGCAATTATCATTGATGATATCATCGTCACTCGATAATACAATTATATCAGATAGTGAATTCTCAGCGATGGTCAGTATTTTTGATTCAGCGATATCAAAATTAGAGCAACAACATGAATATAATAACAATGACAACACCGATGGAATCAGAAAACACAAACCCAAAAAAAACCAAAATGATCTCAATAATCTCAACCATACCAGATTGTGAGTTCTCATTGATGGTCAGTATTTATGATTCCGCTGTGTCAAAATTAGAAATACAACATGAGTATAATAACAATGACAACACCGATGGAATTACTTCAACGAGTAGTGGAGAACACGAACCCAGTACAAACAAGCATGATATCAATAACATCAACGAATCCAGAATTCAGTGTGAACTTCCCCTCTCCGATTCCAGTGAAGGAGATAGCGTTAGCAAAATTACGAGTATATCATAGCTGGCCTAATATCAGATCGGTTGCATTTGGTGGTCAGCAACCCAATAACGCACTGGTGTTCTCGTATAAGAATAAACCCGATGGTACTCCAGAGTGGGAAACTGTTTCGTTACCAACTGGGTCGTACCAAATTAAGCAAATCGATGCTGAAATTCAGCGTAGAATAAAATCAATCACTGGAAAAGAATCAAAAATAGCTATTAATCTTCATCAACCGACGCTCTCGTCGTCGATCGAAATAAGCACAGAGGGATACATTGTAGATATATATAACAGCTCGTTAAGAACAGTGTTAGGATGGCCTGAAAAACCACCGGAAAAATCCGCCACCGACTTAACCACGGACGTAAAATCATATCATGAAATCAATCCCAGTTATCGAGATAATTTATCTGATATAAGAAAAGGAAGAATCGGCGATAGATTTATATTTACCAACAAAGACACATTGCAATGGGATTTTATCATTAAAAGAACAACCGACTCATCTGTTACTATTTCATTTACGCTAACTGACGTCCGTGGTTATTTTAATGAAATTAAACAATTATATGACACACAACTAGAACAACTACGGAAAACAAAATCGCAAAAACATGTTGAAATAATAAATCAACTTATATCGGACATGGAATATATCTATGAACTAATTATTCAAACAATAATTAATGACAACAGCGACAATAAACAACGATTCCTAACCGATTACAATATCACAGAGGACAATCTACGTAATTTCAAGTTTCCCGGGTACAAAGCTGATGAACTAGCAAGAATTGTTAAAACCGATATCAAGGCGCTACAAAAACAAGATCCATCTGTCCTCCTCAAATATAATAATGACCCAGATGGCGGTGGTAGGCATATCGCTCCGTTCAACGTGAATATATCCTCAGTGATTGCGCTCAATTTAGTATGTGATGCAATTGAAGGAAGCTATCAAATTAATCTAGAGCAATCAAATCAAGCTCAGCAAGGATATATTCTTTATTCGTTTGCACCAACAGCTCCTCCAGGATTCCTAATTATTGAGAACCCAATTAATCCTGTCTACATGCGATGCCATAATAATTCGTTAACGAGAATTAATTTCAAACTCACCGACCAGTCAAATAATCTGATCGATTTACAAGAAGAGGTGTTAGCGATTAGTCTGTTTGTAAAGTCGTAAAGACTTTCAATCCTAAAAATCTTCGATTTTCAACAAAGGATTTTCATCCCCCCCCAGACAAGGTCTGGGACAAGGTCTGGGACAAGGTCTGGGACAAGGTCTGGGACACGATATCGTATCGGACTCGATCAAATTTTCGGTTGAACTCGTAAAAGAATTATTAACCCACAAATGAAACATTTGCAGCAGCAGCAGAGAGGGTGATGACCACATCGTGCAACCTTGAATCGTTTAGGTGTATACGAATTTTATTTTATGACCATTTTTTTTAGACAGAGCAGTTTTAATTATATTTTCTGAAACAAATCGTATTGAAGCCCTACAAATGTCAAAGTATCTACTGGCTTCATTTATCGATTGAAAGCTTCTCTCTTCATTATTTTCTAAATCAAACGATTTAACTCTCCTAGGGGTTTTTGCATGTTTGCCAGTTCCACCTAATTTTGCATTCCGACTTTGTGAGACGGCTTGAAGATTCACAAGACAATTATCAGTCTTCACGCCATTTATGTGATCAATCACAAATCCGTCTTCGATTAATCCATTATGACATTCAAAAATAATTCTGTGACAGAGATATGTTTTATTTCTAGCACTAAACAACAAATACCCCATATTATTTAGATATCCAACCGGGTTTTTTAGTCTGCGGTGCCTGACAACACCATCACTGGAGGCTTCGTAATTAACGAGCACTGGATGAGGTCTGAAATCTTGGCTCATTTATATAATAATATTACTTGTCTAATTTATTATTTGCTTTAATTATAAGTCTATCAATGTAGTCTTGAGGGGTTTTGATGATTTTGTCCTTGATTTTATCAAGGACGTTAGGGTCAATGATTCGTTTGTCATAGTAGCGTTTTAGTTCCCTGTATCGTTTACCCCCACAAGCAAGACACAACTGCGATTTTCCTCTAACGCCCACCCCACATTGGAGGCATGGGAGAGGGCCAAAACTTCCTCGCCTAACGCTTTGTAAATGATACCCACAGAATTCGCTTCTGCATGATTTGTTACACGGGGTTGTTGATCCAATCATTAGCCACTTGCAGTGATTCATTATACTATATTTTTCTATTTAAATACTTGTTTTAATTATAACATGAAGGAATTCAACAGATTATCCAAAATTAAGCCTTCGAAAAATGCTGAATTCAATGCTGATAAGGAGTTTAAGAGATTATTGAAAATCAGTCCTAGATTTAATCTCGATAGACCCAAAAAACGTAACAAACGTCCAAGAGACGGAAACATGAAAGAGTTTAAGAGATTATTGAAAATCAGTCCTAGATTTAATCTCGATAGACCCAAAAAACGTAACAAACGTCCAAGAGACGGAAACATGAAAGAGTTTAAGAGATTATTGAAAATCAGTCCTAGATTTAATCTCGATAGACCCAAAAAACGTAACAAAATCAATCTCGATAAACCAAAAAAAACGTCCAAGAAATTATCCTGGAAAGATGCTCAATTCAATCTCGATATAGTTTCTAATACACCCAAGAATACAATTCTTGATAAAGCCATGATTAGTAAAATCAGAGATTGTTTCAATGAATTTAAGCGTGATGGAGCATCCTATTGTTGGTCAACATTTCGAATTGATGGTGTTGTTGACGCTACCATGAATGATGAAAAAGCAGCAGTGATAATTTCACGTGTTGGGGAAAAACGGTATTTTTTCCGAATCAAATTCATTATCGAAGTCAATGGCAAATGGATTATTAGGGATAAATTTGAACCAATTCTCAAGAATAAAAAAGCTGTCATTGTGAGTAGAGATTCCAAACCAGGGATTCTAACCGGCATTGACAAACCATACTACGAAAGATCTTATCCCGTAACAGCAATGGTTTATGGGATATATCCGTTAAATGATAAACCCGATATCGCAAAACTAGCTCCTATGAAATATTCGTCAGGGCTTAATTGTGTAGCAACACGGGTAATGGAGCACTTCACAAATGCATCCCGAGGAAATAAACTAACTGATCTGCGACGTAGGAAAATAACCGAGTGGGAACTGACAGTGAAACAGAACGGTGCAAAGATTTCTGATATAGCTAAGTTAGAAACATCATTAAGATTTCCAATAACAGTTATGACGATAACCGGAGAGGTTTTATACGAACCGAAATATAACAAAAATGGAGCACCAATACAAATTATTGATCATAACAAACACGCGTGGACACCTGCGGTAACAGTATTTCCACGAGAACGAACCGTGAAATATATCCCTAAGGAGTTCGTCCGGGATGTTTTCTATGAAGAGAGATTATTTGATGCTATTAATGCGTTGTGTAAGGATGATCCTGTGTCAGTGTGGTTACTTAGAAGTGATGAAGATCCCGAAATAGGATTTGATCAATTTGTAAAACCAAATGGTGAATTATATCGCGTTGAAGAATTAGATAACAGAATGAGAAAAATCGCTAGTGATTTTTCACCGGAGAGTTTCCATGAAAAACTACTCACGGATAGTTTTACTATTCCATCAGTGGTAGCTCACTTCGCAAGAGAAAAAAACTCATGGCGTCCAACACGAAGTGATTTTCTCGAGGATGTTAAATTGAGTTGCGTCGAATATTCCCATGGAGGACTGTGGAATACGAAATACCATCGTGATGGTATGATTTCAATTGATATATCCGCGTGTTACCCCGGAAGTTTTCTCGGATATGGGGAATGCGCTGAGTACTTCAAACGATTTGGACATCCCACGCATGAAATGACTCGTGTTGCGATTAATGGACCATTGCCTGATTTTGATTTAACCGGATTCGCTCGTGTGATATCATTCGAATTAGCTACAGGGTTACATCCGTGTAGTTATGTTTGGCTCGGTAAACACCTATCTGAAAAGGCCTGGATGCCAATAGTGCTATTGAGATATATGATTGATTGTGGTATGCTAATATCGTTGATTGTTTCCGAGGCTATTATATGCTATCGAGCTCAGAAAGAAGTTTGGCTACCACAACCCGATCTAGATCGTATAATTAGCGAATTGCGAAAACAATTCCCTGATTTCAATGAAGAACAAATCATGAATTGGTCTAAGAAGTTATTTGAAATTAAAAAAGAACAAGCAAAGGATCTCGGACGAAGAATAATCGGTAAATTTACCCAGGGTGGACGGTACGACAACGCAAAATACTCTTCGCGGTTGATCATAGATGTCGCTGAATACGATTTTATTGTAGCGGATTTAATGAAGCAGGGAAAACTTGTATCCCGTAAGGATGCTTTTCTATCCAATGGTGAGAAATTAGGTACGGTTGTTACCTACTGTGATGGATATAATTCCCAGTACACACATTTGAGAAGTTCAATGCTAGCCTATGCTTCTATTAATCTATTTTCGATGATAAATAGATTTCCTAATACCGCGGTTAGAGTGGCCACTGATTCGATGTATATACACAATAAGTACAAATCAGCTGTAGCTAAATTCACAGATCCCGAAGAAAATTGGGGGCGTTGGCGATTTAAAAAGGAGATGCTACATGAGTATTGTGAATCCGCAGACGTTGCCATGGATGATAAATATCTTTGTTGTAACCGTATTGAAATTCAATCAGAATTTTCTAATGCACCACCGGTATCTGATCCAATCTGTAGATATAAAACAGTTTATTTAAACGGTTGTGGTGGGTCAGGAAAGACAACTCGTGCAATTGAATTATATCGTAGTAAAAATCATACGGATTTCACAAACATGATTGTGCTAACACCGACTCACAGACTCGCCAGAGAGATGATACAGCGAGGGGTAAATGCTTGCACTTACCATAGTTTCTTTCGATGGAAGGGTGACAAATGGACTCCCGAGCGTATGGGTGATAAATTCATTCCTGAAATCATAATCTGGGATGAAATATGCACAGTGTCATTAGATGTATTACAAATATTTCTCGAGTGGTTGTTAAACAAAAACACAAAAGTCGTCATGTGCGGTGATCACGGCCAACCACCACCATTTGTCGGTGCATCTCCACATGAATGGCTAAGGGGTTTTGTAGACTACTATGAAGAAATCACCACTGATTATAGATCACTTGATGAACGATTACGAGAATTTAAGAAACTAATTAGATTACAACCGGATAGAATCCAGTGCGAAATAGCGCGTGAAGTGATTTCAGAAACTCAAATAAACGATTTCTGGGAAACATGGAGACCAAATGATTTGATAATTGCAAGTAGAAAAATAGTCAGGGATACACTTCAGATGAAGTTATTTGAATTACATAAAGAAAAATTTGCAACGCTTCCAGTACCCCTTTGTTATAGGCCATCGGATACACGAAAACAGAATATTGAAGTTGATATTCCAGGACAGAGTGAAAAACAAATTCTCGTATTAAATGATATTGTGCTGGTTGATATCAATGTCGTTGAAGATGCATTGCGTGCTAATAAATCCCCGTGGACTCTAGGATACGCAGCAACAATACACTCTTCACAGGGATTGACTATATCGGATACAATTGTTTGGATGGTGGATAATCACATCGAATGGTCGAATTTAGTCTATCTCGCAGTATCCAGAGTACGAAAAATAAATCAACTTCGAAGAATTGTCCTCGATGATAATGACACCACAATAAATGATATTGATGTTAGCATCATTAATAAAAAACTCTCCGGTTACAAACAACAGGACAAAAAAAAACAACGAGAATTTGATATTGATGCTGAATCAATAATCACTTTGAAGAAACAACAGAATAATCACTGCGCGAGTTGCAATTGTATAATGCGTTGGCAGTATTCGGATAAGGATCCTCGCCAATTCACCGTAGACAGAAAAAATAACAGTCTCGGTCATGTCAGAAATAATGTGATGTTGACTTGTCTTGAGTGCAATAGACGCAACGGTGCTAGTTAAGACCATGCGGTGGTAATTGAGTATCCTCGGGAATTACCTGTAGTTGTTGTCGAGTAAAACCCCGCTGAGGGGCAGTTGAATCCAGTTTATAGATTGCTGGTCTACCCGTAGATCGTGTTATACTAGATATCTTATGCGTAGTGACGCTCCAAATAGGATCAGTAGCCCTTTTTCTGCCACCTTCAAGCTCTCCTGGTTCGTATAAGTACCTCACAATGACATTACTACCAAGAATTGGTTGGGAAACGCTAGCGTTTCTAGGGAAATCTTTTTGTGGTTTTTCAGGTATTGACTTCTTTTTAATCGCGTTGATAGGTTTCATGTTGATTGTTCTAGTAATCTCGTTATTCAGTGCGGTAATCACAGCTGGTAACCTTTTGACCCATTCACGGGATCGCTTTTCTTGAATGAATTCTTTTGCGTATTGATATCCAAATAACCGCTCAGCAATCGTCCGATTAAATCGTTCGACAATGGCCTGATCGCGATGTAGCGCAGTATGCCCTCGTCGTATGGTGACATTATGATGTTTCATTGTAGATAATACTGCACCCTGAAATTCCTTGCCAGGATCAACCTGCAATAGATTTGGCCAGTGCAGAGGACCTCGTCGATAAATCCTTTCAAATGCAGAAGCAACTTCAGTGGCTGATTTTGTTTTTAACGGTTCTGCTTCTTTGTATCGACTTGCAATATCAACTACGGTTAAAGCGTATTTGTAACCACGATCATGTGGCAGAAATAATATATCAGCCTGATGAACTTCATTAGGAAAGGTCACATCAAAATGCGAGACATTAATTTGTTTAGGTGGTGGTAAGTAAATTTGCCATAGTGCCTGTTTGGATAACCAATGAGCCGCAGTGGTTTTTTTCACTTTTGCAGCACTAGCGAGTTTATGGACTGCTGATTTACCCCTCCAGTATCCTCTTGGGGAATAATAAATTGATTCCATATTAAAATGCTAGCATTTTCAATTACCAGCACCTAACATCAATTTACTTTTCATAGCCGATTTTATCAAAAAGGAAGCCAATTTTTCTTTGAAGGATTTATCAGGAATAGCATTTAACGCATGAATTAATTTCACATCTGCTAGATGCCTGTGTTGCAGATTGCTGCTTTTATAAGCAACATCATGAAGGTGACAGGCCTTATCAATAGCGTTTATTGGTTCTTCACCGGGGTTGGGTTGATTTTGATTATTGAGTCTGATATCAAGTCTGGTTCCCGGTCCACAGTAGCTATATCCTGGGAGGTGCTTTTCTCCGGGGTACTTTGCCCATGGGGTTCCAGGGAGCCTTGCCAATTTGGCTGCGATATCACCTCCTCGTTTTTTTTTAAATCAGATTTCATAGACACAAATCTAAATTTCTTTGTACCACATTGCACGCATTTACCAGAAAGCGCTGATCGGTTATTTTTAGTTGTAACCGTCGTCACATCATCTGTGCCAGTACGCGTTTTACACTTCACACAATATAGATCCATAATTTATGTATAGAAATATGGATATAATTGATTTTTCGGCGACTAAAACAAGAGAACCAATTAAGCATCATGCAGCGCTACCAAACTCTATCCGGATGATTATAATCGGGCCATCTGGATCCGGTAAAACGCAATTGTTGCTCAATTTAATAATGAGATGGATGAAGTGGGATAAGTTGTATTTAATTGCCCCTAGCGTAGATGATCAACGATGTTATGAAGTGCTAAAAGATTTTAACGAAAATGCATCAGAAATTAGCGGTGAGAACGCCATTGATTTTATAACCGATATCGATGAAGCACCGAGTATTGATGATATTAATGGAGATATTAACAATTTAGTCGTATACGACGATATAATGTTGGATAAACAAAATAATCCTGCTAGGATCTTTTCCAGAGGCAGGCATAAAAACACTGATGTGATATATGTCACTCAACGCTACACTCAGATTCCAAAAGTGATCAGAGATAATTGCAATATTCTTGCTGTATTCAACGGAGTTGATACTCATACTCTTAGAAATATATGGCAGACATGGTGTTCTGATATGGACTTCAATCAATTTAAAAACTTCTTTAGTCATGCTCAGTCAAAACCACACGGATTCGCAACAATAAATCTACATGATCCTCGGACACGATATCGTATCGGACTGGATCAAATATTCGGTTAAAATCGTAAAAGAATTATTAACCTGTAGCAGCAGAGAGGGTGGATGACAACAAGTTGCGACCAAAATTAATTAAAAAATCGTAAAAGTCTCCGTTTTCATTTTTTTAGTTAAAATGAGATTTCATTAAGATTTCAATCAATTTTTTGTTTGAAAACGTTGTAGGGTTCATCCTTTTTTTTGTTAAAATGAGATCGTAGGAAGGATTCAATCAATTTTTTGTCTGAAAACGTTGTAGGGTTCGTCCTTTTTTTGGTTAAAATGAGATTATAGGATGGCTCGTTTTAGGATTTCAATCAAATTTTGTCTAAAAACGTTGTAGGGTTCACCCTCTCTGCTGCTTACCGCTATCTAACATGTATCGCAGTAGTACAATAGGCGTCCAAGCTTTCTCAGACATATGTTTGCCAAGCCAGCAATAACTGCAAGGATGTAATCCATCGCGAAGTTTAAAAGAAATAACTTTAGCAAATCCAGTTAAATCAAAATCAGGTAAATCTCCGTTAATGGCAACACGCGTCATTTCATGTGTTGGGTGTCCGAAACGTTTAAAATATTCAGCGCACTCTCCCATCCCTAAAAACCCTCCAGGATAACTGGCACTCATATCTGCGGAAATTAAATTATTAATATCATATTTAGTGTTCCATAATCCGCCGTGTCCGTACTCAACACAACTTAATTTTACATCATCAAGAAATCCTTTTGGGGTTTTTCTCCAAGAATTCTTTTCACGAGTGTAATGAGCAACCACCGATGATACCGTAAAAGAATTACATAATATTTTTTCGTCAAAGTTTTCCACAAAATTCTTTGTAACATCTCTCATACGATTATTTAATTCTTCTTGACGGTATAATTCTCCGTTAGTTTTCACAAATTGATCAAATCCCATTTCAGGATCTTCATCACTCTTAAATAACCATACTCCGGTTGGATCATCCTTGTGGATCTCCGCAATTGTATCAAATATATTTCCATTAAATTGAGGTATATATTTTACAACCTTTGATGGAGGAAAATCTGTAATATCGGAATTCCAGGCATGTCCGTTGTGATCAATAATTTCAATTGGTATTTTATTTGACTTATATTTACAATTATGTAATATTTCTCCTGTTAACGACTTAATTATAATTGGGTATCTTAAAGACGTTTCTAACTTAGCAACATCACTAATTGATGCCCCACCTTTTTCCATCATCCGTTTTCCCCAGGAGGTTATCTTTTCTTCTCGCTGTTTAGTTAATCCGTTTCCTCGTGAAGAATTTTTAAAATGTTCCATAACTCGTTCTGCCACGCAATTAATCGACGACGTTCTCATTGGATACATTCTATCGTGATCAATATCTGTATGAATTCTATATAACCCGTACATCACAACAGTTACAGGGTAATCCCTGTTATAATATTGACTATCAATTCCAACTAAAGCCCGGGGATTCATATCACGACTGAAAATTACGACTTTACCATCCTTCATCACCGGATTATAATTATCTCGGATAATCCATCTACCCGGATTATTTCCTTCTCCTTGTTTCCACTGTATCCATTTTATTTTACAGTAATAGGTGTAATCACCAAGTTGTGATGTTATATTCATCGTGCGAACTTCATCTATAGTACCGTCATAAAATATTTTTATCATTGTTCGATAACTAGTAAACATACCTAAGGCTCCATCAAGGCGAAATTCTTGTATAGCGTACTTTCTTAGTTTTTTAAGCTCTCTATCAAGTCCTCTTAGTGATAGTCCTGATCTTGCATCGAGTGAAAAATAATTTTTACTCATTATATTAAAGCAAATATCTAATTCAAAAAAATAATTAAAACAATTGTTTAAAATTTAATTAAATATATATGTAGTTATATAATGTATAGTTGTAAGTGGTTGCTAATCGGTTCGACGGACACATGTAATAAAAAATCGAAAAAAGAATATTGCGGACAGCATCAAGTATCAATTAGACGCGGAAGTACAGGCCCGAAACCTTGTATAGTATGTGGTGTTGGAGTACGAGGAAAAACAGAATTATGCCTAAATTGCGGAGGAAAAAAATACAGAGAATTAAAACGGTACTATGATGTCTACACTCATGTTAATCACAGAACTCCAGTTATCCAGACCCCGGAGGATTATATAAACAAACCAAAGTAAAATAACATTTAGACAAATAAATTCTATATAGAATAAATGAATTCAAACGAATACCGCACGCATCCAATTTACGTCGATTACGAAGCTTCTCGAGATGGAAATGTTAGACATCGACAACGAAGGAAAGAAATTGGAGTTGTTAATAATATGGGGTATTTACTAGTTACGGTATATTCAGAAGGAAAAAAAAAGACTTATCTCGCTCATAGATTTATTATTGAAACTTTTATCGGAGAAATTCCTGAGGGGGGGGTTGTTGACCACATCGACAGAAATAAATTAAATAACCGAGTTGAAAATTTACGAATAGTTACTCAAAGTAAAAATTGTCGTAATAAAAAACCAAATACAAGTAAAAATCGTGTTCCAAGACCAGTAACAGCCTTTTACGGTGATGAAATTACAGATTTTCCTTCTATAAGTTCTGCTGCGAGACATTTCAATATTCATAAGGAATCGGTAAGAAATACAGCAAATGGTATATATACATCATCATACTCTGATAAATATGATACTAGAGTCTCATTTTGTTGGGCTTAAAATCTTTAGAAATACAAACATTGGAAATTCGAAGAATTTCTACATATAGCTATTATCAAACTTTTCAGCAAACTGAGCTATATTTTTTTCCTCCTCAAATATTTCTCCCACAGCCTTCAATAGCGGATGAAAAAGTTGACTGAGAGTAACAAAATCATCTAATACATTATCATTACCAAATGTTTTAAGATAATAAATTATCTGATTACGTTGTCGTATCAGCGTCTTTACTACACGATATTCTGATCGATATGTTGGATAATCCTTGGCCCGTGCAGATTCAATCTTACGGAATTCATCTACAAGGTAATCAGCGTTAAAATGTAGTATTTTTTTTTGTGTTACAATTGCAGTGATTTCCGGGATTTCATTTAATCGGTTAAGTTGCGTTACGATTTCGTCGACGATTGTTTTGTTCATTATATATAATACAAAATTAATTTTAATTTTTAATTTGACATTACATTCAATGTGATTTGTAGTTCTTCTCCACGAAGATCTAACAACGAAAAATCTTGGTCAACAATTCTAAAGAACATCTTTGTGTTATACTGATTAGTTATTTGTAGATAGGTTGCTGGAGATGGATTCTTCACAATTAAGCTGCCAGGAGAAACATTCGGTGAAAAGGTATATAAAATATATCCTTGCGTTACATTATCAGATTTTTCAATATCAACCGTGTAACTACCTGATATCGAATCACAAATAACATGGACAGCAGTTACCGCTGATATATTAACATTACGTGGGGATTTGTGTTTGTGATTATTTCTCGGTGAATTGTTATACGTAAGTAATTCCCGTACCGGAATAAATTTAAACCATAGTGCATGAATCTGTGGAAAGTACTCGTCAACCACCTTTCGTTGCAACGTCTTCAACTCAGGCACACACCATCCTAGGAATTTATAACTTTGTACTGTACTTTCAGTGGTGGCTATTAACTTCAGAAAACTTCCTCGATGATTATTAATTGATAAATCCAATAATGTTTGATTAAGAAAATTCATGTCCGCAATTATTTGATTAAGAGTTCTATTATTACGCACAATCGTATCTCGTGTGGTGATCACATCACTAAATTCATGGGCAGTATTAATTATATTTTTGAAATATTCTCGTTGTTGTTGAATTAGTTGAATAAACCTCTCCCTCATCGCACTAAAAATCTGAGGTAACGAGTTCCAAGTTATTAAAAACTCCCATGTCGCTGCCTGCTGTAATTTACCCCACCATGATATCGGACCTTCTTTTGGATACTCAGACATTTCTGGAGTTAACATACGAGAGTGTTTTGGCATTCCAGGTAGTGATAACGCGTACACATTACTATTGTCGCTATAATTAAATTCGGGGGATGAGCGAGGATTAGCCACAACACCATCCGGAAATATTTTCAATTTATCGATAAAATCAGATAATACTGGCTCCGGTAATCTATGATGTGTTGCAGGAAGATTATCAAGCCATCGTTTGTGGATATCTAATATTAATTCGTTGATCGTATCACTAAGCTTTTTTTGCTGTGCTGGCACATTATATCCGGGATATTTAAAACTAGGGATATCTTCAACGCGAATATTATGAATCGTTGCAAATCTTTGTTGGGCTGGCTGAGTAAGTGTAACAACAATATCAATTGCGGATTGATTGTTATCGGCAGCGTCAGCAATTATCTGATTAAGTATTTCAACTAATTTAATACTTGCATTAGAATTACTTGTACTTATCGTGTATATCAATAAATTTAGGAATCGATTAAAATCAGCATTAATCAGTATAAGATTTGCTGCGATATCTGGAATACCACCTTCACCTATTACCATTCCACGCCGTGTATATGTGAATTTAGAAATATTTGTATTAACCAAAATATCATCAACATCGCTGTAATATAATCCGTGATCACTCTGTTTCTCAGATGTAAAATCTTCTTTTTTAGGCTCTGGTGGTAGTTTTGATTTATCAATTGTATCTAAGTAAGATTCTGGATATCCTAATAGCGTCCTTATACTACTGTTGTAAATATCTACGGCGTAATCAGGTGAATTTATTTCAATGATAGAACTAAGTGAAGATTCTTTAGCTTTAATCATAATAGGATATTTATCATCAATCTCAGTAAGAGGAGTATCTTTACCTGCTATTAAATTTGGTCCGGTGATATGTTCAATCTCTTCGATGATTATATCACTGATATCCTCGATATCATACGCGCCTGTTGGTATATGGATTGTGTGCCAAGTCGTTGTATCAGCGATAGAGCCATCTGGATTTTGTTTATAATTGGCTGAAAATGTAAAACTATTATTAGGGAGTTTACCTTTATACGGCTCTGACCGCACATTTGGCCAGCTGTAGTAACACCGTAATTGAATTAATGCAATTTCAGATGCCTTCAACGGAGGACTAAATTCAATAGTAAATTCCGGAGTTTTAGTTTTAATATTTATCGGTGATGTTTTCATTGAGGTTGTATTATTCGCGATTTGATTTAAAAATGCTTGCATTTTCATTTCTTGCGACATTATTAAAATTACTAATCACTAAAATATTTTACATCATCAAAATTCTCCAAATTTTCAATTTCAATACTGTAATTACCTTCTGTTAGGAACATTAAAGCGTTTTCATCTGGAGGATGATTAAACCAGCCAATCACTGATCTAATACTACTCGGATAGATGTCAACAACAAGTTCCGGAGCTATTATAAATATGTTTCCTGGAGACATTATAATCTTTGGTACCAAATTCGTAGAATTTGTGTTTGTATTTTCGGTTTCTCCCATAACTATAGACATATTATTATTTAGTTGTTTATTAAGTTCTTTCATTGTATATTCACCTGGTGATATTCCAACGGTATACCACTCGATTGGAGATTTCCAGGAAAAAACGATTGAATTATTTTTTTTGGTTACTAGATATTTCTTTACTGACGTCATTATGTATATTGTCAGTATTTAATTTCTTCATTGCGGAATTGTAACGCTCAGTAATATGTGAAAACTCTTCTTCAGTTATTTCACTATCGCTTATTGCTTTAGAAATCAATGCTGTTATCTCTGTGTATGTGCTAGTTGCTGTATTAAGTTTTAACGTGTAATCACGTAATTTATGTGAAGAACATGATGAGAGTTTCTTTGACACTCCAGTGAAAACCCCAACTAATGTTGTAACAGCAGAAATCACAATAGGAATTACAACAGGAGCTGTCATTGTAACTGAAGATAATACTATCCCAGTTCCTACAATTATTCCCGATACAGTGTAAACAGTTATATCTATCGCTGTTATTCTTCGCTGGTATTTTTTCTTTTTTACTATATAAACATTAATGAGATCTTGTAATTGTTGTTGATATTTCGATACAGTATCATAACGATACTGGGATGGTGAAACATCAAGTGGTGGAAACTGCTTGATTGGAAAATTGTTTTGCGATTTTGGTGGCATTTATTTGAAAATGCTAGCATTTCTATAAATAGATTTCCATTTACAGAATTTCTTCAATCGATGATATATATTCTACAACATAATTAAATTTAGCTCTAAGTATAGTTTTATCAATTGGTTCTACTTTAAATTCAATATTATTATTTATTTGGTTACCTCTCTCTGGTGTATAAAATTCATGAACTTTTACATGTTTAACAATTACTAACACAATATTAACTCCTTTACCTGTATATGTCACGGATGATCTTACCCAATCATCATATGCATTAGCTATAACATTAAATTGATGCTCAGAAAATACTGAAATTCGATAAACACCAGGGGTTGTTTCGAACAAAGCTATTGATCTTATTTTATCATCGGATATATATTCTACATTAAATCCCTTCCTAACCACCTAAGTAAGATTTTTAATATCTTTAGCTTCATGAGATGTTTTTACTTTATCGAGTCTGGGAGCTATTTTTGGAAAATCTTCTTTGACCGCGTCAGTGATTGTTTTAAGATCCTCAATTGATTTTTTATTAATCGCGATTGATTCACTGATTGATTTAGGGTCGGCCCAAACCCCTAACTGGTTGTAAATATAATTTATATCATCAGTAGATTTTTTATTAACAGCAGTTAAATCTGAAACTGATTTATTGATGGCAGCAATATCACTAGTGTTTTTATCACTCTTGATTAAATCTATAACTAATCGATTATTTAAACCTTCGATGTCATCAGTGATTTTCTTGATCGTGACAAGCCCATCTAAAAATGCTTTAAGATCCTTCGGTTTAATATTTCTGATGTTAGAATCTAATATTTTATCAAGTATATCGTCAACTTTATCAAAATTTTTCTTTAACGATTCAAATCTAACAATGTGAGCATCATATTCAGTTCGTAATCGCGTTAAATTATCTATTACGGTTTTTACATGTGTAATTTGTAAATCTAGTTGTCGTGGAATACCAAAGAATTTATTTAGGTCAGTATTAATAGATACTACCTGATTTTTAATCTGGTTTACTTCACTAAATTTATCTGTCATCGATGTAAGGGTTTCACCTGCTGCGAGTTTACCTCCTTGGAATACTACAATAGAGTCGTCGGGAGCGGTTGGTTGTTTAGTTAAGATGTCATCAAGCGCTAGATTACTTGTTGTTAATTTGCCGTTACTATCTTCAAAAACAACTAACTCTCCTGGATCTACATTAACGAGATTTAACCCTGATGTTACGTACCTTTTTATCATATTCATTATTTGTCTCGGAGAGAGAGATTTCTCTTGTCGAGTTGTTGATCTTAAAAAAATATCTGACATTTATTATAAATTGATTTGCAATTTCAAATTGTTGTAATTTGATTTAGAAATGGAAATTCGAAGAATTTCAAGATTTCATTGCGGTATATTTATTTATTGCTTTCAGAGGATTAGTAGTATTAGATAGTATTGATAACGCATTAATAGTTTCTGGTCCACATATTGGAGGATCAGTTATTGTTTGTGTTGGAAGTGTTGAATACCAAATTGGAAATCCCTTGGATTTCGTCCGTAATTTCTTCACATAATTAATAAACTCAGGTGGTGGTGGTAACCCGTATGAATCAAAGTAAATAATGATTATAGAATCATTAGTGATTCTTGGATTAATTAAATAACCTACCCAGTGAGTTCCAGGTCCGTCATTGTTATCAAGATTAATTATTCCGGTTTCCGGTATTTGTGGATGATCCGGTAATTGATCTCTCATAAATACACCTCTGAAATGTTTTATTGGATATTTAGTGGATTTAGATTTTTCAACCGCGTTGATGAGATCATAATTTGACATCGGTGTAAAAATGCTTGCATTTATTGCGGTATGTATCTTGTGAATCGGCTCCCTGGAAGTCTGAGTCCTTTTCCCTTTTTCTTTCTTGATATTCCTTTACCACTAAACTTATCAATGAGAAAACTACCTACTGATCCAAGAATAGGCGCTAGTGCACCAAGTAATGGAAGAAGAAATCCTCCTGTTTTAACCATATTGTCGATTGCAGCCTTGGAAAGAGTAATTTGAGCTCCTTTTTTATTTTTTAGTGCGGTATTTATTTGTTTTATCTGAGTATTAGTCAGCGATAATTTATTTGGTCCACCAGTTAATTGACTGTGTTTCAACGAAATTGTAGTTCCACATTCTTTAGCTATTGATGACTGTAATTTCTTTATTTGACCTTGAGTCAATGTGACGTTGATAGTGTTATATGACATTTATTGTAAAACGTACTTATATTTTCAATTAAAAATGTAAACATTTTGAAATCTGAGAATTTTCACTAAAGAGTTTCTATAGGTGCATCAATAAGTCTCATTCTTCCACCACCTCCTTCAAGCATCATTGATTTATCACTTAGAATTACAGCAATCGCTCTAAATCCTTCAGCTGGGGCTGTATCAACACGAGCCTGGAATTTCACGTCAACGGTAGAGTGTTTAGACAGGTCAAGATGTTGCAATGAGAAATAATAAATCGGGTAATGTTGCTGAAAGTCTAACAGAGATATTTGTAGACCGGTATCAATATTTTGATCCCGTCCCATAAATGACCATAACCGGTGATAAACCCTACCAATTTGATTATTTGCGTAATTGATAAGAAGTTGTTCTTCTGGTTCTTGTTGATTACTCACACGTAGTGAAACCTCATTAACACCGCATTGATCAAATATCATATGTGATCGAAATTGTTGACTAGCAACATCAGCCGCCGCTGGAGCAGGTAAATTTTTAGTTCTATTTACACTTTGTAACGCAACAAATACATGTCTTGGTGCGGATGTATTTTTAGTTAGTGCAAGTTGCCACGTAAAAACTCCGCTGGCAGTATGTGTTGTGGTTGAGGTTGTAACCTCAAGCCAAGATAATAGATTTCTACCTCCGTGATCCATAAAAGATAGCAATTTAGTTTCAATACTCAGTGATGGTGTCATAACAGGCATCCATAGTGCTAGTTTTGTTAATTCAACTTTACCATCGTCAACACCAGGCCCTTTCCACAATGCATAATTATCAGAAGAATTTCTCTGTAATATTACACTATGACTAGCACCAAAGATAACTTTTCTAACATCTCTGCAAAACCCGAATATATGTGAGAGTGGAATTGTACAAGAAAATTGACCATCAGCGTTTAGCATCTTTTTAAGTTTTGCAAATCCTGAGTTATAAGTAGAATTAACACCCATAACAATAGCCTCAACATCAGCATCATCAGCGACCGCGGAAACCTTTTTCGGTCGTCTAAACGTAAACAGATTAATATCAGCAACATTACTTGTATCTTTCGCGAACATCATTGAATGACCAGCTGATTGAATAAAATCATCGGAGTATCTTGCAAGTCCTAGTATTGTTGTCGCAACATCCACATCATCATCGATAGATTCAATCTTAGTTGTTCCTATTTGATACTCAGCCGACTTGAACAACGCCATAATACCGTTATTGACAAATCCAATATTTGTAGTTGCAAGATTATTGTAGGGGTTATTATTATCTGATCTTCGCAATCTACCTTCAACCTCAATAAAAGCTTCTGCAGGGAGAAAGTATTTAGAGGTATCATTAAATCTAAGTTCAATTCGTCCTTTATCATTAGGGTTTTGGGCGGTATATGAAAAATATTGATAATCCCGTATTGAATCATTTTTTTGTACCTTAGCATCTATGTCAAAGGCGTCATCAGTCTCATATTCAAACATTATATTTATTTGATAAATCTAAATAATTAATCGTTTTAGTCCGGAACCAGAAATACGTCTTAAACGAGCTTGAACCATTTTATTAATTGCGCTACCAGTTTTAGGTGGCATATTATTTGTGGATTCCAATCTTGGGTTTTTTTCTCACTAAAGATCCAATTTTATCTACCGCCGCATCAATTCCGCGAAGAGCGAGATTGCCAAGTTCTGTGCCAGCCTTACTAGTTAATACTCCGATGGCTTTAGACCCGATTTCTTTACCTATAGGTAATAATTTTGGGGCAATTCTGGTAACAAAACTTGTGATAGTCTTTCCTAATCCATTTCCGTGTTTAAGTTTATAAACGGGTAATCTTGAATTCATAACAAAAACCCGTCTGGGTCTGTTCATACTTCGATGTACTATCATTATTGGAAATTATAAACGATTTTCTAAATGGTAGAATTAAAACTCAAAGAGTTGAAAATTTTAAAGATTTCAATCACTGTAATAATCTGTATCAATAAGCTCATTAACTAAATTACGGTATAAACCCATACCAATTACTTTTCCCTGGAATAGTCGTTGACAAATTTCAGTGGCCTCATTGATGATTTCTGGAGAATTATTTCCAGCCCGCTTTCCACCGATAAGAACTTCAAGTCGTGATACATCGTCATCAATAGTTCTTGAACAAGGAATAAATCTAGAGTTTTTTACTTTAATGTTTCCGCCGCGATATCCTTCTCCGGTTGTTTCTTCTTGAGGTTCTGGATCTGGTTGTCTTTTTGGTGGCCGCCCAGGTCCTCGTTTTGGAGTTAATTGTGCCTTTTTTCGTTCTTCTGCTCGTTGTTGTTTTAATAGTTTTTTTTCTTCTTTCTTTTGTTGTTTTAATAGTTCTTTTTCTTGTTTCTTTTGTTCTACTTCTTGTAAATAAGTACCATCAAATCCAGCTTTAAAATTTTTAAAATCTACAGTACTTTTTGGTATATTTCCAGTAATTTCTCTATTAATTTTATATAATACATCAGCCCATTCAGGTCTAGTTATCCTATCTCCCTTATATTTATCATCTAAAAATTCACCCCTATATTCATAACTTTTAGCAGCGAAATCACCAAAATTTGCAAAATCATCAACTTTAAGTAATTTAAATTCTCTAATTGTATTTACGCCTTCTTCAGTAAATTTATTAATAAGATGAATTTTTTGAGGCGCTACAGGTTCAACTACAGGTGCAACTACAGGTTTTAATCCTGTTACCGCGGTTACAACTTCTTTTGTGGCTTCTGTGATTTGTTTAAATAATTCTCTTGTTTCTTCAGTATATCCCATTTTTTCTTGTTGTCTCGCCTGTAAATTATTTCTGAAAGAATCTCTTACCGGAAGAAATTTCTTAATTGCAGCCAATCTCTCCCGAGTTAATCTAGTTATTTGTGCTTCCCCGATTTTTGACATTATTATTATTATTATTATCAATTAAATTAGTAATGATTCCAGGTAAGGTCTTTTATTTTTTTCTTTAATTCTATATTTTCTTTTTGAAAAATAAGTTTTTCATCCTCTTCATCTCCGAGCTCCTTTTTAGTATCCCGTAATTCCTCCTTAAGTTTTAAAATCTTATCGGTTAACTCAATGATTTTAGGGTTAATAGAAGTATTTGAATTTAACGAATTAATCTCATTAACATATTCCTGATTTTGAGATTTTAATTTTTTAATTGTATTAACCTGTCCACGATTTAACTCGAGAATCTTATTAAACTCGGCAACAGGAACATAAGATTTTTCAATTTCCAATTTTAATGAATTAATCTCATCAAATTGTTCTTGATTTTGAAATTTTAATGAATTAATCTCGTCAGATTGTTCTTGATTTTGAGATTTTAATGAATTAATCTCGTCAGATATAATATCTCCACCACCTGATTTTTTAAGTTCTTGTAACTGCTCAGACAAATCATAATTTTTGTTTTGTAATAAACTTAAACTTGAGGATAAACTACGATTTTGTATAAGTATTGAATTAATATATTGTTGTTGTTGGTGATCTTTATTTTTTAACAAATCTATGTGTTGTTGATGTTCCTTTACTAACGAGTCTATATGTTGTTGATGAGATTGTTCTTTTGCCTCAGTATCTATACATTTTTGACACGGTAAATTTTCATTTCCTCCTCCGTGAAAAATTATCTCTGGAATTTTTTTTTGCTCTCTCGTGTACACTTGAGAGTTTTCGATAATATCAAACATACGATTTAATATTTTATTGTTTACTGGTTTATTTATCGGACCACCCCAAATCGAGTATACTCGTTGCAACCCGATGTGATATTTTGCCTTAATTTCCGATATTGGAATTTTACCTTTCATCGCGATAATATCTTCGATGTCTTTTTCGGATAATGGAGTAGATTTTATTGGCATACCTATACAACAAAAACATAAAATACTTTTAAAAAAACACGAAAATGTTTGAGTAACCTTAAGTATATATTCGGATCGGACTTGATCGATTATATACTTAAATTCCGCGGGTTGTTCACAATATTGAAGTCAAAAATCACTAAGGCTCAGAACGGCAAAATACGGGTTAGCGATTTTTCGTTAAGTCTCAGAATCGGAAACGGAGACTTAAAGTTGCAAATTGGGGACGATTTTGTCACCGTCGCACTCCCTGCTATCACATGGTTCACATGTCATTAAGGCAAAAATCACTAAGTCTCAGATTGCCAAAATACGGGTTAGCGATTTTTCGTTAAGTCTCAGATTGATGAATGGAGACTTAAAGTTGCAAATTGGGGACGATTTTTTTGGATTTTGTCACCGTCGCACTCCCTGCTGCTGAGAATGATAATTAAACTCGTGACGTATTTTTTGTTTTTTCATACTTAAAAATTTTTTTTTGTTTGTTTTTGGTCTTTGAGAAAAATACCTGTAATAAAAATTACCCGAAATTTCAGGAGCCATGCCACGACCGGGTTATATCCGAATTCGGGTTATAGCGGGCGGGTTATAGCGGGGTCCCACTGTACCAAGTTTCTATATTATCCATATACCATGTTCTCATATACCAAGTTTCTATATTATCCATATAACATGTTCTCATATACCAAGTTTCTATATTATCCATATACCATGTTTTCATATACCAAGTTTCCATATTACATGAATTTATCCAGTAAACAAGGTACAACCCTGTAGTCATTCACGTTTCCTAATACTAAGTTCTTATATTACCCATATACCAAGTTCTTATTTTACAGAAATGCAACCTGTGAAGGAGGAGGAAAACTGCAGATATTCAAGTTCCCCATTACTATGTTCCTATATTACATATATGCCAAGATCCCATATTACCCATATGCCAAGTTACCATATTACACATATCAAGAAACCATATTACAGATATTTAACAAGTTCCCATATAACAGAATCTTGACATGAAAACAAGATACATCATTGAAGACATTCAAGTTCCCATATTGTGGGAAATTAACTTGTAAGCAAGGTACAACGCTGCATATATCCAAGTTCTTATGTACCAATATCTCCCGTTACAAGAACTTAACTTCAAAACAATAGACAAACTTTACCTCTAATTTGACATGTAAGCAAGAGATGAATTGTACCAGTTTCCATATTAAAGGTAATGCAAACACAAATCTACTACATGGGTATCACTTAACCTGTAAGCAAGATACAATGGGTCAGCACACTTTGTACCCCTGTAATCTGGGTAGTATTTAAACAATTTTGTATTGTTTCCAAACCAGTACTCTCAATTCCTTGTGACTTAGGGTTTATGAAAATAGATGTAACCAATACACAAAATACAATAGTACAGATGTCCAACATATTCCAAGTTCCCAAATTACAGTCAGTAAAAAAACAAACATGAAGCTGGGGTTGACTTAACACATATTTTTTCCTTTAGCCAGCTCACATGAAGAAAAAAAAAACTGGCCCACCCAAACTAATCAAAAGAATAACTTCAAAATAATTAAACCTGTAAAAAGTATAAAACTTATCAATACCCAAGTTCACTTATGTAGACAATGCAAACAAATATAACATGTATGTAGCTAAACAAGCTGGGAATAGAATTTAACCAAATTCCCCTGTACCAATTTCCAATATTAAAAGGAGCCAGGGATCAAGCTGGGCCTTGCCAATGTCTCAACTTACTATCACCCCATCCTTATTGCTGACAAAATATACCATCTGGCGACATTTTTAGCTGTAAAAAATTGTATATACAGTATAGGGTTTGGAGGTGAGAAATTCAATGGCACCAAGACAAGGAGCTGAAAACGGGGATATAAAATTACACTGGAATCTATTGCTACATAACAAATCCTTTGTTCATATTGACATACCACCCTAACATGACATTGTTATATCAGAATCCACTTATCTTGATGTCTGGTCTTAGTATTCTGCTGCAATATAACCCAGAGAGTCATGCTATCTGACTACAATCAACCACCTATGAAATCAGTAATGGGAATGACTATAATCTTCCAGAAAATGTACCAGAATAAAAGGATTTGCACAAACTTCAAAGAAAACTGATTACCTTTGATCGTTCTATATATATATATACACTAAGACAATGAAAAATAAGTTCTGTCTCAACAAAAAAGGTTTTGCTTACAATTGCTACCAATGGCGGGTTAAAACCCTCGTTAAAATCCCAATATTTTCAAACAAAATATATCTGGCAGTCAAGTTAAGTGAAGGTGAGACATCTTACAAGATTGTTAAAACGTTTTAATTTGTTCACATGTTTTTATTTCTCTATCAATAGACTCATCCCCATGATAGCCCCAGCATTATGGTAGTTGTCTCTGGCTGACCCAAATCTCGGCCAATTTAAGTACATGTAACATATAAACAGCTACGCAGCTACATGCTAATAAGATAATACATATCAAAGTGAATTTCAAGAAACATGTTTGTTGACAATGGGATATTGATGAAACAAAGGACTACTGTTTTTTATAAATGTTTTAGCTGAGTTTTCTAATGAGATTTAAATGATTATGAATTTTTCTAACATTATTGAATGCAGTTTGATCAAATTGCCAGTTAAACTGTCTAGTCCAGTCCTTAACGTGTTAAATAACATACATATGAAAAATCCATGAATTATATCATTGCAGCATCAATACATGTCATTTGATTGCCATACAGCTAATACAAATTATCTATAATGGGCATGTTTTCTTTTTATATTTGACACTATATTAATGGATTTTTTACTGTCCAATCAATGAACGTAACAAATTTCATGCATCACTGGAAATAAGCACTGATCATGACACAGTCATGTGACAAATCTCTTCTTTGTTACAAGATACGAGTTATTATAGCTTCATAAATATTCATGAAATTTTCATTCCAATCAGGAGATGTGGTTGTAGCACATTCCCATGATATTCCTACACAAAGAAATAATCCCTCAAACTTTATTTAGATTTTACCAAATGGATGGCAATTAAAAAACAAATGCATCATATATCATCAAAATCTGCATTTTTCAAGCTTTATTTTGCTATAAAATTCGTTTTTAAACCAACTGCAACAAGCATTGAATTTGTGAAACATTTGAATCTCCATGTCGACATTGTAAGCCATATTTGAATTTTCAAACAGCTGATAACTTTTCCACAACTGATATTCCAAAACTAAACTTATTATTAATTTCGCTCAAAGTGATGTACAGGAAAAACATGCTAACATTACTTTTTTTCTTGCTTGTTGTTGTATGGTTCAACAGGATACAGTAACAAAATGAACACAAAATGCATAGATTTTCGTCCACTATAAATATTCTTGTTGTTGATGTTGTAAAAATCTGAATCGACAAATGGTCATCGGTTACAAATATGTTATTGAATTTATTTAAATTTTGTAATGGGATATTGATGAAATAATGATTAAAAAATTGCACCACTATCAGACAAATGCAAAGTTTTAGGATGACAACTTTTTTAATACTTTGACAAGCATAGCAAAGTAAATACACACACACTTAAAGTTATTGATAACATTTGACAGGATCAATACATTTTTCAAAATACAAAACAAAAATGTAAAATGCCAGAAAGTGATAAATTATTTTGCAGATATTTGATAATGAAACTTTAGTGAAAGATGGCAGTATTTCCTGGTCAATTCTGCAAGGAGCTAAAAATAACATTACAGGATTTAGAAGATGAAACAATTCAAGAAATTAATTCTTACAACATTATTCCAATGACATTATGAATAAACATTGCATTTAGGTTGTTTTCAAAGTTGTTTTACATACATGTTTTTTGTTTTTTTATGGTTTAACACTATTTTTCATCACAATATAGGCTGTACATGGCGTCCAGTATTAATGGTGGAGGAAGGACCCGGACAACCCTCGGAAAGAACCACCGACCCACGAGAAGCTACTGGCAAGCTTTCTCACATAAATACATTTGCCGAATCTTAGACTCGAACACAGACAGGTGAGATGGCAGTGGTCCGTAACGGATAGCAATTTAGACCACTCAGCCACATGGGGCCCCTACGTATGAACTATTGCTAATATGATATATTGGTATTGAGTTGAATGTCATAAAAGTTGTAAAGTGTTTATTTGCATTTCATTTATAAATGAAAATATTGAAGTTGGACATCATATTTAATGTGAGGAATGGCATCAGCAGGAAAAATGCAATCTGCGTATCAAATTTCATGTTTTTAAAAAAAAAAGAAAGTTATAACATTGTTTATGGAGAAAGCATTAAACTTCAGTCCACGACTGTCACATAATCTGAATACATTTACATAACACACACATTCTACAACAATGTAAATACTGTGGAACTTAAATTGCATAAATATTTTGTAAGAGATATTAGGAAAAAATTAACTGTCTTTGAATGTTGTTAAACAGATCAATATGAAGAAATCAATTGTTTGCAGTTATATAATGTTACAATTTAGACCCTTTTTCATGGACGGATACTCCTAATTTGCGTTGTAACGAGCCCCTCTGCTTATTTCAATACCAGAAAAATGACTGGGGGGGGGGGGGTGCCTGTCCTTAGAAGAAAGTAATAGTGATATTAATATATAGAACGCTCTTGTGAGCTTCTACAACTACTCTAGCAGTAAACACTATCTAGCTTGTGACGGAGTAACCAAGCGGTAAACAAAGTTAAACAAACTGACCTACCTTTATCATAAGAAGAACCCCAAAAAACAACTCTCAGTCTAGCACCATGGGTGATTTCAGGCGTTAACATCTGGTAGACTGGTCTCATGTCATACTCTTCTCGTATCTGCAGAGGGATCGGGAATCAAGCAATTACACTTTCATGATTAATGCAAGTACAAAATATCCATACGAATCCAGGGGAGACAATCCCAACTGCCATTTTCGGAATTGAGGGGGCAGGGTCCAGTTTTTATGTACAAATTTAATGTCGCATGCACCTGCCTAATATAAAAATTCATTAAAAATATAATACGTGAGTGAGGACTTTGTATAGCGCCTAATCTTTCGAAGCTCTAAGCGCTTTACACCAATAATGATATGACTACACTACAGAACAACAAATGATAAAAACAATGAAATTGTAAACATAAAAACATGCTGAAAACATATAAGATACAAAACATGATTAGGTCGCTGTGTTTGTCCCCGCAGTCGTAACAGGCGAGTCTTAAGTGCAGAGTCTTAAAAGGGACCGCTGTGTCTTTGTGTCTAATATATATAGGTCTTCCAAGGTGGAACAGTGCCTCCAATATGTTTGTTGACTATAATGTATACAGTTTTGATGAAATAATAATGAGAAATTATGTATTCTCCATGATGACAAGAATATCTAACAGTAATAACTGTATTTTGAAATCTCTTTGGAACTATGACATTCATGTAAATTCTCATATTATTAGTAGATGGAACAAATTACTCTTCAAATGTCATTTTATTTTTATTGTTAATAATGCATAGTTGTAGATGTTGCTGTATATATATATATATATATATATATATATATATATATATATATATATATATATATATATTCCAATTTTTATGAATTAAACGAATTTCCTGTAATATGATTGGATGTAAAAGGTCGCGTGATGTTGATCAGGAATTGTTTACACTTCGATATATTCTGGGACTACTTTCGGTTTTTGAAATATAAATAAACATTGCAGACACGTTATTGTGAAACGATTTTGTCATCTATAAAATATATAATTCTGCAAATAAATATAACGTTTACACTTTTTATACTTTTTCCATTATTCTTTGATTCAAATGCATAGTTTACTATACAATTTAGCATTCGTCTGCTACAACGTAACTGTGACAGTAGTCACATTTCATTTCTCACTAGATCACCGAGTAGGTCTTGTTAAGTATTAACGCTGCTGAGAATGACATAAAATGTTACTCTTGTATAGAATTTATTTCATTGTTACCTTTATATAGTAAGGGATAGCATCATCTTGTTCATATTTCCATAAAAATTGGAAGTATTCACTGAAAAAATCCATAATGATTTCAGGTTTGATTGAAATTTAATTTAGCACACTTGTTGAGTCGGTATCAGTTATTATGTAAGGTTATGGTCATCTGACGTAACAGATGGGACTGACTAAAATTGAACAAAAATGTTGTCAGTAAACAAAATGTGTTAAAAACCACGGTAACCATTGCCTATGATGTAAAAGATGAAGTTTATGAATAAACGTAACTGTGGCTGTAGTCAATTTCTTCGTGTGATTCTGTACAGGTTATGTATTACGGGGCGGTGTGAAACGCCGAATGAAAGGTAACTACGCGCTACGTAAATTCGAATGCATTATTGATGGATTAATTTAATTTGACGATATAAATGATAAAATTGGAATTATAAGGATTAAAGGACTTTATGTTAACTTTGTGAGCGATTAGGTAAAATTTACACATCAATAAATACCCAACCATGATCATTTAATCCTATAAATGTACTTTTATTTTTAAAATGTTTTGTTTATATATATATATTATTGTTAAGGGTATTTCATGTTGTCTGACATTTCGCCGTACTTTATTGATAAAACGTCAGACTCCTGTGATAGGAGTTAATTACGCACATGTATATTCGATATCATAGCTGGGCCATTACTGGTTACGGACTATACGGTTTGCATTTAAGTATAAATGAAGTGTCATTTGTGTTTGTCAAAAGAAGAAGATTCTGTTATTTGGAATTTAATTGTCCATACCACATTTTATTATTTTTCCCTTTAAGAGAAAGACACATTTACACCGTTCATGAAAAGCTCAACAAGCAAGGTGTGTCTTTTGTCAAGTGACTGCATTAAGTTTGCTAAAGGTATGAATTATAGAAGACTTTTAATATTTAGTTATGTTAGATAGATAGATAGATAGATAGATAGATAGATAGATAGATAGATAGATAGATAGATAGATAGATAGATAGATAGATAGATAGATAGATAGATAGATAGATAGATAGATAGATAGATAGATATATCAGGGTTCATACTGAACTATTAATGATAAATTCAAAGACTTTTCCCAAACTTTCAAAGACCACAAACAGAGATTTCCAAGAGCTATTTTTGCTAATAGTGTGTATACAGGTTATTTGAGAAACAATCAATGCCAAATACTACAATACTGATTACTGATTAAAGTCTAACTATAATTAATTTCCTAAAATTGTATTATAATTATCTGGAAGATAGGTTAACATTCGTTGTTCTTTCAGAAATAGGTAATATATGTGTTAAAATTAATACAAAATAAATTGTTCTCTTAACAGACATCAGCATTGCTTTAAATGCATTATTATATTTGAATTTTTTCTCTTCAACCATTTTGGAAAGAGACGCCACCACTCTCATCTTTTCCTCTGCTTTTCTCATAAGGGCATTTGACTCTGTGACATGCATAATGAGTCCTTTTAACTCTGCCTCTTCTGCTTTCTGTACAAAGGAAGCATGTAGGCTGGCAATGTTACCTTCAAGAGGCAGCCTTTTGGCTTTAAGTTCTTCCACTTCATCCAAAGCTAACTCCTGTTTCTTTCCTTTTTGTTTTTTCTCTCATCCTTCTCTGCTTTCTTCTTATCCAGATAGGCATGGTACTTATGTCTTGCAGAGGAACCATATGTCAATATTTCATTGCTAATGATGATTTCCAAAGGTCCACCTGATTTTCTCCTTGTGTCAATGATTAGCCTTTGAGCTCTGAGGCTTTCTCTGCTGAGGTTCTCACCAGATACCTGATGTTGACAGAAAATCCTCTCTCCACTGTTGCCTGCCCATGTGACAACAACATTTTCTGGAGAACATTCCAAAGTTCGACATATGCCTTTCTTTTGGAAAGGACAGAATAAAACACTTCATCAAGGTTAGGCGGTATTTTTCTCCATTTTTTAAATAAACATTATCTATAAATCTAGTAATATTTAAAGCACTAAAAAGTAGTGGGCAAAACGGGCTCAATTATAGTCTGAAGTCCGTTAATCATGAAATGTGCAGGAGATGGCAGTATTAGTGCCATTCTGGTCACATTCAGGTTAGAAATTATACATCAATGATTCAGTTGACTTAGTTATGTGCACTTTTTACCATTCAATTATTTTCGTAATTGAAATTGATAGGGGTACAAACAAACGGGGATGTATAGTCAGACTATAGATACACAAATCCATTTCTGCAATGCAATTTAGAAAAAAAAATTATATCATTGGGGAAAATGTCGAGGGTCGGCAATGAGAAACGGGGACATTCCGTCAACTGAAAATACGTTTTTTTTATTTGTTTTATTTATTTTTATTTGTTTTTACATGCCTAATCAAATGACTTGACTTCCTAACGTTAAAGCTTTTATGTTTTGGAGCGAGCTATTTAGTAGAAGTTGGGCTTTTAGAATATTAAGTTGTGTCTTTTTGAGTTATTATAAATTACCTTGTACTGGAAATTAAGTCAATTCGTTTGGATCAAGAGGAATTATTTTGTTATTTATCTGGAAAATAATTGTGCTCATAGATTTGTATTAACAAGGGACTGACTTCATCAAGTGACATCGTCTTTCATCTTGGATACTTCGCTGGGATTCAAACTTAGAATTATTTAATAAAGTTTAATAAAAATTTCATTAAGTTTTACAATTTACAAGCTTGTTAATGTTATTATTGTTACTGTTTATTTGAGCCTAAGCACGTAACATTATATATATATATATATATATATATATATATATATATATATATATATATAATTCTACTTGTCCTTTATTCACCTATATTAGTTTATAACACGTGTTGTAGTTGTTGTTCTAGGGTTTAACGCCATTTTTCAGCACAAGATTCACTATACATGGCGGCCTGTATTGATGGTGGATGGCGAAACCCCAGAAAGTACACTCGACCCACAAGAAGCTTTTATAATATTTGTAAAAATTTATAAATGTAAGTAATTGAAAGCAAATAATTGCTGTTTCATTACTACACTATTTCCCACCAATTGTTGTTATGTTCCTAAAGGGTGGTGTAGCAGCAGAGGGGGCGAATCGGACAACTTTATAGAAGCGTCAATTGGCAAACCAAGGCTTCCTCGAAATCGTAAAAAAGCGTCAAATAGGCAAACCAGAATAAAAACAAAAAGACGCCAAAGTATACGTCGCACCCCCTCTGCTGCTATGGGTTATAGCACTCGCAATTTATGATGAAAGTCCTTTACGATTTCAACCGAATATTTTATTTTATCACGTCCGATCTAGGATCATGCAAATTTATCGTTACAAATCCATGTGGGATTGACTGAGCGTGACTAAAGAAATTTCTAAAGAGATTATAATCCATATCACCGCCGCACCAAGTTTGGTGAATATTTCGTGGCGTATGTGTGTCAACTCCGTTGAATACAGCAAGAATATTGCAGTTATCTCTGATCGCTTTTGGTATTTCAGTGATATATATCACGTCAGTGCTTTTATGCCTGCCTCTGGAAAAAATCCTAGCGGGATTCTTTTGATTGTCTAACATCACATCATCGTATACGACTAAGTTGTTAATACCTCCATCAATATCATCAATGTTCGGTGCTTCTTCGATATCGGTTATAAACTCAATAATATCTTCATCGATTTCCGATTTTGCTTTCTCGTTAAAATCCTTTATCCCCTCGTAACATCGCTGACCGTCTACACTTGGGGCTACTAAATGCAACTTATCCCATTTCATCCATCTCGTTATTAAATTAAGTAGTTGTAGTGTTTTGCCACTCTCAGATGGTTCGATTATAGTCATGCGAATAGAATTTGGTAGCGCTTCATAATGCTTAACTGGTTCTCGTGTTTTAGTCGCCGAAAAATCAATTATATTCATATTATTACCAATAAATTATGGATCTATATTGTGTGAAATGTTTGAAATGGACAACTCTTGAGCCAACGAAAATTATCATAATAAAGAAAAAAGAAGCGGTCACAGGCAAATGTGAAACTTGTGATGCAAAAAAACTTCGATTTGTAAAAGAAACTGGGAATGCTATGTCAAACATTTGGCCAAGATTCTGGGAACCCCCTGGTGCATTTGAGAATTTCCAACGCAGGATAAACATATCTACTGCGAACCAGGAACACGATTAGATATCAGACTCGACGATCAGGTTGTTTTTTCTTTAGTGTGGAAAAATCAATTACTTCCATTAGATATAACATAATAATATTATGGATCTATATTGTGTGAAATGTAAGAAGCGTACTAGAACAAATGACTTGACGATTACAACTAAAAATAATAGATCAGCACTTGCTGGTAAGTGTGTAGAATGTGGTACAAAGAAATTTAGATTTGTTTCTGTGAAATCTGGAGATGTTTTTTTTAAAAAAAACGAAGAGGTGATATTGCAGCCAAGTTAGTAAAATTACCGGGAACACCATGGGCAAAATATCCGGGAGAAAAACACCTTCCAGGGTATAGTTATTGCAGACCCGGGACAAGAGTTGACATCAGACTCGATGATCAAAACCAACACCGACCCGGTGAAAACCCAATAAACGCTATTGATAAGGCGTGTCATGCTCATGATGTTGCTTATAAAAGCAACAATCTGCAACACAGACATATCGCAGATGTAAAATTGATTCATGTATTGAATTCTATCACTGATAAATCTTTCAAAGAAAAATTGGCTTCATGGTTGATAAAATCGGCGATGAAAGGTAAATTAATGATGGGTGCTGGTAATTAATAACATCATGGAATCTATTTATTATTCTCCGAAAGGATACTGGAGGGGTAAATCAGCAATCAGTAAACTCGCTAGCGCAGCAAAGGTGAAAAATGCCACTGCATCGGATTGATTATCCAAACAGGCGATATGGCAAATTTATCTACCACCGCCTAAACAAATTAACTACTCGCATTTTGATGTCAGCGTCCCTAATGAGGTTCATCAAGCCGATATATTATTTCTGCCGCATGATGGTGTTTACAAATATGCGCTAGCTGTAGTAGTAGTAGGGAGGGTGAACAGACCAAATTGTGTAGGCGTCTATTCGGCAAACCAAGGCTTGTTCGTAAATGCTAATTTTGGAGAAGAAAAAAAAACTCCATGGTTGTTGACGCACCCCATCCCCTACTACTAATGGGGTTAACAATCTTTTCACGGTAAAGTCGCTACAATTTCAGAACCAGACTAATTTGTAACACCTCACCTCGTAAAACAATCAGATTATTGGACTGATCAGTGAGTTTAAAATTAATTCTCGTTAACGAATTAGTATGACATCGCATATATACTGGATTAGTTGGATCCTCAATTATTAGAAACCCTGGAAGAGCTGTTGGTGCAAATGAATATAAAATATATCCTTTCTGGGCTTGATTTGATCTTTCGAGATTTATTTGATAGCTTCCTTCGATAACATCACATACTAAATTCAATGCAATCACCGAGGATATATTTACGTTGAGCGGCGCGATATGCATACCACCACCGTCTGGGTCATTATTATGTTTGAGGATAGTTGGACCTTTGTTTTGTTGTCTCCATTCTGTGATTTTTTCATTGATAAAATCATTAACGGAAGTTTTTAGTTCGTTTGCGTTATACCCAGGAAACTTAAAATTCGGTAGATCAGCTTCTGTTTTATTGTATGCAGTTAGGAAATTTTGTTTAGAGTGATTAATGTTGTCATCGCATTGATCAATTATTACTTGAATTATTCGCTGGTTGATATATTCCATGTCGGATGTAAGTTGATTTAATATTTCAACTCGTATAATGATTTCCTTCCGATTAGATTCATTGAAAGCTTGTTGTAGTTGTTGACTGTTTTTTATTGATCTCTCTAAAGTAATCAACGATTCTGTTATGATATATATTTATGTAAGTGACTGATTCTGGAGTCTGTCCAACCTTAAATCTCCAAAAGGCGGAATCCCGATCAGCAAAATTAAAATAACTACCCGGCACTGATGCCTTTTTTTTATATCACTGAGGTGTTCTCGATATGATGTGGTAATTTCATGGTATGATTGTTTATCCGTGGTTTGTGGTTCAGGTGGAGGTGGGGTTTCAGGCCAACCCAGTATTGTCCTTATCGAACTTAGATAGATATCTACGACATAACTGGGTGAGTTTATCTCAGTCGCGGATGATAACGTCGGCTCGTGAACTGTTATAGCGATTTTCGATTCTGTTCCAGTAATGGATTTTATTCTGCGTTGTAATTTGTTATTGATTTGTTCGATTTGGTATGACCCAGATGGTATCGAAACAACGTTCCAGTCTGGAGTTCCATCGGATTTATTCTTATTCGTGAACACCAAGGAATTATTCAGTTGTTGACCATAAAATGCTACCGATCTAATGTTAGGTCAACTATGATACACTCGTAGTTTCGCTAACGCAATCTCCGTAACCGGAATCGGAGTAGGGAAATTCACACTGAATTCAAGATTCGTTGATGTTATTGATATCATGCTGGTTTTCACCGGGGTTGTGTTTTCCGCTATCTGTTGAAGTAGTTCTTGCGGTGTTGTCATTATTGTTATTATCCTGCTCTAATTTCGACATAGCGGAATCATAAACACCTACCATCGCTGAGAACTCACTATCGGATATTAATGTATCATCGAGTGACGACGATATCATTGAAGATAATTGCGAGTACGGGGTTGACACAATATGGAATTTAACTGCGTAGTCTTGTAGTTTGCGCTGGCTTCAAGATGATATTTTTTTTTTTTATCATCGAAATAATTCCCGCGATTGTTGTCGCCGCGGATATACAAATTGGAACAGCTATCGGGGCAATCATTGTCACCGAGGAGAGTATAATACCGGCTCCGGTGATTACACCGAGTACACAGTAACATCAACTGCGGTGATTCTTCGTCGGTATTTTTTTTTGTTTGGTACTCCTCAGTAAGGGTTTTGAGTTTAGTTTGAAATTCTTTGACCTGATCATAGCGATATTGTTGTGATGACATTTTATTTTTAAATCGTTTACGATTTCAATTTAGTTATTTACTTAAATCCGCTACGAATTTTACATACCATGTTACTGAAACCCTAGCTAAATTATTATCATTCGTTGTTATCGTGAACTGTTCAGTTGTATCCTTGTCGATGATTGTTGATATTATATTGTTGGGCCCAAATGAACTCTTTCAATGAAATATTAAATTTAGATGGTGATACTAGTGTTAATCGATAAATACCCTTGACGGCCGCGGTGACATTTAAAATATTATTTAGTGGTGTCCACGCAAATGATCCCCATTGAATCATGTAGACCTTGTTTATGATATTTGTTTCTTCATGAGGGATTTTATTTTTTCAAGTTTTGCTATCATCATCGGTAGATCAACTTTGATGGCGTCAGTGATCTCTTTAATATCTGTGATTGTATTGAGTTTTGTGATGATACTAGTTAGATCCATTTTAATATCTTCGGGTTTAGCATTTTTTTTACCAAAAAATATATCAATGAAGTCATCGGTCCTGTTAAAATTTTTACGTAACGTACCAAATTGAGATATGTATTTATATGTTCGTCATACTTATCACTAAGTGATTTCAATGAATTCGCCCTGTTATCGAGTGTTAATATTTTATCTTTGATCGTCGAAACAAGTACACCTGGTTTGAGTTTACTATGATCGTAAAACAACGCGATAGTATCCTCTACTGCGTTGCGTCGTTTAACTAAAATATCATCAAAAGAAATATTACTCGTTTTCAATTTACCCTGGCGAACTTGAAATGCAATTATTTCATTGGGATCAACACTTGCTAAGTTCAACATCCCAGCTATTTCACCTTCGATTATTTTTTTTTACTGTAACATAATTGTTACCGAGAGGATGGTGGATTAAATGAACAACACAAACACAATATGTGAAAGAAAATATAAATTTATGAAATAAATTATTAATGAAAAATAATGATGTATCAACACAATAACTCATGCGTTCAACCCACAATTACACTCACAACCATTCACAATACATGAATAAATTAAATATTAATACAAAATAAAACACAGATACAAAGGAATCTTTTGGACTATACACAGATCCAAGGAACCTTTACAAAAGTTATATTACCGCACGTATAAATTGAGATAACAAATACAAAACATCAAACTATACTATCGCACGTATGGATTGCGACAACCAGCACGAACATATACATGTATTTAATCAAGTTGCTAACTTTTATTGAGATTCATGTAATCCCTTGAAATACTATTGTGATTTGAAGTAACTATGTAAATATAACAATGTATTCAATTGTACTACAATTGCAACACACACACGTGTCTCGACCCTGTATAACCGTACGATTCACCAACTGTTGAATCGCCGCCCAGTTTCCCCGAATACCTAGGGTTGACCAATACTTTGATCGGCCGTTTGCCCTTCACGGATCCACCACAGTTATACGTACAGACAGCATACAGCATCTACTAGAACCAACGTTCCCAAATACCTAGATGCCACCCCGGATGTTTACACCTCTAGACAGCTCCGACACTCAGAGACTTCTAGATTTCCGGATATTTACACATCACGACAGATGTAGACGGACAGACAATCCGACAGACAGACAGTCAGATACCTCAATTTGATATTACAATCAAATGGCACAATTAATCACGTTCAGCTACTATTCAGATGCGTTCAGAGACGTTCAGCTTCAATCAGATACGTTCAGAGACGTTCAGCTACAATCAGCAACAATTTCAGAGATGCTCCGCTACAATATCTGAGACGTTCCGCTACAATATCAGAGATGTTCCGCAACAAATCAGCTACGATATCAGAGACGTTATCAGACGTTATCAGACGTTGTCAGAGACGTTATCAGAGACGTTATCAGAGATGTTAAGAAACAAATCAGCTACGATATCAGAGACGTTATCAGACGTTATCAGACGTTATCAGCTACAATAATGAAACCAGACTAATAATAGTTGACTCTAAAATTAATCTAAACCTTAGATTATGCTATTGCATTTAAAGTCTAATAGTGACTAGTAATTCCAAATATTCCACGTTTTAAATCTGCATTGTAATAAAGGCATCTTTACATGAAATGATAAACAGAATAAAATTCACAATAAAACGTAATATAAATTTAACACTCACCCCTTTGGCTGGAGATAGAATGACGAGCTATCTTTCCTGTGATAAGATACTTTTGGACTCGTAATTATTATCAAAAATATTCTGCTTATATATCCTCAAATAGGTGAGCACAATTCACGGCAACATTACCGTGCACCCCGTGATTCTTCCGGACTTCATGTGATTCGAAGTCAGGCACATGCAAATCGTTACACGCCGCTTACCTTGGAGAAAACCACTTATTCACCCCAGGTAACGCATGTACGACGAAACAAAAAAAATGGTGAGATTAGTTTGTAATTCAAAAAAAATAAAAAATTCAATTTTCGCCTAATTCTGTGACATTTACATCACCGGTTGCAGTGTCATCGGGTTTCTTCAACATTGAAAAAGATCTCCCCCAAATATCAATCATTATACTCTAAGATCTCTCTAAAAAGCGATTACTCGTATATTCATTTACGACCCGATGAGGTGATTTTCTCGATGATGAAATAGCGTCAATGACATTTAATACTTCGTTGCCGCATATTGGTGGGTCATTTAGTTGTTGTGTTGGTAGCGTTGAGTACCAACGAGGGGTGTTTAAGCGGTTTATATAACTCATACATTCTTTAGGCGGCGCTAACCCATATGAATCAAAATAAACGATTACACGCGGATCAATCGCGTATACAACCCAGTGGGTTTCAGGTCCGGTGCTGTTATCAAGATTAATGATACCGGTTTCAACGCTGTTTGATTGTGCCGGCCATTTGATCTTGCATAAAGACACCTCTGAAGTTTTTTATCGCTAGTTTTTTTTAGTAGCATCGAGTAAATCAAAATTTGACATGGGAACTATAGGCAATATCTAAGATATCGGAGTTAATAAACCGTTCCTGGGATTCTCAGATCCTTCCTTGTGTATCTTGGGTATAAATGAATGCCACTTTGAGATAGAAAGAAGCACATAATGATTTTAAGTACGTTTTCCATTAAACGTATTAATAATTTTGTGATTAGAAATGAGATGGAACATTTAAGTCATGAAATCGAATGTTAAGTAATCAAAAGGATATATCAGTTTTGCAAGGAATAATAACTACTACACTTTTAAACTGTAGATCTGTTGTCTAGCATTGGTAAAGCCTCTGTAATAACACTGTTGTAAACGGTAGATCTGTTGTTTAGCATTGAGTAAGCCTGTGATAACAATGTTTTAAATTGTAAATGTATTGTCAAGCATTGGTTAAGCCTCTGTTATAACACTGTTTTAAACTGTAGATCTGTTGTTTAGCATTGAGTAAGCCTGTGATAACAATGTTTTAAACTGTAGATCTGTTGTCTAGCATTGGTAAAACCTATGTGATAACACTGTTTTAAACTGTAGATCTGTTGTCTAGCATTGGTAAAACCTATGTGATAACACTGTTTTAAACTGTAGATCTGTTGTCTAGCATTGGTAAAACCTATGTGATAACACTGTTTTAAACTGTAGATCTGTTGTCTAGCATTGGTAAAACCTATGTGATAAGTTTTAAACTGTAGATCTGTTGTCTAGCATTGGTAAAACCTATGTGATAACACTGTTTTAAACTGTAAATCTGTTGTCTAGCATTGGTAAAACCTATGTGATAACACTGTTTTGAACTGTATATCTGTTGTCTAGCATTGGTAAAGTCTATGTGATAACACTGTTTTAAACTGTATATCTGTTCAATTCAATTCAGTCTTAATACCTTGTTAAAGGGAATAAACTCCTTACTATCAAATACTTAAATTCAATTTAGTCTTAATACCTTGTTAAAGGGAATAAACTCCTTACTATCAAATACTTAAATTCAATTCAGTCTTAATACCTTGTTAAAGGGAATAAACTCCTTACTATCAAATACATAAATTCAATTCAGTCTTAATACCTTGTAAAAGGGAATAAACTCCTTAATATCAAATACTTAAATTCAATTCAGTCTTAATACCTTGTAAAAGGGAATAAACTCCTTACTATCAAATACATTAATTCAATTCATTCTTAATACCTTGTAAAAGGGAATAAACTCCTTCCTATCAAATACATAAATTCAATTCAGTCTTAATACCTTGTAAAAGGGAATAAACTCCTTACTATCAAATACTTAAATTCAATTCAGTCTTAATACCTTGTAAAAGGGAATAAACTTCTTCCTATCAAATACTTAAATTATATTCAGTCTTAATACCTTGTTAAAGGGAATAAACTCCTTACTATCAAATAAATAAATTCAATTCAGTCTTAATACCTTGTAAAAGGGAATAGACTCCTTACTATCAAATACTTAAATTCGGTTCAGTCTTAATACCTTGTTAAAGGGAATAAACTCCTTACTATCAAATACATTAATTCAATTCAGTCTTAATAACTTGTAAAAAGGAACATAAATTCAATACTATATTTACGTTTTTAAAAATCGTTATATGCCAGGGAAAAATGTATTTTTAATTTGACAGTCTAACATCAAGATTATGTTCTACCTGATCTTAATGCATTTGGTTTTATAAACAGAGTCTAAAACGTTCCAAATTCCCCATGAAATGTCAGATGTACCTGTTGTTTGTCACATTTTATATTTTAGTTCTAGTAACAGAACTTCTAACTATAACTAAGATTTTGTTTTATAAACATTTTTAATCTTCCATAATAAAACCTTAAAATTATGTAGTAGTTTGTTTTTGTTGTTTTAATTGCTAATTGTGACCTGAGGTCAAGTAGAAGACTATAATCTTGTTTCTAGTGAAGTAATTATTTCATGTTGCAACATTTAATAACAATTAGCAGTATTATTATTAAGTCCATGGTAGGGCTAAAATTTATCTACTCAAATTATATAATTAAATTATTATTCTCACAAAATAACAAGTGCTCGAAAATAGCAACCTTGGAAATGGAGACATGGATTTAAAATGACATACATGTAACGATATATTCGTGGACTTTATTAGTTTGGTCTAGCACATCTTGGCACATCACAAGCCATCAAAGGTAAATAAGCGTTGGATTTATTTTGGAATACCAATAAAGTTTATTCTAAACCTTAATCATTAGAATTTGTGTTAGAAATTCTAGGATTTGGGATATAATTCGCAACACCGAAAGTTCTTTCTACATTTTTCACTTTGTATTGTAGGGAAATAAATTAGTTGTTGAATTGAACGAAATCTGTTGGATTTCGCTCTTTTCTAGTTTAAGAGAATAGAGTGGTAATAATAAATACAGATTTATGCATCAAGTATTTGAGCAATACAAAATTTTCGAATCATGATAACTTTCTTGAAACAAAAAATGTTTTGAACAAACGAAGCAAAATGCATAAAAAGTGACTATAATTGTGTGAGTGCTTTGCTAGCATTGATTGACTTAAGAACACGACCACTTAAGACCACGACTTCAGGAAATTAAAGTTTCATGAAGCATTTTAAACTTGAAACATAAGGTAACCTTAGCAAATCTTAGGTCAACAAGGATGTATTGATGAATTTTAAACTTGAAACATAAGATAACCTTAGCCAATCTTAGGTCCATAAGAATGTATTGATGATCTGTGATACTTTTAAGAAAATTAGAAATAGTATTCCAGTAATTTTTAATATAGCCAAAACTGTATCACCTAAACTGTAAACGTACTATGCTTTTATTTAAAAAAATTTAAATCAGTATCAGCGGACGACTTAGCATACAATAAACATGTATGCTAAAGGTTAATAATGATGTATATGCTGAAGATGAAGATGACATAAACGAGTATGTAAATTCTCTCACAAGTCTGGCATAGCGTATCAAAATGTGAAGATGAAGATTACATAAACGAGTAAGGTAAGTCTTTTCCCAAGTCAGACATATCATATCAAAATGTGAAGATGAAGAAGACATAAACGAGTATGGTAAATCCTCTCCATGTCAGACATAGCGTATCAAAATGTGAAGATGAAGATGACATAAACGAGTATGTAAATCCTCTCCATGTCAGACATATCATATCAAAATGTGAAGATGAAGATGACATTAACGAGTATGGTAAATCCTCTCGCAAGTCAGACTTAGCTTACAAATCTGGTTCATATGTCAACAATTGTAACTGAGTGTGAAATGAATACATTGAATGGGACCGACTTTAATGCTGGAAACACAGCAGTGGTTAAAGCCTTGGAATGAATGGAAATATTGGACATTCTAAATAGATCTATTAGTTTCTAGCAGAAAAATTCCGGTCCATGACTTAGTGTTCATTAGAGTGAGGAAAATTTAAATTACTAAAAAAAAAAAGGAAAATATACAAATAAAACTAACAAATCTATTCAGGATATTAGTTTTAAATTTGGTCAAATTTGTACTATTAGAAACCAAACTAATTGTGATGAACAATGAAACTGTTATTATATATACGGATTATTGAATAAGGCATGAACATAAACAGCTTGATGCGATATCAGATAAAATACAGAATGACTACAAAAATGATTACCAACATGACAGCATTTTAAACATTCCACAAATCAGAAATTAATTTTGTTTAAAAAAGGAACTCCAATGCATTATGTCAGGAAATTAGAGTGTCTAATGAAAATATTGATTTTTTTCTTTTGTTCAAGACAGATAGTGAAAGAAAAAAAGATTCAGTGGCAAAAGAAGGTTTCTTGCCAAATAAGTGAACGTTTAAATGAATGTTGATTGCTTCTTCTGTCAATATAACTTCCAATAAATGACTTTATTCAGGTCGTTCATTTGTGATATGTACACGAACAACGTTAATTTCAAGGTCAGTTGCTATTCTAATAACTGTGCATTAGGACATAATCAATTAACGTTCCATTATATTATGTTTAGAGATTAATAGCAGACTATATATATATATATATATTTGTTATTATGTTAATGATGGATGTAAATTATTACTGGCGAATTTTTGAAACGTGGAATACATCAATTTGAATTTGACTGCGCTAGAACTCCAGTAACGTATTTGTTTTGCTGTTTCGCACGTCCTGCATGGAAATACAAAATAAAATTTTAACTGTTATGTAAATATAAACATAAATCAAGGCACGAAACCTAAAAAAACAAACCATACACTATACATTGATTTCATGTCAGGAAACGACTACAATATAAAAACTCACAAACTGAAAATGAATTTGAACATTACAGAATAGCTTTGGAATACTTTAGAATCGCCATTATCTTCGTCGTTTTCGTCATAGATGACATCAATTTTATGAACGAAATAAATAACAACAACTCCCAATACTACTGCTGCTAAGACTTTCGCACGTTGACAATGGACGAAATGGCACCCTGAGAGAGCGTCACTTTTGCCCCTTGCTCACTTGAACTCTTGCGCTAACCCGCCCGTACCCCTTACGACGACCCTGACTGCTACTACTACTACCACTTCTTCTTTTGATATGTAGATGTTTAGCGATAAAGGCCATCATAATGATGGTGGCAACGCCGACGGTGATGATAATACATATGTTGTCTCTGATTTTCGAGTACGGTTACTTTTTTCTGATTCATAAATCTAAACACAAAACCACGTATGGAACAAAAAGAAACATTGAACCAATAGTTTGAAACGTTAAGTTAAAACAAGAATATAAACAAGAAAGCAATTTACAGCATGACACTTGTTTTATGTTTGTGCTTTAGTTATTCTTTAATATGGCGCTAAAATATACAAATAGTTTAGAAATGTGTTAATACATATTCATTTATATCATAACAGGAGAGTGGCAATGTAGGGGTAATCTCACAAGTGTATTAATGAGTGGGGGGCGGTACCAAACTAATATGGAACATAATCACATAAACATTACTGTGTCAAGAATTAAAAAGTGTAATATTTGAACTTTTTCATGACTATAGTCCACACCCTAACTCAGTTTACTTTGCGTTTTGCAGCGAAATATGAAATTCGATGAATTGTGCTGAACAGTTGTTACTGACAACGCTTGCAAAAATCTGAAGAAAATACCGATACATAACAAGGTGTGTTAATGGTATTCGCTTCTCAGTAAATCTCATTTTAATTTTGCTCATGGGTATGTGTGAACACTAGAATTATATACAGATTGTTATTTGTTATGAAGAAAGGAACGAACGAATGAATAAATGAATTAATTAATTAATTAACCTTGACCGTCATTATGACAGAATGGTTACTGTTCAAATCCTTCGATGGACCAGACTGAGTCGTTACTGTGGTGTCTCCTTGACACTTAATAGCTTCGTTGTGTTTTTCTGCCGTAAAGCACTCAATTTAACTACACTAAACTAACAAATCCATGCATGTATGCATCCATGCACTAATAATCCATCCAGCAATTGATCCTTACATGCATCCATGCATGGAGGCATCCACCTATCCATCCATCCATCCATCCAATATCATATGTCTGGCATTGGTTTTGCATAACTCCAACTCCGAGTACACGCTATGTATTTTAGTTGACTGAAAAGCAAAAGTAGTGTTGAACAAAGAAATAATTTTGAGTTTTAATGTCATATATAAAAAGCCGCGGTATTCCAACATGTTAGCACTGATATGTACTGTCATCGTATCAAAGTGTGAAGTGTTCTAGCATTTGATTTGCAAATTTTGTAAAATGGCATTAAAATATAGTCCAGAAAACATGGGTCTTATAAATTCAATTGAGATGTCAGTACTTTTTATATACATTTGTTTTCTCTATTTTTGCCCTTTATTCCTCCATCTCCTTCTCCAATTTCCCATCCTTCTAGTTTCGCGTTATTTATTATTCACACCGACATTAGGGACACGTTTTATAACGTCTGTCATATTTTAAAGTGACCTGACCTGACACTCAATAGTGTGAGTAACCTGAACAAAGAAGAATTTTGCATTAAAGTGGGTACAACATGAATCATCTTGTATTTCAACATTCCCCGGGAATCAAAGGGTTTTGTCAATAGTAATTTATCTTATACATCAAAAAATGACACTTTAATTCTGTAATTCATATCTTAATTCACTGTATCGTTTAGTATAAAAAATCTGAAACATATGTTTTTTTTTAAAACTCCAAAATTGGTTATATTCAAAATAGTTATAGATAAGCTATAATTGATAGTCAACCCCTATCTTACCGATCTATGTAAACGACTGCCAACCTGCTACTTGAGTTCGGTCACCGAATAAAACCTCCTTGTTTTATCATTCATATATTAATGGAATACTTAGAAACATGTATACAAGGCTTAACATAGATAGGGTAGGGCATCACCTGTACAAGACGTTTTCGGAAGATCAAAGCATTAGGAAATATAAATATAAATAACGACAAATTATTTACTGCTATTCACTTGTAATAATATACTGTACAAATGTTTAAAACTAATACATATGGACCAAACAAATTCGAATTTAAGATCAATCAATAATTAAAGGTCCGTATCTGAAACGATGAAAAGATCGATAGATTGAAAGATAATTACAATGACAATCGTTAATCATATTTGGTATTGGCTCCAACGTTTAAGTAAAGTTTTGGGGTTTTACTTGAATGAAAATTTAAATTATTACTAAAGAAACGAAATATTTTTTAAATGACAGTACGCCCTTTCTATTTTTAATGTCGCATGTACAACACTCATGAAACTAATTTTCCTCCCCCTATGTGTATAGAACGCTTTGCCATTTCTTCTTAAAAACTGCTTGCCAATATAGTTAAAATTACATACATCAAACAATTAAAAAATACAGGACAGGCTGATTAAACACACTATTCTGATAAATTCACCTCTGATAGTTATTCTTTCCATTTTTATCAGTGTTACCCTCTCATCGTCTATCCCACAACCACTAAATCCCCACCCCACCCCATGTCTAACCTTCTGTTTCTTGTTTCTTCTTCATAACGAAATTCAGGACACATCTTATCACGTCTCTCGTTCTTAAAATTCCCTGACCTGACCTTCAATAGAGTGGGTAACGAATATGAGGAAAACATCTGCATTGTAATATATACAAACTACATCAATATACCACGAAATTGTAAAATGGCATTTAGAATATTGATCTTGCTCTTGTTTTTTTGGTTAGAACCTATCATAAAGCACTACAAAAAGAATTACAATGATATATATATATATATATATATATATATATATATATATATATATATATATATATATATATATATACAGAGAGAGAGAGAGAGAGAGAGAGAGAGAGAGAGAGAGAGAGAGAGAGAGAGAGAGAGAGAGAGAGAGAGAGAGAGAGAGAGAGAGAGAGAGAGAGAGAGAGAGAGAGAGAATTTAAATTGCTAATATATACAATGACAATAGTGAATTATGTCGGATCTTGAAAATCTAAAATTCGTACTTAAGAAGAGAAATATCTTATAATTAGAAGTGCGCCCTTTGCATATGTAATGCCACATATAAAAACCTTCCTTGACCCAAATGTTTCTTCTTTTTGTGTGTTGTTAGTAGAACGCATTATTGTGTGTTATTAAAATTTGCTTGCAAATGTAGTCTAAACAATGACACAAATAAATTAATAGACTGAAACATTACAGGCCGATAAAACACAGTGGTTTAATAAATTGACCCCTCATAGTTATTTCTGTTTATTCTTTTTCTTCTTCTAATCATTTAACCCTTTGATTGTGCACCCATCGCCCCCCGCCCCCCTTCCTGTTTCCAATAATATAATTAATTAGCATTAAAGAAAGAAGTCAGTCGAGATTAACTGCAATCTTTGTCTGATTTTAATGTCATATGGGAAATAATCCACGGTATACGCTTTTGTGCACAAGAATATTGTAAATAAAATATCATTGTGAGGTGTTATAAAATTTGTATTGCAAAGGTAATGCAATGGATTTAATAAAAAAAAAATAGAGCGTTTCGAAAGAGAAAAAGAACCAACACAAGAGTCGAATAAATTGATATAATATGCCAGTTCTTTCTTATCTCTTGTACTTACTTATACTACTGTTACACGCACAGGGGTATTCACTTGACTGAGCGGTGTCAAAACCCTAGCGCGAATTCCGCTGGAAGTCATGTTTTCCCCAAATCCAAAGACTTCCATACAACTTGAGTGTCTATCTTTATTTACTAACTTTTACTCTAATCAACTGTAGACCACAGATGAAATAACTTACCCAAAAAGTCCATTAACCGCGCCTTTGCAAGTTGTTTCTTCATTATCACCAAATTCCGTACCGCTAGCTGGTTATGCCATAGAAAATACACTTGTATTCCCTTTCTCAATGGGAACTATTTAACTGCGCCGCCCTAGGCCAATCAATCCACACATTTACCGGCGTATCACGCTTATATAACTACGCCTATTTTCCACTATGGACACATAAACGGTATCTTCCAGGTCCCAACTTATTGATTCCATTATTTAATTATGATTTCCTACCATAAATACTGCCATCTCAACCACAACACTATTACACACCACTATATTTTAATATGGACTATGTTACAACCAGGGACAGTCATTCGGCTTGGAACTAAATTCACTACTTGCGAACCCTAGCATGGTTCAAACTCTCTAACACTCGGCTCTGTGTCGTTTGCTCCTAATAATTGGCTAATTATTTCGGGTTAGGAATATTTCCATGGCGCCGAATACCAAATAATCACACAAATAAATTTGAGAATTGCTTAAAACCGGGGAGCTGTCAAATGCGCATACTCCAGATTTATTACGATTTCACACCAACATCGACCGCTCCGGTGGCCTAAGTGGTTAAATCGTCCGCCTAGGACGCGGGAGGTAGCTGGTTTGAACTTCATTCGAGTCATACCAAACATACTATAAAGAAGTACTAACAGCTGCCTCGCCAGGCGCTCAGCATTAAGCTGTTAGTGTTAGGATTGGTCGGCCTGGTGTCCGGATAATATGACTGGGTAGGAGATTATACATGTCTGCAGTATTGTCCCCCCTGCTAGGCATCACACTGCAGACGTCGTAGCGATATGACTGCAAAAATTGGTAAAGCTACGTTAAAAATTCCATATCACACACACACTTTATTTCTATTCTTTGAAATTGTTTTATTTTTTATTCTTATTCACACTTTAAAAATCCAGACACATTTTATGATGTATCATAGATAACGAGAACGAGGCTTTGAACATTCTAGATGCAGCATGCATTGTATTTTTAGAGTGCAGATTGAATCATAATCGGGTCGTTAAGGAACAATGTTATCATTGCTGTCCCTTAGATGCCGTTAACACAAGAATATAGCTGCTATTAAGAACTGACATTTTGGGTACCAGTGATGACCTCATAACTTATAGCACCACAATCTGTATTAATCTTGTTGAAGTGATGTTCCAGCACGACGAAGTACCAGGTCGGAAAGTGCATACATGTGTGTGGAGCATTGTGACATTAAACGAGTGAATCCAGTGGAGGAGGAGGAGCAGGAGGAGGAGGAGGAGGAGGAGGAGGAGAGAGAGAGAGAGAGAGAGAGAGAGAGAGAGAGAGAGAGAGAGAGAGAGAGAGAGAGAGAGAGAGAGAGAGAGAGAGAGAGAGAGAGAATCATGTTCGTGTGTCATTTCTGGTACAATAGCAACTAAGAATATTGCTTGTGTGGTTGCATCACACATTTTTAAAATATTAGGCTCGCAGTTAATCTATGTTTCTGTCATGAATGGATTAAAAAGACAGATTAATGGGTCTTTGTTAACTCATTATTTTCCGTTTATTGAAGATAGTCCTTTCTTGATGGGACGACTCTGAGAGAGAGAGAGAGAGAGAGAGAGAGAGAGAGAGAGAGAGAGAGAGAGAGAGAGAGAGAGAGAGAGAGAGACATACATACATACATACATACATACATACATACATACATACATACATAGAGATCATTTTTGACTCCTTGAGCGCTTATTTTGACTATCAATGGAGATGTTACATTGCTAGTACGCGTAAAGAAGTATACTGGGATCGAACTAAAGATTTAAAGCCAAATAAATTGCCAAAATAGATTCCCAATAGTGTACAAATGTTTAAGAATAAAATATTAGAAATCAAAAACAAGTTATTTTCAATCAAAGTATTTTATTAAATCGTTATTCTAAAAACTAGAATATTACTATGTTTAAAAATTACTACAACCGCCTAAACAAATTAACTTCTCACATTTTGATGTCAGCGCCCATAATGAGGTTCATCAAGCTGATATATTATTTCTGCCGCGTGATGGTGTTTACAAGTATGCGCTTACCGTAGATGATGTTGCGAGTAGATACAAACAAATAGAACCATTAAAGACGAATTCATTAACAAAAGTAGCTTTTGCGTTTGAAAAGATTTATCGAAGGGGTCCGATGCAGTGGCCAAATCTATTACAAGTTGATCCTGGCAAGCAATTTCAGGGTGCAGTGTTATCAACAATGAAGGATCATAATGTCACCATCATGAGGACATACTGCACTACATCGCGATCAGGCAATTGTTGAACGATTTAATCGGACACTTGCTGAGCAGTTATTTGGATATCAATATGCGAAGTAATTTATTCAGGATACACGATCTCCTGAATGGGTCAAGAGATTACCGGGTGTAACTACCGCGCTAAATAATGAAATTACTCGAAAAATTAATATGAAACCTAACAAAGCGATTAAAAAGAAGTATATACCCGTATAAAAACCACAAAAAGTTTTTTCAAAACAACGAATACTCGACAATGTCACTGTGAGATATTTATATGAACCGGGTGAGCTTGAAGGTGGTAAAAAAGAGCTACTGATCCTATTTGGAGTGTCACCGCACATAAAATATCTAGCATAACGAGATCCACGGGTAGACCAGCAATCTATAAATTAGATTCATCTGCTCCTCAGCGCGGATTTACACGGGAACAATTACAAGTGATACCTGAGGATACTCAATTAACACCGTGTGGTCTTATCTAGCACCTCTGTGTCTGTTACACTCAAAACAAGAAAATGCAAAATGTATCAAATCTATAAATACAGCAACTAATAAAGAAAGAGTATTTCAATAAATTACTGAAGCCGGTAGGTATTTTGATATTTGTGTGTCCTCGGTACGATATGTTGCAGAGAATATTACTAAATCAGCACTTTCAAAGCGAACTGGAAATAGAATTCAATTTGTATATATCTGAATTTCATTTTGTATTGTATGAATATAACACCAAGGGAGTAACTCGTGTAGGCTTGTATATAAAGTTTCTTAAACAGAGATAACTTCTTTGTTGTTCTTACAGAAAAACTTCAGTGATTTCAATGGAAACAATCAAATATTCATTCTGTGAGAAAACGAATTAGATAAATAGGTGTTTACTGCAATAGTATTCTTTTTAGATATTTTTTCAGGTATTTGGATTGTTAGGATGTTGTCAATAGGCATAATTAAGTACACGAAAGAATAAAAATCACAAACCACATTATTGATTTCCATGTATTAGTTAGCTTATATATAAATCTGTATACTATATATTTGGAGCTTTAAGCCATTCAAAATTGAACTATGAAATTACTCTACGTCACACACCATCACACGGCGTTAATGTGTTTTTGCATTCGACCCGGGGTGATTTTGTTGGGGGTAAGGTGGCTTCAGTTGAATGTAAATATAGCCCCTTATCTATTGTATTGTCCTATTTGTATTATATTGTCTTATTTGTATTGTAATGTCCTTTTACATATAACCCTTTGTAAATATCATGTAATCATTTGTAAATATCATAAAATTATTATGTGTTATGTGACGTCATACACCAAACATACCTTCTGGGGTTCTTATCCGTTATTTGACGGGTTAGATCCTCACACAGAGACTATGCTTTGTGGTGCCCCTGGGTCTGCTTAGATGTAAATAGCACTTGAGAGGCTCGCATAGGTTTGTGTTGTCTTATATATGTTACCTCTGGACTTCTAACATACGAAGGTATTTTAGGAGTTCCTCATGGGGTATTTCATATATCATCATGTGCCTTAAATACCTTCTCTAATACTGAGGTTAAAAGGCTGTATTGTTCATAATTAAGTATATGTGTCTTACATGCCTTCTCTAATACAGAGGTTAAAAGGCTGTATTGTCCTATATATCAAATATGAAAACGTGTCAAAGTTGACCCATAATTTATTTTATTAGACTGATAAATAATCATATAATTAATTTCAAAAATATGAATGATATTATAATTGAGATTTCAAATTTGAGAAATCAAAAAATACAATTGTCACATAAATTAGAATGTAATCAGATTATCTCTAAATTTCAATATCTTGATGATAGCGCTCAGAATAATAGATATGTCCTTCCAAGACAGTATTCACTAATCAAAAAAATCAGCATGGGGTAAATGACTCCTTGATATTTTGTAGCGATATGAACAAATTCATCCGTTTGTTTACAGCAGTTGAAAAAATCAGATCCGAACTTCGCCAGAAATATCAATTCAAACGCACAATAAACTCAAGAATTAAAAAGATTAAAATTATCACCAAGCAGAATAATACACTTGAAAACTCTGTGAATGATCATCACCTTCCCCTCTCGACTGTTTCAACATCGTAGTGTAATTATTTACCACCCGCGGTGAAAAATCTCTCCACGGAACAATTATAAAAATTTTTAGATGTGTCAACAACATCCGAGTGAAAAATCGGACAACTATCTAAAATTGTATTATTATGGTTGTCCCAAACCTGATATAACTATTTACGGATCATTCGAATAAATCATCCATTAATGCTCCAAATATGAAATTCCAACCTCGTAGTGAACACAAACTAACACTAACACTAATCATGTACACTACCTACGCTGTTTTGCATTAATCATAAAAGGAAGTCATTTTGACAAATTGTATGGGTTGAAATTCTATAGGTCTCCATTGATAAATCACCGAGACAAATTCTAAGGACAGGTATCAATTACTATTATTTTTGCACGGAGACTTTGTCTCTGTAAACAGGGAAGTAATGTAAAAACACTATCGTGAAATTCAAGAGAGTTTTCGGGAGGGTGGGTGAAAATTCATAAATTTTTCGCTTACAATTTAGATCATATATTATATATTTATAATGATTGCGGAGGCTTTAACAACTAGATTAGCTCGCGAGCGATTTATCGCAAAAAGAGATTTATTCCTCTAAGAAATTCTGTTAGAAATAAATTACAAGCAAGGCTTGAATTTCAAACCGGTTTTACAACGGGCACTGAACAATTATTTAAACCAGTAACCACTGCTACTGAGAGAGTTGTTACTGCTACTGTACCAGTACTTGAAAAAATACCAAGGGAAACTGAACACAGAAGTCAGGTGATATCATAGTTGCTACACAACCGAACAACTTGAACAGGAACAGGAGGGTGATATTGAACAACAACAAGGAGGTGATGTTGGTAAAACTCAAAAAGTGATTTCGGTTTCATAGATAAATTTACCGATGAGGCTAAAACACTAATACAAAAATTTCAATTATTAAAATACAGCGATTATCAAGCTTTTGGTAATTCCGCTGCGAACTGCTATCATTCAAGAAGAGATTTGCTTAAAAAACGAGTATAAGATAGGAGAATAAAACAAGATGACTGGGTTGATTGGTTATATAAATGGAACATGGGGATTGGTCGTTTAAATACAAAAGAATTGGGGTATAAAGAGTTTAAAAAAGGGATTGATAATTATGGTATGCAACAACAAGAAGAAATACGACAACAAATAGAACAACAACGGCAAGAGAGGAAACGTCAAAACACCAACACCATGACAAACACGAAGACAAAAAAAAAACAATAGTAGCGTTATATGACATCTGATCGAGGAGAAGATGATGATGATGATACACAAGGTGCAATTGGTGAAAAATTCGCTAGTGGATTTTCTCAGAGTGGAGCTCCAAGAGGGACTTCGGGTAGGGGTCTTAGAAATTCTTGTAGGAGGCAAACGAGCTGGAAATAACTCGCAGGAAATAATTAATGAGCAGCTGATATCTGCAGACGGCTATTTGAGAGTTATATCATTGATATTGGTGTATACCGAGAGTTTATTGATGAACTAGCCGAAAATAAATGGGATTTTTACAGTTACCACAGTGACTAATCACTACATTAGATAAATAAGATGATCATATAATACAACCACAATAAACCAACCATGACCAACGTAGTAAATTCACGATTGAATGTTTATAAGATGTACTATGGAGATGGACTCGGCAATGTTGTTGAGAGGTTATTTACAAGGATGGCTCAAAAAAAGCACCAATCGCAAAACAGTTATCGATGAAAGCTATTGATGTTATTCGTGATAAGGGTATTAGCGCTGTTGGTGATGTTTCCGGGAAAGCATTTTCCGCTGCCAAAGAAAACTACTAGCGTTAGTTCGGCGACGAAAGATACCAGCGATAAAATCAATGGGACCACTCCCATCTACGGAGATTATGCCTGCGAGTATTAGTAAAATAATAAACAACGCAGCGGATCAATAAATAGCATCGTTGAACAGCATCCAGGAATATAGTACTGCAAATACTCTAGCTGGAAGTGGAATGAAAAGTCATCAAGATCACAATTTAGATCGAGAAAAATATGATAAAATGTTCAAATCATCCCCTGACACAGCGTTTGATTTAGATGCCCCAGTTATGATTCTGTACGCGATTATCAATTCTATTCCTATAATTCAATACAACCAAATAGTCGACCAAGAATCAAACTTCAGGTCCAGGATACCGGCAAATACTTTCTACCCGCTGAAGCATTTATCGAATTAAGCAGCAGAGAGGGTGAACAGACCACGTTTTCAAGCAAAAATAAGGGTTCCTACGAATCTCATTTTAACCGAAAAAAAATAAGTCTCCATTTTAGCAAACAGAGACTTTACAATTTTTCAATCAATTTTGGTCGCAACGATGTGGTCATCACCCTCTCTGCTGCTGGAACTTTCAGTTCTGGTTAACAAAAAACAATAAATGATTTCAACCAAATATTTGATCGAGTCCGATACGATATCGTGTCAGAGGATCATGTAAATATATTGTTATAAATCCGTGCGGAGTCGACTGAGCGTTACTAAAGAAAATTTTAAATTGATTGAAATCCATATCAGAGCACCATGTCTGCCAAATATTTCGTAGCGTATGTGTATCAACGCCGTTAAACACAGCAATAATATTACAGTTATCTCTGATCACTTTTGGAATCTGAGTGTAGCGTTGAGTGACATATATCACGTCAGTGTTTTTATGCCTGCCTCTGGAAAAGATGCTAGCTTGTTTTTTTTGATTACCTAACATCATCGCTAGGAGCAATTAAATACAACTTATCCCACTTCATCCATCTCATTATTAAATTGAGCAACAATTGTGTCTTGCTGGATCCAGATGGCCCGATTATAATTGCGCGGATAGAGTTTGGTAGCGCTAAATGATGCTTAACTGGTTCTCTTGTTTTAGTAGCTGAAAAATCAATTATATTCATATCTCTATACATAAATTATGGATCTATATTGTGTGAAGTGTAAAACGCGTACTAACACAAATGATGTGACGACGATTACAACTAAAAAAAACAGATCAGCACTAACTGGTAGATATGCAACATGTGGTATAAAAAAATTTAGATTTGTTTCTACAAAATCAAGGATTTTACAATTCGGAGATGTTTTTAAAAAAAACGAGGAGGTGATATCGCGGCCAAATTGGCAAAGCTCCCTGGAACCCCATGGGCAAAGTACCCAAGAAAAGCACCTTCCAGGATATAGCTACTGTGGCCCCGGAATACGATTAGATATCAGACTTGATGATCAAAATCAACCCCGACCCGGCGAGTATCCGATAAACGCTATTGATAAGGCGTGTCATGCTCATGATGTTGCATATAAAAGCAGTAATCTGCAAAACAGGCATCTCGCGGATGTAAAATTAATTCATGCGTTAAATGCTGTTCCTGATAAATCTTTGAAAGAAAAATTGGCTTCGTGGTTGGTAAAGTCAGCTATGAAAGGCAAATTGATGATGGGCGCTGGTAATTAATAATATGGAATCTATTTATTATTCTCCGAGAGGATACTGGAGGGGTAACGATGCAATCAATAAACTCGCCAACGCCGCGAAAGTGAAAAAGGCTACTGCGGCTAATTGGTTATCCAAACAGGCTATATGGCAAATTTATCTACCGCGTCCTAAACAAATCAATTTCTCGCATTTTGATGTTACTGTACCCAATGAAGTTCATCAAGCTGATTTATTGTTTTTACCACATGACAACGGTTAGAAATACGCGTTAACCGTAGTTGATGTTGCGAGTCGATACAAACAAGCAGAACCGCTAAAAACAAAATAATCACCTGAAGTTGCTTCTGCATTTGAAAAGATTTATCGACGAGGCCCACTACGCTGGCCAAATCTATTACAAGTCGATCCTGGCAAGGAATTTCAAGGCACTGTTTTATCAGCGATGAAAGATCACAATGTCTCCATCAGACGGGGGCGTACTGCGTTACATCGCGATCAGGCAATTGTTGAACGATTTAATCGGACACTTGCTGAGCGGTTATTTGGATATCAATACGCGAAGGAGTTTATTCAGGATAAAAGATCCCGTGAATGGGTTAAGAGATTACAAGGTGTAGTTACCGCAATTAATAATGAGATTACTAGAACAATCAACATGAAACCTAGCAACGCTATTAAAAAGAAGTATATACCCGTACAACCACAAAAAGATTTCCGAGAACAAATTCTCGGTAGTAATGTCACTGTAAGGTATTTATACGAACCAGGAGAGCTTGAGGGTGGTAAAAAAAAGAGCTACTGATCCTATTTGGAGTGTCACCGTACATAAAATATCTTGTATAACACGATCAACTGGTAGACCAGCAATCTATAAACTTGATTCAACTGCTCCCCAGCGAGGATTTACTCGACAACAACTACAGGTAATTCCCGAGGATACTCAATTACCACCGCGTGGTCTTGACTAGCACCCCGGCGTATGTTGCACTCAAGACAAGTCAGCATAACATTATCTCTGATATGACCGAGACTGTTATTTTTTCTGTCTACGGTAAATTGGCGAGGATCTTTATCCGAATACTGCCAACGCATTATACAATTGCAACTCGCGCAGTGATTATTCTGTTGTTGCTTGAGCGTAATTATTAATTCAGCATCAATGTCAAATTCTCGTTTTTTTTTTTGTCTTGTTGTTTGTAACCGGAGAATTTTTATCAATAATTTTAACATCAACGATGCTAGCATCATCCATTGTAGTGTCATCATCGCCTGACTCTGTCAGGACAATTCTTCGAAGTTGATTTATTTTCCGTACTCTGGATACTGCAAGATAGACTAAATTCGACCATTCGATGTGATTATCCACCATCCAAACAATTGTATCTGATATAGTCAATCCCTGTGAAGAGTGTGAGTGTATTGTCGCTGCGTAACCTAACGTCCATAGGGATTTATTAGCATGCAATGCATCTTTAACGACGCTGATATCAACCAGCACAATATCATTTAATACGAGAATTTGTTTTTCACTTTGTCCTGGAATATCAACTTCTATATTCTGTTTTCGTGTATCCGAAGGCCTATAACACAACGGTACTGGAAGTGTTGCAAATTTTTCTTTATGCTATTCAAATAAATTCATCTGAAGTGTGTCTCTGACTATTTTTCTACTTGCAATTATCAAATCCTTTGGTTTCCACGCTTCCCAGAAATCATTCATTGGAGTTTCTGAAATTAGTTCACGCGCTATTTCACATTGGATTTTATCCGGCTGTAATCTAATTAGCGCTTTGAACTCGCGTAATTGTTCATCAAGTGATCTATAATCAGTGGTAATTTATTCATAATAGTCTACAAAACCCTTTAGCCATTCATGTGGGGATGCACCGACAAATGGTGGTGGTTGGCTGTGATCACCGTACATGACGACTTTTGTATTTTTCAATAACAACCACTCAAGAAATGTTTGTAATATTTTCAACGATACTGTGTATATTTCATCCCAAATTATGATTTCAGGAATGAATTTATCGCCCATTCGATCAGGAGTCCATTCATTGCCTTTCCATTGGATCAGATACCGGTGGTGCATTAGAAAATTCGGATTGAATCTCATCACACTTTAAGTACTTTTCATCCATGGTAACATCTGCCGATTCACAATACTCATGTAGCGTCTCCTTTTTAAATCTTCAGCATCCCCAATTTGCCTCCGGATCTGTAAATTTAGCTACATCTGATTTGTATTTCTCGTGGATATACATATAATCAGTGGCTACTCTAACTGCGGTATAAGGAAATCTATTTATCGTCGAAAAAAAATTGATAGAAGCATAAGCTAGCATAGAACTTCTCAAATGCGTATATTGTTTAATATATCCATCACAATAGGTAACAATTGTACCTAATCGTCTTCCATCGGATAGGAAAGCGTCTTTACGATTTACAAGTTTTCCTTGTTTAGTTAAATTCGTTACAATAAAATCGTATTCAGCGATGTCTATGATCAACCGCGAATAATATTTTGCATTGTCGTATCTTCCACCCTGGGTAAATTTACCGATTATTCTTCGTCCAAAATCTTTTGCTTGTTCTTTTTTAATTTCAAATAACTTCTTAGACCAATTCATGATTTGTTGTTCATTGAAATCTGGAAACTGTTTTCGCTGTTCGCTAATTATACGATCTAGATCGGGTTGTGGTAGCAAAACTTCTTTCTGAGCTCGATAGCATATAATAGCTTCGGAAACAATCAACGATATTAGCATACCACAGTCAATCATATATCGTAGTAACACTATTGGCATCCAGGCCTTTTCAGATATATGTCTACCAAGCCAAAGATAATTAGACGGATGTAACCCTGTAGCGAATTCGAATGATATCACACAAGCGAATCCAGTTAAATCAAAATCAGGCAATGGACCATTAATCGCAACACGAGTCATTTCATGTGTGGGGTGTCCAAATCGTTTAAAATAGTTACTACATTCTCCATACCCGAGGAAACTTCCAGGATAACACGCGGATATATCAATTGAAATCATACCGCCACGATGATATTTTATATTCCACAGTCCTCCATGACTAAATTGGACGCAACTCAATTTAACATCCTCGAGAAAATCACTTAGTGTTGGACGCCATGAGTTTTTTTCTCTTGCGAAGTGAGCTACCACTGATGGAATAGTAAAACTATCCGTTAGTAGTTTTTCATGGGAACTCTCCGGTGAAAAATCACTAGCGATTTTTCTCATTCTGTTATCTAATTCTTCAACGCGATATAATTCATCATTTGGTCTTACAAATTGATCAAATCCTATTTCGGGATCTTCATCACTTCTAAGTAACCACACTGACACAGGATCATCTTTGCACAACGCATGAATAGCATCGAATTTCTCATTATAAAAAACATTCCCGACGAATTGTGGGGGGATATATCTCACGGTTCTATCTCGTGGAAATATTGTTACTGCAGCCGTCCACGCGTGTTTGTTATGATCAATAATTTTAATTGGAGCTCCTCGCGATTGATATTTCGGTTCGTATAATACTTCTCCGGCTATTGTCGTTACTGATATTGGGAATTTTAATGATGCTTCTAATTTAGCTATATCAGAAATCTTTGCACCGTGTTGTTTCACTGTCAGTTCCAATTCGGTTATTTTCCTACGTCGCAGATCAGTTAGTTTATTTCCTCGGGATGCATTTGTGAAGTGTTTCATTACCCGTGTTGCTACACAACTCAGTGAACTAGAATATTTCATAGGAGCTAGTTTTGTAATATCGGGTTTATCATTTAACGGATATATTCCATAAACAATTGCTGTTACAGGATAAGATCTCTCGTAGTATGGTTTGTCAATTCCAGTTAGAATTCCTGGTTTGGAATCTCTACTTACAATGACAGTTTTTTTATTCTTGAGGATTGGTTCAAATTTATCCCTGATAATCTATTTGCCTTCGACTTTGATAATGAATTTTATTCTGAAAAAATATTTCTGATGGGAATTGCTTTGCAATGAAAATCCTTTGGATTTTACACCCTTGGATTTCCAGCTCCTTGGCGGGCCAAGGTGTGAAATTATCTCAGCTGCTCTTTCATCGTTCATAGTAGCATCGATGTTGGGTACATTGACATCTTCATGAATAATTCGAAATGTCTACCAACAATATGCTGCACCGTCTCGGTAGAATTCATTAAAACACTCCCTGATTTTACCCAGTATAGTTCTATCACCGATTAGACGTTTTCGTGTATCAGAGACTCTATCGAGATTGAATTTAGTATTTCTCCAAGGCTTAATTTTTGATAATCTGTTGAACTCCTTATCGAGATTGAATTTAGTATTTTTCCAAGGCTTAATTTTCGATAATCTGTTGAACTCCTCCATGTTATAATCAATGAATTTAGTATTTGTCCAGGGCTTAATTTTCGATAATCTCTTGAACTCCTCCATGTCATAATTAAAACAAGTATTTAAATAGAAAACTATAGTATAATGAATCACTGCAAGTGGCTAATGATTGGATCAACAACCCCGTGTAACAAATCATGCAGACGCGAATTCTGAGGGTATCATTTACAAAGCGTTCGCAACGGTTCTTTCGGTCCTCCTCCATGCCTCCGATGTGGGGTGGGCGTTAGAGGAAAATCGCAGTTTTGTCTCAGCTCTGGCGGCAAACGTTACAGGGAACTAAAACGCTACTATGACAAACGAATAAAAAATACCGTCATTGACCCTAACGATGACAAAATCATAAAAACCCCTCAAGACTACATTGATAGACTTATAATTAAAGCAAATAATAAATTAGACAAATAGTATTATATACAAATGAGCCAAGATTTCAGACCCCATCCAGTGCTTGTTAATTACGAAGCCTCCAGTGATGGTGTTGTCAGACACCGCAGACTAAAAAAACCGGTTGGATATCTGCATAATATGGGGTATTTGTTGTTTAGTGCTAGAAATAAAACATATCTCTGTCACAGAATTATTTTTGAATGTCATAACGGATTAATCGAAGACGGATTTGTGATTGATCACATAAATGGCGTGAAGACTGATAATTGTCTTGTGAATCTTCAAGCCGTCTCACAAAGTCGGAATGCAAAATTAGGTGGAACTGGTAGGCACTCAAAACGCCCTAGGGGGGTCAAATCGTTTGATTTAGAAAATAATGAAGAGAGAAGCTTTCAATAAATAAATGAAGCCAGTGCATATTTTGATATTTGTAGGCCTTCAATACGATTTGTTGCAGAAAATATAATTAAAACTGCTCTGTCGAAAAAAAATGGTCATAAAATAAAATTCGTATACACCTGAAACTATTCAAGGAAGATAAATCCTTTATGGATAAATCCAACGCAACTCACTAAGTTCCCTTGTATTATGACGTCAAAGGAATTTGTCGTCTGCTATTACCTGTATACCTTGACTAGGCGCGCGCACGTGACTGTAATGGGTATATACATAGTTTCGGTAGAATTTTATTTTTTTAACAATTTCTAAAACGTTTTATTGTCGCTTGGCTAAAACCGCATCATTTAAACAGTTGTATTTATTTAGACCATCTATTAAATACACTTTCAGTACAGACGTTCTTTATAATTCAGCGCAATACCTATGTTCGCTCGGGCGGAACGAGCATGTAACACTAGTGTTTTCCATTCATTGAAGTAGGTGGGCGTGGTTAAATTTCCTTGTATACAGCTCTTTGTGATCTAATCGATAATGTATTTTGTCTAGAGAATTAGAGCAGGGAAAAAATGCACGCTGTTAATGTTTTATTTAAAATATTTCTCATTTAAATGTTGCAGCATTAATAAGTAATTCAAGGAAATATACCACCCTTAATTAAGTATATATAAATTGTTTCCCACCCTGTATGATCAGTCACTGACGCAGGCATGCGTGACTGATATTTACATTATATTTTAAACAACAGTTAAATTATTTTTTTGTGTACTTAGTATTTTATTTCCTAAATACTATGAAATTTCTGTTGATACAGTAAAATTGTCTATTTTAATAATCTCTTATTGTTAAGTATAATCAGAAGATATATATATTAAAAAATCTCTATTGTGCATGACAGTTCAGTAGTCTAAACGGCAGCGTGTTTGTCTTGTAAACACAGATCTATCAACTACGTGTTCGGTCCCCATAGCAGATACATTATTTGATGGCGAAACGGAAGATGTTTTTCTATTAATTGGGGGGGGGGCGGTCCCCCTCAGCCAAACCAACATTGTAACTCATGCTATCGCATTATCGGTAGCTTGGGTTGGTGTTTTTCCAACTCATGCAACCATGAATTTGTTTTCATGGGTTGCCATGTTGGTTTGGTTTACCACGCCCACGCCACATAACATCCAATCAAACATATACCTTCTGAGAGATCTAATTCAGTGTTTGCTGAGTTAGACCCCTCGCCGGAGATTATGTGTTTGTCAAAGTAATTGTATGTAAAATAAATGGTATAAATTGATGCAAAAAGCTCTACATTCACATGAGGAACCACACAGGGTAGCAATGGGCTACCGGCTAATAGAAACGGTGTTAGGGTCACAAAAGGGCATATGGATAGCCAAAAGAAAAGACCCTAACAAAGACACAAAGTCCCTGAATAAGGGACTCATGAATGAAATAACCGCTCATAATTTATACCATTTGTTTTGCTTTTTTTTTAATTAAAGATAAAATGTATTATAAAAATATGGATATCAAAGATGTAAATTCTATAATTGCTGAAATCTCAGATTTAAAAAATAGAGGAATAGTATTATCTAAAGATCTCGACTGTGACAGGATTGCCTCGGAATATGAAGACATAGAGTATCAGTTTAGTAATGTTTTACCCAAGATGTACAGGCTCGTGAAAGGAATTCAAAAGTCCATCAATGCTTGCTTGTACGGTAACGACATTAATGCATTTATAACGCTATTTAGCACTGTTGAAGCAATACGTCAAAAGCTCGGCCAAGAGTATCAAAAACGAGCTGAAATTAGTTCTAAGGTTCGTGATCTTAGAAAAATATTAAACGATGAAAAACCAGTATCTTAACCACGTGAGCAATAGGCCTTCAGTAAATTTTATTAAAAAATAAATTTTTTTTAACGTTTTTTGTAACACTCACATAGGATTTTCTCCTGAAAGAATACTCATCAGAGAATTAGAACATCAGTTTGGACTTGCCCATGCAGTTATGTGCATAATGGATGATCTGGTTGTAGTAGCAAGTAATCACCGCGACGCCTCCATTTTCACGTAGTTGTTGTTGTTGCCGCGTCGTTAATACAAATCGTTCATCGCCGTTCTCAGATATTACAATTCTGAAACCCCCAGCGATGTTATTTCTGAAACACTCGCGGATAGCGTCGTACAGTTTAACCCTGTCGAAGATGGATACGTTAACTTGATGGTACATTATTTAATAACTCATCTTTTAATTGTGATAGTTTCACATTTGAAAAATTAGTTCACAAACAATATATGGTAGGTGAATCGCTTACAACTAGATTAGCCCGAGAGCGGCTAGCAGCAATTAAAAAGTTTATACCGGTTCGAGACAGACTTCGCGAGAAACTTCAACAACGACAACAAGCGCAGACTGACTTTTCTGTGTCAAGTGAACAACTGTTTACTCCAATAACAAGTGCGACCAAAGATGTGAAAACAGCAACTGAACGAGCAATATTTGGGGATATTCCTAAGGAAGGCGAGCGACGAGAAGTGCCTGTTCTTGGTGTGCTTCAAAAGATAGCAGCGGAAACTGAAAAGACATCAGCGTTGTTACAAAAAAAAACACCTGGTCCGAAAAAGACCAATGATAAAATAGTAGATGAATTACGCGCGCGATTTAACGAAGAAGGGTTAGCAACAATTGATAAAACTGACCCTACAGAGTTTCCTGCACTTGTTGTTACGACGTATGAAAACAGAAAAAAAATGTTAAAACCAGAACAGCACAAGTATGTAAGAGGTATACAACATTGGGCTGATATATTTTACAAAATTAAAACTGAAAAAAGTCAAATTAAGACAGATAGTGCATCATACATTGAATATATCAATGCGGTGGGTATAGTGTATAAACAATATGAAGAACAATAATCACAAAGAAAACCACAAAAAATGCAGCGGGGGCGACAAGAAACTGCAAAAAAATATCTTTTTCACCTGTTAAACAAGAAAAATCTCAACAACAACTACCACCCCAAGCTTCGCTTGGACCATCTGATCGAGATGATGATCCTCTTAGTTATTTACAAGGTATGGATTTAGAAAAACTGGAGGAAGCACCTGATTATAGTAGTGGGAAGGGATTTTCTAAATCTCAAAAATCGCCAGTAATTTCAGGTAGTGGTCTAGTTACTTGTCCTGGTAACATCCTCAGTGATATATCACGGCTGGAAGTTCTCATCGGGGGAAAACGAGCCGGAAACAACTCCGTTGAAATAATTAATGAGGCCGCTGATATCTGCAGACGATTATTTGCCGGCGGTATTATGGACATTAATGTATATCGAGAACTACTAGTTTTATAACAAGATGATCATACACTACAACCATGATAAACCCGTAAGCGTCTACGTGGTGAACACACGATTGCCTGTTTATAGAGCATATTACGGAGATGGTTTCGGCAATACCATTTCGGGGTTATTTACAAGAAAGGCTCCCAAGGTGGCGCCGTTAGCTAAACAATTATCAATGAAAGCCATTGATATTATTCGTGATAACGGAACCAGCAAAATCGGAGATTTCGTTGGAAATCTAGCCGGAAAGGCATTTTCTGCCGCGAAAGATAAAATAGCATCATTGGTGCGAAAGAAACCAACGGTGCTGCCATCAACTACAGTGATGCCTGCAAAAATCAGCAGAGCAATAAATAATGCAGTGGAAGAAAAACTAGCGTCGTTGGCTGCTTCGGTGACTCCGTCACCATTGACGGCTTCACCGGTAACATATAGCGCTATCATGAACGCGATAGCAAGAAGTGGATTGAAACGAAAACAAAAACGACGATGATTACAAAGAGTTTCACAATTGAAAACACTAGTATTTTAATAAAATGTTTAAACGACAAGCTGATCCGGCCTTCGATATAGAAGCCCCAGTACCCAAGGACGATTCCGTCCGCGATTATCAATACTATTCCTATCATGCAATACAACCCGACCTACGATCGCGAATTGAACTACAAGTTCAAGATACCAGTAAATACTTTTTGCCATGTGAAGCATTTATTGAAATCGAGGGAAAACTCGTAACAAATGTTGCAGCTGATACACCATATGAAAATGATCCAAATATCCGAGTTGGTTTTGTTAATAATGGTATAATGGCGTTATTTGAAAGTGAAAGATATCTCATTGATGGAAAAGAAATTGAATCAATAGACCGCGAGGTTGATGTTGCAACAACAATAATCGGGCTAGCAAGATACTCCGATGATTATACAAGATCGGCTGGTCCGTCTATGATGACAGCACAAGATACTGCAGAAGCAAATCAACGAGAAGCAACTAATCCAGAACGCCGAGCTAGACCAGGGGCTGCGTTTGATATTCTCGGAGGCGTTAATGGTAATTTCAATTTAGGATTTGCAACACGAGTAGCAACGTTGCAAGGACAGCAGCGATATTTTTAGATCAATTGAAAGTATAAATATGCTTTACAATAAAATGACATATAGTGTTGTTAGTGTCAAGCTGAATGATGGTCAGGTCAAGAAATTGCGATCAAAATCCGCTAAAGAATGTGGAACCACAATAACGTTAAAACCAACGCAGATGTCCGGCTGTACACATAAAATATCATTAACGGATCGTCAAATAAAAAATTTCAATGATGCAATGAAAAATAAGCGAGGAGTTCAAATAGAATTTTCAAAGGCTGCAATCGCGAACATGATAAAATCAGGTGGTATATTTCCATTGTTAGCTGCAATACCAGCATTGATTGCAGCGGCTGCCCCAGCAGTGGCGAAAGCGGCTGCGTTGGGAGCCGTTGGGACCGCGGCAGGGATGGCGTTAAAAAAGGCAACTGGGAAAGGATATAAAAAAAAGGGAAAGGGTCTAAGACTACCAGGAACCCCGTATTCATGGTACAGCGGTAGATCCGTTCACGGATCCGGTCTAAGAATACCAGGAACGGTTTATTAGTTGAAAGCCCAATTCTCCCTATGTCCAATTTTGATTTAATTGATGCTGCTAAAAAACTAGCGATAAAAAACTTCAGAGGGGTTTTTATGAGAGATCAGTTACCAAGAAAACCAAATAACGTTGAAACCGGTATCATCAATCTTGATAACAGCAGCGGATCGGGAACTCACTGGGTTGCATACGCGATTGATCCACGTGGGATTGTCTATTTCGATTCATATGGGTTAGCCCCACCGAACGAGTTTATGCGGTATATAAATTCTTCGATGAAACTCAAAGAGTTTCCGATTTTTTTATTCTACGCTGCCAACATAACAATTAAATGATCCACCGATATGTGGCCATGAAGTATGAAATGTCCTCGCAGAGATTTAATTAAAATCCTTTGGATTTCCGTGGAAACCACCTCATCTGGTTGTAAATAAATATACCAGTGGGAAATTACTAGGTAATTTTAGAGAATCAATAAATTAAAAATACTAGAGTCTTTATAATAATGATTAATAATTGGGGGCAATCTCTGACAATGTCGGAGTCCACCGCGGAAACATCTGCGGGTTCTATCAAGGATGTAAAAAAAAAATTGAAGATGAAATCGCTGAGACATTAAATTTAGTAAGTGTTGACCCGAACGAAATAGTTGTATTTCAAGATCGCCAGGGTAAATTGAAAAGCAGTGATGTATCATTGGATGACATTTTAAAACGACAACACGACGCCGCTGAAAACTCTATTGCGCTGTATTCCAACGATTGACAACTTAAACCAGGCGCACTTGTGTCTACGATCACCAACGCGATTGACGCCCACGGCCGTGAGCTGGATGATCATATACGAGGTTATAATAATTTTCGCAAAAATGTCGTACATAAATTCTTTGGAACTCCGCTTGTGGTTGGCATGACTCTCGCTGAAATTAAAAACTATCTATCGCTATTCTTTTTTAACAGGGACGCGGGGAGGATGATGAATGAAAATGAAATCAAGGTAAATTATCTCGATATTTACAATGATATTTCTAAACTAATAGAAAATCTAGAAAAGGTACAAAAACCCACTAACGACGTCATTGTTAAGTTTTTGGGAACCCCGCTTGTGGCTGGCATGACTCTCGCTGAAATTAGCGAGTTTATTGGCAAGCATACTCACAATGCCTACGTCGCTAATAGTTTCTTTGGTGTCCCAGCTACATCTACGATGACTCTCAAAGATATTAATATGTTTATGGTGAGACAAACAACACTTAATACCATCGTGGATAAATTTTTAGGGAGAACACCTGTTTCTGAAACCACATCGTTGACAGGCCCGACCCTCGCTGAAGTTAAAAAAGCTATTGACGAACAAAAACTCATCAACGAAATAGTTAATAATTTCTTTGAGGGTTCCAAATTGTTACAATATCACGACGACATATTCGGAACTCAACCGGCATTATGACATGCAAAAGGGTTTGGAATTTAACCTCCTTTTGATTTCATATTTTAAACGCCGCGATGGAACGATGATGAAATATACCGAAATCAATAAAACCTATCTCGACGTCATTGACGATATTTCTAAACTAAAAGAAAATTTTGAGCGAGTGCAAAAACCCGCCAACGACATCGTTGGAAAGTTTTTTGGAACCCCACTTATGGCAGTCATGACTCTCGCTGAAATTATCGCGGCTATCAATAAGGTAAAAATTCCACATAGTGTAAGCGCCGTTAATAACATCGTGTACACGGTTGATAGTGGAACTTTTGATTGGATCCGAGGAAAAGAAAATTATCTTCGTGTTGGCCACAGACATACTAGTGTACCAGGTTGCTACCGACTTACAATAATACATCACCGTAAATTTGATTTGGAATTCCGCAACACAAGTATCAGAGGTGTTAACACATTGATGTATATACTAGAGAAAGTATCACCACCTTCACCCTATATACCAATCCCGCTTACGATTACTATAAACAATTCCGACGAGTCTGTGATTAGGGAGTCACTACCCTGGATAATAGAATTTGTATCCGTTATCCCCTCGTCCATTCCTAAAACCGTTTCAATAATAGGATAATTGAAAACACTATCAGGTTTAAAATAACAACAATGACTTCGTCATCAACAATGATTCCATCATCAATGACAGCGTCATCGATGACAGTGTCATCGTCGCAATATCGATTCGACACCGTGAAAGAGTTTTCCGCGAATTTGAAATCACTTTCTGAGCATTATCGTGAAAAAATAAAGAAATACCGCAGAAGAATTACCGCCATCGACATCACCGTGTACTCAGTATCCGGTGTGATGGCCAGCGCCGGGGTTATTTTGTCGACGGTGACCATGATGGCTCCGATTGCAGTTCCAATTGCTATCTCCGCGGCAACAACAATTGCGGCAGTCGCCACCGCGATAACTAAAAAATTATCATCGTGTTCTCAAAAAAAAACTCAGTGATTATACAGCTCGGTACCGGGTGGTATTTGACGCATACTCGAAATTATCCGAGTTGATCTAGCTGTCGATAGATAATTCGTTCATATCCGATGTTGAATTTTCCACGATGACCCAGTTGTATAACTCCGCGATGTTGAAATTGGAAATTGAAGACAACGTTAACAATAATGTCACTCGAACTGCTTCAATAAATCGCGGAGAATACCATTCCGATACGAACAAGCATGATATCAATAACATCAACAAATCCTGAATTTAGTGTGAACTTCCCTTCTCCGATTCCAGTGCGTGAGATCGCGCTGGCAAAATTACGAGTATATCATAGCTGGCCTAATATCAGATCTGTTGCATTTGGTGGTCAGCAACCCAATAACGCACTGGTGTTCTCGTATAAGAATAAACCCGATGATACTCCAGCGTGGGAAACTGTTTCATTACCAACTGGGTCGTACCAAATTGAGCAAATCGATGCTGAAATTCAGCGTAGAATAAAATCAATCACTGGAAAAGAATCAAAAATAGCTATTAAACTTCATGAACCGACGCTCTCGTCGTCGATCGAAATAAGTACAGAGGGATACATTGTAGATATATATAACAGCTCGTTAAGAACAGTGTTAGGATGGCCTGAAAAACCACCGGAAAAATCCACCGCCGACTTAACCACGGACGTACAATCATATCATGAAATCAATCCCAGTTATCGAGATAATTTATCTGATATAAGAAAAGGAAAAATCGCCGATAGATTTATATTTACCAACAAAGACACATTGCAATGGGATTTTATCATTGAAAGAACATCCGACTCATCTGTTACTATTTCATTTATGCTAACTGACGTCCGTGGCTATTTTAATGAAATTAAACAATTATATGACACACAACTAGAACAACTACGGCAAACAAGATCGCAAAAACACGTTGAAATAATAAATCAACTTATATCTGACATGGAATATATCTATGAACTAATTATTCAAACAATAATTAATGACAACAGCGACAGTAAACAACGATTCCTAACCGATTACAATATCAAAGAAGACAATCTGCGTAATTTCAAGTTTCCCAAATACAACGCTGATGAACTAGCAAGAATTGTTAGAACTGATATCAAGGCGCTACAAAAACCAGATTCAACTGTCCTCCTCAAGTATAATAATGATCCAGATGGTGGCGGTAGGCATATTGCCCCGCATAATGTGAATATTTCAACGGTGATTGCTCTCAATTTAGTATGTGACGCAATTGAAGGAAGCTATCAAATTAATCTAGAGCAATCAAATCAAGCTCAGCAGGGATATATTCTTTATTCGTTTGCACCAATAGCTCCTCCAGGATTCCTAATTATTGAAAACCCAATTAATCCTGTCTACATGCGATGCCATAATAATTCGCTAACGAGAATTAATTTCCGACTCACCGACCAGTCAAATAATTTAATTGATCTACAAGATGAGGTGTTAGCGATTAGTTTGTTTGTAAAGTCCTAAAGACTCGATCAAATATTTGGTTGAAATCATTTATTGTTTTTTGTTAACCAGAACTGAAAGTTCTAGCAGCAGAGAGGGTGATGACCACATCGTTGTGACCAAAATTGATTGAAAAATCGTAAAGTCTCCGTTTGCTAAAATGGAGACTTATTTTTTTTCGGTTAAAATGAGATTCGTAGGAAGCCTTATTTTTGCTTGAAAACGTGGTCTGTTCACCCTAATTAGAAGGAGAACTTATAACTGATGCTGGGCCATATGCAAATAATGTCAAAGTCAGCTTTGTCAATAATAGTATCATGGCGCTATTTAACAGTGCTAGATATATGATTGATGGAAGAGAAATTGAATCTATAGAGCATGATGTTGATGTTGCCACAACAATAGTTGGCTTAGCAAGATATTCCGATGATTATACAAGATCAGCAGGTCCGTCTACGATGTTTGCCAAGGATATTACTGATCATGCTGAACACATTCAGTATAATTGGGTAAAAGTAACACAGGATACTGCAGTTAATCCAGCACCAGCAGGATATGTGAGACCATCAGCTGATTTTTATTTCATAGATACCAATCCTAATTACAACCTAGGAATCGCAACACGCGTATTAATATTGCAAGGACATCGTAGACTATTTTCATGCACAATTCCACTATCTCATATATTTGGATTTTGCAGAAATGTTAGAAAGTTATCTATGGAGCGAAACATACAGTAGTACTCTCGCGAAAGGGAGATGATAATGATGCAAACGGCGAGAAGTAGGCCTTGTTGGAGCTCCATTCGCTGATGCTATTGCAAATATAACAAAACTCTCTGTGGATGCCAGTAATGACTCCATCAATCACCGCAGAGGAAATATTACTATCATTTATGGATCATGGAGGAAAATCATTGCTATCATGGCTAACAATGACCACGGATACCATAGAGTGCTCTGTTAACGGTATATTTACATGACACCTGGCAACACAACAAGGTGTTGCTGCGCCGTGGTATATATTTGTTACGTTAAAGGATAAGTCGCGATTAAATTCACAAACACGCAGCCATATGATATTTGATCAACTCGGTGTTAATGAAGTCTCGTTGAGGACAAATGGCCAACAGGAACCATCTGAGGATATATTACTTAACTACTATCAAAACCAAATAGCACGTGCGTATCATTTTTTCCTGACATTTATGGGACGTGATAATAATGTAGATACTGGTCTGAAAATATCACAATTGGATTTTAGAAATCGATATCTGATTTATTACTTTTCATTGGAACATCTTGACTTAACCAGACAATCCGTCGTTGACATACACTTCCGAGCTCGTGTAAGACAATGTCCTCCTGATATTGCAGGTCCACCGCCAATACGCGGTGGTTACAGAGCAATTGCTGTCATTCTCAGTGACAAATCAATGCTACTCGAAGGTGTTTGTGGACGAATGAGAGTAGTTGATGCACATGTGGAAAATATGTAGACAATTAGATCAATCTTGTATTAAAAAAAATGTCATATAGTCATGTTAATGTCACGTTGGCTCCTGGTCAGATTAAAAAATTGCAATCGGATTCATCTAAAAATGTGGAACTACACTCTCGTTAAAACACAATCAGATGTCTGGTGGTCAGAATAAACAGTCGCTGACAACTCATCATATTAAATATTGCAATGATGCTATCAAGGATAAAAAGGGTGTTCAGGTCACTCTCTCTGCTGCTGCGATCAAAGAAGACCTGATGCAATCCGGCGGAATACTTCCTCTTCTCACTGCGTTACCAGCACTAATTGCGGCAGATGCCCCAGCGGTGGCGAAAGCTGCCACGCTAGGAGCCATTGGTACAGCGGCAGGCATCGCATTAAAGAAAGTAACTGGAAGTGATAAAAAAAAAGTGATCAGGAAAGGGTCTAAGACAACCAGGATTTCCTCATTTATGGTACAGCGGAAACAGCCTGAGAATACTAGGGACAATTTAATAACAATATTGCGAGAACCTATAGTTCCCATGTCACATTTTGACTTAATCATTGCTGCTAAAAAAAACAAGCGATAAAAAAAAATTTAGAGGTGTTTTTTTTTCTTTGAGAGATCAATTACCTCAACAACCAAACAACGCTGACACCGGTATCATTATTCTCGATAACAGCACCGGACCTGTAACTCACTGGGTTGCATACACGATTGATCCACGTGTAATTGTTTATTTCGATTCATATGGGTTAGCACCGCCTAAAAAATGTATGCGTTATATACACCAGTTAAACACCCCTCGTTGGTACTACACGCTACCAACACAGAAAATGACCGACCCACCAATATGCGGCCTAGAAGTATTGAATGTCCTCGACGCTATTTCATCATCAACAAAACCACGTCATAAAACCGTACACGAATATACTAGTAATCGCTTTTTAGAGAGTTCTTAGAGTATAATGATTGATATTTGGGGAAGATCTCTCTCAGGGTGGACAAAACCCACCACGGAAATATTTGCAGCCGGTGATGTAAAAAAAATAATCGAAGATGAAATATCTGAGATGCTAAACCTCGCAAGTGTGGATCCCAATGAAATAGTCGTTTTTCAAGATCGTCAGGGAAGATTGAACACAAGTAATGTTTCCCTGGATGATATATTATGTAAACAACGTTGTGTATTAGAAAATGCTAGAAATATAGTTGACAAGATTGATGCATCGATACTAAATTTCTTTTGAAATCCACCGGTGACCATACCGAAGCTCATGGATATAAAAACAGCTATGTTAGAATTACCAACACTTCAATCTATGTTTTATGCTTCGGTTTCAACATTCCTTTTATCTTCGTAACGCCTAGTAACAAGTACTATACATTCTTTCGGACCACTTTTATCGATATATTCCAAAGCCTCATCGGTAAATTTATTTCGTAATTCTTCGATTATTTCTTCACCGGCTTTTTTCGGACCAGTTTGAAGTCTTGCCGGACAAGGAAGACTTCGCAGCAGATCGGATGTTTATTTAGTTTCCTTTTCTATTCTTCAGGAAGAACACCTTTGTTTGTTTCGTTTGAATAATTCTTCAGCGCCTATTGTAAAACAGTTTGAAATTGTTGTCGCGCTTGAAATTTTTGTCTGACAGAATTCCTTACGGGTATAAATCTCTTTACTGCTTCTAATAGCTCGTGAGCTAGTCTAGTTGTTAATGATTCTCCAACCATTATTGTTATATGATATGATCTAATTGTAAGCAGCTACCCTCCACCCACCCTGGCAATTTCTGTATTTAAAAACACTCGTGTGCTTTCACTTCCCTGTCCAGTGATTTTATCACTGGTGATCAAATCAATGCTGCGCTAAACAAAGATAACACATACCTGTAAGGTTTCATATATGGAAAATATTTAAATCTCCTACTAGTGTTATAGAATTTCAAACCCATAAAAATTGTCAAAAGTATATCGTTCCATGCGAGTAATCAGCGACAATGGGCCATACCTGTATTTGTGAAACTAAATTTAGAAATTACAAATCACATGTCTCATTTCAAACTTCTGGTTTCAAAAACATGTACGTGTTTCAATAATATTTATATTTTGCATGGCAGTGTATTGTTCTGTTTAACGAGAACCTTTATCATTTTTATCCTGGAATTGATTGTACGTTTGACCTCATATTGTTGGCTCAGTTCACTCCTAATCTTTTCGACTGCGGTAAATAACGGAATGAATTTATTTGCATCGCTGTTGTATGCTAATGATTCGTTCACGTCTTGTTGTATGAGTTTAATAAAGGCATATTGGAATGGGAGGATATATTTTTTTTATTTTGAGCGTTATCATCGAGATCTTGGAAAACAGTGAGAATCTGATTAAAATCTAATTTATATGATAATTGTATTTTTCGATTTTTTAATTTTAAATTGCTTTTATGATATTTATATTATAGAAATTCATTATATAATAGATGTATATATCTAATATTTAAATGTAACTAATATATTTATTTATCAAATATACAAAAAATGGGGGTCAATTTTGACCAGTTTCCTTTCAACGTGACATTTACAGCTATGTACATTTATATACATGATTTATTATATACATATTTACAATCTTAATTAAGGTATATAGAGACAGCACAACATATAATCTTAATTAAGGATAGCATAAACTTTAACTTCTAGGTTCGAGTGTTCTAGCAAGTTCAAGATACATATAATCTTAATTAAGGACGGCACAACGAAGGTATGTATGATGATGACATATCAGAACACCTAGCCTGTTAACAACAGTCTAGCGCGCCCAATATAAATGACGACATAATACCTAGCCTGTCAACAACAGTCTAGCGAATTCCAATAAGGCTTATTTACAACTGTTTACAAAGGACAATACAATACAACTATTTACATATATACAAATATTTACAAAAGAGAATACAATACAGTTATATACATAGATTTACAAAGGACAATACAACTATTTAAATATATGCATACGGGACTCTCTTCTACATTCAACTGAAACCACTCTCTTCCACAAAATCACCCCGGAGGGAATGCGAAATTCACATTCACACCGCGTGACGGTGTGACTTAGAGTGGTTTTCGGTTGAACTTCGATCAGGGCTTGGAGACCCAATAACAGAACCGTCTACGTGTTATACAAGCTGACTAATACATGAAAATCAATAACAGTGGTGTGTTATTTTTATTCTCTCGTATCTTAATTGTAATTATTGACAACATCTAAAAAATAAATTTACCTCACAGAAGTATAAAAAAGAATACCATATTTGTAAATACTCATTCTTTTACTCGTTTTTTTAACAAAATAGATCAGAGAACGAATGCGCGATTATTCTTATAAGATCATGGAAGCTATTTCCGTAACAACAAAAAGAGAGTTACCTCTGTTACAGAATTATACACACATGCAAACACGAGTTATTTCCCTTCATTACATATGATATTCAAACCCAATTTTGTCTCTAAACGCTTTGAAAATGCCATATTTTGTATCCCCTCTGCAACACGTCGAACCGAAGGTTGGTAAATATCAATATATTTTCCGTCTGCATTCATTGATTGAAAGATTTTTTCTTCGCTGGTATCAACATTTATAGATTTGACAGATCTCGCATTTTTTGGGTAATTTCAAGTATAACCTCGTTTAGTATTCTCACTATGAGTGATGACTTTAATATTTTGTAATTTGTTATTTTTTGGACATCCATCAATAGACCAATTACAAAATCATCTTTGATCAGTCCATTGAAACAATCATATGTGAATCTGTGATTAAGATGGGTTTTCCTTCCAGCATTAAATCAAAAACATCTATGATTGCTGACCTACTGGTTTCTTCAATCTGCGGTGTCTGACAACATCATGACTAGATGCTTCATAGTTGATGTTGTTGAAATTTTTATCTCATTTATGTACATATATATTATTTGTCTAATTAATTATTTGGTTTAATTATTATTTATTGAGAATCTATCAATGTAGTATTGAGATGTTCTTATGATTTTGTCACTGACGCTGACAGAGTCAGGGTTTAGAGTTTTTAACTCTCTTATCATAATAGCGTTTAAGTTCCCTGCATTGCTTACTACCACAATTGAGACACAGCTGCGATTTTCCTCGTACCCCCACCCCACATCGTATGCAGGGTAAAGGACCAAAGCTTCTACGTCGCACACTCTGTGAATGATATCCAGAGAATTCATTTATGCATGATTTGTTACAAACGGTTAATGATCCTATCATAAGCCACTTACGTTGATTCATTATATATAAATTCTTTATTTAAATACTTGTTTTAATTATAATAAGGAGAAGTTTGATAGATTATCCAAACTAAAACCCTGGAAAAATGTTAAATTCAGTCTCGATAGAGTATCCATAGATGTACCAAATAAGGGTCTAATAGGTGATAAAAGCACGTTGAGTAAAATACATGAGGGTTTTAACGAATTTAAGCGTGATGGTGCATCTCACTGTTGGTCAACATTTCGAATCGATGGTAGTGTTGATGCTACCATGAACAACAAACAGAAGCAGCAGCGATTATATCACAACTTGACCATAGAAAGTATTTTAGAGTTAAATTCGTTATTTGTTCAGAAACAGGAAATTGGATTATACGCGACAAATTTGAATCCATCTTGAAAAATAAAGGAACTGTCACTGTGAGTCAGGATTCCAAACCAGGAACACTGACTGGAATTGACAAACCGTATTACGAGAGAGCTTACCCTGTGGTAGCGGTTGTTTATGGGATCTATCCTATAAATGACAAACCGAGTGTTGAGAAATTAACACCCATGAAATTGTCAGGAATAAATTGTGTAGCCGAACGAATAATATAACATTTTACAAATGTGTTCGTGGAAACAAGTTGACGGATCTATGACGCAAAAAAAATAAACGAATGGGCGTTAGAAGTAAGGGATAGCAGTGCAACAATTCAAAACATAGCTGAGCTAGAAAAGATATTAAAATTTCCAATAACTGTAGCGACAATAACAGGAGAAGTATTATACGAACCGAAATATAAATCAAGAGGATCTCCAATAAATATTATTGACCATAATGCACATGCTTGGATATCTGCAGTAACAATATTTTCTCGGGTTAGAACCATAAACTATCCACCCGTGGAGTTCTCCCGGGAGGAGAATTTGTTTGATTTTGTTCACACAGAAAGTAAAAACGATCCTGTGTCAGTGTGGTTATTTCAGAGGTTTGAAGACGAAGAGTGTAAATTCGATCAATTTGTAAGACCTAACGGCGAAATATACTGTACTGAATCTCTTCAAGACGAGATGAAAAAACTAGCTCGTGGTTTTTCAACGGATAACGACGAACAATTGCAAACATTCTGTTTTACTATCTCGTCAGTTGCAGCTCATTTCGTGAGAAAGAAAAATCTATGGAAAACAACAAGAACTGAATTCCTCTCAGATGTCCAAGCAAGCTGTGTGGTGTTTGGCCATAGTGGATTATAGAATACCAAATATGATCCTAAATGTGTTTCTTTCTGTTGATATGGTTGCATATTATCTAGTGAGTTTTCTCGGTTATGGAGAGTGCGCGGAGTATTATAAACATTTTGGGCATCCTACACACGAGATGACCCGTGTTGCGATTAATGGGGTGCTACCCAATTTGGATCTAACTGGATTCACTCGTGTAGTATCATTCGAATTTGCTAAAAAAAAACTTCATCCGTGTTGTTATGTTTGGTTTGGTAGACATATATCTGAAAAAAAACACTGGATGCCAATAGTGTTATTATGGTATATGATTGATTGTAAAATACTGATATCGCTGATTGTCAGTGAAGCAATCATATCATATTGGAAACAAATTGAAGTTTGGTTACCACAACCCGATAGTCTAGATAGTATAATTAGCGATTTTTAAGAAACATTTCCCTCCCTCGACGAAGAATATATCGTTAAATGGTCCATGGAGATCTTTGAAGTTAGAAATAAACACGCAAATTATATCTGTATAAGAATAATTGGTAAACTCACCTAAGATGGATCATATGATCACAAGCGACAGTATTCACGATTATTTCTAGATGAGCTGAGTACGATTTTATAATCGCGGACATCTAGAGGTATATATGTCAATCGTAATGCTGTTATTAATTATCAGCATTCTGCATTAATTTACTTTTCATCGCCGATTTTAACAACCAGGATGCTAATGTTTTGTTGAAAGATTGATCAGTGATTTAATTTAACGCATCAATCAATTTCAAATCTGCGATATGTCTGTGTTGCAGTTTGCTGCTTTTATAAGCAACATCATGAGCATGACACGCCTTATCAATAGCATTTATTGGATATTCGCCGGGGGGAGGTTGGTCTTGATCATCGAGTCGGATATCGAGTATGGTTCCAGTCCACAATAACTATACCCTTGAAGGTGTTTATCTCCTGGATATTTTTTGCCCATGGAGTCCTGGGAAGTTTTGTCAATTTTGCTGCAATATCACCTCGTTTTTTTAAAAAATCCTTAGAAACAAATTTAAATTTTGTTTGTACCACATTATACACAGTTACCAGCAAGTGCTGATATGTTATTGCTTGTTGTAATTGCTGTCAAGTCATTTGTGCTTATACTCGTCTTACATTTCACACAATATAGATCCATATTTTTTTATAATACCATGAATGTAACTGAATTTTCGGCTACAAAAACACGAAAACCCATTAAGCATAATGCAGCACTACCAAATTCTATTCGCATGATTATAATTGGACCATCCGGAAGTGGCAAGACGCAGTTGTTGCTTAATTTGATAACGAGATTATTGAAATGGGATAAATTATATTGATATCCCTGAGTGTAGATGAGCAGTGATGTTACGAAGCGTTAAAAGATGTTAACGAGAAACCAAAATCGGAAATCGATGAGGATATTATTGAATTCATAACCGATATCGAAGAAGCACTGATTGTTGATTCTATTTATGGAAGTATTAACAATTTCGTCGTATATCATGATGTGATATTAGATAAACAAGCAAACCCTGCTAGGATATTTTTCCAGAGGTAGACATAAAAATACTAATGAGATATATGTTACTCAGAGGTATACACAAATACCAAAAGTGATCAGTGATAACTGTAACATTCTTGCTGTATTTAATGAAAGTTGACACCCGTACGCTACAAAATATTCATCGGACATGGGGCAGTGGAGATATCGATTATAATCCCTTTATAAATTTCTTTAGTCATGCTAAGTCGGTACCACATGGATTTATAACGATATATTTGCATGACCCTAGATCAAGATATTGTATCGGACTTGATAAAATATTCGGTTAAAACCATAATAGTTTCGGTTTGTCTGAAATAGTTTCGGTCTCCGTAGATGTTTAAAAACTCGGTCTCATCACCATTTTTTAGTTTGTCTGAAATAGTTTCGGTCTCTTGGTCTGTTCACCCTTCTTGCTGCTACTCAGACTTTCAATTATTGCTTCCAAATACAATACGTTCATAAACCATGCTCCTGAATATGCGCTCTATTTTTTAAAATTCGAATGTCTTTTTTGTGTATCGTCAACTATGCCCCATTAAATAACATCATTTATCTTATAGTTATTATTCCTCTGTACGAAAACTTCCGCCCTGACTTTAACCAGATTCCAGGTGGAATTTTAAAGCGGATTTCACCTAAAGCCTAGATGCCACCTATTATAAATTTTAGACGGATTCAGAGCGGATTCAGGGCGGAATATAGCCCAAAATATGCAAATTACTCCGTCTATTACTAGGCGGAATCTGTTTATTCCGTCTACTAGGCGGAATTTGTTTATTCTGCCTCCTAAGCGGAATTTGTTTATTCCGTCTACTATACAGAATCTGTTTAGTCCACTTATTTAGCACAGATTCCGCTTATATTCACATTTAGGCGGATTCAGGGCGGAATATATCCCATGAAATATGCAAATTACTCCGTCTATTATTAGGAGGAATCTGTTTATTCCGCCTACTATGCGGAACCTGTTTAGTCCATTTATTTAGCCTAGATTCCCCTTATATTCATTTTTAGGTAGATTCAGACTGTGGAATATTATCCAGAAATATGCAAATTACTCTGTCTCTTACTAGGTGGAATCTTTGCTTCTGCCTAATTAGATGGAAATATCTGCAGAAACCCCATCCAATAATGAAAATGTATAAATGTTTGTCCACCTTGCTGAAATTTCACCTAGAAATAAACTCCACCTAAAGTTGTAAACAAAATGCCGTCAGTGTGGAAAAAAAATTCCATCTAGTGAAATTAAGACCATAACCTTAGAATCCATAGATAGTTATTAAATGCATTGGATGACAGACTTGTGGATAATTTAGAACAAATAAAAAATTGATTTCAACATTTTTTTTATCCCATTTTTATTTACATTTTGGCCAACAACAGAATACATGTACATCATTTAACTGGAAAAAAATAATGAAAAAGGGTTGAACAATTATGAACTGGACCAAACCTCTAAACGTAAATACATGGGACAGTGGAATGATAAACAGGACTTGGGCGTAGCGCTAGCAACCCCACCCCGTAAAAACAACTCTTGCTATGGAAACGATAAAAAGGGAACAAACATCAATTATTCACTGCAAACAAAGTATTTTTAAACTGTTCCAGCGATTGTCATCTGTTACACAGCAGTTCCGATGTTTTCACTGTGACTTCAGTTTCTTTCTTGCATAACTGACTTGCTCAGTTATAGCGTCATTTATGTCTTGCTCTTTTACTTCTTTTCCATTTTTCGTGCACATGCTATCACATAATCTGGCAAAAAAAGTATAATATATAATAAATAACAGTCTTCTGTGACTCAACAAGGTGTACTGTAGATCATACTTCTGGTCTCAATCAAGTTTGTGAATTTAGCAATTTCAACATAATATGCAAATTTTAAGTATTGTTAGGAGTATTTGATAAATAATATTAAATCAAAAGTGTTCACAAAAATGTATGAAAACCTTTTTCAAAGGATTTGTAAGGTCATATTGCAAACACAGGTCTAATGACATTACAATATGAAGATATCTGCAATCTTTTGAATCTGATCAAGTTTTGACATCTATCACACACACTCTATCCTTTCCCAATCCACATAAGCAATTTACTGAATTTAGGAATTCTCAGACCATTTCCCTGTACTCATTGTAAAGCCTGTGAATGGCAAGATATTAGTACAATATTTCCAATTATGATGTAATTGCTGTATCAAACTGTTAAGATTCTGTGTATTCGATTTTAAGTCATATAAGCTGGATACAGTTCAAACGTTAGGACCATAGTACTGCATAAATAGAGTTATGCCATGATGTAAATATGTCATATGATAAACTTGTAATTCATGTATTACTTGCTTAATGCATTTCACAGTTCCAGCATAATAATTTGCCCCTAGTTCAACTCTAGGTTAACAATTAAATTTTATGGTATTCTATCTTTATAAACATCAGCTGCTCTCCCTGTATAGTGATTACCTTTGAGAACTTCTATTCTATCATGATGCAAGGGTGGTCTTATGTCCCCAGCTTTTTTTTTGCGTAGGCCTTGTCCACGAGACATGGCCAACTCTTGCCATGAAAACAGTCGTGGCAAAAGTTTGCTGGCCAAAGTGAAAGCTGCTTTTTTGGGTGCTGCTTTAGCTGCTGCAGAAGTTGCTTTTCGCAATTCAGATCGTTTCACAACAATATCTGAAGAAGCAAGTAGTTTGACTGTCTGAAAAACAAAAAAAAAATATTTTAATGAACATATTTTATACAATACAAAATCCAAGTATTCAATTTGATCTTTTAAAATCATTTATCTCTGACACAAGCAGTTTAAAAGCAGATATTAATTAATAATAAAAAAATTAATAAATATGTACATCGTTTTTGTCAACTAGTAACAAAAGCTTTTGGCTTTGTTAAATTAAACCTAGAACAAACAAGAAAATTTGTGCCACTAACATTTCATACAATTGTCAATAATGAAGAGATAGATACAGAAATAGATGTTTAAAAAATTTGACAGATCATAAAGAATTGAGAGGCTCCATAAGGGAGCACAAATAATGATAAGAATAATTTGAAAGGAAAAGAATGCCGAGATCTAACTTAATATTTGTTTGATAACAAATGTATTCAAAATAACAAGTTGACTGAAAATAATTCTCAAAGAAACTAAGAATACTTATGGTGTAAAGAGGATGTATTTAATCCACTTGTTAAAACACATGAGGCCTATAGTCTACAAAAGTGGCCAAATTGATAAAGGTCTTTAGAATTTTAAAAGGTATTGATAAATTAGAGACAACAAGGCTAGACCTGTATTGATAGAATAGTTTACCAGGCCACAGTTCCTAAATGACCTAAAAGCAAATTTCCATTACACGGTGTCTTAGTGAAGCATGGGCATACAGAGGAAACACTATATGTTCTTACCACTGTTAGAGACAACAACCAAACATCACAAACATGTCTCATGATAATAGAGTTACATAACTTAAATGAAAGCAGCTAATTTGTAGCTAGTTTCCATGAAATTAAATGAAATTCTAATTAGTAAAATTAGTTATAAGTTGGCTCTACTTGTCTGCTATAACACATCTTGAACAGCGGTTAAATTATAATCTAAAAATGACTGTAACAAATGCATAGACATAACCTAATCCAATATCTTTACAAAGCATGGTGAACAGAGGTTAATTATTACTACAATACTTCAAATATATACCCAACAATGCAACACTTCCATCATCATCTCTCTCTTGCGCAACACCAGAAACATCACCCTGGTATTTAGGCTTTCTTGGTGATCACCTTGGGGAAGATGCTGCTCTTGGTGATGCTGGAGAATGTGGAAATGAGTGGGGCTCTTGTCTGTTCACAGGATTAGGATTACACTCAAGCTGTACTGAGGGTACAAATAAATCCTGTGAACTTGTGCAGTTGTTGGCAACATAAAAACTGCTTAGAATTGGCTGCAGACACCCATTTACACTTTCCTGCACAGACTGCAGTGATGCCTGTGTAGTGCATTCTGTGCCATTCTGAAAGAGAGTTGACAATTACATTTTATGCTGCTGCCATTAACATGCCCTAACCTAAAGCTGGTCCTTGAGATTGTATCGATAATAGAAAATGAAAATATCTTTAGCTGGTTATCATTTCCTTCAAATAATTTAATTTGATGCACAGGTTAATCTTAGTTTGTGACAAAGTCATTTTCAATATTCCCCGCTCCTTGCTAAGTCCCAACTTTACTAACTTCATCCCATCCATAGGAGTAATTCTGGTAAAACAAATCTAAAACCACATCTGTATATCATGTTAAAAAGATGAGTGCACATACCATTAATCATATGCACAAAGATCCAATTATGTTTTAATTTTTACATTTGATCTCTGATCAGCTGGGGGGGGGGTGAGAGCAGTGTCTTACAATGTTCACATCATGGTGGATGCTGTTACATTTTGGAAAGTTATATTTACAATTAATGTGAACAGAAAATAAATGGATTGAGTTTGTAACCATACCCATCCCAAAACATGCATTTTGTTCAAATAAGAAGTATTATGTCTTACATGATGAGCACACCCCAAATTTGGATAATTATAACATTAGTTCATTTAAATATTGACTAAGTGTATACTGAAGCTATATTCCAAAACCAAAGGATGAATCAGATGGTACTGAATTTAAATGAAACTAACAAAATACTAAAACACTGAGATTAACTTAAGGTATGGAGTGACAGGGAAAGACAGTTGGACACGCACATGGATGCCAAAATAAGCAAAATGGCAACATCCTCCAAAGAGGATTTGACAAACAGTGCAATACATTTTAGCTCCTGTTTTATTTATAAATTTTACCAACCTCTGAGTAGTTTGTCTCATTTTGGTAGAAACTGCTGGCATTTGGTCTTGGATTTTTAAAGTGTTGAACAAACTGCAGCAAATAATTTTGTATATGTGGTTGGCACAGTGCTTCAAACAAGTCCAAAATGGCTGGTGGAGGTGCTGGAATGGTAACAAAACAAGAAGTGTAATGATTATTTTATAGACAATGCACAATGCCATAATTGCCTGCACATGTGAACTTGTGTTCATATGTCAACAGTTTTAAAATATATAATATTACCATCATATGAAAAATGACCATGCAGTGTACATGTGCAAGTTGTTAGCTATCCACCATGAGAAATACTGCCTCACCAGTATATTTGCATCCAGGAGTTGCACTGTACTGGTGGAGACATACTTTGATGACCAAGTCTAATAACAACAATTTGTCAGAATTATTGAGTAAGGCACAAAAATAAAAGCTTACTACATCTTCATCAACCTTATTCCAGATATTAATGCAGTTTGTCAATTGTGACATTTCCTTTTTTTGTGGTGGTGGTGGATGTATCACATGTCCAGTATTTGGTAAATTATTACTTTGCTTCATTTGGCATATTAATTCTACTTGGAAGTCTCTAATTATTTAGGATTATTGATGATTAATAATTGATATTTGTCATCCAAAACTGGTTATCTGCAGACATGGGTCATTAATTGCATCCCCTCAAATTTCAATTTAAAACAGTCTAATCTGAAGCTAATTTCTCATTTGTAATGTGATATTGTGGCTATAAATATAAATATGACATGCACCAACAGGAGCTTGATGCTATATGTTGATCATTTTCACTGGATACCCTTTGGTCTTTATTATATAGTGGGTATGACCCAGACTCGTACTATTAAATGTAATGCTCTGAAAATACACTCTGCTCTTCACAAGATTTGCCCACTACTGGTTACTTTACAATACTAAAAGATTTTTTACCTGGATGACTGAAGAGATTTCCTGGGCTATCATCTGGTCTATCTGTACTGGTACATAAAGACCAAGTAGCTGTCAGTGGGGTGTAAATTGGTGGCTCATCCTCTCTTGCTGTGGATGCACTTGCAGACAGTTGTAGTTGAGAACACGAATTTTGCAATACTGGGGACGGTAATGGGAAGTTCCCTGTTGATTCTGCACACTGGTCAGGTGTCAACTTTGCAGATGGTTCGTTATAGTGTACTGAAGAATCATTCTCAAACTGGTTGGCAATATCACTCATCAACAGGTTACATGTGGACAAATTTGACTTTTCCTGCACTTTCCTTTTCTGGCTATTTACAATTGTTGGGTTTGTTGAATCTACACTATTTTGTTTTTCTGTAATTTTACCTTTAGGCTGCATAGATACTAAATTGCTCTTTTTCTTTGGGCTAAAGTCCTTCTCCTGTTGCCGGCTTTCTTTTATTTTGTTTGTTTCCTTGTGCTGTCGCTTACCATCAGTTTTGGATATATGATCAAAGGTAAACAGTTCCCTAGGTACCTCTGAGGGTCTTTCCTTTAATTTCTTTAAAATCTGTGCATTTGCCTTTGTAGCAAATTCTGTGAGATAATCTTCACTTTCTGAAATATAAGGCGGTGAAGAATTAACTTAATTAGCTACAAAAACAGTCAACTTAATGCAACTGCTTCTGTTTGGCAAAGAATGAAAGCCTAAAAGTCAAAATCATAAAACTTTTAAAGTTCATTTCATAATTTTATCTGGTTTCATATTATGGTTATGAAGTAAAGACACAATTATATATACACAAATATGATCAGCTTTATCTTTTTGTTCTCAATTTAAATTCTTTTTATTTTAGGAGAACAATTCGATAAAATTTTCCAAAATTGAATCTCTATCTCACCTCTCTAGACCTATTTATAAGTTGTTCTTTGGGGCCATCCATAAATGACGTCAAGCGATTTCAGCCGATTTATTACACACACACACCCTCCGTCACACGTCGTCACAAAAAGTCAGACCCCTCAAATATTCTATTTTAAAATTAACATGCAATCAAAAAATTAAGTGGTACTTATATTTAAAGTTGCGCATTTTGATGTGACGTCACATTTTTAAACACCTTCCTCCCACTCGTCACAAATGAGTCAGCCCCCCCATTCCCCCCCCGGTGCGTGACCCCGGTGGAAAACGTTTTTTCCTACGCAACCAGCCGGATTAAAGCAATCCATAGCATTTTTATTATTTCATACAAGTTCAACCGTGGTATTTAAAAAAATAATAGATATCTTTGTATGAAATACTACAAGTAATTAAATGAAAGAAGAGGACTACAAGAATTATTTTTTAGTTTACTACGCACTGATACGGAATTTTGTTTTTTTTTAAAAAAAAAAAAAATGAATCCAATACCAGACTAGTTTGAACGTGGGTAGAACATCTTAGGATCTCGTTATCTTTTTTAGGTATTACAATAAATCAAAAAACACTCACCATGGATCTTCACATTGGTTCCTAAAAACAAATCTTTTCCCCAGGTCACTTTCACATTCTCTCTTTCTTTAAATTGTCCAAGATGTTGCAGGCGCTTGCTCTTCTGTCCAACAACAGTTAAAGAATTGTCTTCCACGAAATAAATGTAGGCAAACATTATAAAAGTTGAAGTACAATTTCGAATGCTGATCGAAAAATAAAATTCCCACGTGTTAATAATCTTCAAAGAAAGTGACCGCTTGCTATGGCCGTTTGTTAAAGACTTGGCGCGAAGTTGAAGCAAAAGGATGCTACCAGAAGCAGAGGTGTGGGGCGCAGTTAGGGATTTTAATATCAAATACAAGCATCGGCTATCGACCCCCAAAAAAATAGATGTCATTAAAAAGGTGTTAACACATTTTTCCGATCAAGACATTAAAGTTATTTTTTTATTTCTATGTTAGCTAAGCATATTTCCAAAATCGAAACCTGTTGGTAGAGTATGGTTTTTGTACATTAACAAATAGGGGAACTTCCTTAATAGTTCCCCAATCAAGGATTGCTCGCACATGTTTCTCCTTTCAGAGCATATTACGGTATCTCATACAGCCTTTCTCGGTAGATCCTTTTGTTTTATCAAATGGCCGAATCTCAGTCGAAAAAAAATCGCAGAGGACCGTATGGGAGTAGGAATTATGATGCGGAAATGAAACTTCCTAGACTGTATATTTCACAAAGTGAAATGGACAATACATTTGTGGGGACAACACTTTCTAATGTCGAATCACAACCGACTTGTACAGCAAGAAGAAACTGTGCCGCAGAAATCAAGAAAGATGTTGCGTCTGAAGATGAATGTAATGGATATATGGAGTTATCAGCAGCGGAAACGGTAAATATTAGCTTTTTTTATTCCTGTGATTCAATGACAGCCCCCCCCCCCCTTTCAGGCGTTAGGAAACAGCTTTTTTATTGGGGGGGGGCGGATTCTGGGAGAAGGGGTATTGCTTTCATGTAAATTAATTTTTCCAAGTAAAAATGTATTCATTTTTAAACAGATATGATATAGCGTACAATGATGTACAATTATTTCCAAGTTTTATCAATGAATGCTATATTTCCTTAAAGTTCATAAATGATTATCAGCATAAACAGCAGGAGACAGAATTGTTTCATTTTTTAAAATACTAATTATCAACGACAAAACGATACAACTTGTCGTGGTTACATCTTGGGAACTATTTTTTTTTTAAACAACGTTTATGATCTAGAAGAGCTTTAATTGCACTTTTTGTAAAAAGATTTATAGTGACAGCTTCTGAAAAACGAGTGACGAGAATTAATGATTGTTGCAATAAATGCAATTAAACAGCTGAGCAGTATATTTATATACATAACTTCGATATTTACTGGTTTTTCTGCCAACCAGACTAGGAAATACCCTCACGTGACAATGCCCATGACGTCACGGCGATGTTCCCTATTGAATATCAAGCAGAAATTGTGTAGTGTGATACAGTATATTTGTCTAGGTAAAGTGTAACCATGGGTAGGAGAATTTGTAGTATTTAAAGTATGCATGTTAAATCCGATATTAGGAGCCATCAATAAATGACGTCACTCGATTTTGGCCAATTTTTGCCCCCCCCCATTTTCGTCACAAAAAGTCAGACCCTTCAAATATGTCAAAACAAAGCTCTGCTCACCCTCCCCCCTAGACCACCGAAGTTGGTCTATAAACCTTTTTTTTATTTTGACTTTGCGGCTTGCAATGTCAAAATATAAAAAAGGTTTAGAGACCAACTTCGGTGGTCTACCTCCCCCCAAAAAAGCCGCCTTTCCTATTTTAAAATTAACATGCAATCAAAAAATTAAGTGGTACTTTTATTTAAAGTTGCGCATTTTGATGTGACGTCACATTTTAATTAAACATCTTCCACCCTTCGTCACATATCGTCACAAATGTGTGACCCCCACCCGGTTCGTGACGTCATTTATGGACAGTTCCTTAGTAATAAAGATAATAGCTGTTGATAGTTTTAAGTAGATTGCAATCTTCAGTAAAGTGCTGTGAAACTTTTGGCATATGTGACATATTCATTGTCTAATCTTTCAAACAAATAGTCGAACTGGAGAGTTTGAGGTGGGTTGATTAAAATTCCAAAATTTGTATTATTGTATATATAGACCTTTTCTTTTGTCACATTCACTCAGAAACTTTCATGGAGTATGTCATCTGCATTATATTAAATTAGTACATGTCCAGAATATACTAAAGCAGGTACAATATCAATCCCTCATACTCATTTAGTTTGCTCCCCCCCAAAAAAAAAAAATTGGTTTCTATCAATTTTTTTTATGATAACTAATGGTATTAGATATAAAAATTTATAATTATAGTGATTTAATTTTTATTTGTTCCAGGAGGATAGAGATGGTGGTCCTTCAGGTTTTGATATTAAGAAAGTTATAGAGAATGATCTCAAAACCACAGACCCAGAATTAGACCAAATTCTGAATGAAATTCTTGAGGCTCACGAGAATCTGGAACATGATGACGACATACTTTTTGATGATTCTGATGAAGAAGATACACTTGGTTTCCATGGAGATTCAGAAGCGGAACAGATGCATGATGCAGATTCAATTTTGTTATATCCTGGATCTTGTGTCACAGTTGGAGCTCTCATGCTACTGTTGGCGGTCTTCACAACAAAGTACAATCTAGTTGGTGATGCAACACAACAGTTGCTAAATATAATTGCATTTACTCTTCCAAGTGGACACAGTCTGTGTACCAAACTTTATCAGTTTAAAAAGTTTTTTACAAACCTGCGTAATCCTTTAGTGTATCACTACTACTGTTCATACTGTTTAGGACCGATTGAAGATAGCTCACGTAAGACATGTTCATTTGAGTTTTGTGCAAAGCCCTTTGATAGAAGTAAGGAAAACTATTTTCTGGAAATACCATTGAAAAAGCAAATTCAAAACTTGTTTGTCCAGGATGATTTTTATGAACATCTTCAACATCGATTCAAACGAAACACACCAAGTTGCCATTATGAAGACATTTATGATGGTATGGTTTATAAGTCTAAGTTTGACAATCATGGATTGCTAAGTGACCCAAATAACATTTCATTTACATTTAACACAGATGGAGCACCAGTTTTCAAAAGCAGTAAAGTGTCGGTTTGGCCAATTTTTCTTGTTATAAATGAGCTACCTTACAAACAACGTATGAAAAAAGAGAATATGATCCTAGCAAGTTTGTGGTTTGGGAGTCAGAAACCATCTATGTGAACATTTTTGAAACCTCTTCAAAAAACTATGAAGGAATTGTACCAGGGCATTGAATGTCAATCTCCAGAAAAAGGATATTTCATATGTAAGGGTATTTTACTTTGTGGTACTGCATATCTTCCTGCCAGAAGTTTGCTGTGCAATCACATGCAGTACAATGGTGCATATTCATGCTGGAAATGTGAGCAGCAGGGTATTTCTGCATCAGTTGGAAAAGGACAGGCCAGAGTGTTTCCCTTTGATATAAGGACTCCAAAGGGTCCTGAAAGAACTGTTAACAGTGTGACTGAAAATGCCAGAACTGCTGTTCAAAATCAGAATGCTGGAAATACAAGCAATTATGCTATTAAAGGTATCAAAGGACCATCATGGTTACTGCTTTTTCCTGGATTTAATATTGTTACTGGGATTGCAATAGACTACATGCATGGCGTCCTCCTTGGTGTACAGAAACTTTTACTAGAATTATGGTTTCTTCCCAAACACAATAAGAAACCATTTAATATTTACCACAGATTATGCGAAGTAGATAAAAGATTGTTAAATATTCATCCCACACTCGATATCACTAGGTTACCAAGATCTATTCAAGATCTGAAATATTGGAAGGCATCCGAATATCGGTCCTTTCTATTATTCTTTGGTGCACCAGTGCTACATGGTGTCTTAGATCATGAGAGATTTTCTCATTATCTATTACTTGTAAATGCAATGCACATTCTTCTGAAATTTGGTTCAAATGAAAATGACATTAAACTAGCCGAACATATGCTACTTGACTTTTGCAAACATTTTGAGACCATGTATGACACATGTTTTATGCGACTAAATGTTCACCAACTCCTACATCTTCCAGACAGTGTGCGCAACCTTGGACCGCTTTATACGCACAGTTGCTTTTCATTTGAAGACAAAAATGGTGTTCTTCTCAGAATGATAAGAGGCACACAGAATATAGACAATCAGATTGTGACAGGAGTGTCATTCGTGCAGAAATTGCCTGAATTGAAGCAAAAATGCATCAAAAAAGGATCCTTATGTGAAAAACTGTATAATTCAATTGAATCACCAAGCCAACTAATAAGAGGTGACAGAGTTGATAATGGTATTTACATCTTAGGTGGAGTGAAAGAAAGAGCTCTAACAGAGGAAGAAAATGAGGCACTATATTTATTTCTTGGTTTTGAACCTATTTCACCTAAATTTAGAAGCTTCAGCAGAGTAGAAATTAATGATAGTGTGATCTATGGACTCGCTTATTCACGAATGTTGAAATGGAACAACTCTACTGTTGAGTACAACAGTAGATTGGGAGGATCTTTTGGACAAGTAAGATTTTTTATTATAATTTCTGAAAATGGAGAACAAAAGACACTAGCATTCATTGAAAAGCTAAAGCGTTTGAATTATGGAGAACAACTGAGCCTCTTAGCTGTCATGAAAACAAATGATCTTCAGGTGGTACCTGTTCAGAACCTTATTTCAAACTGTATGCTCATTGAGTATCCAGGTGCAAAGAGACTCTATGTTTGCAGATTTCCTAACAAGTTGTAATCTGATTAAAGTGCATTTTCTGCAACATATGGACTGTGTTTTTTTTATTACAAATGATTATTTGTCCTGTTACAAGTCCAGGAGGAAATTGCTGAAGATTTGTACAAGAAATGACAAAACAGAATTCTAGGACTAATTATTTGCATTAAATAATCTCATTTGATAAAACTGAAAGAAAACCACAATGTGTAAAGTTTATAGTTTTTTAGCCTTTACTGTACATGCTGAAGAACTTGTCTAGTCGTCAAAGGAGTGCTAGAGACAGTAAATTTGAGGACAGTTCCTGCATATGCTGAATATAATTAACAGTGTATCACTTTACTATAATTATTGGTTTACTTAATTCCCACAGAATTTAGAAAATAATATTACTGTTATATGGATCTGTACAATTATATTCATCCCAATTATTTTCCTCAAGAGAAATGACTGCTAGAACAATGTGAAGACTTTAGAGTATTTTCTTACTGTCAATAAAGACTGAATAGGTACATGTAGATGAACCATGCAGGAATGACTTTCATCACTGTGAGGTAGATTATTATCTGTTTATTGAGTGCTGGTAATCTTAATTTCAAGATGTATGAAAGTGAAAATGGTAGATAACTTCATTATACTAATTTATTAATGTTGATTTTCATATACATCTTTTTTATATTTTAAGCCAAGCAAAACAAACTTGTACATTTTCCAGAACATGTGAGGTTTGTCTCAGTGTGTGCTTATCATGGCATATAAGCTTTTATAAGCAAATTTAATTCTCACATGAAATAAAGAAAATCAAGTTGCTCGTATTCATTTTAAATTTTTCAGACCTTTTAATTAAGTTCTTTTGCCATGGTAGAATAATTAATTATACTTAATATCATATAACTCTGTGGATAAGGTGACTTATAAGGTATTTTTAAAGAGTCAACAGCTTAAAATTGGATACTCTAATTTGAAATGGGATGGTGGTGGTATGTTTTGGAATGATACACAATTTTCATGTTTTACACCGAGTTTGCAGTGTGATTTTGAAGAATCACAAGTGGGCATCCTAGTTAAAATACATTTAGTGATATAACCCACTATATTTTGAAAGATTTTAAATAGTTTCAAGACATCATTTTTTTAAAACTTAAAATGGAAATTATGAGGCATTGTGTAAGTCCAAGTTACTTAACCTTTAGTAAAAAGGAAGGGATCATTTTATCATTAACTATGGATTTTATTTATATTTGGGAGCCAATTACAGTTATTGACTCAGAGATGTTGCACAGTTTACTAATCTATACCAACAGATTCATTATGGAATGAATACATCACCTCAGAAATTCTGAACCTTTATGTTGTTTTCACATTTGTTAGGTCACATCATCCAAGCTTGAAAATATCAAACAAAATAAAACTTGCAAAGTTATTTTTTTTCTACATGTATTATTTTTAAAACATCTTTCAGTCATTTATGTAATTTAGTAGCATTGTCTTTGTAAAATGAATAAGACACATTCAGTTCATCGCTGTTAAACGAAAGAAAAAAGTCTAAATTTACATTTACACTTACAGACACACAAAAGCCAAGTCCAAATTCTGATTTATTAAACTGAAGTAAATGACTAAGTTCTTCATTCCGCCTAGATGTTGGTTAGAAAATAAACTAAGTCCAGATTCCTCCTTTCATATAATAGATGTCACTGACTAAGTTCTTAATTCCACCTAGATGGTGGTTGGAAAATTAACAAAGTCCAAAATTCTGCCCAAAGATGTATTATTAACAGGAATTTTGACAAAAGTCCGCCTTAGAGTTAGACGGACTCTAGATGGATTCATCTTTGACTTCTCCAATTTTCCATGTCCGCCTTAGTATTAACCAGATTTTTTACATTTTAGGCAGATTCCGCCTGGAGTCTCCCTAAGTTCCAGGCAGAATCCGCCTAATTATTTCGTACGGTGATATCTTCCAATTTCAAATTCTACGATTGATCCTAGTCTAAAGACGCTTACAAAAGATGACATTACAATGACTAGCTGGGGAAACAAATAACAATAAATGTGTTTGATTTTTCCATTAATAAAATAATATGTATTATTAATCATTGTATATGATTTATTGACATCATTTTTTACACACTAGTTGTTGTATTCAATGCATTATTTGAGTTAAGTTTAATAAAGCTGCTAAGCTGAATGCTACAGTACCTGAGATTGGTGGCGCTCATCATTTCGTATTTTGCATGTTAGAATTTTAAAGAAAAATAATGTTCCCGGGTGTTCTCGCTTATTATACTGAGTATTTAAAAGAGACCTAGTATTTCTTTGGTATTATTCAAATAACCTTAAATTCCCACTATTTTGCTATGTTTTGACAATGGTCAGTCTATTTTTTTTCTGTCTCGAGCAGTTTCCGAATCTCCTGGAATATGGAATTTTGATAGGTGGCATCCTAATTATTCTTGCAGATTTCAACTTTCACTTTGACTGTCCTGGAAATCTATACACGTGAAAACTCATAGATTCCATTCATGTTTTCAACCTTAAACAGTCAATTAACGACTTCATCCATGAACTTGGTCACATTAAAGACTGGTTTCTTCATAGACCTGACGATAATATTCTGCAATCCACCCTTGATCCCACAAACTTGTATCAGATCACCTCTGTATTATATGCGATCTCTTCGTATCAATCCCCAACCATCCACCTCTATTTGCTGCTAAGAGAAACCTCCGTGTGATAAATAGAACTAAATTCATGCATGACATCCAAGAAAACCTAACAACATGCTTACATCCTGCAAAAGAATAACTCGATAACTGCCTGTGTTCATTGCTTGAAAAACATGCCCCAGCCACCAAATGCAGAGTATCAAGAAAAAAAATGTTCTCCATGTTATAGCAATGTTAAGGACCAGCTTCGCATTGCTTAACGACATCGCCAGAGAACAAATGTACACCATTTCCAACTACCTTCTCTCCAGTAGACCTTCCAGACCTATTGGCAAATTTCTTCCGTGACAAAGTACAAACCATTAGAGATTCGCTTGACAACATAATTTCAATTGACTCGTCACCATACAGTTACGGTACATAATTTCAGCGACAACCATTAGGCGCATTTGAACCTGTCTCTATGGATTTAGTACGGACAATTGTGGTGAAAAGTGCACCAAAGTCATGTGAACTTGATCCAATTCCAACATCACTGCTGCTTCAGTGTTTAGACCCAATGTAGCCTTCACTAACTGATGCTATTAATACCTTTCTCTCTCTCTCTCTCTCTCTCTCTCTCTCATCGGGGCAATTCTCATTATTTTTCAAAACTGCCATCGTAGAGCCTCTGCTGAAGAAACAACACTTCACCATAATGATTTAAAGAACAACCGCTCAGTTTCTAATACCCCGTTCATATAAAAAGTCATATAACAAGTTGTTCTAACCCAATTTATATCTCATGTGAATTCAAACAGTATTTTAACAATATACAGTCTGCATATCGTCCTTGCCACAGTACTGAAACTACTCTTCTGAAAGTAGTTAATGACATTTTCTCTGCTTTGGATAGTGGACAGATTACAGTCCTCACCCTCTTGTCTGCATCATTTGACACAAAAGACCATGATATATTACTTCACCGCCTCCAGCATATATTTGGCATTCAGCATACAGACTTACAGTGGTTCAACTTCTACGTAGTCAACAGGACACAAAATGTATCTACTAATGGAATAAACACCAGCCCAGTTGATCTATGTTGTGGTGTTCAACAGTGGTCTGTTCTTGGACCGGTTCTCTTCATTATATACACTCAGCCGCTCTCAAGTATCATAGATCATCATCCAGTGTCTCACCAATTGTACGATAATGACACCCAAATATACAAGTCTAGCCACCCAACTGAAGTTGATGCTACCATCTATGGAGTAGAGAGGTGCATTTCATATGTGAAAGCATGGATGACATGTAACACGCTTCAGATAAATGATGATAAAACTGAGGCTATTCTGATCACAACACAAAGACTTTCTCATTCACATCCTTTACCTCAGGCAATACAAATTATCAACTCCAACAATAAATTCACAGTCAGTGTTAGACCTAGGTGTTACTCTAGACAGTACTCTCACATTGGACCAAATGTTTTGTTTTTTTTAAATGGAGCCGATTACGTTTTTTTTTTTTTTTTTAGAAACAATTTTATATATTTGATAATTAATTTATTGCATTTTCAGAAGCTGTTATTGTCTAGTCTGGCAAAATTTATTTTCCCTATTTTAACAACTGATAAGATTAGATAGTATACTTGAGACTAACTCATGCTTATTTTGTTTTGCTCAAAGGAGCAGTCATTTTTGTTAACTCTGTGCTTAGATCGTTTACAATTCCCACAAGTACAATACCCAATGAAATATCCTTCACAGTACATACAAGTAATATAGATGTGTTCCAACAGTCTTTCCATTGTGAATATTGCAAATGTAAACAATTTCACCTCACACCCACCACTTTCTCACAAATTCATAATCTGAAGCACTTCCATATTACTAAACAAAAATGTTCGGTCCCTCAACCAAACTGAGAACTCGCGAGACAAATGTAGCTCAGATCGTTCGAGGCCGATCGCCAGAAATTAGTTGTTATTTATGATACCTCCAATACAGATATGTTATGGATAACAGCGTTTGTTTTCTTGTGGGAATATGGATTTGTCGGAGGTGAGAGCTTTACATATTATCTTTAATCATCGTTTTCGTGACCCTTCAGTTACCAAATATTATTCGACACCGTTACTGTCAATGGACCTGTCATACATGTTAGTTACTATATAAGCAACGATACGAGCTCCTGTGGTTACTGGGTAGTCCTACAATGTAAGACATATCCTATATTATTTTTGTTTTAGTGCTAGTTACTGCACAACCTAGTTTTGAGTTTCTTCTCACCTTTCCACCCCCATTTAATATTTAGGTAGACCAAAACTTTGTTCTCCACCTTTTTGCTTTTAGGACTGGCTACGGAGACCAATGGCAAAATATACTAACTGTGCTAAAATGACCGCCGGATTATGTAAGAGTTGTACTTTCTGTTAGGCTTAAAATAAAGTTTAGCCTCTTGGCAACATGTGAATTTATGCTAATTCCTATATAAATCATATTTTGTATTTTTTATGATTTTTTGAAAATGTGATACACATGACTGAAAATAGGTATGTTGTGACTAGATAACTCATACCCCTGTCTAGTTCCAGCAGAGTTATCTCTCTTAAATGCAAAGGAGTACCTGGTTCTATCATTGTCAAATTGACAATCTAACACTGTTCTCTATGACAGTGTGTGACATGCATGCTGAAGTAGGATAGAAAGTATATTTATTTCACAGAACATTAGCATTGAGGTCTATGGAAAAACAATTGGTACCGTGATACCATAGACCGTCTTCCTTCGCCACCATAGTGGTTCTGCCAACCAGAGCGCTGCGGAAGCTTGGCTGTGACGTCGTACAATGAAACTCCGATATTCCCTATACTAATTGTGCTGAAATGACCGCCGGTGTGTAAGCGGATGATCGGACCGCACGCTATTAATTAATACATTATTTTTAGACTAACCGTTATATCCAGACGGTAACTATAATCCTTCTTCTAATGATCCACTCTGTTAAATCCTTCAGAACACTCACTTTTCTAAAAGTATAAATCCTTCTTTTTTTGTTTTTGGGTGAGGTGGGGTAGAGCACCAGACAGATGCCCCCCCCCCCTTTGAAAAAAGTAAAAAGTTTCATATGTGGATGTGTTCTACCCGATATGATCATATGTGGTTATGTGGGCTTTTTAAAAATAATTTTTTTCTCCCCGTTTGTTTTCTTTTCAAATTTCCATTCATTTAGTTACACTTTTTGGGTGGGGTATTTTATCTTTATTGTTTATGGAAGGTTGGTCATCCAAGTAGATTTTATTCACCTAATCTCGAAATCTGTACTTAGTTCATTTTGTTGATGTCGACCTTAGCTAGAGGCCACCTGTATCCGATATATGATATTTATATTGGTGATATATATATATATAGTTTCTTTGTGGGGATAATGTTACTTTTCAAATCATTCCATTTGTCCAATATTATATGATCATTCAAGTTGGATCATTTTGTGATATTTTTAAAGTTTTCTAATTTCCTTCATTTGAGAAAAACTCCTAATATTTTTTTTCTTCTGTTTGTATTTATTTTGTGTCATTCTTCGCATTGCAATGAGTTTGACTGTGCTCGAATGGGTGTCCATACATTTTTTAATTTAAACTTTATAGTTCTCCAGACTGTAGTTGGGTCGTCTCTTATTTATTTATTTAATTAGCCCTTTCAAAAGGTTTTCCTAAATTGTTTAAGTTACTTTTTAATATGGTTTCTCTGTGCAGTACGGGAGCTGCCATGAGGTGGTAATGGTGTAGAAGAAGAATAAAGTAATATATATAATCCTGATTCTGTTTTCCTACTTTATTAATTGTTAAGGCATATTGAGAGACACTTCACTCTCTAAGAAATCATAATTCTATGATATACTATAGTAACTTTCCCTGCTGTATATATTTTGTTTTGATTGTGATTTGTGTCCATCTAAGGGGTTACTTTTTTCGACCCTTTCATAGGCCTGTTCAATTCTCGTAGCGAAATGTGACGTAGCCCCATGACGTCAGAACCCCGTACTTCCTCCTTGAGAGTCCCAGTTCCCTGTTCTTATCAATTTTTTTCCTAATTGAAATTCACATTCTAAAAATGTCTCCAGATTACTATAAATTGCCCACATGCCTTCATTGTTTCAATTTTATAATTTGTAATCAGATATAATGTCTTTTTGTCATAATCCCCGACATCACCTGTCAACCACGCATCATCCATGTACTTGAAGCAGAGGCTTTATATTTTAAGCAATCCTAGTTTTACCCAGTGCCTCCAAGCTCAGTCACAGTTAATGCTTAAATCTCCCTGTTGGACTTTACTTTTTATTTTGTTAACTGTTTCTTCCCTTTGCCATTTATATGTACTCCTTTCATCTACTTCCCATAAATCCTTATTGTATCTGTATTGAATTTATATTTCTTTGATCAGTCGTAGTTTCCTCAGAACTTGTAGCTGTTTGGTCAATTTATTATTTTGATATATCTCTTTCCAATGTTTCTTGAAGAAACCAAACCAGTAAATGTAATACCCTAGCTAACGGACTTCCATCTCCGCCTTTATTTTCTTAAATCTGTTAAAAATATTAGCATTTTTGTTCATCATGATTGGATTGGGTAGCTCCACACCCTCCTCATTTCCTTCTTTGTATAGCGTTTCCTTATTCACACACTGTTTCTTAAAGTTCCATATATATTTAATAATTTGGCGATTTAGTTATATAGTTTAAGTTAGCATACATATAGTGTTTGGCTACTTATGCCCATTCCATAAGGCATATATTTTTAACCCTGAGGTTTCTCCAAATTTTTCAAATTCTTTTTCCAGATTTTTATATGAATGTAGGTCTTGTACGAAGTTTGTGCCATTGTCTGTATGTTTTTTTAAAATTTTTCACCTCATTTTTAATGTTTGGAACTTTTATACCTTCGATGTCTTTGTTGATTTTTATCTTGATGCTTAGAATTTCAATTGCTATCATGTATAATATAATGGACAGCAGCAAAGTTGTTTCGGGTATGTATTGGCTGGTATAAAATGTATCCCTCCCATAACTATATGTATTAATCGCCCCTTAAAAAATATTCATCTTCTTTTCTTTCCCATTTAACCCCTTTGTAGTTTTAATTAATGTAGCCAACACCCCCTTATGTCATTTCCTATGTAATCATTTAATATAACTAAGTATTCAATGTTTCTTCACAGAATGATTTTAAGTCATCCGTTAGTCCAATGTATGATTCCTATAGTACATCATAATTTGTTAGTGTTTTTAGGTTTAATATTTTTCCCTATTTAAACCATTAACATTTATAGACAAGACATGGAAGTTTGTGTCTTCCAATTTTGTCCTTCTCAAGGTTGTCGCATTATATTTCCAGTTGTGTTATGGTTATCTTTAATTGTTATATTAATTACTTATTTAGTTGGTTTTAGATGTTATATATTTTTGTTTTTAGGGGAGAGGGTGCACTGGGTCACCTCCTATGGTCATATTTGTAATGGTACTCTTTGTCTCGTTCTTCTTGTCAGGTTGGTCGTTTATTCTGTCTCGCGGTCTGTTTCCGTTTGTGTTTCAGTGTCCATATTTCTCATCTGTTTTGTCACGTCCAAAGCGCTATCATAGTCGGTGTCAGTTCCAGTCTCTATCTTCACTGCTGCTGACCTGTCTTTTTAAGTTGTTTTCCTGCCTTTTTATATTTTCCCCTTCTGTTTTTTATTAGGTCTGTTTTGTTCTGTTTCTCTTCCCCTTTTTTTCTGCTCGTTCACTCTCCTCCATTGAGTTATTTTTGGGTGAGAGAGATATCGATGTCACTTTCCTTTTCTTAATGTGTTTTCTGGGTAGTGGCTTAGATCATGTTAGTGGGAAAAGTCCCGAAAGTTCTGTTTTTTCCCCCTTTTCCATCTCTACCTCTGCTTCTGTGAGGGTAACGTCCTCTTCTTGTAGCAGCGCAAATCTACTGGACGTCTCAATTGGTTGCTTTCTGGGTGTTTTGCTGGCCCTGTTTAAAGTGTTTTATTCCGTAGTATTGTGTTCTGTTACTGGCATTTCTATTACGTTTTGTCCTTCTTGTCTAAGTTTGGCCAATAGATTTCCCACTTGGGATTCCATATCCAATTCCACATTTATTCAGGATTTTCTTTCTTTATCCGACCCTACTGGCATATGATTCTTGTCGTGATCCTGTCGTTGGCTGTCGATACTTGTTGTCGCATGGGCCATGCCCAGTTTGGCTATGTTTGGGGCATTTTCAATTATTCTCGCATTCCTTGTACCATTTCTTGACATAGATGAATGCTGGTAGCTTTTTGCCTCTTCTTTTGTCATTATTAAAATCCTGCTATGGATTTAATGGGTGCAAGGCCCCATATCGTCACCATTTTTGTGTGTTGTGACCTTTGCCTTTAATTTTGACTCTACCTTTTGGACTACCTTGTATGTTGAGATCTCTAAGGGGAGTCCTGTTATGTGCACTTCTATTACGGGTAGCTTGGGTCCTACTTCTCTTGTTAAAGGGGGGCCTCTCACACTATGTCCATCTCTCCCTTTACCTCGATCGTTCCTGTTGATATGAGGTGTGTCATATTTTTTCGGATACAACATATAATTGTTTTGTCTGGCGTTCTGCAGGGCCACTATTTTCCCCAAGTTCACTCCCACGGCATGCGGCACAGCCATGATTTCCGCTTGCCTTGGTTTTTTTCCACAGTTCACAAAATCGATATGTTGACATCGTGGGGGTGGTATGCCAGAAGCACATTATTATTGATTGGGTCTTGAAGTAACTGTTGAGTTTTGACCCTCTTTGCTCACTTGTTGTTGCGTTCCCCTCCATTGTATTTTCCATTTTGCTGAGTTTAAGCCAGCAGGTCTCATAACACTATTCGGTTTTCCGTCAGTCCTGAGTACAGTCTCACTATACTATTAATGTTTGTTGAAACTTTTTCCAGTTTCCTCTTAAATTAAATCGGTAAAGCATTGTCTTATTCTACTTGAATCTACAGTAATATGGAGTCAAAATGCATTTACAATATCCTTCCCACAAAGAAAGGGCATAAATAATAGAAATTTGAGAGAGAGAGAGAGAGAGAGAGAGAGAGAGAGAGAGAGAGAGAGAGAGCACAAACTGTATTCAGATGCAAATAGTATTAATGTATTATTATTGCTAAGGGTAGTATTTTCAATCCTACTTAAAAACATTTCATCATCATCATTAGTCTATTGACCTATTGTGGTTGTTGAGGCACGGTGACAGCATGATGCTGAACATCTATTTATTTTTGAGGAAGCCTTGGTTTGCCAAATAGACGCTTCTATAAAGTTGTCGTTTTCACTCTCTCTGCTGCTGATGGTATGCCAGAAGCACATTGTTCTTGATTGAAATTTGAGAGAGAGAGAGAGAGAGAGTATTCAGATGCGAATAGTATTAATGTATTATTATTGCTAGTGGTAGTATTTTCAATCCTACTTAATAACATTTAATCATCATCATCATAATGGCCTACTGGCTAATGACTATTTTGACATGGCCATACCATTTCAACTTTCTCTTTTTGACAGCGGTGAGGAGGTCTTCAGAATAGCCTACTTTGTGCCTGATGGTGTTACGCACCTCTTCATTTGTGATGTGGTCCATGTAAGAGATGCCAATGATGGTTCTGTAGCATCTCATTTAATTGCCTGGATTCTTCATTGTAATTCTGCTGTCAGGGTCCAGGCTTCACATGAATACAGAAAGAATGAGCTGACTAGTGCTCTCAATAATCTGAATTTAGATTTCAGACAGATATTCTTGTCTCTCCAGATGGGTATTACAGAGATCTTGGAAACGCTTAATTACGCTGATGCTGGAGTCCTCTAGGCACACGTCTGTTTGGCTCTTTTTGGCGTTTTCTTTTTCCTTTTGCAAACAAGCGGCATGATAAATATGTTCTAATCACTATGAAAAATGAGGCAATGCTTTTATTTGAGTTTGCTGCTGACTTTCTTTGAGCAAAGGTCGTCGGCTTGCTTTGATGATAGTGCATTTAATATTGAAGGCCCTGCTAAAGGCTCCAGTTGAAGGACCAAACAAATACCCGTTTGTTATTGTTGCGGCAATATCAGGTAATTGTAGAACATTGAGACAGATTTTTTTGTTTGTTTATTATATATCAGTGCTTCAAAGGTAATCAGTTTTCTTTGAAGTGTCAGCAAAACTATTTTTTTCTTACATCTGGTATTTTTTTTTAAAATTAATGTCATCTTGTGTACCCATTTAACTTTTCTGAGGTGTTGGATTTTAACTATTCAGTTGCATGTTTTTTTTATTATAATAAAGCAAACAGTAATAAGGCCAGATATCAGCATAAGCAGATTATGATATAACAGTGCACTGTTAGGGTGATTTGTCAATATGAAACAAGGATTTGTTTATGTAACAATGTATTCCAGTACATTGTTATATCCATGTTCGCTGCTTCCTGTCATGGTGCCTTTGATTTTCTCTACCCCAAAAGCAAGACTGTATATAAAGTTTTTATCAGCCAAAATTAGTGTCGCTACAAATATCGCCAGATGGTATATTTTGTCACCAAAAGGAAAACAAAATCACAATTTACTACATTGGCAAACCCAGTGATCCTGTAATTTATTTCATTTCTGAGTGTGGATGTATAAATATGGTATGCGAACTAGAAACCAAGACCCATCGAGACTTGATCAAAATGCCATGGACAAGTATTTTGTGGTTAAACGAAAAAAGGATGAAGATTTAAATGAGAGTCAGAACTGTGCTAAAGTTGCTAGAACTGATTGTTTGGATGCGACACTATCCAAGTGTAAGAAAGTATGTGATGCCTGGATTAGTATTTGGAGTCAAAACTTTCCTTGGATTGACAAAATTAATTATGATGGACAAACAAGAGCTATATCTCAGTGGTGTAAAGAATGTGGAAAATTAAATTCTATGGCAACAACTGGTTCTTCAAATTTGCAAAGTTCCACATTTTTAGTGCGCAGAACAAAATCAAGACAAAGAAAAAGTCCAGAATAAAACACGAGATCTTAACACAATTGCTGTGAATCAAAGTAGAGGGACCTAGTGTGGAGGAATATGATCCAACGCCAAGCATCAGTAAACTTTGTGACATAGACGAAAGTGAACTACATTGTAGTTAAGAATATGATATTTGTACATGATATAAATTTTAATACATGTTTTAAAGAATATTAAATAATTTTTAAGTTTTGTATTTGTTTATTCCGGGCATTTTAATGGCCATTTAACCACTTCAGAATGCTTCTGGGAACTGCAACTTTTGCAGGTGCGACTCCTATGTTTTCCAAATTAGGAGTCCTGGACTCTTAGTTTTAAAATCATAGCGAGACCTATGTCTTAGCTTTGACATAGCTGCCGTTGTTTGTGCTGCTCGTGACAAAATTTCTGCTCTTGATCCCTCTTCTGTGATTATGGAACCAAGATATTTGAATTGGCCCACTGTTTCCAGTTTCTGTCCTCTGATTTTAATCTTGGTTGAGATTTGTTTCCCACTATTTGTCATCAGCTTTGTCTTCTCGGCACTTATCTCCATGTCAAAGCTGGAAGATGTTTCATCCAAGTTCTTCACTAAGGTGGCATCTTCACTGCCTGCCAGCCCATCAATGTCGTCTGCAAAGCGATGGTTGGTTTCCAGGGCTTCGCTCATGATGCGCTCCAAGTAGATGTTGAAAATTGTGGGTGACGGGAGACAGCCTTGCCATACTCCACCTGTAGTCTTGAACCAGTCCCCCACAGAACCTTGAGCAATTACTGCACTAGTAGCTTTGGCATACAGCTGCTTGATGGTGTTGGTCAAATTTTGACTCATGTTGTACTTATTCATTGTGGCCCACAATGCCTCATGCCACACTCTATCAAAAGCCATTTTGAAATCTATGAACACATGATAGATATCTTGTTGATGTTGTGAGTACTTTTCACACATAACCCAGAGATTGAATATTTGTTCTCCTAAGATTGAATATTTGTTATTAAATAACATTTACATTGGTATAAATGGAAACTTGACACATACATATCTACATGTTAATACTTTACAATACTTATAAGAGAAACATGATTATTATGATTAATATTATTAATAATATTTGCAATGGTATTTATGATGCATACATGTACATACAACACACACGCACATACATACATACATATATACATACATACATACATACATGCATGCATGCATGCATGCATACATACATACATACATACATACATACATACATACATACATACATACATACATACATACATACATACATACATACATACATACATACATACATACATACATACATACATACATACATACATACATACATACATACATACATACATACATACATACATACATAAGTCTTATAATTTTACACAAATACTAATATGTGGATAAGGTTATATTTTAATAAGAAACTATGTATTTTTTTCCCCTTGTGCCTATTAAATTTACAACAATTCACAAGACAATTGCATTTGTCGCAAGATCATATATATATATTGCAGCAGAGGGGGCGAACACGCTTAACTTTTTATCAGGTTAAACTAAGCCTTCTTGTAAAAACGTATAAAAAAAAAACTTCACACTGAAACAGAGGACTAACATTCCTAGAGTCTCTCTCCAAGAGTCTGTCCCGGGGTTAGTTAATTTTGTTACTGTTTTTTTGTCGTATGTTTTTTATGCGTGTGATTGTTTATCTGTTGACACCTTATAGAGGTTGCGCCTCCTCTATTGCTGTGAACTAGATCAGTCTCTCACCCAAAGCTTGTATCAAGACCGATTCAATAACTTGATCTAGGCTCATGTAAATTTATTGTTATGCATGCGAGAAGTTTTTGAATTTAATTATATCCATTCCACCGCTACATCTAGTCTGGTGAACATTTCGTAACGTATGCTTATCAGCTCCGTTAAACATAGCTAAATTGTTACATTTGTCTCTGATTACATTTGGTATTTGTTTGTACCTCTGAGTAATATAAATTATATCTGTATTTGTATGCGTTCCTTGAGAAAATATTTTAGCTGGATTGGACTGTTTATCCAGAATTACATCATCGTACACCACTAAATTATTAATAAATCCATCCAGGTCATCAGCGTTTGGCACATTATTGATGTCAGTGATACAATTAACAATATCATCACCACCTTTATTTATCGTCTTTCATTAAAAATCCTTCAGCACTTCATAGCATTGTTGATGATGCAACTAAATGGAACTTGTCACATTTTAGCTACCTCATTATTAAATTAGGTAGCAGTTGCGTTTTACCACACCCAATTGGACCTACTATAATCATCGGGATAGAATTTGGTAGCACAGCATGGTGTTTAACCAGTTCTCGTTTTTTTTTTGTTGTCGCTGAAATATCAATTACATCCTCATTTGAGGGACTCCGAGTGGCCCGAGTGGTCTAAAGCGGTGTCCGTTAGGGACCACTGCCATCTCACCTCTGCGTGTGTTCAAGTCTTAAGATTAGGCAAATGTAGTTATGTGAGAAAGCTTGCAAGTAGCTTCTCGTGGGTCGGTGGTTCTTTCTGGGGTATAATACTGGCCACCATGTATAGCCTATATTGTACTGAAAAATGACATTAAACCATAAAAGAAATTTTAAAAAAACATTCTCGTTGTGTAATAAATTACATGGATCTATATTGTGTGAAATGTAGGGCATGGACCCTCACAAATAAATGGATTAACAACAGAATATAACTAGTCATCACATACTGGTAAGTGTGAACAATTTGGTACAAAGAAATTTATATTTATCCCTGGTCCAAGCATTAATATAAAACTACAAGGTGATATTGTAGCAAAATTAGGAAAATTTTGGGAGAGTCCAAGGACTATGTACCCAGGAGAAAACATCATCCAGGATATAAGTACTGTGGTCCCGAGTCCAGACATGATATCCAACTTGATAATCAGGATCAACCAAAACCAAGTGAATATCTGAATGAAATTGATAAAGTGTGTCATTCTCAGGAAGTACATTGATAAAAGTAGTAATCTGCAGCATGTGCATATTGCAGATGTAAAATAAATTCACTCGTTAATTTCGATAGATAAATAAATCTTACAAGGAATCGTTGGCTAACTGGTTTGTAAGATCTGCGATGAAAGGTGAACTAGTATTAGGGGCTGGTCATTAATATTATGGAATTGATTTATTATAGTCCAGGAGCATATCGGAGAGGCAGAGCAGCGATTTATAAACTCGTGGGTGCAGTAAATAGTACCTGTGCTGCAGCTGAAATTTGGTTATCACGCCAGGCAATACTGCAGATATATCTACCACCGCCTAAAAGAATCAAGTATGCACATTTTGATGTCAGTGTTTCTAATGAAGTTCATCAGGCGGATATTTGTTTCTTCCACATGATGCTATCAACATTGGTAGACGCCAATATATATTCAATTACGCGTTAACTGTTGATGCTGCAAGTATATATAAAGAAGCAGAGCCGTTATTAACAAAGACAGTGGCAGAAGATGCTTCTGCGTTTGAGTGAATTATGAACGTGTTGGTCTACAATGTTCACAGCTACTACAGGTTAATCCTGGCAAAGAATTTCAAGTTGTAGTGTCATCGCTGATGAAGCAACATAATGTTAATATACAACGAGAACATACTGCAATACACCGTGATCAGGCAATCATTGAATGATTTAATTTAACTATTTATGTGCGGTTATTTGGATGTCAGTACGAAAAGGAAATAATTCAAAACAATATAAGGTCTCGATAATGGGTTACAAGATTTCCAAGTGTGATAGATGCATTAAATAATGAGGTTACTCGAAATACTGCCTTGAAACCTATTAGTGCGTTCACCAAAAATATATACCTGAACAACGACAGGATTTTATCGAAACAAGCAGTATTTGGTAATGCTACTGTAAGATAATTGTTTGAGTCTGGTGAACTTGAAGGAGGCAAAAGAGAGCTACTGATCTTATCTGGAGTATTACGGTACATAAAATATTTAATGTGGTAAGATCTACGGGTAGGAGTTCAATATACAGATTAGATTCAACTGCTCCTCAATGTGGATTTACACGTGAACTATTACAAGTAATACCCGAAGATACACAATTACCACTATCTTCAATTATCTAATCCCCCGACGTATATTACCTTCAGGACAGGTCAGCATTGTATTTTCACATGTATGGCCAAAACTAATATATTTTCTATATATGGTAAATTGTCTTGGATCACTATTTGAATACTGCCATAACATTAATGTGTTACAATTCGTACAATCATTTTTCTGTTGGTGTATTAGCGCCATGATATATTCAGCATCAAAATCAAAGTTGCAATTATTTTTTGTCACTTTGTTTATAATCACTGAGTTTTATTCTTACTATATCATCACTATCAATTTCGTTGTTTGTTGGGTTTTTTTTTGCATACTATTTACAAAATAACCCATAAATACAAAGTATTAAAATTCCTATTCTCAAAGAAGTATTAATGGGGGGATGTTAAATGGGAATGAGAGGCTGTTTAGGAGGAGAGGATTCGGTTTGCTGCCCATTAAGGGTTCGCAACCTGCTAATGTGCGCTTGGAGCCCTCACTTCATCCCTCGAGTATGACCTACGTTTTCAACGCCGTTTGAACATAAGAAAATTTGTCAAGAGTAATAATCGGTGTATTCCCAATTTTGTCCCCTCTACCCACCACACAAAAATCAGAAAGGGTAACTAATTATAATAGGGAACTAACACAACAACAAAAATACAGTTCGAAGTCTTAAAACAGAGGACCTTTATGTGGATAAAGTATGATGCATAGACATCGCAGGGCTATATGAAAGAGTGTCAGAAAAACCCACATCAAATAAATAATACAATACAACAAAAACATGGGGACTAATATGTTACCTACTACTAAAAACTAAGATATCTCTAAATCCTTTCGGAATTTCTTTCAGTTATTAACTAAATAATAGAGAGCAGGCTTAGCTAGAGTCGGGAGAAAAACACCAAAATAAAAAAGTGCGGACCCTGGTTTGAATGCAGCCTGCCTCATTTTGGAAATAGATGTTAATGCAAGGAACATCATAGCCACTCACATAGATAAACAAACTAGGTTTTATTTTATTTTAACTTGTAGTACACAGTTTCACTCGCCAAAATTCTGAATTGCAGCTTAAATTAAAAAATTATCTTAGATCATACCAGGACAAACATATGGACTAGGAAATTCAAATGTTTTTGCCATCCTTACATACATTATAACATACACACACTATAGCATGATACATGTAATATACACGGAACGTAGGAGGGCTATGACAAGGATCACAAAAAATTAGGGATAGGAAATATGAAAATGTTGATTAGATCCATTTTCATACTACTGTCCTTTAGAAAACGCCAGGACACAATACATATAGTTGAAACTAAAATTTTGATCCAAATTATTTTCTAAACTTTCAACAAGCACTCACATATTGGGAGATACAAAAATACATGAAAATAACTTTTTTGGCTAAGTGGGATGGGGGTCTGACTGGTCACCCCCCAAAAAAGAAAGAAAGAACCAGTAGTGAAGGCATGCTATACTATCATTACAATGAACATAAATGTAAACCAGAAGAAGCAAAATAATGAACAAGCACACTAAAGAAAACATTACATCCTACATGCATCATTATTGAGAAAATAACAAATTTTAATTCATAATTTCTTGCATGAACACATACATTTTAAAACAATAGTAAATTAAAATTGATTAAAATTATCTTTGTCAAGCGATTTAATCCTTCGTTGTAGTTTTAAGTAGATGTACTGATCTCTAAGGCAAAACATTCGTTGCACATATATGCAACGTCAAAATGTTCTGTTTAAAAAGCAAATTTCTCCACAGACAACCATTCACAGTTTGAATGATTCCATTGACAGCAAGAGTCACAATGAATGCAGTTAGACGTACAGTTTATACGACAGGAACCGCAGGAGTAAAACCTAGCTCTTCCAGTAATAACAATTTTTCGCTTTTTTTGAAAACATTGTGAAACTTGTTTGTCAAAGTACAACTTTTTTTTTTTTGGGGGGGGGGAGCACCAGACAGATGCCCCTCTCCTATTTTAAAAAACTAAAAAACTATTTTTATGTATGAGTGTATGCCCCCTGATATGTAGTTTTTGTGTTTTTTTTTTAAAGTAATTTCATTTAATTTAACCTAACCTTAAATTTGTCCAATCAGGATTTTTGGTCCCTAGTGTTTTCTATGAAGAGGTTTCTTGAGCCCAAAGGCCATCATGGGTCTCCTGTCCTCTTTTATTTTTCCTAAGTCAACCCTGGCTAGGGGTTTCCTATATCCTGTATCTGTTATTTGTGTTGTGCTATTTGTATGTTGCTTTATGTATACATATATATACAGTGTATCTTGTAAGGATAGCCTTTCTAGATCAAATTTCCCAGTTGTTTGAACATATAAAGACCCCTAAACGGTCTTCATTTATTTATATATATATCTTTTTTTTAAGTTTTTGAATTTTGTACAAAGCATGGTGTACTAAGTTTAGTTTAAGTGGTTGTTTCCAACTTTTGTTTTATTGCTTGTTCTATTGTGTTCCATGCCTTGTAATCTTCCTTATTTATACAATAGTTCTACTACGATCGAGAATGGATCTGTACATTTTTTTTCTATTTACAGTATTTCACCATTCTCAATCTTTTTTCGTCCTGTATTTATTTATCTTATTTATTCTATTCGTTCGAAACCATTTGTTTATTATCCCTCTAAAAGAGGCTTTCTGTTGTTCATGTGAACTATACAGACTGAGTATAAATCAATTTGGGTCACCAGTGACTTGATATAGGAGCATGCTTATTTAACTTCACTGCAAACATGTAACTGTTCCATTAGGCTACCTAGTGTGTTTAAATTGTGTTGTTCTGCTTGAATTCTCTAGGTGAGTATTTCTTTGCTGGTTCACGGGCCTTGCCACTTCACCTAGTGCCATGTGATATTGCCCCATGTTTTCCTTGCTAATACTTCTTCTCCTGAGTACCTTGTTCCCTTTCTATCTAACAGTATTTTTTCAATAATAATTACATGCCTGCATGCTCTCATATTCCTAAATATATAGTCTGCTATTCCATTTAGTATTTTTGTATTATAATTTCCATCAAGGTATAAAATCTTATTGGTATTGTAAAGCTGTATTCTTTCAATTTCTCTGATAATTTCCATTCTTTCTAGTTCGTTTTTCTCACAATTGACCATTGTGTGTAATTTTGTAAAAAATTGATTTTTACACAGTGGACATTTTGGTGATACTCTGACCATATTCCATCGCACTGCGAAATCTCCTGTAAACCACGTATCATGCATGTATTTGAAAAAGGATACTTTTCATTTTAAGTGATTTAAGTCTGACCCAGTTTCTCCAGGCCCTATCCCAATTTACGGTTATGTGTTTCTGTTCTATATTATCTTTTTCCTTATTTATAGTGTAATCTGTTATCTATTTGTATGTTGATTTTGTGTCGATTTCCCATAGTTCCCTAGCATCCCTATATTTAAGTAACATTTCCTTTCTGGATCTTAATTTCCTTGGCACCTCTATTAACTTAATTAGTTTATTGTTTCTGTATATGTCTGTTCTCTGATTCATAGAGAACCCAAAATAATAGATGTAGAGACCTTGCCAAGCTATTTTTGGCTCTGCTTGAATTTGTTCAATATGTTGTTGTATTTAATTAGGGTTGGATGGGGGAGGCCTAGGCCACCCCTATTTTCCTCCCTATATAGTGTTTCCATAAGGATTTAATAATTTCTTTCTCTATGTTTTAAGTGTTGCATTTTAAATGTCTACTGATTTTAATTTAAAATTAAGGTGCACATACATATAGTTTTTTGTTACCTGTGCCCATTCCAATAGGCATAATGGCGTTAGTGCCTAGAATTTTATGTTGTCTTGAATTTTTTCCCTGATTTCTTTGAGGTTTTGTTTGTCCTCATTTTATTCAAAATTTACCCCTAATGTTTTAACTCTGTCTTTAATCAAAGTAGGAGGGAGCCCATGTCGCTTACCTCTCCAGTTACCTATCAATAATATCTCTGTTTTGTCGGGGTTTATTTTAGAACCCGACACTTTACCAAATTTGTTAAATTCCTTTACCAATTCATTATAGCATTTTCTATCTTGTATAAAGTTAGTGTAATCATCAGTGTGTTGTAGCATTTTCACTTCCTCTTTAATATTTAGAACTTTAATTCCTTTAATCTCTTGTTTTTTTTCTAATATTACTGCTCAGTATTTCTATTGCTATTACATATAATAGCATAGATAGCGGGCATCCTTGCCTCACTGATCTTTGAATTTCAAATTTTTCCGTTTTGGTTCCATTTACCTGTACACGTGAGTTTATGTTTTTGTACAGGATTTTAGTCCAGTTTATGAAATTTATTCCAAAACCAAATTTCTCTAGTGTCTTGTATAGATAGTTTTGTTGAAGTCTGTCAAAAGCTTTTTCTTGGTCAATTAGTACCATTGCACTATTCTTACCATTAATATTTATGTATTCTATTATAGTTTTAATATTTAAAATGTTATTCTGTATTTCCCGCCCTTTCGGGCCACTAGTTTGATTTATGTTAATAATTTTATCAAGACACATTTTGACTCTCTGCTAATATTTTACTTATGATTTTGTAGTCTATGTCAAGGAGGGAGATGGGTCTCCAGTTTTTTTTATCTTCCCTGTCCCCTTTCCCTTTGTATATTAGTGTTATAATCCCTTCCTTCATTGTGTTAGACATGTCTGATTTTTTTAGTGCGATATTATTATATAACCATTCTAGTATGGGCGACAGTTCCCCCACAGAATTTTTGATAGAATTCCGCGGAGATTCCATCTCTTCCTGGCACCTTATTCTTTGATAATTTCCCTATAGTCTATATAATATCGTCTTGTGAGATAAAATCCTCACATTTGTTTCTATATTCTGAAGTTATTATCTCACAATTTGTCTCTCATAGGTATGTTTCTATATCTTCGTCTTCTATGTTCAGTGAAGTATATAGGTCCTTGTAGTAGCTCTGTATGTTGTGTAGTATCTTAGTTTTTTCAGTCGTTGATTCCCTATCTTTTTTTAGTGATTCTAATATTCCCCCCCTTCTTAATTGCTCCCTTTTATATAAACCTTCCGCGTGTTTATATAATGTGTAAATTTCCCCGCTTTAATCTCCTTTCCCATTTCTAATTCCTTTTTTAAGTTTTAAGTTTTTCTTCTAGTGTTTGTTTTGTGCCCTGTATTGTTATTGTTTTTATATAATTTTCTAAATCTTGTCTCTAATTTAATTTTTTTAACCCTCAGTTTCGAATGATATATTGCTGCTTTTTTAAAGATCTCTTTTAGTTTATCCCATTCAGAAATAATATCTAAATTCCCTTATTTTTTAAATTCTTCTATTTCCCTTTTGATTCCCCCCTCCTCCCCCCAAATTCTTCATTTTCCAAAATTGTATTATTTAGTTTCCATTGTCCCCTCCCCCATTTTTTCCTTGTATTTTTCTCTATTTCTACAAAAGTAGTTTCTGGTCTGACATTTTATACTCTAGTATCCCTTCTTTACTATATTCATTTGTCCCCGATTTAGATCCCCAAAATTTATCGATCCTACTTCCCCTATCCCCCTTTTATTCGAATGTATATTCTACCCTTACTATGTTTAACTGTCTGTAAATATCAATCATGTTTTGTGATTTCATAATACAGTCAAACCCACTTATCTTGACATCGGTTATCTCGACAACCCGCTTATGTCGACCGTTTTGGTCCTGTCCCGAAAAAATTCTTCTTTGTTATGCTATTTTTTACCCGCTTATCTCGACCTCTGTAAAGTCGATAACCCGGTTATGTCGGGCATAAGTTTCGGTCCGAAGTAACATGTGGACCCGCTTAATTCGACGAAATGCAACTTTTTAACGTCAATCTCACAGAAATTGTACAAGAAATAGTCAGCAAAAGCGATCGATATTCAGGCACAATTTTGGTCCGTTACGGCAGTAGTCACATGTTTATTTCATATTCTTTCTATTTTTGGTTCGTAAGAGTAGCTTAATCGATTAGTTTATTAAGAATATATCGTGTTCACTACATAAAATATTCAAGGATTCACAAAGACAACAGTGTGCACAAATTACAATGTAACTTTATTTTACGAAAACGCAGAATCTTAGATGTCAGCTACATGCTCTCAGGCACTTGGCTTCTATACAATGGCAGTCGAGGCCCCATAATTTAGTTCTCATGCTTGAGGTCTTCTTAATTTTGTTTTGTTTTCTTATTTGTAATATATCTTATTTAGGTCTGGCAGAAAAATTGGCTTCCATTGTTTTAATTTATTTTCAAAATTCCTGTGAATACCAGTAAAGGGGAACCCAAGTCGGTAAAAAAAAAAAAAACAGAAAAGAAAATAAGAATCGGCATGCTTGAAAGAATCAAAAGTCAGTTTCCAGGGTCGGTTTGCTTTGCAATAAAATAACCTTTGTATTTGATATCCTGCCGGTAAGTTCAAAGAATTAGTTTACTGCTCGATGTGTTTATTCACCACCCGTGCATCTATTTATTTGCCATCTGGAATCGTAATTGATACAAACTTGCATTGATGCCTGCGGGGTAAGTAGTCTACTCAACATTAACTTGCTTTAATAAATACTCTTTGTAACCCATGCTAGCGAAAGGAGTGTCATTTGCACTCACAGTCAATGTACATGTACATGTATTTTCAAAAACATTTATTGATCTTTATCTGCGAGATACTGTCATATATTAACCTGGATATAATACAATCTTGGTTATTTTGCACCTAACACCGCGTTATGCGTGAATGGCGGGTGCCTGAAAGCAATCGGTGGATGTTTCTCTCTCACTCTCTCGTTTGTGATTTTCTTTGATCCATTTTTCAATCTGATAACATATTCAAACCTCTGGGTACAACCAAACATGATTTGTTTTTCAATATTCACATCAATTATAAAAATGCATCGTGTGTTATCTGACATAAGTGATGCACACTACAGTAATGGATGCATACGCTACATGTGATATAAGGAGTTCATAGATATATTTTTTCTTTAATAAATTACTTATGATGTTAAAAAAGGAATAAATGATAACAACACCAGGTTAGTTCATTTCATTTTATTATCAATTAAGCGTTTTGTTTATTTTATTGTAACATGCAGTGGGAGGGGATTCCAGTAAACACCAGCAAGAGACAGGAGTAATGCTCAAGGACATTTTTTTTAAATTACCGGTTTTTATGAACCCGGATATCTCGGGACCTGGTTATATCGACGATTTCTTTACACCCCCGACGTAATTGAGATAACCGGGTTTGACTGTATAATCCATTTGTATTTTGAAAAGATTGTCATAGTCTATTTGTTATTTGAAAATATTGATTGTTTTTGATAGTCCGCCTTTCCTGTTAATGTTTTCCCCCATCCAATTAAAATCTCCCCCAATAATCAGATTACATGCAGTATATTTTTCCAAATATTTACCTAACTCTTCTATGAATTCTTTCCTCTTGTGCATTTATTAGATGGTCTCCCCCTACTTTATGTGTAATAATCTACCTTTGAAAAATATCCCTTCCTCAATTCTTTCCCATTTACATCCTTGCTTATTTTTTATGAAAGTTGCTACACCCCCACCCCTTATATCCTGTCCTATTGAGTTATTGGTTATTATGATACAGTCCATTTCCCGTTCCAGTTGTTCTTTAATGTTGTCCGTTAAGTTATTATGTGTCTCTTGTATACAAAGTATGTCATAGTCTCCTATTTGTGTTAGTTTATTTAATTTTCTCCTTATCTAATCCATTTATGTTGATAGACAGCAAACGGAAGTTTTGTTCCTCCATTTGTGTTTCTTAACCAGGTTGCTGCTTTAGTACTAGTGGTTATTTGATTTTATGTGGCTAATGTATATATATATATATATATATATATATATATATATATATATTTCTTCCCCCTTTTTGGGGGACCCTGGGTCATCTTTTCCATATGTCACCGTGCTATCTAAAACTTCAAAGTCACTGGTGACCTGTGAAGTGAATAAGGTGTCTACATAGATATTTTCTTTGGCCATATCCTCAGGGGCATCTAAACTTGTTACATTTGTTGCGGTTTCTATTGTCATGCATCCCTCTTCTTTCCCACTATTGTCCTCACTTTTCTCACTATATTGTCCTCAAGGATTTTCGTCGCTAGTTTTCTCTGCCTTTCCTCTTCCAGCGATTTTGATAGCCTTCCTTCCTTTAACTGCTAGCTCTCCCTCAGTTGCCTTTCCTTTTGAGGGGTTCCATACACTCTGAGATGTTGAAGGTTCCCTTTGTCAAAGTACAACGATTATGCATACCTAAACAATCTGGATGTAAATTTCCACAACTAACTCGTGATATATATATATATATATATATATATATATATATATATATATATATATACACACACACACATGTCCACCAATTATATGCTCGTTGGGTAATTCTTGTAGCACTAATGAAAGTACCGCATGGTCGGCAAATGTTCTTTAGTGTTGCTTACTGTATCTGTAAGATCAATAGCTCTAGCCTAATTACTACTCAGCACACCTGGATGTATACAAATTTTAATCAAGAGTATTAGGGACTGCAAACATCTGTTTATTCCGGAACTTAATTCAATACCCGTAACTCTTTAAGCGTGTTCGTGCCCGTACTCGTTTCCAATTAGTATATGCTTACAAAAGTTGTTGTTTTAAGTTGACGCAGAGGTGAAGTTCTAATACATGTGTGCAAATTCTAATGCAATAGGCGATAAAAAAAGACAGCTGTTGTTTAATATAAGAGTTCTTCTATCACCATTGAGTTACAATAATTATTTGATAGCAGTCATATGTTCTTGTAACTAGTAACATGCAAACTGAGAATTTAACCAGACAGTACATGTAATATGTATGTTTTAATCTTTTTTTTTTCTATCATTATAGGAACTCCATATGTGGGTATTGCTAGTGGAGATGCCTATTTGAATTGGACAATAAACAACTTAGCAGATGATAATATTCGATTTATTCGAAATCCAGCAGACAATGCATCATTGATGTTTTTTAATATCCATGAGGTCATCCCCCGAATTATTGACAAACGTACTACATTTACAGGCAACATGTTACAAGGGATTGTGTCCTTCACCTTGTCTAATGTTAAACTGTCTGATGCTGGAAGGTACACATTTACAATGTATACTGGAAATGGAACACTGATTTTGGGTGGTCAAGTACTTATTGTAGCAGGTATGTATTTGGTGATTGTTATCTAATAACATTATGTATTTATACTCCTTTTTTATCACCATGCTAATATTACTTGGACAGTTATTTATTTCTACCCTGTTCCTTGTTGTGTTCTTTTTTTCTCTTAATTTATTTGTTTGTACCAAATTTGTTGCACAAGCCTTCATAATGAAATGAATATTACATTAATTCATGCAAATTACATTTAATAACATACACTGTTTGAATGTGCATTCATGATAAATCAAGTTTTCGTATTGAGGAGACATGATGAGTGTTGTTTCTAGAGGAGCACACATTGTGCTGTCCAGAACTAATATTCATTTCCCCATCCAGGGTAGGCTGGAAAACCCTGCATAATTCTAACATGGAACGCCCTAGATTATTTGGACTACTATAATGTTCTGGAATATTGGCTTTGGCAAACTGTATTATTTGGCTGGAAGACCATGAAAATTGTTCATGAAAATAAGATATTTCCCTAGAAAATAATTGTCATTTGGTCAGATCCTGACATGATCCCTCTCCCATCTATTAAAATCATACACTATTAGGTTAAAACCTAGAATATTAGTCATATGAAATACATTCATTACTCAAAATGTTTGATAGCTCAATGCTCCTAGGTGCCTGTCTAATTTCAATGGACAATTCAGACCACATTGCTGGGCCCTGGTATGCAAAAGAACGTTGTCCATATGACTTCGTTTTCATAGTGGGAATAAAGAGTATATGATTGTCAGAAGAGGAGCATAAGTATCTTGCTGTTGTGTGCACATGGGTGAGACCGGATAGGTATGATGGACTGGAGTCTGTCAGTGGAATGTAGCACAGAGAACAAATTTTGTGTTTGATTTTGCATGAAATGTATAGCCACTGTAGGGTACAGAGCAGTCAGGGAGGTGTGCTCTGACCTTGTTACTCTAAAGATGATCTGAGCAGCTGTGTTTTTAACTGTTTGGTCAGTCAGCTGTAAAACATGCCTGTAAATATGCAAGAGCTTGTTTGTTGGCACAATTTATATTTTGATGTATATATTTCACCTTTGGCTACAACACAACACTGAACTCCATAGCTAGATCTAGCGAACATCTCATGTTACTCGTGTACATTTGACTATCACTGGTCAGTCATTTTTGCTATCCTGACAGTAGAAATCGAACGTGTAAATATTTTAGGCCACTCAGTCACCTGGTAGTTGTCTGGTAGTGTGATCCTGTTATCTGTTTCTTTTATAAATTAATGTACAAATGACGAAATCATGACAAACCCAGGTGATGAAGTTATTACATTTTTTTTCATAGGTATCTTGCAAGAAACTAATGCACATTTCCTCATTGATGTTTGTGTTTATGGGTTATCTTATTATAATTCACTCTTCAAATATAGATAACACAATATTTCCTGTCTTCTACAACAAGGGTAATAACACACAAAGTTATGTAAAGCAGAAATGAAAGAAAAAATAATAAATAAGCTGAAAGATAATAAAGGAAAACATTGTTTAAAATTCACATTTAATTACAAACGTGTTAGAAAACTAACTTGTCAAATTAATAGATGGCAATTTATAGCATTTTTTCATCATTTTCAGTTTAATTGTCTGCATTGTTTTTTAGGGCTTGAAAGTACGAAACATTTTAATGGATGAGATGATGTATCTGTTTTCACTACATTCGTAATAATTCAGCAAGAACTATGGAACACCCACGATTTGCTACATTAGTAACGTGATACAGACTGTGCCAATATAATTTTGTGGCTTACATATACAGAAAATTCTGCATTTTGGTTCTGGTCAATATCTATCTGATTGATAGGAACCAGTGTAGTAACAATCTTACATTAAAAATTTCAAAAGGTTAAAGCATTGATGTAATATGGAATTCTCAATGGCCTATATAATTCATGCATGTATGATCTTTTAAAGTTCATGCTTTATCGATCACTGCCATGTCACCTCTGTCTGTGTGGGTTCGAGTCACGGATTCAGCCAATGTGGTTATGTGAGAGAACTTGCCAGTAGCTTCTCGTGGGTCGGTGGTTCTTTTCGGGTTTTTCCTCCACCATTAATACTGGCCGCCATGTATCCGGTTCTGTACATAGCAAACTTAAACTTTTTTCTGTTGCATATTTTTGGATTTTACTTGCAAGTCATTTTGTATAGTTTGTCTCTCTTAAAAAAAGTAAAGTTTAGATAAATACAGTAGATAAATACAGTAATAATAATAATAATAATAATAATAATAATGATAATAATAACAACAACAACATTAATAACAATAATAATAAAGTGGACTTACAAAAAATAGAGGTAAAAACCTATCTTTTTTAGACCCGTTTTTTTTTCACCCAAAATTCGCCCATGGTCGGAATCTTATTTTGTGTCCAGACTTTAGACTTTATAGCCTCAGATCTACGTCAGAGCGGTCTGAAGCGCACACAGACAGGTGAACCTGTGCAAAAAGTAGGATAAGGTGGACATATTTTAATAAAGAGTCTTTTCCATGTGAAAATTATGAGTCCGTTAAGCAAAAAAACAAACAAACAAAACCATAAAAAAAACCCAATAAAACAAAAGCTCTAACTTTTCACCTTCTGTTCATGCGCAAGGAAACTAACCGATGGAAGACACTTTTTTAGCACAACTAGGCATTGGTCTAATAAAATATTGCGTGGAAGCTGATGCATTAGGATGTATTCAGAAATAGTCACCAAAATGTGTTTCCTACTCGCATTGCATGCAAAAAAGAAAAATCTCCAGGGGTTAATGTGTTAAATAAACAGTCACTTTTCATGATACCCCAAATTTTGAATATTTCTTGCATATTTAATCACTTGTGTATCAACACTGTACTTAAATTACAAATTTAGCCATTCTGTGACAATTTTCAATTTTTTTTCTCAAAATTCATGCTAACATATTAAACTCTTGCGCAAAGTTTATGGGGCATGAGGTAGTAGCCTACTTTCCAAGGTCTATAGCGTCAAGATCATGCATGATAAACTAAAGTTGGTGGTATTATATAAAGGTAGACAGATTCAGCTCTACAATGATAGCAAATAATCTGGACATTTTAGTTGTACTACAAAATACAGGGGGAAAAACCTAATTTTTTGGACCATTTTTTTTCCCCATCCAAAATTCGCTCATGGTCCGATTTTGTGTCCATGTTTTTAGATTTTATGGCTTCAGATCTAAGGCAGACTGGTCAAGAAGTGCACACAGAGAGGTGAACCTGTGCAAAATGTAAGATAAGATGGACATTTTGAAAGAGTCTTCTCCATACGAAAATTATGGGTCCGTAAAACACCAAAAAATTAAACAAACAAACCAAAAAATCGAGCAACTTTTCACTTTCTGCTCATGCGCCAGCAAACTAACCAATGGAAACACTCTGTTTTAGCACAACTAGGCATTGGTCTAATGTAAAATTGCTTGGAAGCTAATGCATTAGGATGTATTCAGAAATAGTCCCCAAAATGTGTTTCCTACTCGTATTTCACGCGAAAACATCAAAAACCTCCAGGGGTTAATGTCTTAATGAATGAGAAGGACTGTATATATATTGTTTGGTTTTTGTCCATGATTATAGTCATTTTGTAAACAATATTACATATCTAATTTTTGACAATGAATGTCAATTATATTTTAAGATAATTATTACTTGTAGGTAAATATCTTTACTTGGATCTGAGTTTAGGACATTGGTTTTCCCAATGGAAATGATTGGTCTGCCTGATATTTGCCAAGTTCTTGACTAAGGTTTTAGTTTATAAAAAAAACTATCTTAATTACAATTTAGGATGTTCTGGAAATTAACTTTTTCCTCTTTTTTTCCTATTGGGTCTTTGTTTTGTTTTTTTCTGCAGTGGAATTAGTTTTTTTTTAGTTAAAGGAGGCTAGAAATGAATTTTTTTTTTATAAATGTAATTCTTTACAAATTCTAATTCAAATATAATGTTTAAAAAAAAAATATCGTGTGCGGATATTGATTATATTGCGAAGAAGATACAATGATTCCGTAAATTGCCGAGTACTATTTCCGAGTTTTAATGAGACGACAGATCACGTGGTCTCGTGATGTCACACTAGCCAGTCCTCGTATACAAACAGAAACATGGCAAGCGAGAAAGGCCATTGAAAACGGTTTTCATCGGAAGTAATTTTTCACACACAAAAAAAAAACAACACCCCACAAATAAATCTGTGAGGAGGAAATCATACGTAATTAATTTCATCATAAAAAAGCTTCCTTTCTATGATTAAATTACAGTGTATTTTACATGCATGCTACAGTTAGCGTATGACAAATCTGTAAGTATATACATGCTTCGTTAAAATAGATTACGTGCTGTACTGGTCAGTGCTGAAAGAAATGTTTTAAGCATAGGCCCGGGCTGATGATTTAAATAAACTTACTAGCCCTGACTGAAATTCCACAAATCCGAACATTTCATATATGTTAACTTTCAAGCCGGGAGAAGAAAGAATGAAAATAAATTCCAATTTTGGAGGTATTTCCTCCCTATGTCGTAATATCTCTCTTGAATTTTCGCAGCTAACTCCCGATTATTTCAATATGTCTCAATATTGGCAGTATGGTCGCACACGACGCTTCAGAATCATGTTTTTATATGCAGTGTATTTAATATATTTCCACAGGTTTCTAGTCTCCTTTAAGTTAATAATTTTGAGGATTTATTTTTTAAATTATTCACTGGAATTACAATGTATTCATTGATTCTTTTTGGAGTGAATCTTTATTATTGGATTATTTTGAATTCGCTCAAGGACATTCTGGCATCTATCATTGTGATACATCAAGATTGTTAATTTATCAGCACATTCCAGGTTATTGGCAGCTCAGCACATTTAAGATGGGAAAATTCATTCAGAACACCTTTTAAATTTTCACTTCCTTTTCTAGGGAAATAAAGTATCTGTTCAATTTTAGTAGATTTATTGGCTTTTGCATTTCTTGTTACTTATAGACTGTAGCATCACAATCACTATATATATATATATATTTATATATATATATTTATATATATATATATATATATATATATATATATATATATATATTGTAATGATGCTATGGTCTTTATATCGTAACTTATATAATCACTGGTATAGCGCCAACCAGGAATTTAAAATGTGTTTTCTATCCTCTAGGAATCTGTCTCAGTGCAACATCCTCTTTTTGAATTTACTATATATATATATATATATATATATATATATATAAATATATATATATATATATATATATATATATATATATATATATATATATATATATATATATATTAATGACTCTGGAGTGATGATGATGATGATACTAAATACATTTTTGATGGAATTTAATTTAATAGTGAGAAAGTCTTTTTGTAATAACTGCCTCACATGTTACATCTGGAAATGTATTTAGCATTTTAAAAAAATTAAAATTAAAACCTTGTGCATTTCTCTCTGTTAACACATTAACCCCTGGAGGATTTTGCTGTTTTCACATGAAATGCTAGTAGGAAACACATTTTGGGGACTATTTCTGAATACATCCTAATACATCGATGACCACCTAGCAATGTTCCATTAGCTTAATGCCTAGTTATGTTAAAAACATTGTTGTCCATTTTGGTTTATTTGCTTTTCGCATGAGCAGAAGATTAAAAGTTGCTTTAGATATAAGGCCAAAAAGTTTAAAATCTGGACACAAAATCGGCTTCCAACCACGAGCAAATTTTGGGCGAAAAAATAATGGATCCCAAAAATTTGTTTTTTCCCTGTATTTTGCAGTGCAACTAAAATATCCAGACTATTTGGTAACATTGTAGTGCTAAATCTGTCTACCTTTCTATAATACCACCCACTTTAGTGTATCATACGTTACCTTGACGCTATAGGGCTTGGAAGTAGGTTACTACCTCCTGTCCCGTAAATACAGTGTCATGAGTTAATGTGTTAAAGATATGTTGAAGCTTTATCATATGATACCATCTACAACTTCTACTCTACTGCTCTTTAGCCATCCCAAATAATTTTACAGATGCCAAATCTCTCATCTTTATAGAAATTATATTCTTTATTCACTGATTGACCTTGCCAAACAAACAACACATAGCCTAACCATATCCATCATGGACTCTGTAATCATTGAGTGTTCAGTTAAATGCTTTTTGTTTTCTGTGGATTATGACTATGTTAATGTTACATATTCCATTAATTTACCTTTTGTATTAAGATACAGTATATTAGTGGTCTCTGCAGATGTATTCTGTCATTCTGTAGAACTGTTATTTAGTTTGTGAAATTTTTATATAAAGTTACATATTTAGCTGGTTCCCAACTGTTCCATTTGTTGAATACATAGCCAGTATCTCCCTAGGGTTGCATAGTGTGAGAGCCTTTCTGTTAGAAGTGGGGGTCAAGCTGAAGAACAAACGTTTGGTGTCAGAATTTGGGTTTAAAAAAAAAATGTGGTGAGTCTCTGACACACATATGAGGAAGAAGGGAAACATTGCATAATTCTTGCCATTCATGTCTTTGTATCTGTGTACATCCAGAAATATTTTGTGTCCAATAACTTCTGTACCTTTAAGTTGAGAAATTCCCTATCCTTGTGAATACATTATTCTTGCCATTAATGCCTTTTTATTTGAGTGAGAGCAGGAATATTTTGTCCAGTAACTTCTTTACCTTCCAGTTGTGATATTCCCTGTCCTCATTAAACTCTATCTCATAAAACAGATTTAAATGTCTCTTGCATGTCCTTGTTTAGCTTTACCTTTCCTTAGCCCATGAAAAAACAGTTTTTGCAATTGTAATATATTTTTATAATTTATCTTTGTCGGTATGCATAGAAGTATTGTTACATGCTTAGGCTTGAATAAACAGTAACATAGAAAGAGTGAAAATAACAAGCTTGTAAAATCTTAATAAACAATTTATTGAGCACAAATAATTTCCAGAAAAGAAAAATAAACTTACAGTTTTAAGAATCAATTCCAAAATTAATCCAAAAATAATTCAAAATATTATCCACTAGAGAAATTGCAAAAGTCCTGCTAATAAAATGTCCAGATAATTCCAAGTTCGAATCTTAGTGAAGTATCCAAGATGGAAGACGATGTCACTTGATGAAGTCAGTTCCTGGTAATGAAATTCAATGAGCACAATTATTTTCCAAATAAATAACAAAATAAATTCTCTTGATCCAAATGAATGGAAATAATTTCCAATACAAGGTAATTTGAAATAACTCAAAACGACACAACTTAATATTCCAAGTTCTACTAAATAGTTCGCTCCCAAAACATAAATTATATACCTGTTTTTACGTAACCAAGAAAGGGGTCATGTGATCTTCTAGAATCTTTTAGAACAAATTTACGTTAAAAAATCGCGTACACATGGTATGACCCAACTAAAAAAAGAAAGATGTTTATAACAAAGCTCCATAATGTCCTTGGAATGAACCAATGATTTTAAAAGCTTGTTTACAACTCTGCAGCCAGGTCAGAAATAAAGTACTTGTCATTTCCCAATGAATGAATTTTAAACTTTAAATGTCAAATTTGAATCTGACAAACAAACAATTCAAATAAAAAATAAATGATCCAAATCAAATACACGTAACAGTATATATATATATATGTGAATATATATGTGAATGCTATTTTTTTCTCTTTCACAATTACTGTCAAAGCACTTGTTTCTAGCATGCTATATATTTAAGGTATACATTATTTAAAATTAAGTATATTTGAAATTGATGCACTCTTTGATATATTATCATCTTGTATAGCAAAATGTCTGACAATATAACAATATTTCTATGACTTATGATAATATTGTAGCCAAGGCTTAGGAATTCATTGCTTTTCTGTTACATTTGCATACTGTACTAATAATCTTTTATTTTTAGAGAGCCCTAATATCCCTGTGATTAAAACACTTTCTTTAGCTGCTGTGATTGAAAAAGAGTACAAATTAAACTGCGCCACAGAATCTAGAAGTGCTCCGTTGGACCACAACTTGACTATTTATTCATATTGGAAACAAAATGGACTGAATATATCCTTGGATTCAAGGTACATTGTAAATAGTACGATTTTGACAATTAGCAACCTCAGCAGGAAGGACCATGGTGTGAAAGTTACTTGTCAAGCTTTTGAGGACCAGCGTGTAGTTTCGGCTGAGAGTAGTGAATTTGTTCTGAATGTCTTATGTGAGTAGAAGTTTTGTTTGCCACTTCAATGTTTCTTTATACAGCGTATTGTTATATCAGTCAGTAGTATTTATATTTTGGGAAACAAATCACTTAGGCAATTTTTAACTCTGTTGAATGTTCCTTGTCTTGCAATGTTTCATTATATATATATATATATATATATATATATATATATATATATTTGTTTATATTTGTTTATATTCATCATATGATGGTTAGATGTGCTTTGTTATGACTTGCTATGATAGAGAAACTGATTGACATAGCGAGATATAGCTAGAGCACATCCAACACATCATTCATATTAAAAGACAAGACACAGCTTGACAAGACAACTCCTGATTCTTTTGTGATTAAATATATATATATATATATATATATATATATATATATATATATATATATATATATATATATATATATATATATATACATACATGTATACATGTGTGCATTTTGATGGGAAATTATGAATGACTTTCTTAGGGATTAATTCTGTAACAGTGAGCGCTTTAGAACACTCAGCTACTCAGGGCCTCCAGTAACCGTTTTTATTAGATTCTTATTTTCTACCAAAGAAATAATTATATAAAAGTACTATAAGAAGCAAAGTAATTGACTGTATGCGTTATTCCAAAATAAACACACAACCATTAATTCATCGATACTCAATAACAATATTAATGTGTGCATAACACTGTCCAGTGACCTTTGAACTTTGTTGTTTCTGAACATTAGTTTGAAAAAGGATTGTAATTTTGGTCTACTTAATATTGAACATAGAATCATTTTGTGCAAATGAATGCACATTGCGACTATTCCAGTTTGTTTCGAATGGATGGATTCATATTTTGTTTGATTTATTCTATTCAATTTTGCTGGGTTTGGTCTGGATTTATTAACTGTGCCAATTCCACATGAAATACTGTGATTTGAGTCAGAAGAGATAAATATATAAAATAAAGATTTACAACAATGATACATTGCAGATGTGAAGTTGATTCATGCATTAAATTCTATTTTTAAAATATCTCTTGCAGATAAACTTGCTAGATTCTTAGTACAGGGTTCCCACGCTACCGGGAAATAGGGAAAAAGTCGGGAGAAATGGCAAAAAAAATCCCGACCGTGAAAAGCCCGGGAATTTTGCAAATATTGACGAAAGTCGGGAAATAACCGGGAATATTTATGTAACCACTTTATTACAGAAAAAAATCACATAATCAAGTGGAAATTGTAATTGAACAGCTGGTGAAATTATATTTTTTTGAGTTATTACGGTACCGGAAATTTCGAAGGTTGCGGTATGGATCAATTAGTTGCTTGCCTGACACATTTGTTCAGTCAATCCAAGCACTCGGTCGATTAGATTGATCTATTAGACTGGTTTTTCGATGTACCACTACAGATTGGTATATTTTTATATTACGTAGAAGACTTGAAGACCAGTCTATCATCTCAACAAGCCAGCATCATGACTGCGGTACGTGATCTCTGTAAGTTTTTGAAATAAAAGAAACAGCTCTGCAGTGTTTGTTCTGATTTATAAAGTTACTGAAAATGTCCTGTTAAAGCTTTTAATTTGGTGCTTTTGCATGCGAAATTAGCCATTATTGTCAGTAGTAACCTTGGACACCTTTGCGGTGAATTTTACTTGGCCCTGTCAACTGTATCAACCGATAGCCTCATTTTGGTGGACCAATTAGAGAGCAGCATTCCATTCAGTGTATTAAAGTTGCATATTAAGTGGATGCATTTGTAGAGTAGTTTGGCGGGAATGTAGTTCATCAAATTCTTGCCGTAAGTATCCAATGTTGAATGTCCGAGCTAAACATTGGCGCTAAATTGTTATTCCGTTTGAGGTGTAGCTTGAAATATCTGCATTAATTCTTTAATTATAGTTTGCAGTCAATGTTAGTAATCAGAAGAGGTTTGGTGACTGCTTTATCAGATTATAAGCAGACACGAGTGGATTTTCAGGCAATTCAATCTAGTAGGATGGTCATGATATATACTTTTTGAAGGGCTTTTTGTCAGTTTTAATCAACTCTATTATCATTAACTTATTTTCTTTTTCAAGAGATGGATTTTAAACTAATCCACTAAAGGTGCTTAGAATGTTTGAAAAATATTCTTTTTTACATAGGTTTTTTTTTTATTGGCACAGATTAATGCAGGATTAATCTTGATTTTGTATAGAGATAAATTTTCTAAAGAAGATAAAATTATTAAAAATAATAATTTGGTAGTTTCTTTCTGTTTTGGGGGAATCAGATGTATCTAAATATCTCTGCTGCAAATGGTACATGTGAAGGAATTCATTTGTTTTCAGATAATGCCTGGATGTAAATTTCAGGACCAGTGGCTGACTGAGGAGGGTTTCAAGTCCTGGATTAGAAAGGATAAAAGTAACTTACACACAGCATTGTGCAAACTGTGTAACAAGTCCATTGATTTAACATCAATGGGCAAGACTGCTATAACTTCTCATTCAAAAGGAAAGAAACATAAGGAGAAGGAAGTTGGGTTACATTCAGGAAGCATCCAAGTCGTCATGCATTCACACAAGATTCACTCCACTACGCCAGCCACCACATCTGCAGTGACAACCATGCCTTCAGATACTACAATGTCATCATCACAGTCTGCAGTATCACTTTCATCATATATCACTAAATCTGAGACTCTTAATGCAGAAGTGTGGTGGTGTTTAAAAACTGTAGCTTCTAATTATTCATTTTCATCAAATGCAGAAACATCATACACATTTCAGCAGATGTTTCCAGACTCTGTCATTGCCAAGAGTATGAGTTGTGGAGAGACAAAATCTATGTATGTCACATGTTTTGGAATTGCACCATACTTAAGTACTCTGCTGGAAACGAAAGTAAAAGATGAACCATTTGTGATGCTTTTCGATGAGTCCTTGAACAGAGAATTACAGAAAAAGCAATTGGATATTTTACTTAGATTCTGGGAGAGGGATCATGTACAAAGCAGGTTCTACACATCAGATTTTCTAGGTCATGCAGCAGCTGTTGATCTTGTGCAGAGTTTTTGAGAAAAGTGTGTAGAATAAAATTGGATTTAAGAATCTAATCCAATTGTCAATGGATGGACCTGATGCTAACTGGGCTGCATTCAATAAATTGCAAAAGAAATTGGAGTTGGAATACTGCAGTAAACTGCTTAACATAGGCTCATGTGGCCTTCATACAATACACAATGCATTCAGAGCTGGAATCTCTAAGACTGGATGGGATATATCCCATAAGCTGTCAGCACTGTACATGCTCTGGGATGATGTGCCTGCTAGGAGAGATGACTATGAATCTGTCACCAAGCAGAATTTATACCCATTGCCTTTTTGTGCACATCGTTGGGTAGATAATGTGAAAGTTTGTGAGCGTGCAATGGAAATCTACCCATATGTTAAGCAGTATGTAGAGAGTGTTGAGAAGAAAGAAATCAAAGATCCTGGAACTAAATCTTTTAGTACAGTAAAGGAATGGAGCAAAGATAAGTTTGCAAGAGCAAAACTAGCATTCATTGTGTCTCTAGCAAAACCTGTAGTAAACTTTTTGAAAGTGTATCAAACTGACAAACCTATGATACCGTTTCTTGCAAAAGACTTGGAGGGTTTAATGAGAACAACATTGGAGAGATTTGTCAAACAGAGTGTAATGGAGACAGCTTTCTCACCAAACAAACTCTGTAATGTTGATGTTACAGACAAAAACAACCACAAAGGGTATCATCATATTGATATAGGATTTGTTGCAGATATGGAAGTTAGGAAGTTACTAGCAGAAAAAGAAGCAAGTGAGAAGGCCATTCTTTCTTTTAGGACACAGTGTAAAGAATTGCTTTGTACATTTGTACATAAACTGAAAGAAAAGTCCCCCCTAGCCTACACCTTGGTTAGAAGTTTGTCATGTATAGATCCTAATCTTATATGCAAAGGCCAGGACCATTGTATTGACAAATTCAGAAGAGTACTGAACATTCTTCACTCATGTCAAAGAGTTGATATAAATGAGTGTGATCAAATAAAAGAGGAGTATAAAAAATTTGTACAAGAGGCACAGCATCTGCCAGAGTTCAAGAAATTTAGAAAAACTGAAGACAGGGTAGACGAGCTGTTTTATAACAGTATGGCAGGCAAGGAGATGTATAGTAGGGTTTGGAATGTAGTCCGTGTGCTTCTACTTTTGTCACATGGCCAGGCTAGTGTAGAACGTGGATTTTTTGTGAACAAAGAAGTTAGTACACAAAATCTTTCAGAAAATAGCTTGATTGCACGCAGAGTAATAAAGGACCATATAAAGAGTGTTGGAGGATTGAAGGGATTAGTGGTGTCAAAGGAACTCCTACAGTCAGCACAGAGTGCCAGGCAAAAGTACCACACTCATTTAGAAGCTCAAAAGACAGAGAAGGAAAGGGAAAAGAAATGTATGAAGAGAAAACTCATGGAAGAAGAAGTTGGAACATTAGGAAAAAAGATAAAAATGCTGGAATCGGACATTAAGTTCTTGTTTACAGATGCAAACAAAGCTTCAGATAAAGCTGAAGAATTACGTAGCTTTGCTCACATAACAAAAGCCAATACTCTGCGTAGAAGAGCAATGGACAAAGAGGAGGAACTGGAAGTTGCAAAGAAAGAATTCAGTGAAAAAGTGCATCTGCTTAATAACATTTAAGACTGTTTGGCTATAATCCCCAGCAGAGTTCTAGCTTGAACATGAACCTGAGGGAATTACTTTCTCATATAAAAGATGCATGCATGTTATAAAACATCTTGTCTGTCAACATTTTACAGTCAATCTCAATCAGTCAGTATATAACTACTGATATTTAATTTTCCATTTGTTGTAATATCATGCACATAGACTTAAAGTGTTTACTAATTTCTTTAGAATTAAAAGTTTGAAAGGAAAACAAAACTAGTTGCTGTTGTTCATTCTGTTAGATTTCCCATACCAACATAATGCAGTGCAGTTTCAGTCTGTACATTGTAAACAGTTACATTAGACTTGTGATTTTCAGAAGTAATATCTGTTTCTTGTGAAACATTTTGTGGTTTGTTACATGGTTATTTGCCTCATTCAAATGATATAGAAGAGACTTGGAATAGAAACAGCATTTAATTTAAATTTTAAAAAAATTCTAAGCTAAAATGTTCTTTAATTTCATTTTGTATTGGTCATAAATGAACCTTGAAAAACTGAATTTTATGCTGGAAAAAACCTGGAAAAGACCTGTGGGAACCATGTTAGTATGGTCCGCAATGAAAGTAAACTAAGCAACCGATTATTATAATGGAATCGATTTATTATAGCCCAAGAGGATTTGTAGGGGTAGATAAGCGATTAGTAAACTCACGGATGCAGCAAATGTTACATGGGTTGTTGCTTCAAATTGGTTAGCACGACATGTGATTTGGCAAATGTATCTACCACTACCTAAACAAATTCTGTATGCACATTTTGATATCAGTGCTCCAAATAAAGTTCACCAGGTGGATATATTATTTTTTATCACTTATTTACCAATTATCTCAACATTCTCCAATGTCGACAATATTTCCTCAGTCCTGAGGATGTCAACATCAGTGGGTAGGACTGTATATCATTATCACTAACATCACCAGCAGTTTTGTAAAGTCTATGATAACCCTTCACAGCTGAGATATTGTTCTAACTGAAGACACTGCAAGATAAACTCAATTTTTCTATTTGATACGATTATCAGCATATAAAAAATAGTTAATCCTTGTGATGAAAGGATTGTGATTGATTATTCTAGCGTCCATGGGGTTTTGTTCCTGACTCAGTTAATGTGCTCTGAACAACACTAACATCACCTAAGACAATATCAGTTAACAAAAGATTTTGTTTCTCTGATGATCCTGGTATATCAACATCAGTATTCTATTACTGTGTATCAGCCGGTTGATAACACAATGATACAAGTAGATTTGAATTTTTTTTTATGTAATACATGTATAAATAATTTCTGTTGAAGTGTATCACGAACTATCTTTCTACTTACCACTATCAGACTGCTTGTTCTCCATTTATTCCAAAAAATGTTTATAGAAGTTTCTGAAATTATTTCTCACATTTTTTCACTCTTGAATTTTATTTGGTTGTAATCTGATTAATTTCTTAAGCTCTTTTATATAGATTAGATATACAGATTAGATTTCCAAGATGGCTATTGCTTAACCTGCTTATAGCAGCTGTTTTGTTTTGTGCCTTTTTCATGATGTATGTGCTTGTTTCTGTCTTTTTCAAATTATCATGTTGCATCATGCATTGGCTCTTCAGTTTGTATATTTTTCTTCCTCTTCTTGTTTTGGCAATAAGAACAATTAGAATTTTTCTCAGCTGTCTTGCTCCACTGCTACAGCGTCCTAAATTGTCATCACATGATCGCCAGTCAACCGTTAACACCCACCATTTACTCCATCAAGTCGTTCCCTGCTGCTCTCATGGAGTTGTAATTGCTGTCATCACAAAGAATTCCATGGTAAACTGTCTTAAACACATCACGATCTTCAATTTCTTCAATTTCTGCCATACATCGTTTGAACTAGTCCAAACAACATTCACACTGAAACAAACGTCAGTCCATTTTCTTCTGCCTCTACCGCCCTCCTCCTAGTAGAAAAAGCAAGCTGACTGACTGTCTCATTTTGGAGTAGTTTCCAAATCTCCTGGAAATTTGAGATGTCAACTTTCACTTTAAACAGTTAACCAACCCACTCATAAACAGTGTTACATTTAAGACTGGATTCTTCATTGACCTAATGATAATATTCTACGGTCCACCATTGTATCCCATGATTACCTCTGCATTGTATGCATTCTGGACATATTAGTCCCTAACCCTCCACCTTTATTTGCTACTAAGAGAAACCTCCATATGATAAACATAACATATTGATGGGTCAGTTATTGTCTGTGTTGGTAATGTTAAATACCATATTGTCTTAGATTAGATATACAGATTAGATTTCCAAGATGGCTATTGCTTAACCTGCTTATAGCAGCTGTTTTGTTTTGTGCCTTTTTCATGATGTATGTGCTTGTTTCTGTCTTTTTCAAATTATCATGTTGCATCATGCATTGGCTCTTCAGTTTGTATATTTTTCTTCCTCTTCTTGTTTTGGCAATAAGAACAATTAGAATTTTTCTCAGCTGTCTTGCTCCACTGCTACAGCGTCCTAAATTGTCATCACATGATCGCCAGTCAACCGTTAACACCCACCATTTACTCCATCAAGTCGTTCCCTGCTGCTCTCATGGAGTTGTAATTGCTGTCATCACAAAGAATTCCATGGTAAACTGTCTTAAACACATCACGATCTTCAATTTCTTCAATTTCTGCCATACATCGTTTGAACTAGTCCAAACAACATTCACACTGAAACAAACGTCAGTCCATTTTCTTCTGCCTCTACCGCCCTCCTCCTAGTAGAAAAAGCAAGCTGACTGACTGTCTCATTTTGGAGTAGTTTCCAAATCTCCTGGAAATTTGAGATGTCAACTTTCACTTTAAACAGTTAACCAACCCACTCATAAACAGTGTTACATTTAAGACTGGATTCTTCATTGACCTAATGATAATATTCTACGGTCCACCATTGTATCCCATGATTACCTCTGCATTGTATGCATTCTGGACATATTAGTCCCTAACCCTCCACCTTTATTTGCTACTAAGAGAAACCTCCATATGATAAACATAACATATTGATGGGTCAGTTATTGTCTGTGTTGGTAATGTTAAATACCATATTGTCTTGATGGGTATCAAGGTGGATTTTGTATACTTTATAAATTCCTTTGGTGAAGGAAGTCCAAACACCCATCCCCCCTGCCCAATCCATATGGGTCAATTGCGTACGCAGCCCAATGAGTACCTGTACCGGTACTATTGTCAAGATTAATGATACTGGATTCAACTTCATTGTGCTGGTTATTTAATTGATTGCACATGACAACACATATAATGTTTTTAATTTTTAATTTTCCAGCAGCATTAATTAAATCGAAATTTGACATTGGAAGAATTAATTAACTGTTTCCTGGAAGGTTCAGTTCAGACCCCTTCCATTTTTGGAGGGCCGTACCATGAGTGCAAAGTTCCTGGTATTCTCAAACCCTTCTACCTTATTTTAATCCTTTTCCTGTTGCTCTTTTCAGTGCCATTCCAGCAGCTGTTCTGACTGCATCCAATGATGCAGCTTTGGTAACAAATGGTGCATCAGCATCTATTAATATTTGTATACTGTAGCTCCTTGGCATCCGTCCGTCTACGTGAGATGATGGTGTAGCTCCAAAGTCAGCTGTTCCTTCTTTCTGGTTCTCTTTTGAGCATTCTTCCGATTTCTGTCATCCTCAGCTTTGCTAACTCCCAGCTTTAAAGCTAGGCGCCAGATGGGATGGTCATTAGCAAAGCTCTCCCATTTGTTGACATCGGTGTTGGCCGTCTTTATGTCTCTCTTGCAAACGTCTTTGTAGCACAGGCGTGGACGTCCAGTTGGTTGTGTACCTTCTGCTAGTTCCCTATATAATATGTCCTTAGGCATGCGGCCCGGGTCCATTGTCTTGACATGGCCAAGCCAGCGAAGGTGCCTCTCACTGAGAATGGCGAACATGCTGTTGATGTTGGCACGTTCTAGAACCTCTGTGTCCGGTACTTTTTCCTGCCACTTGATGTGCATAATGCGCCGCAGAAATATCAGGTGGAAGCTGTTGAGTTTTCTCTCGTGACTTGTATAGGTGGTCCATGTTTCGCTGCTGTAGAGGAGTGAGCTGAGCACGCAGGCTTGGTAGACACGCAGTTTGGTCTTCTCGGTGAGGTTGGGGTCGTTCTATACCCTCTGGTTAAGTCTGGCCATCACTGCAGCTGCCTTGGCAATCCTACCTTTCACCTCATAATCAATTGAGAGTGAGCTGGCGATGTTGGACCCGAGGTATGTGAAGTTCACGACAACTTCCAAGTTGTATCCATCAATGGTGACAGAGGGACAACTTCCAAGTTGCATCCATCAATGGTGACAGAGGGAGGGGAGTCTGCATCTTCCGCCATGACGTTTGTTTTCTTCAAGCTGATGGTCAGTCCAAATTCCTTGCAAGCATTGGGGAGGTGGCATACCAGCTGCTGCAGTCCATTTTCCATGTGGGATGTCAAGGCTGCATCATCGGCACAAAGCACAGATGAGTACCTTTCTGATTTTAGTCTTAGCACGGAGACTGGCGATGTTGAACAGCTTTCCGTGAGCCCTGGTATTGATGTACACTCCATCGCTACTGCCCTTGAAGGCATACTGGAGAAGCATGTAGAAGAATATGGCGAAGAGAGTCGGCGCAAGCACACAGCCTTGTTTGACTCCGCTGATTACTGGGAAGGCCTCTGATGTTGCGCCATTGAAGCACACTGTGCTGTTCATGTTCTTGTGGAATGACATGATGACAGCAAGTAGACGTGGGGGGCAGCCATTCTTATGCAGGATTCTGAAGAGTCCGCTCTGACTGACCAGGTCAGATGCCTTCGTCAGGTCTATTAAGGCAATGTAGAGGGGGGTGTGCTGCTCATGACACTTCTCCTGCAGCTGACGTAGTGAGAAGATCATGTCTACAGTTGACCTGCCGGGTCAAAATCCACACTGGGACTCTGGGTAGACGCGGGAGGCTAGGATCTGCAAGCACGCCAAGGCAACACAGGCGAAAGCCTTTCCGACAACACTGAGGAGGGAAATGCCCCTGTAGTTGTTGCAGTCGCTACGGTCTCCCTTGTTCTTGTACAAAGTGACGATGTTGGTGTCACGCATGTCCTGTGGAATGTATCCCTGTTCCCAGCAGAGGCAGAGTAGTGTGTGTAGCGGCTGGAGCAGAGCTGGTTTCCCACTCTTGAGGACTTCAGACGGAATGCCGTCGCTCCTAGGAGCCTTCCCACAGGCAAGACAGTCGATGGCTTTTCCAAGCTTTTCCAGGGTGGGCTATGTGTCTAGCTCCTCCATGACAGGCAGCATGTCTGGAATGACATCCAGGGCAGTCTCAGTGACGTTGTTTTGGGTTGCATATAGTTCGAGATAGTGTTCAACCCATCGCTGCAGTTGTTTGATCTGGTCTGTGATGGCTTCACCTGTCTTGGACTTGAGGGGGGCGGTCTTTAAGATGGAGGGGTCTGTCGCCTTCTTGATGCCCTCATACATTCTTCTTGCAACCCCGTTGTCGGCAGCTGTCTGTATACTGTTGCAAAATTTAAGGCAGTCTTCTGGGCATTGTTCCTTGCATTCCGTAGTGCTTGCAATGTTCTTGGGCTAGGTACAGCCTTGTATGCCAGGAGGGCTTTCCTCTTTGCCTCAGTCATGGACTCCATCTCCTCCCAGTTTGCCTCATACCAGTCGGCATTTTTCCGTTGCCTCTTCCCGTAAGCTATGATGGCTGAGTTGTACACAGAGTCACGAAGATGGGCCCACTTGGAGTCAATGGTGTCATAAGGTGTCACTTTGGTGAGAGCTTCTTGCACATTGCTGTTGAACTGCTGTTTTTCTCTGGGTTACATGAACAGCAGGTGTTGATGCGAGGGTGGCCCTTCTTCTTGGCATGGTGCAGCTTCTTGGGTAATATTTGCACCTTACCGACCACAAGGGAATGGTCCATGTCACAGTTTGCACTGTGGTAACTGCGGGTGAGGAGGACACTGGCCAGTTCCGTACGCCTGCTGATGACAAGGTCTATCTGGTGCCAGTGTAGTGAATGTGGGTGTCTCCAAGACACCTGGTGGATCTCCTTGCCTTGGAAGAAAGTGTTGGTCACACATCGGCTGTGAGAGCAGCACATCTCCAGAAGTCTCTGCCCGTTCCCGTTGATCTTGCCCCTTACATAAACGCCAAGACAGACGGACCAGGCCTCATGGTCGGCTTCCACTCTAGCATTGAAGTCTCCTAGCAAGTAAAGGGTTTTGTTTTTTGGAATACTGGATATCTCCTGGTCCAGATCCTATTAAAACTTGTCTTTCTCCTCGTGGGTAAAGAGGAGGGTTGGAGCATACACTCTGAAGATGTGGATATTGACAGCCTGAGGGCAAGGATTATCTCAGTACCTGATGATGTAGGTTCAATGAAGGTAACTAGCATGTTCTTTACAGCAAAGCCTGCACCGTGCTGCCTAGGTTCATTTGAGGGCTTCCCCTGCCAAAAGAACATGTAATTGGTTTCCCTGATGGTGCTGCTGTCAGCCAGTCGGGTCTCCTGGAGACAGCAATGTCGATGTCTGGAGAGTTCTCTGTCAATGACGGCAGTCTTCCATGCATCGTCAATCTGTTGTAGTTCATTGGTCAGTCCAGGACACATGGTCCTAACGTTCCAGGTCGCAAAACAAAGTGCTGGAGTTTTCTTATTTCTTCTTTTAGTTCTTCCTGTTGCGGGGTTTTGTGGCCCACTTGTCGAGATGGTTCTCTAAGCTCCACGCACCCATTGAAGCAGGCTGGTCATGGCGGGAAGCACCTTACTGACTGGGGGCTGCCCAGCTTAAGGCAGGCGGTAGCTGTCCAGTGAGACCTGATGATCTCTCCCACCGTCAGAAGTAACCCCTTGCGCCAAGTTCTACGCCAATCGAGCTTTGGTTTAGAACCGGTAAACTGCTACTTCTCATGTTGTGCCGACGTCATACGACGATGCTGGAGTGTCCTCTCCAGTGGAGCTACGAAGCTTGAGCCGGGTGGTATGGAGAATCAGCTGTTGCCCACGCAGCAGATCCCCCCTCTCCATGCAGCTGGTGGGCCCAAGGGAACGACAAATGTCGATACAGCTTGGCACCAACGGCGTCGCAGGAGTTGCCGGAATGACATTGAGGTCAATGTCATACTGTCTTAGGGACCCCGTCTCCGGATTTTTGTTGGGGTTTACTCCCTTAGCCTTTCACATGAGTGTGTATAGCCACAAGGCATCAGAGGTTTGGAATCAGAGTTTTCCTTCTCCTAGATGAGCTACCATCCAAGTGAGTCCCATCTACCAGAAGCAACTGGTTTTAAGGTGCCACTGGCCTGCCTTCACCCCTTCTCCTGTTGTTTGATAACACGGTCTGCCAGGCTTCAAATCTAAGCCACATGTGAAGGCCAGGAGCTGGAGTTTAGTTGACAGAGGCGATCAGAGACGAAAGCCGTATGGGGGATTTCTGGAGTGGGGCGCTGGTCTCCCACTTCCTCCATGGCAATGTCAACCTTAGACTGCACTGTAGCTACAAGAAGGTTAAATATACCAAATGATTTGGTTATATCTGAAATAGCACCTGCAAAAAGATTAAGTCATATTCCTGTCTTGTCTTTCTTAGCGTCATCAAATGTTTTACGCTGACGTTCATAGCATGTTTTGGTTGAGAGACATGTAATAAATTATATCAGCAGAGAGGGCGAGACCACAAATAAATATCATGGCATGAAAATTCGTATGCATACTTTTTCCCCAGAGCAGTTGAACATCTTGTTGCTGTTACTGAAAGGATAGTCATATCAACATGGGGAAGAGGCCTTGGAAGGGGCGACCTGACAAAAAAGCGCAAAAGAAAAAAAGTACTGACAAATGAGTGCAACACAAAAGAGCTCAAAACAAAAAAACTGCTGACAAAAGAGCGCGGATTGAATTATACTAACAAGTAGAGTAGAGATCAAATAGCTATACTGAGAAGTTTTCAGTTGGTAGAAGTCTTAATTAGAAAATAAAGAAAACGTTATTGAGCAAAAGAAAGATGTTTGCAACTGTATATCAACTATATCAAGTATAAGAAGGGTAAGATAGTGCTATTGGTCTCCGGTTACAGATATTGAAAAGATAAAGAAAAAAAGACGGAAGTACATCATGGAGATGCTGCAGAAAAGAAAAATGTCATGGAAGAATTCAAATGGTTAATGATGATATTCTCTCAACATCGGAACACAATCATGCTTCGGATCAAGAAAAAAATGAAGCATCGAAAGTCGTATCAGCCATGCATAAAAGAGCACTGAAAGAAGTCGAAGAACCAAGACAAAAAATACAGCAAGCTCGAAGTGGAATATCTTTGGCAGTTGCACTTCATCTACGAGCCTACACAGCATCGCAACGCACAATTGAACATCCAAGAAAAAAGAACCAACTTCCATATTCAAAGCCTCATACTGTTGCAGAGATATCTATTCCTGAAACTCTTCAAATGACAACATGAGGAATACAGTTTGTCTTATAGGATTCAGGAGTTGATGACGAGAACCAAATTCTGATGTTCAGAACTGCAGTAAATATCAATCTTCTAGAGCAAAATGGGCATTGGTTTGTCGATGGAACTTTTAAAGTTGCACCCGTTATTTTTTTTTCCAACTGTTTACAATCCATGCACTGATTGATACCTTTGGTATATTGTCTCATAAAAGACAAAGCAGAAAATACATACACTCAAGTTTTTGAGAAGATTAAAGAACTTAAACCTTCTCTAAATGCACAGAGCATTATGTCCAATTTCAAGAAAGCTACATGTAATGCGATTCAACATCTGCTTCCTGAAGCAAGAATTGTTGGTTGTCTCTTCCACCGAAGTCAATGCCTCTGGAGAAAGGTTCAAGAATTGGGTCTAGGGCAACTGTTACAGGATAACGAGGACATCCGCATGGCAGTAAAGATGATGCTTGCCTTGAGTTTTGTCCCATCAAATGACGCTGTTGATTCATTTGAGGAATTCATGCAAGCTTTGTCCTAATGAAATTATGCTACTCACAGATTATTGGGCAGATACATTGGATGATGTAGAAGAAACCGAAGAGCTAGTCCTCATTTCACTGTAGACATATGATATTTAAATGGTCGTATCAACGACAATCTCCCACATACAAACAACTCGGCTTGGCATCGTGCATTCCAAAAAATCGTCGACTGCAATCATCCTTGGGTTTTTCAGCTTATAAAAAAATTCCGTTTTGAACAAGATCATATTGAAATTGAAATTGAAAGGCATCTATCTGGTGTAAATCAACCGGAAGCTTCCAAGGCAAAGTATGTACAGTTGAACAGAAGATTGCAGGCCGTTGTTTCATCTTATGCGAACACTGCTTATTGATGGACTATCTGTGATGCATTGACCATAATCTTGAACTGTAACTGTCATTTTAATTAAATCCTTTCAAGTCAGTTTAAGTTATGATTATATTTTAGTTAAACATTTACCAAATTTATACAGAAGTGATTTCTAATTTAAATTTTAATACACTTCATTTTAAGCATCGAAGACTTTCAATTACTAATATTAGTTGCACTATTTTGTCTTGCGCTCTATCGTCAGTCCTCTTTTTGGGTTGAGCTATTTTGTGTTGCCCTCATTTGTCAGCGCTCTTTTATTGGCGCTTATTTGTCGTGTGCTGGGATGCCCTTGGGAGGATGTTATTATTTGACTAAAATATTTCTTATGTTGGCATTTGCTTATAAATGAAAATAGTGCCAATCTGATGTTTATTATGGCTGCTGTAACAATAATTTTAGAAATCTCTTTCTAAACTGAGTCATATTGTCATGGGTTTTCACCCGAATAGTTTGTATTGTGTCAAGTTGGTTCAAAATGAAAATGATCTCTAACATCCTGCTACAGCTGCTGTCCCGCAGATCTTGTTTGATATTTCTCCTGAATGAAGTCCTAATTACTGTAAACATGTTAACAGCAAAATTGTATTAATGCTACTCTTCCTAAATGGAAAGCTAAGTCAACAAGAAAACTAAATATGATATCTGGTTGCTATTAAAAATGGGTTTGTTACACGACAACTACTTTTGGTCTTTACAAGCTATTAAATACAATTTGTGATGTTTTGAAATGCAGTATGATCACCACAAATACATCTATACAATCTTAGTGCTACTCCTCCAAGACAGTTATTGTTGTTGTTCTTGTAGGGTTTAATGCCATTTTTCAGCACAAGATAGGCTATATATGGTGTTCAGTATTAATGGTGGAGGAAGAACCCAGTAAACCACTGGAAAGAAACACCGACCCATGAGAAGCTACTGGCAAGCTTTCGCACATACCCACGTTGGTTGAATCCAAGATTTAAACTCACGCAATGTAATGTGAGATGGCAGTGATCCCTAATGGAGAGCGGTTTAGACCGCTTGTCCACTCATGGCACCCCTCCAAGATAGAAAGTGAAATCACTATAGAGTTTTCAAAAAAGACTTTTTTTTTTAATGTCCAGTTCGTACTAAAGGAAAATGGTCCTAATGTGGCTTTTAGTAAGGTAGCAGCAGAGAGGGTGAACAGACCACGTTTTCAAGCAAAATTAAGGCTTACAGATCATGTTTTCGAGCAAAATATGGCCTACAGATCATGTTTTCAAGCAAAATATAAGACTTCCAACAAAATCTCATTTAACCAAAAAAAAAGTCTCCATTTTGCAAAAACGGAGATTTTACGATTTTTTAATCAATTTTGCTCGCAACGATGTGGTCATCCACCCTCTCTGCTGCTAAAGTTTTCAGTTCTGGTTAACAAAAAATAAGAAATGATTTTAACCGAATATTTGATCAAGTCCGATACGATATCGTGTCCGAGGATCATGTAGATTTATTGTTGCAAATCCGTGCGGAGTCGACTGAGCATGACTAAAGAAATCTCGAAATTGATTGAAGTCCATATCAGAGCACCATGTCTGCCAAATATTTCTAAGAGTATGAGTATCAACTCCGTTGAATACAGACAATAAATTGCAGTTATCTCTGATCACTTTTGGAACCTGAGTGTAGCGTTGAGTGACATATATCACGTCTGTGTTTTTATGCCTGCCTCTGGAAAAGATCCTAGCAGGATTTTTTTGTTTATCCAACATTATATCGTCGTATACGACTAAATTGTTAATATCTCCATCAATATCATCAATACTCGGTGCTTCATCGATATCGGTTATAAACTCAATAATACCCTCTCCGGATTTTTCTACCGCGCTGTCGTTAAAATCTTTTAACACTTCATAACAACGCTGATCATCTACACTAGGAGCAATTAAATACAACTTATCCCACTTCATCCATCTCATTATTAAATTGAGTAACAATTGCGTTTTACCGGATCCAGATGGCCCGATTATAATCATCCGGATAGAGTTTGGTAGCGCTGCATGATGCTTAACTGGTTCTCTTGTTTTAGTCGCTGAAAAATCAATTATATCCATATCTCTATACATAAATTATGGATCTATATTGTATGAAGTGTAACACGCGTACTAGCACAAATGATGTGACGACGGTTACAACTAAAAATAACAGATCAGCACTTACTGGTAGATGTGCAACATGTGGTATTAAAAAATTTAGATTTGTTTCTACAAAATCAAAGATTTTACAATTCGGAGATGTTTTAAAAAAAAACGAGGAGGTGATATCGCAGCCAAATTGGCAAAGCTCCCTGGAACCCCATGGGCAAAGTACCCCGGAGAAAAACACCTTCCGGGATATAGCTACTGTGGACCGGGAACAAGACTTGATATCAGACTCAATAATCAAAATCAACCCAACCCCGGTGAAGAACCAATAAACGCCATTGATAAGGCCTGTCACCTTCATGATGTTGCTTATAAAAGCAGCAATCTGCAACACAGACATCTCGCGGATGTGAAATTAATTCATGCGTTAAATGCTATTCCTGATAAATCCTTCAAAGAAAAATTGGCTTCATTTTTGATAAAATCGGCTATGAAAAGTAAATTGATGTTAGGTGCCGGTAATTAATAATATGGAATCAATTTATTATTCCCCAAGAGGATACTGGAGGGGTAAATCAGCAGTCCATAAACTCGCTAGCGCTGCAAAAGTGAAAAACACCACTGCGGCTCATTGGTTATCCAAACAGGCACTATGGCAAATTTTTCTACCACCGCCTAAACAAATTCAATTCTCGCATTTTGATGTGACCGCTCCTAATGAAGTTCATCAGGCTGATATATTATTTCTGCCACATGATCGTGGTTACAAATACGCTTTAACCGTAGTTGATATTGCAAGTCGATACAAAGAAGCAGAACCGTTAAAAACAAAATCAGCCACTGAAGTTGCTTCTGCATTTGAGAGGATTTATCGACGAGGTCCTCTGCACTAGCCAAATCTATTGCAGGTTGATCCTGGCAAGGAATTTCAGGGTGCAGTGTTATCTACAATGAAACATCATAATGTCACCATACGACGAGGGCATACTGCGCTACATCGCGATCAGGCCATTGTAGAACGATTTAATCGGACGATTGCTGAGCGGTTATTTGGATATCAATACGCAAAAGAATTCATTCAAGAAAAGCGATCCCGTGAATGGGTTAAAAGATTACCATCTGTGATTACTGCACTGAATAACGAGATTACTAGAACAATCAACATAAAACCTATCAACGCTATTAAAAAGAAGTCTATACCCGTACAACCACAAAAAGATTTCAAAGAACCAATTCTTGGTAGTAATGTCATTGTGAGGTACTTATACGAACCAGGAGAGCTTGAGGGTGGCAGAAAAAGAGCTACTGATCCTATTTGGAGTGTTACTGCACACAAGATATCTAGTATAACACGATCTACGGGTAGACCTCCAGTCTATAAACTGGATTCAACTGCCCCTCAACGAGGATTTATTAGACAACAACTACAGGTAATTCCTGACGATACTCAATTACCACCGCATGGTCTTAACTAGCGCCGTTGCGTCTATTGCACTCAAGACAAGTCAACATCACATTGTTTCTGACATGACCGAGACTGTTATTTTTTCGGTCTACTTTAAATTGGCGAGGATCCTTATCCGAATACTTCCAACGCATTATACAATTGCAACTCGCGCAGTGATTATTCTGTTGTTGTTTCAGCGTAATTATTAATTTAGCATCAATATCAAATTCTCGTTGTTTTTTTTTGTCCTGTTGTTTGTAACCGGAGAGTTTTTTATTAATGATGCTAACATCAATATCACTTATTGTTGTGTCATTATCGTCACCAATGATTTCATCATCGAAAACAATTCTTCGAAGTTGATTTATTTTTCGCACTCTGGATACTGCGAGATAGACTAAATTCGACCATTCGATGTGATTATCCACCATCCAAACAAATGTATCCGATATAGTCAATCCCTGTGAAGGGTGTATTGTTGCTGCGTATCCTAGCGTCCACGGGGATTTATTAGCACGCAATGCATTTTCGACGACGCTGATATCAACCAGCACAATATCATTTAATACGAGAATTTGTTTTTTACTCTGTCCTGGAATATCAACTTCAGTGTTCTGTTTTCGTGTATCCGATGGCCTATAACAAAGGGGTACTGGAAGCGTTGCAAATTTTTCTTTATGCAATTCAAATAACTTCATCTGAAGTGTGTCCCTGACTATTTTTCTACTTGCAATTATCAAATCATTTGGTCTCCATGTTTCCCAGAAATCATTCATTGGAGTTTCTGAAATCACTTCACGCGCTATTTCGCATTGGATTCTATCCGGTTGTAATCTAATTAGCGCTTTGAATTCTCGTAATCGTTCATCAAGTGATCTATAATCAGTATCAATTTCTTCATAATAGTCTACAAAACCCCTTAGCCATTCATGTGGAGATGCACCGACAAATGGTGGTGGTTGGCCGTAATCACCGCACATGACGACTTTTGTGTTTTTATTTAACAACCACTCGAGAAATGTTTGTAGTACATCTAATGACACTGTGCATATTTCATCCCAGATTATGATTTCAGGAATGAATTTATCACCCATACGCTCAGGAGTCCATTTGTCACCCTTCCATCGAAAGAAACTATGGTAGGTACAGGCATTTACCCCTCGCTGTATCATCTCTCTGGCGAGTCTGTGAGTCGGTGTTAGAACAATCATGGTTGACCGACGAAATAATTCAATTGCACGAGTTGTCTTTCCTGACCCACCACAACCGTTTAAATAAATTGTCTTGTATCTACATACTGGATCAGATACCGGTGGTGCATTAGAAAATTCTGATTGAATTTCAATACGGTTATAACAAAGATATTTATCATCCATGGCAACGTCTGCGGATTCACAATACTCATGTAGCATCTCCTTTTTAAATCGCCAACGCCCCCAATTTTCTTCGGGATCTGTGAATTTAGCTACAGCTGATTTGTATTTATTGTGTATATACATCGAATCAGTGGCCACTCTAACGTCGGTATTAGGAAATCTATTTATCATCGAAAATAGATTAATAGAAGCATAGGCTAGCATTGAACTTATCAAATGTGTGTACTGGGAATTATATCCATCACAGTAGGTAACAACCGTACCCATTTTCTCACCATTGGATAGAAAAGCATCCTTACGGGATACAAGTTTTCCCTGTTTCATTAAATCCGCTACAATAAAATCGTATTCAGCGACGTCTATGATCAACCGCGAAGAATATTTTGCGTTGTCGTATCGCCCACCCTGGGTAAATTTACCGATTATTCTTCGTCCGAGATATTTTGCTTGTTCTTTTTTACTTTCAAATAACTTCTTAGACCAATTCATGATTTGTTCTTCATTAAAATCAGGGAATTGTTTTCGCTGTTCGCTGATTATTCTATCTAGATCGGGTTGTGGTAGCCAAACTTCTTTCTGAGCTCGATAGGATATAATCGCTTCACTGACAATCAACGATATTAGCATACCACAATCGATCATATATCGTAGTAACACTATTGGCATCCAGGCCTTTTCAGATAGGTGTCTACCGAGCCAAACATAACTACACGGATGTAATCCTGACGCTAATTCAAATGATATCACACGAGCGAATCCGGTTAAATCAAAATCAGGCAATGGTCCATTAATCGCAACACGAGTCATTTCATGCGTGGGGTGTCCAAATCGTTTGAAGTACTCAGCACATTCCCCATACCCGAGAAAACTTCCGGGATAACACGCGGATATATCAATTGAAATCATACCATCACGTGAGTATTTCGTATTCCACAGTCCTCCATGACCGAATTTGACGCAGCTCGATTTAACATCCTCGAGAAAATCACTTCGTGTTGGACGCCATGAGTTTTTTTCTCTTGCGAAGTGAGCTACCACTGATGGAATAGTAAAACTATCCGTGAGTAGTTTTTCATGGGAATTCTCCGGTGAAAAATCACTAGCGATTTTTCTCATTCTGTTATCTAATTCTTCAACGCGATATAATTCACCATTTGGTCTTACAAATTGATCAAATCCTATTTCGGGATCTTCATCACTTCTAAGTAACCACACTGACACAGGATCATCTTTACACAACGCATGAATAGCATCGAATAATCTCTCTTCATAGAAAACATCTCCGACGAATTCCCGGGGGATATATCTCACGGTTCGTTCTCGTGGAAATACTGTTACTGCAGGTGTCCACGCGTGTTTGTTATGATCAATAATCTGTATTGGAGCTCCTCGCGATTGATATTTCGGTTCGTATAATACTTATCCGGTTATTGTCGTTACTGATATTGGGAATTTTAATGATGCTTCTAATTTAGCTATATCAGAAATCTTTGCACCGTGCTGTTTTACCGTTAATTCCCACTCGGTTATTTTCCTACGTCGCAGATCAGTTAGTTTATTTCCTCGGGATGCATTTGTGAAGTGTTCTATTATTCGTTCTGCTACACAATTAAGCCCTGACGAATATTTCATGGGTGCTAGTTTTGCAATATCGGGTTTATCATTTAACGGATATATCCCATAAACCATTGCTGTTACGGGATAAGATCTTTCGTAGTATGGTTTGTCAATGCCGGTTAGAATTCCTGGTTTGGAATCTCTACTCACAATGACAGCTTTTTTATTCTTGAGAATTGGTTCAAATTTATCCCTAATAATCCATTTGCCATCGACTTCGATAATGAATTTGATTCGGAAAAAATGCCGTTTTTCCCCAACACGTGAAATTATCACTGCTGCTTTTTCATCAGTCATGGTAGCGTCAACAACACCATCAATTCGAAATGTTGACCAACAATAAGATGCTCCATCACGCTTAAATTCATTAAAACAGTCTCTGATTTTACTAATCATGGCTTTATCAAGAATTGTATTCTTTGGTGTATTAGAAACTATATCGAGATTGAATTGAGCATCCTTCCAGGGTAATCTCTTGGACGTTTTTTTTGGTTTATCGAGATTAAATTTAGGACTAATTTTTAATAATCTCTTAAACTCTTTCATGTTTCCGTCTCTTGGACGTTTTTTGGGTTTATCGAGATTAAATCTAGGATTGATTTTCAATAATCTCTTGTTACGTTTTTTGGGTTTATCGAGATTAAATCTAGGATTGATTTTCAATAATCTCTTAAACTCTTTCATATTTCCGTCTATTGGACGTTTGTTACGTTTTTTGGGTTTATCGAGATTAAATTTAGGACTAATTTTTAATAATCTCTTAAACTCTTTCATATTTCCGTCTATTGGACGTTTGTTACGTTTTTTGGGTTTATCGAGATTAAATTTAGGACTAATTTTTAATAATCTCTTAAACTCTTTCATGTTTCCGTCTCTTGGACGTTTTTTGGGTCTATCGATATTAAATTTAGGACTAATTTTTAATAATCTTTTAAACTCTTTCATGTTTCCGTCTCTTGGACGTTTTTTGGGTCTATCGATATTAAATTTAGGACTAATTTTTAATAATCTTTTAAACTCCTTATCAGCATTGAATTCAGCATTTTTCGAAGGCGTTCTCCTTAATTCCTTCATGCTATAATTAAAACAAGCATTTAAATGAAGAATTTATATATAATGAATCACTGCAAGTGGCTTATGATTGGATCAATAACCCCGTGTAACAAATCATGCAGAAATGAGTTCTGTGGGTATCATATGCAAAGCTTTCGTCGTGGAAGCCTTGGTCCGTTACCCTGTATTCTATGTGGGGTTGGGGTTAGGGGAAAATCTCAGTTGTGTCTTAATTGCGGTGGTAAGCGATACAGGGAGTTGAAGCGTTATTATGATAAAAGAATAAAAAATGGACAATCAATCAGAAATTTTGACCCTGAAAAGGTCCTTGACCCTGACAACATCAAGGATAAAATCATAAGAACTCATCAAGACTACATCGAAAGATTCATTATTGAACCAAACAATGAATTAGACAAACAATAGTATTATGTATACGAATGAACCAAGAATTCAGACCACACCCTGTGATCACAAATTATGAAGCATCCAGTGATGGTGTTGTAAGAAATCGCAGACTGAAGAAATCAGTTGGTTCTGATAATGGTATGGGGTATTTGAAGTTTGGCGCTGGAAAGAAATTTTATCTCAATCATCGTTTCGTATTTGAATGCTTTTATGGATTGATCGAGGATGATTTTGTTATTGATCATATCGATTCTAATCCAAAGAACAATTCTTTATCAAATCTGCAGGCTATCACACAAAGTGAGAATACCAAACGAGGAGAGACTGGAAAATGCTCAAAAAAAGCGAGACCAGTAAAATCTTTGAATACAATAACTAACGAAGAAAAAATATTTCAATCAATATATGAAGCCGGCAAGTATTTCGATATTTGTAGAGCCTCAGTACGAAAAGTTGCAGAGGGAATAACCAAGACGGCGATTTCAAAAGGGACTGGACATAAAATTCGATTTAGTTACGTCTAATGCGTCATATTTTTCATTTAGAAATATATCATTATTATAGAATAATGAATTCTGAAAACATGAATAGCATTTTATCCGAGATTTCAAAATTGAAAAGTTGGGATATTGAACTATCAGATGGGTTAAATCCTGATCAAATCATGTCTGATTTTCAGGATATTGAATACGGAGTTAACAACAATAAATATATGCTACCAAAGAAGTATGCGCTCATCAAGAGAATTCAGAATTCTATTCGGGACTCTCTCGCATTTTCCAGTGACGTAAGTGTGTTCGCTCCGTTGTATACCATCGTAGAACGAATACGAAAAGAATTGGGGTACGAATACGAATTGAAAAAGGAGGTTAATTCTAAAGTTAGAAATCTACGGGCGTTAATTCAAGAAAATGAACAATTTTGATTGACCGACCATTTATCATTATTTGATTGACCGACCATTTATCATTATTTGATTACCCGACCATTAATCATTTTTTTTAGCCGACCCTCAAGGGATGTCAAAAATCATCCGACATGTCAAAAAAGTGGGGAAACTATCAGTATTAATTATTTTTATATACAATTTTGATAGTTTCCCCATCATTGATAGAGCTGTTAAAACACTTCCATGACCATCCGATGGTGTTAGGTCGGGATTGAAAAATTGTTTTGCAATTGAAACATTGTTTCTGATTTCAAATAATGGTCAATGAAGCATTAACAACCCGATTGGCTCGTGAACGACTGGATGCAATTAAGAGATTTGTACCAATTCGTGACTCTGTACGGAATAAACTACAACAACGACAGAGTCTTCAGACTGATTTTGCTGCGGGATCTGAAGAATTGTTTAAACCAGTAACAACAGCAACGAAGGGAGTAGAGCGCGCTATACTGGGAGATGGTCCCGAGACGGGAAAATCTGTTATTGGTGAACTCGAAAAAATAGCAGCGAAAACTGAACAAACAGAACAGGCCGTACAAAAAATAGAATCAAAAAGAACAGTAGATGATTTACTCATGAGATTTAACGAAGAAGGGTTAGCAGAAATTGATAAGACTGATCCAGCAGAAATTCCTGCGCTTGTTGTTACGTCCTATGAAAACAGAAAAAAATGGTTGAAACCAGAACATCATAAATATGTTAGAAATATAACTCACTGGGCTGATATATTCTATAAAATCAAAACTGAAAAAGGTCTGATTAAGAAAAATAGTGCATCATACATTGAATATATCAATGCGGTGGGTACAGTGTATAATCAATACGAAGAGTTTAAACAACAACAAAAACCGCAAAAAACGCAAAGGCGGCGACAGCAACCTGCAAAGAAAATATCTTTTTCACCTAAAAAACAACAAATACCACGTGATGATGATGTTCTTGATTTTTTACAAGAAACGGATTTAGAAAAACAGGATGAAGCAACTGGTTATAGCGGAAGTGGATTGCAATATTCCAGTGAAAATCCAAGGATTTCATGTCCTGATAGTGTTCTCAGTGATATATCACGGTTAGAAGTTCTCATCGGAGGGAAACGAGCCGGGAATAACTCACCGGAAATAATTAATGAAGCAGCTGATATCTGTAGACGATTATTTCAGGGTGGTATCATGGATATCAGCACATATCGAGATTTCATTGGCGAGTTAGCAAATGGGTATCACAGTGACTGAATAAAAACGCTAGCGTTTCCAATTGATAAATTGTTTTACAATTGAAAAATTGTTTCTGATTTCAAATAATGATCATACACTACAATCATGATAAACCAACCCCCGTCTACGTAGTTAATTCACGGTTTCCAGTTTATAGAGCATACTACGGAGATGGTTTAGGTAATACCATTGCAGGGTTATTTGCGAGAATGGCTCCAAAAGTGATGCCGTTGGCTAAACAATTAGGAATGAAAGCAATTGATGTTATTCGTGATAAGGGTATTGGTGCTGTTGGAGATCTTGCTGGAAAAGCGTTTTCAACTGCGAAGAATAAAATAACATCATTAGTGAGACGTAAAAAGAAACCGTTACCGTCTACAGCAGAAATGCCTGCGAGTGTTAGTAGAATTATAAATAACGCAGTAGATGAAAAATTAGCGTCGATGGCTTTAACCCCCGACCAAAGCAATATTGCAAATATGATAGCAGGAAGCGGCTTTAAAAAACTACGTCGATGAAATCCTACGGATTTTTACGCTAGCGTTTTTCACGATGAAAATGGAAAATCGCGATTTAGACTCTGATAAATAGAATAAAATGTTCAAACAGTCACCTGATCCAGCGTTTGATATAGACGCCCCAGTTCGCAAGGATGATTCTGTACGCGATTATCAATACTATGCCTATCATGCCATAGACTCAAATAGTCGAGCAAGAATCGATCTTCAAGTCCATGATACCAGTAAATACTTTTTGCCCTGTGAAGCGTTTATTGAAGTAGAAGGAGAACATGTAACAGCTCATGATACTCCTGCTGTACCAGCACCGTATCCAGCTGGTACTCAAGTCGGGTTTGTCAATAATGGTATCATGGCGCTATTTGAGAGTGCTAGATATCTCATTGATGGAAAAGAAATTGAGTCAATAGATCGTGATGTTGATGTGGCTACAACAATAATCGGGTTAGCGAGATATTCTGACGATTATACAAGATCAGCAGGACCTTCTATGATGTTTGCAAAAGATGGTAAAAATACCGCTGGAGGAAATCAATTTGTTGTAAGACGACCAAAGAATAATGCTGGTACCGCTAATATTGTTGCCACGGATATGATTATAAACAACGATCCTAACTACAATCTAGGAGCTGCAACACGTATTTCAATGTTGCAAGGAGCGCGTAAATCATTTTCATGCGCGATTCCACTGCATCATATATTTGGATTCTGTAGAAACGTCCGAAAAGTTATCTACGGGGCGAAGCATACAGTATCGCTTGTACGAAAGAGTGATGATAGTGACGCAATCTGGAGGATTCCAGCAGACAATGCAAATCCAAATGCTGATGCCGGTAAAGTCAATTTAACAAAAATATCATTGTGGATGCCAGTGTTGACTCCAGCAATCACCGCAGAAGAACGATTACTATCATTTATGGACCAAGGAGGAAAGTCGTTGTTGAGTTGGCTAACCGTGAGTACAGATGTGAAGCAATCAAATATCAACGGGTTATTCACTTGGAACCTAGCATCAAAACAAGGCGTTTCTGCGCCACGTCATATATTTATTGCGTTACAAGATAACGCACGAGTTGGCGATCAACGTTTCAGTCATATGATATTTGATCAATTAGGTGTGAAAGACGTCTCACTGAGAATAAACGGCCAACAGGAACCATCTGAGGATATACAACTTAATTACACAGAAAATCATATTGCACGAGTTTATCATCGTCTGTTGTCATTTATGGCACGCGATCAAAATGTGGATACTGGTTTGCAAATATCACAATATGATTTTAAAAATCTGTATCCGATCTAGTACTTCTCACTGGAACATCTCGATTTGATGAGACAATCTGTTGTTGATATACATTTTAGAGCTAATGTGACTCGTGGTGCTATTGCTGATTATAGAGCGGTTGCTGTCATTCTCAGTGATAAATCAATGCTACTTGAAGGTGTTGGTGGAAGAATGAGAGTGGTAGATGCACCAGTGGAAAACATGTAATTGAAATTGTAAACGATTTAGAATCAATCAATTATGTATAATGTCATATAGTGTTATTAATGTTGCGTTAACTCCCGGTCAATTAAAAAAATTGCAATCGGAATCAGCTAAAAAATGTGGAACCACAATCACGTTGAAACCCAACCAAATGACTGGTGGTGCAAATAAACTATCGCTGACAACTCGTCAGGTGAAACATTTCAATGATGCACTAGTAGCAAAAAAGGGTGTCCAGATTACTCTCTCTGCGGCTGCTATCAAAAATATGATTAAAACAGGCGGTATATTTCCGTTGTTAGCTGCGATTCCAGCATTGATTGCAGCAGCAGCCCCAGCGGTGGCTAAAGCAGCGGCGTTAGGAGCCGTTGGTACTGCAGCAGGAATGGCACTAAAGAAGGCAACTGGGAAAGGATATTAAAAAAAGGGAAAGGGTCTAAGACTACCAGGAACCCCGTATTCGTGGTACAGCGGAAAGGGTCTAAGACTAGGACCGGTTTATTAATTGGAGAGTCTATGATGGTTCCCATGTCCAATTTTGATTTACTCGATGCTGCTAAAAAACTTGCGATTAAAAACTTCAGAGGTGTCTTTATGAAAGATCAATTACCACATCAACCAAACAGCGTTGAAACCGGAATCATTAATTTAGATAACAGCACCGGACCTGGAACTCACTGGGTTGCATACGCTATTGATCCACGTGGGATTGTCTATTTTGATTCATATGGATTAGCCCCACCAAAAGAGTTTATGCGTTATATAAAAACCCTTCCAATGAAGACTTGGTATTCTACGCTACCAACACAAACGATGATTGACCCACCAATATGTGGCAGCGAAGTATTAAATGTCCTTAACGCTATTTCTAACTCCTTGAGTAACCCAAGCGGAAAACCACCACATGTTGTCGTGAATGAATACACTAGTAATCGCTGGAGAAAATCGAAGATTTTTCAACGAAGTCGTCAAAAACGATTTTAGAGAGAGAAAAAGTTTTACAATAACATGATTGATATTTGGGGGAGATCTTTGAAACCCAAACCCGATGACACTGCAACCGGTGATGTAAAAAAACTAATCAAAGATGAAATAGCTGAGACGTTAAATTTAGCAAGTGTTGACCCGAACGAAATAGTTGTATTTCAGGACAAACAGGGTAAATTGAAAAGCAGTGATGTGTCATTGAATGACATTTTAACACGGCAGCGCGACGCCGCTGAAAACTCTATTGCGCTATATTCCAATGACGGACGACTTAAACCAGGCGCACTTGTGTCTATAATCACCGACGCGATTGCTACCCACGGCCGTGATCTGGATGATCATATACGAGGTCATAATAGTTTTCGCAAAAATGTCGTACATAAATTCTTTGGAACCCCGCTTCTCGTTGGCATGACTCTCGCTGAAATCAAAAACTATCTATCGCTATTCTTTTTTAACAAGGACGCAGGAAGGATGATGAATGAAAATGAAATCAAGGCAAATTATCTCGATATTTACAATGATATTTCTAAAATAATAGAAAATCTTGAGCGGGTACAAAAACCCATTAACGACGTCATTGTTAGGTTTTTTGGATCCCCACCTGTGGCAGACTCGACTCTCGCTGAAATCAGCGAGTTTATTATCAGGCATACTCACAATTCCTACGTCGCTAATAATTTCTTTGGTGTCCCCGCTACATCTACGATGACTCTCAACGATATTATTAGGTTTATGGTGAAACAAACAACACTTAATACCATCGTGGATAAATTCTTGGGGAGAACACGTGAATCTGAAACAACATCGTTGACAGGCCCGACCCTCGCTGAAATTAAAAGCGCTATTGACGAACAAAAGCTCACCAGCGACGTCGTCGATAAGTTTTTTGGAATCTCACTTATAGTTGACACGACTCTCGCTGAAATTAAAAAAGCTATTGACGAACAAAAGCTCACCAGCGAAATTGTTAATAAGTTCTTTGAGGACAGTAAACCCCAAGATATCACGACAAAATTTTCTAACATCGACTGGCATATTAAAAACCAAGCACGGCTTGGAATCGAAAACCTTCTGGTTTCATTCTTTTTTAGCAAGAGAGATAGGAGGATGATGGTTTCTACCGAAATGAATGCAAATTATCTCGAAATGTATAATGATATTCTTAAACTAAAAGAAACCTTTGAAAAGGTAAAGATTCCGCATCCACACGGAAGCATTGAAAATATCGTGTATACGGTTGATTATGGGACCTTTGATTGGGTAAAAGAATCTAGTGTTAGATTGGCAATCGATATCGGGGAGTTGTCCAGTGGTATCTACAGGATGACGTTAGTCTCTACCAAGCAATTTGATATCATCGTGAAGGGTAAAACCTACTTTGGTGGCACCGCGACGGTAATTATCAATGGTAAAGAAGAATTTGAGATTGTCGCGGTTGATAGTACAATTAGATCAACAATACACTGGTGTTTAGAATTTGTAAGTGAAATAGCACCCATCCTGATCTACTTCCCGGACGATGGTGAATAATTGAAAACACTATCATATTTAAAATAGATGACAATGATTTCATCGTCGCAATATCGATTCGATACCGTAAAAGATTTTTCCGCGAACATAAAATTACTTTCTGAGCGCTATCGTGAAAAAATAAAGAAATATCGCCATCGATGAGACGAAAAACTTCATCGAAGCCATCAAAAATGATTTTTCGAGGATGATAACAATCGTTATCAGCTACTGATAAAAATTTAATTAGGGTTTCAGCAACCTGGTATGTGGAATTCGTAGCGGATTTAAGTAAATAACTAAATTGAAAGGAAAATCCTTCGGATTTCACAATTGAAAACGCTAGCGTTTTTAAAATAAAAATGATTTCATCAACGCAATGTCGCTATTATCAGGTCAGAGAATTTCAGACTAGACTCAAAACCCTCACTGAGGAGTATCAAATAAAAATGAAAAAATACCGACGAAGAATCACCGCAATTGATGTTATTGTGTACTCGGTGTCAAGCGTTCTCACTGGCGCCGGAATACTACTTGCATCGGTTATAATGATTGCTCCGGTTGTAGTTCCAATTTGCATTTTTGCGGTGGCTACAATCGCGGGTATATCAACCGGGATAGCAAAAAAGATATCATCATGCAGCCAGAGTAAACTGCAGGATTACTTAATTCAATTTCATATTGTATCAACCGCATACTCGCAATTATCATTGATGATATCATCGTCACTCGATAATACGATTATATCAGATAGTGAATTCTCAGCGATGGTCAGTATTTTTGATTCCGCGATATCAAAATTAGAGAGACAACATGAATATAATAACAATGACAACACCGATGGAATTAGAAAACACGAACCCAAAAACCAAAATGATCTCAATAACCTCAACCATACCAGATTGTGAGTTCTCAGTGACGGTCAGTATTTACGTTTCCGCGATGTCAAAATTAGAGCGACAACAACAGTATAGCAACGATGACAACACCGATGGAATTACTTCAACGTGTAGTGGAGAACACGAACCCAGTACAAACGAGCATGATATCAATTACATCAACGAAACCCGAGTTTAGTGTGAATTTCCCTAGCCCAGTCCCCGTGAAGGAGATAGCGCTAGCAAAACTACGAGTGTATCACAGTTGGCCTAATATCAGATCAAAATCATTTGGTGGTCAACAACCCAATAATTCTTTAGTGTTTGCAAATAAGAATAAAGACGACGGTACCCCAGACTGGAACGTTGTTTCGATACCAACAGGGTCATACCAAATCGAACAAATCAATAATGAGTTCGCGCGTAGAATAAAATCGATTACTGGAACAGAATCGAAAATCGCTATAACAGTTCATGAGCCGACGCTATCATCCGCTATTGAGATAATCACAGAAGGCCACGTCGTAGATATCTATCAGAGTTCTATTAGAACCGTATTAGGATGGCCTGAAAAACCACCGGAAAAATCCACCACCGACTTAACCACGGACGTACAATCATATCATGAAATCAATCCCAGTTATCGAGATGATTTATCTGATATAAGAAAAGAAAAAATCGGCGATAGATTTATATTCACCAACAAAGACACATTGCAATGGGATTTTATCATTAAAAGAACAGCCCACCCATCTGTTACTATTTCATTTACGCTAACTGACGTCACTGGTTATTTTAATGAGATTAAACAATTAAATGAAACACAACTAGAACAACTACGGCAAACAAAATCGCGAAAACACGTTGATATAATAAATCAGCTTATATCGGACATGAAATATATCAATGAACGAATTATTCAAACAATAATTCATGACAACAGCGACAATAAACAACGATTCCTAACCGATTACAATATCACAGAAGACAATCTGCGTAATTTCAAGTTTCCCGGATACAACGCTGATGAACTAACAAAAATTGTTAAAACCGATATCAAGGCGCAACAAAAACTAGATTCAACTGTCCTCCTCAAATATAATAATGATCCAGATGGTGGTGGTAGGCATATTGCACCGCACAATGTCAATATTTCAGCGGTGATTGCTCTCAATTTAGTATGTGATGTAATTGAAGGAAGCTATCAAATTAATCTAGAACAATCAAATCAAGCTCAGCAGGGATATATTCTTTATTCGTTTGCACCAACAGCTCCTCCAGGATTCCTAATTATTGAAAACCCAATTAATCCTGTCTACATGCGATGCCATAATAATTCGCTAACGAGAATTAATTTTAGACTCACCGACCAGTCAAATAATTTAATTGATCTACAAGAGGAGGTGTTAGCGATTAGTTTGTTTGTGAAATCATAAATGATTTTCGTCCTAAGGACTTCCATCATAAAGACTGGATCAATTATTTATTATTTTTTGTTAACCAGAACTGAAAACTTTAGCAGCAGAGAGGGTGGATGACCACATCGTTGCGAGCAAAATTGATTAAAAAATCGTAAAATCTCCGTTTTTGCAAAATGGAGACTTTTTTTTTGGTTAAATGAGATTTTGTTGGAAGCCTTATATTTTGCTTGAAAACATGATCTGTAGGCCATATTTTGCTCGAAAACATGATCTGTAAGCCTTAATTTTGCTTGAAAACGTGGTCTGTTCACCCTCTCTGCTGCTAAGGTCACTATTAGTAAATGGAAGGTCATTTGAATATGGAGTTTCAATAGTATGATAGTTATTTGGCCCTGAATGAAACTGGTGCTACTCTGACCTCACTTATGGCTGCAGCAGTGACCATATTGAAAATATTGTTACTAATATTGTTCTGAAGGGATGGTGTTTTGTCTATTTAATTTGTATTTTGTGATGAGTTTTGTCCATAATTGTGGGTATGAGGTTGGGCCTACCTGACTGATGTGTGTGTGTGTGAGTGTGACACCAGACCGACCATTACTAACACGAACTTCTTAATGCTGAGCGCCTAGCAAGGCAGCTGTTAGTATCATTTGTATAAGCCTTGGTATGGTTCAGCCAGGGTTTGACCTCCTTAGAGGCTGATGCTCTAACCATTAGGCCACCAGAGTGCTCAATCTTGTATCTAAAATGTCTAATTTGAAAATCCAGTAGCTCCAAAATATCATGGATGGTTTCAACAGTCTGTGGTTAAAATGATGAAACGGCTTTTCTTGAAATTCCGTAGGGGCAGAAGAGCATAACTTTATATATATATATATATATATATATATATATATATATATATATATATATATATATATATATATATATATATATATATATATATATACAGATATTGCAGTAGCAGGTATTTTTTTGTCAATTCATTCATCATAATAAACAGCGGTTCCAACACTACAATAATCAGTGTTTGATCTTATTGTCCTGTATACAGGTACCTCTTCTATATTCCGACTTTGATTCCAGCAAATGCAGCTGTAATTAATTTTTTTATAGAATCTTTTCCTGTTATTGTTTCAGAATGGTAAATAGAGTCATGATCAATAGTGAATTGAGGACCATTTTTGGTCATTCTCGGTTAATTTTATGTTAACACATTAACCCCAGGAGGTTTTTGCTGTTTTCGCATAAAATGCGACTAGGAAACATATTTTGGGGACTATTTCTAAATACATCGTAATCCGTCGATTTCCAAACAATAATCTGTTAGACAAATGGTTACTAATGATACAGAAAATGTTTTTCATTGGTTAGTTTACTGGCGCATGAGCAGAAGGGCAAAAATCGGAGTTCTTTTTTTTTTTTTTTTTTTTTGCTTAACGGACCCATGATTTTCGTATGTAGAAGACTCTTTATTCAAAATGTCCATCTTATCCTACTTTTTGCACAGGTTCACCTGTCTGTGTGCGTCTCAGACCGGTCTGCCGTAGATCTGAGGTCATAAAGTCTAAAATCTGGACACAAATTCGGAACCCGACCATGGGCGATTTTTGGGTGAAAAAAAAACGGGTCCAAAAACTTCGGTTTTTCCCTCTGTATTTTGTAACACAATTAAAATATCCATATTACTTGCTATCATTGTAGAGCTACATCTGTCTACTTTTCAATGATACCACCCACTTTAGTGTATCATATATGACCTTGACGCTACAGACCATGGAAGTAGGCTACTACCTCATACCTCGTAAAGTCGTCGCTAGGGGTTAATGTGTTAAAGAGTGGACCTTTTTTTATCAGTCCACATTGGTGTTATTGTACAAGTTATCTGCGATGGTGTGTATATATTGCCATTTCCATAGCTGTTTGTGTTTTAAAATCTAAAATGTACTAAACATCATTTAAAATTTACACAGGATCTTTTAGTGCAGACCTACCTTTTTGCACTGAAGCCTTAGGTGTGGAAGTTTGTTTTGCAAAATATGAAAGTTAAATCAGTGTATCACTTTAATGTGACCATCATCTTTTGATCAGAAAGGAGAAAAAAATAATCTTCAAATATATCTCAATGTGGGATTTGGATTCTGTGCAGATCTGTTCCTTGAATAGAATTTTCTATCCTTTTTTGTATGTAAATGATTTATTTGAAGCTACTCATTCAGGAATGCTTCTATGTACAGATATTGTCACTCATACTACCTTTAACTGTTTGATAGACTTTTTGTTTTCTGATTCCCCTACCCCCTTTTCTGACATGACAGGTTTCAGAAGATAAAAAGGTTGAAAAGATTTTGTTCATCAAACTGAACTGTTTTCTGCCACTCAGTTTTGACTGACACTATTTGGTAACCATGTAAAGAATTAAATATAGTAGCTAATTGTTTCGGAAAGGTAATGTATGCTGATATAATACTTTAACTGGGCAGAGTTTTCTCAGTGACTATTTAGAAACCAATTTTGTAAAGATTTTGACAACTATTATTTTCCCATCAGGTTAAAAATACTGTAAATTATTTTTAAGTTAATATCCAAATTTTAGCATTCTCTAATGATGTTGAAGGAGGATGGAAATATTATGACATTTGATTCTGAAAGTTGTAAGTCAGTATAACTTTTTTTTGCTTTCTCAGATGGACCAGACAATGTTCAGGTAACACCATCTGGCACACTGAATGTCAATGAAGGAGGAAATATGAATCTAACATGTACAGCAGAATGTAATCCCCCCTGTAGCACTTATCATTGGAGCAAAGACTCTCTGCTGACAATAATTGGATCCTCTCAGTCTTATTGGATATCTGAAGTTAGGCGGAACCAATCTGGTATCTACAATTGTACAGTTACATATACAAATATCTCAAAAAGTGCAACAGCACAGATAACAGTCAGAGTGAATTGTAAGTATTGTTAGAAAAATATGACATATCATTGATGCTATTGCTAGAAAGATCTTATTTGTTTATATTTTCATTAATTTTCCTTTTTACTTAAGTATTTTCTTCCTTTTTCTCATGATTCACATCAACGATACTGTCATTAAGATCACTAAAACGATTTGGATCGCTAATTTGGAATATGATATTTTACCAATTTTATCATATCTGTATGAAAATACTATAAATTAGATAACATTATTTAATACAGCAATCACTTTGTAACCAGTTAAATATAAATGTAAAGAGGTAAATAGCATTATTGCACCAAACAAATTTTAATTAACCTTTAGATAAGCAAGACTTCTTGGAATTTACCATGTATCAGGTGTATTATAAGATGGCATTTTTTTTAAATACATTATAATACATTTTCATATTTTCACAGATGGACCAGATGATGGTAGCATTTCCCTGTCCCCTAAGCAGACATTTGAACTTGTGGAATTTTCTCCTCTCTCTGTCAACTGTTCAGCAGACTGTTACCCCTTCTGTCAGTATAGATGGACTGGACTAGGGAATTATAGCTATGGAAACACAGGGGTGTTGTCCATTCCTCAGATCAAAAGGGACCAGACAGGGGTATTCACATGTACAGCAACAAACCCTGAAATTATTAGTAAATCTGCCACAGCTAACATATCTGTTACTGTTTTGTGTAAGTAGAGGACATCGCTTGATAAACATATGGTTCTAATTTTATGAAAATGTGAGAAGTAGATTATTTTTTTGCTGTAGTGTGTCTCTATGTCTGTATGTCACTTTTGGGTCCAGTTATTTTGTCTTAGTATGCTTATAATCTTGCCTTAGGGGTCCAAACAGAGTCTCTTTAATGTAAAATATCATAGTTTGCAGAAAACAGTGCTCATGTCACTTTGGTATTTTCAACAGGTTCTCCATGTAAAGTTTTATTGATTATATAGTGGTATGACCTGTTATGAGAGACCACCTGTCATGAGAGACCACCTGTCATGAGAGACCGTTATGTTTTGGCAGAAGGGATGGTCTGTTAAGACAGGTTCCACTGTATTGGGAGTAACTCGAAGAATGATTATAACCATGCATATAAAAAAATGATGACATTTTTGTTGTTATTTAGGTCTCAGTGCATATTTTAGTTTTAATTAGGAAAGTTATCAATAATTACATTGACTTGCTCTTCTTGTATAAGAGGAGGTCAATATTGTTTTCTCAGTGCAAAAATATAGATGGACCTGCATGACTGACTGTAATTTGGTTCCAAGTTATCTTACTCTGCAGGGCTGAGCAAATCCCATAGCCCGACGTCCCAGACTAGTAATTTTTGAAGTCGGGCAAGTAAAATTCTCCAAGTCGCTAGTCCGGGACAAGTGCTTTTTAAAAAAGTCGGGCTAGTCCTTATTTTCGCGCTTTAATCACTATATCTACCTTTATTTGGCCAATCATGCCCTCCGGGCGTACTGAATACTTGATTCTACCCCGTGTATACATTTACATCCTGTTACCGCTTGACTGCATATTGGGCTAAGCGACCAAATTATCGGCAAATCAAAACACGTCAAACAAAAGAAAGCCAGTATGATCAATTAGCAGTGTTGTAAGCGCCTTTGTTGCATTGAGTTTACTCAATCTAGATCATAACGAGCGGCTCACTATGATTTTAATCCAGCGAGCCAGTGTAATTAAGTTCGTATTTAAAAGAGAAAATTGATGTTATGATCACTTTAGAAGTAGTTGTCAAGCAAGCTGATAGTTACTCTGGATAAAATGAGTTTGCTAAATTATTTTCGCAAGGAAGGTAATAACGGCGATTCGGAGAAGGTAAATTTGTTAGAAAATGGAGGGATAAAACGTAAGACGGATACTGATTGTGCGGTAGCTATTTCTCCAAAGAGACATAAGCAACAATCCATGATGGCAAAAAATGTAAAATATGACATTACTAAGAGACAGAGAAATTTTCAGCCGCATTGGGTTGATTGTTATCCCTGGCTTGAATATATTGACTCGGAAGGAAAGTCTAAGATGTTTTGCAGTTACTGCAAACAATATCCAAAACTGGCACAGGTTGGAAATTCACCCAGTGTATTTGTCAGTGGAAGTGACAATTTCAGGATTGAACCAATCAAGTCTCATGACATGTCTGGACCCCACAAGGCCTGTGTAGCACAATATATGCATGACTCTAACCAGCATGTGCAGAAAATCAGTGAAGTCAGAGTTGCCGACACACCACTAGGAAAGGCCCTTTCAAAACTAAATGAGACTGAAATGAAAAAAATGAGAGCTCTCTTTAACACAGCCTACACCCTAGCCCGTTATGGAAAACCATTTTCTGATATGGAAATGATGTGTGCACTCCAGGAGAAGAACGGTGTTGAACTTGGCATGAATTATAAGAACAGATTCAGGGCAACAGACTTTGTTCTAGCAATCAGTCAAGTCTTGAGAGAAGTAGTTATGGTTATGAGACCAGCTGCTACTTTTGATATTATCAGTGATGTTAATGCCGCCAATTACAACATAGGATTTGCAACATGTGTATCAATGTTGCCAGGACCACGCAGATTATTTTCATGCACAATTCCACGATCTCATATTTTCTGACTTTGGAGATATGTTAGAAAAGTGATCTTTGGAGCGAAACATACAGTAGTCTTTGTGTGAAAAGGTGATGATAATGATGCAGTCTGGCATGGTGCTAGTGTTGCTGATGGTAAAGTAAATATAACAAAACTTTCATTGTGGATGCCAGTAATGACTCTATCAATCACTGCAGAGGAAAAATTACTATCATTTATGGATACAGGTGGTAAATCATTGCTATCATGGCTAACAACAACAGATATTATGGAGACTTCTGTTAACGATATATTTACATGGCACAAGGCATCAAGACAGGGTGTTTCTGCGCCGCGGCATATATTTGTTGCATTACAGGAGAAGGCACGATTAAATTCAGAAACACACAGCCATATGATATTTGATCAACTGGGGGTTACTGAAGTTTCATTAAGGATAAACGGCCAACAAGAACTATCCAATGATATTTTACTTAATTACGGACAAAACCAAATAGCACAAGCATATCGTTTGCTGACATTTATGGGACGTGATAATAATGCAGATACTGGTCTGCAAATATCACAGTTAGATTTTAGAAATCGATATCTGATTTATTATGTTTCGTTGGAACATCTTGATTTTACCAGACAGTCCGTTGTTGACTTACATTTCCGAGCTCGTGTAACTCTTCCGACTAATGCAGCAGGTACTATTGCTATCCCTAATTACAGAGCAATTGGTGTCATACTCAGCGACAAATCAATGCTACTCGAAGGTGTTGGTGGACAAATGAGGGTAGTTGATGCACCAGTAGAAAACGTGTAGTGGTCCAAAAACATATAGACAATTAGATCAATCTCATATTAAATAAAATGTCATATAGTCATGTTAGTGTTACTATGACTCCTCGTCAGATTAGAAAGTTTCTATCGGATTCAACTAAAAAATGTGGCACTATGATATCGTTAAAACACACTCAAATGTCTGGTGGTCAGAATAAACTATCACTGACAACTCGTTAGATTAAGCATTTAAATGATGCTGCAAAGATAAAAAAGGTGTTCAGGTCACTCTGCATCCACAATCAAAGACATGATAAAACCAGGTGGTATATTTCCACTTATCGCTGCGTTACCAGCGCTAATCGCCGCCTCTGCGGATGTCATTAAAGAAGGTGACTGGAAGTGGATACAAAATGGCATTAAAGAAAGCTACCGGACAGGGATATAAAAAAATAAACAATCTGTAAAGGAAAAGGGTCTAAGACTACCAGGAACTCCATATCCATGGTTCTGTGGAAACAGCCTGAGACTACCAGGGACAATTTACTAGCACCATTGTCAAATTTTGATTTACTCGATGCTGCTAAAACTACGTGATAAGAAACTTAAGAGGTGTTTTTTGCGAGATTAATTACCACAACAACCAACAGCAATGAAACTGGTATCATTAATCCCGATAACAACACCAGACCTAGAACTCATTGGGTTGCATACGCGATTGATCCACGTGTAACTGTTTATTTTGATTCATATGGATTAGCGCCACCTAAAGAATTTATGCGTTATATACACCAATAAAAAAATTCGATCTGGTACTCCATGCTACCAACACAGCAAATGACCGATCCACCAATATTCGGATAAAGAAGTAATAAATGTACTTAGCGCTATATCTTCATCAACTAAACCACCCCAGAAAACCGTACACGAATATACGACTAATTGCTTTTTTAGAGAGATCTTAAAATATAATGATTGATATTTATGGGAGAGCTCTCCCAAGCCTAAAAAGAACCATCATATAAATATCTGCAACCAAAGATGTAAAACAATAATCGAAGATGAAATATCCGAGATGTTAAACCTCGCAAGTGTGGATCCAAACGAAATAGTCGTATTTCAAGACCAACAAGGGAAATTGAAGACGAGTAATGTTTCCTTGAAAGATATTCTAGTTAAAATTAATGGAGTAACCGAAAATTCCCTATCGGTGTTTGATTCCACCGTTAAAATCAAACCAGGTGTTCTTTTTTCAACTGTGATAGATAGTATTAACAATCGAGTAAAAACATCCGGTGACACAATGACAGGACTTCTCGATATGTACTCGAATAAAATAACCGCACTTGGTAATCCAACAATGGACACTGATGCTGTGACAAAAAAAATGCAGATGTGTTAGATTATAAACTAACGACGCTATATGGTGAGCATAAACCCACAGATGATAAACTAACAACACCTCAAGCCGAGTATGATGTTCATGTAGGCATGTTTGGAAATCTTTGTAAGAATTTTAGAAAAATTGATGAAACCGCAGATAATTTCTTTGGTACTCCGATGCCTGTCCCAATAACACGTTCTGATATTAAAACAAGTATTGATGTGATTAAACAAACACAGGACAATATCATTAGTGATTTTCCTGCTATCGCTACCCGGCTTTATAAAATCAGAATACCACATAAACAAAATATCAATACAGTGTAGTCGACACATCATGGATCTTTCATCTGGACACCTCAAAATAATATTATTAATATTATAGCTGAAGTCAAAGGCATCTATAGATTGACCCTGCTTTCACCAGTACAGTTTATCGGGTACATCTAGAGAATTAATACTGCAAGTGCAATAATATATAAGGCGCTATGGGAGCATTTACAATAACCTCTGTCACTGGTAAATTAGCTTGGGCATCTATGACATACTGCATAGAATTTGTAATTGATTTAAGTAAATAGTATAATGAATGTCCAACAATATCGATATGATCAAGTCCATGAGTTTCAAACTAAACTATAAACTCTTATTGACGAATATACAACGAAAATGAAAAATTACTGCAGGCGAATTACCAGTGTTGATCATATTGTGTATTCGGTTTTACGTGTAATTGCTGGAACGGGTATATTGTTATCAGCGATAACAGCACTGGCACCTGTAGTTGTCACAATTCGTGTGTCATCGGCGACAACAATTACAGGGATTCTTAGTATTATCACCAAACAAATCTCCATTTGCAGTCAGAATAACCTACACAAGTATATAATTAAGTTACATATTGCACCAGCGCGTATTCCCAATTGTCATCGCTGATATCATCTAGTCTCGATGACACAACACTATCAGATAACGAATTATCTGCGATGATGAACACAAAGCAACATCAATATTAGAAAAACAACACAATAATAACAACAATGGCATCGACAACGGAATTACTTAAGCAAATAGCGACAAGCATAAGGACGCAAAAGACAACCATGATCTCAATAACCTTAATCAACCCTGAATTCAGTGTGAATTTTCCCACTGCAATTCCGGTTAAAGAAATAATATTAGCAAAATTACGAGTACCGGTATACCTCAGTTGGCCAAAACTTAGATCAAAATCATTTGGTGGTCAGCAACCGAATAATTCTTTGGTGTTTGCGAGTGAAAATAAACCAGACTGAACTCCAGATTGGAATATTGTTTCTATACCATCTGGGACTTTCCAAATCAAACATATCAATATTGAATTCCAGCATAGAATAATATCCATTACGGGGAAAGAATAAAAAATCGCTATAACAGTTAATGAACCAACATTTTCATCCACGATTGAGATAAACTCACCCGGCTATGTAGTTGATATCTACCAGATTTCAAAAAGAACTGTGTTAGGATGGCCTGAAATCCCACCACCTAAATATCAAGTACTGTCAGAGCCACGACTTAATGATTTTATCATTGATTTAAAATCTACAAAATTTAAGGAATTGTGGTGAGGATTATCATCTCCAAAATATAGTGTGTCCGATTGGGATTTACATAACCATAGTATTTGTATGTCTTATCCTGTAATGACAATATCATTAACTGATATTGATCCAAAAAGTTAGATGCCTTATGTTTGTGAAAATAATTTAACATTATGCTAATGAAATTAAAGTAATTATCAAACAACCTATGGTAATTTAATACGATTATTTGATAGTTATGTTTTGAATTATCTTGATGACAATCTGAAAATGCAAATTATTCAAACAATCCAAGATTTAAATTACATCATATTTAGAATATGCCAGTTGAGATCTCATTGAAATAATAATTAACAGTAAATTTGAAATAGGTAAGGATAAAAAACCATTAAACAAATATATCTTGATCATTATAAAATATCAGAACAACAATTATCAACATTTTCATTACCAGCGTTTACAACAGACCAACTAAAGAAAAGACTCAGTGATCTTATCAATGCAAACTTTCCTCTGATACTCGCTGCATGGAAAAAAATATCCCCCATGGGTATCCTCAAATATAATAATGACCCAAACGAGGGTGGGCGGCATATTGCTCCTGGGAATGTCAATATATCCTCGCTGATTGCAGTAAATCTAGTATGTGATGCTATTGATCAAATCAGGCTCAGCAAGGATACATTTTATATTCGTTTGCATCAACGGTTCCTCCCGGAATTTTAATTATACAGGAACCTGTTAATACAGTGTATATGTGATGTCATAATGATTCATTAAAGAGAATTAAGTTTAAACTCACTGACCAATCCAAAAATCTGATTGACTTAGGTGGGTAATTACTACATATTAGTCTGTATGTAAGATCTTAAGATCTCAATCATAAACGATTTTCCATCTTAAAATTTCCCAGTGTAAGATTTCAGTGTTATTTTACATCCGTGTTACGTGATTGCAATTTTTTTTTGATAATACTGATCTAGTTTCGCTATCAATACCAGGAAGATGTTTTTTTCACTTCCCAGGAGCGTATATTTAAAACGAAACAAACACACTATTTTTCATTTTGAATAAGCTTTTGTAACTATAGAACTCTGGAATTTAAGACTTTTTAAAGTTCTTATTGTTGTGATAAAGCCTTTCTTTTTTTCTCTACTGCGGTAAATACAGGTACGAATTTTTCATGTTCGCTATTTACAGCCAATGATGCGTTAATTGCTTGTTGTATTTCCTTGATAAAAGAGTATTCTGATGGTAGAACGTATAGATTTTCACGTGATATGTCTTCTAAATATTGAGTCAGAAAAGATTTTATCACAATCTAATTTATCTGATAATATTATTCCTTGATGTTTCAAATCCATAATAGCAGAAATTATATCATTGATATTTTCATATTTCATTATATAATAAATTTATCTTTAATATTTAAAGATCCTAAGATTACAATAAAAAGAACAACAGTAGGAGATGGTAGTAGGAGTTACTCCCCTTGTACTATTAGCAATTAATTGTTAGCAATTAATTAATATAATATATTGCTCATCATTAAGCACAAACAACTAATCAAGACAGTATAAGTTTTGACTTACCTGCGTTCTAACTCCAGGAATAAACACAGTGGTAACTTTACACTGTCTTTTATAGTCCACGCAGAGGGAATTTTCCTGTGGGTTTTATCAATCACTGAATACCAATCACTGAATCATTGGGTCTTTTTATCATCAATCAATGAATCATTGGGTATTTTTTTTATCAATCACTGAATACCAATCACTGAATTATTGGGTATTTTTTTATCATCAATGAATCATTGGGTATTTTTTTTTATCATCAATGAATCGAAACCAATCACTAAATACCACAATCACTGAATCATTTGGTATTTTTATCTTGGAAAATTCTCTCTGCATGGACTATAAAAGACAGCGTAAATTTACCAATGTGTGTATTCCAGGAGTGAGAACACAGGTAAGTGAAAACTTTTTTAATGACTCTTACACAATAATTGCGCATTGGTATGAAACTCATAACTAGTGTTAATAATATAATATTCAAACCGACATTTGTGTCCAAATCGCTTTGAAAGCACAGATTTATATACATGTTCTGCAACACGTCTAACTGAGGACATACATATATCAAAATGCTTGTCAGCTTCCTTCATCGATTCAAATATTAATTCTTCGCCTGTATCAATATTTATAGATCTGACAGATTTTGCAATTTTTGGGTACATTCCAGTACGTCCACATTTTGGTTTTCTCACTCTAAGTGATAGCTTGAAGATTAGCTAAAGAAATTATCAGTTCTTATACAATTTATCTGGTCAATCACAAAACCATCTTTGATCAATCCATTGAAACACTCATATGCAAACCTGTGATTAAGATATCTTTCCCCCCAGCAGTAAATCTGAGCTATCCATGATTATCAAAAACCCCTACTGTTTTTTTCAGTCTCCATCACGGGACGCTTCATAGTCGATGATCCTGGGGTGTGGTTTAAATTCTTGGCTCATTTATATACACATATATTATTTGTCTAATTAATTATTTGGTTTCATTATTATTTATTGAGAATCTATTAATATAGTTCTCCGGTGTTCTTATCACTTTAAAGCTAACGCTATCAGGGTTAGAGTCCCTGACTCGTTTATCATAATAGAGCTTAAGCTTTCTGTATCTTTTACCGCCACAACTGAGATACAATTGTGTGTTTTCTTGTACTCCAACACAGCATCGTATACAGGGTTTTGGACCTAAGCTTCCACGTGGCACACTTTGTGAATGATATTCACAGAATTCATTTCTGCATGATTTGTTACAAACAGTTACTGATCCTATCATAAGCCATTTACAGTGATTCATTATATATAAATTCTTTATTTAAATACTTGTTTTAATTATATATGAATGAGTTTGATAGATTATCCAAAATAAAATCCTGGTAAAATGTTAAATTCAATCTCGATAGTCTCCGTAGATGCACCATAGAAGGGTCTAATAAATGATAGAAGCATAATCAGTAAAATTCATGATGCCTTTAATGAATTTAAGCGCGATGGTGCATCTCATTGTTGGTCAACATTTCAAATCGCTGATAGTGTTGATGCTACCATGAACGACCAAAAAGCAGGAAAAATAATATCCCATCTTGACCATCAAAAGTATTTTTTAGAACGAAATTCATTATCCATTCAGATACAGGTAGTTGGATTATTCATGATAAATTCGACCCTGTATTGAAAGAAATATAAAAAGACTGTCACTGTGAATCAGGATTCCAAACCAGGAGGGCTGACTGGAATGGACAAACTGTATTACGAGAGAGCTTATCCTGTGACAGCAGTGGGCATTAGCAGTCAGGTACGATTGGGTAACAATTCAAAATGTAGCTGAGCTAGAAAAGATATTAAAATTTACAATAACGGTAGCGACGATAACAGGAGAAGTATTATACGAATCGAAATATAAATCAAGGGGATCTCCAATACAAATTGTTGATCATAATGCACACGCGTGGACCTCTGCAGGAACAATATTTCTACGGGTTAGAGCCAGAAAATATCTACCCGTGGAGTTCTCCTGGGAGGAGAATTTATTTGATTTTATTCTGACGGAAAGTAAAAACGAAACTGTGTCGGTGTGGTTATTTCAGAGTTTTGAAGACGAAGAGTGTAAATTCAATAAATTTTTAAGACCTAACGACGAAATATACCGTACTGAATCTCTTCATGACGAGATGAGAAAACTAGTTTGTTGTTTTTCAAGGGATAACGATGAGGAATTACTAACAAACTGTTTTACAATCCCATCAATTGCAGCTCATTTCGCGAGAAAGAACAATCTGTGGAAACCAACAAGAGCTGAAGTTTTCTCAGATGTTCAATCAAGTTGTGTAGAATATGGGCATAGTGAATTATGGAATGCCAGATATTATCCTAAAAGTGTTTTTTTCAGTTGATATGGTTGCATGTTATCCAGGGAGTTTTCTGGGGTATGGAGAGTGCACGGAGTATTTTAAACATTTTGAGCATTCCACCCAATCGATGACACGAGTTGCGATTAATGGGCCACTACCCGATTTAGATCTAACTGAATTTGCTGATGTAGTATCATTCGAGATCGCTAAAGGACTTTATCCCTGTTGTTATGTTTGGTTTGGTAGACACATATCTGAAAAATACTTGGTACCAATAGTGTTATTACGGTATATGATAAAATACTGATATCGCTGATTTTCAGTGAGGCAATTATATCATATCGGAAATAAACTGAGGTTTGGTTACAACAACCTGATAGCGTATATAGTATAATTAGCGATAACAAGAAAAAAATTCCTTCCCTCGACGAAGAATATATTGTTCAATGGTCCAAGGAGATCTTTGAAGTTAGAAATAAACACGGTCTACCAGTGAATATCACTATGTTAGATATTTTATGCGATGTGACACTCCAAATGGGATCAGTAGTTCTTTTTTTACCACCTTCAAGTTCACCCGGCTCATACAAATATCTTACAGTGACATTGCCGATTATTCGCTGTTTTGAAAAATCTTTTAGCGCTTGTATGGGTATTTACTTTTTCATAGTGATAACAGGTTTCGTATTAATTATTTGAGTAATTTCATTATTTAGCGCAGCTATCACACCTGGTAATCTCTTGACCCATTCACGAGATCGTTTATCTTCAATTAATTCCTTTGCGTATCAATAATGGTACAATCTTTCAGCAAGTGTTCAGTTAAATCATTCAACAATTGCCTGATCGCACTGTATTGCAGTATGTTCTCGTCGTGTGGTGACATTATGGATGTTTCATTGTTGACAACAATGCACCCTGAAATTCCTTGCCAAGATCAACCTGTAATAGATATGGCCACTGCAGAAGACCTCATCAATAAATCCTTTCAAATGCAGTAGAAACCTCTGATGCCGCCGTCATCAACAATGGTACAGCTTATTTGTAACTACTCACAACATCAACTACGGTTAGCGCGTAATTTTATGTCCGTTTATTAACAGTATCATGCGGCAGAAATAATACATTAGCCTGAAGAACTTCATTGGAAACACTGACATCAAAATGTGTGAAGTTAATTTGTTTAGGCGGGGGTAGATAAATCTGCCATATCGCCTGGCTTGATAACTGATCCGCCACGGTAACATTTTTTACTTTTGCCACGTTGGCTAGTTTATCAATTGCTGATTTACCCAGCCAGTATCCTCTTGGGGAATAATAAATAGATTCCATACTGTTATTAATTACCAGCGATTAATACCAGTTTACACTTTAGCGCAGATCTTTCTAACCAGTTAGCTAATGATTCCTTGAAATATTTATTCTTAATATAATTCAGTGCATGAATCAATTTTACATCTGCGATATGTCTATGTTGCAGATTGCTATTTTTATAAGCAATATCATGAGCATGACACGCCTTATCAATCGCGTTTATCGGATATTCGCCGGGTCGGGACTGATCTTGGCTATCAAGTCAGATATCGAGTCTGGTTCCAGGACTGCAGTAATTATATCCTGAAAGGTGTTTTTCTCCTGGATATTTTGCCCATGGAGTCCCTGGGAGTTTTGTCAGCGCTGCTGCAATATCATCTTCTCTCCTTTGTTTTAATCATTACCCGATTTCTTAGAAACAAATGTAAAAAATTTTGTACCACATTGTACACACTTACCGGCAAGTGCTGATCTGGTATTGCTTGATGTAATTGTTGTCAGGTAGTTTGTACTAGTATGTGTCTTGCATTTCACACAATATAGATCCATAATTTATTTATCTAACATGAACGTAATTGATTATTCAGCTATCTGATGATGGGAACCTGTTATACACCATGTGATGTTGCTGAATTCAATCAGAATGATTATAATTGGTCCATCTGGAAGTGGTAAAACAACATTTGTTACTTAATTAAGGAATTTCTACTGATGAAATCTTTTCACTGTCTTGTAATGCAGTATGGTCATGTATCAGGTATATATTTTTTTTATATAAAAGAAATTCCTATTTTCACAGATGGACCAGATGGTGGTAGCATTACCCTGTCTCCTAACCAGACATTGGAACGTGTGGAATTTTCTCCTCTCTATGTCAACTGTTCAGCAGTCTGTTACCCCTACTGTCAGTATAGATGGACTGTTCCAGGGAGCTATATCTATGAAAACACAGGGGTACTGTCAATTCCTCATATCCAGAGGAACCAGACAGGGGTATTCACATGTACAGCTATGAACCCTAGAATTCCCAATAGATATACCACAGCTAACCTATCAGTTACGGTCTTCTGTAAGTATATTAACAGACAAGTATAGTTCACATTGTTTTCATAGTAATCTGGTTTTAAACACAATGGTAATCCATTTTATATGGAACTGACCATAACACTTGTTATGATATCTAGATATGCTATGATGATGTGATGAGATGACATCTAAGATCATATCAGCAATGTTTTCCAGTTACATTATGTGTTTTCATTATTACAACATTGTGTATAAACTACCCATTTTAGTAACAACAAATGATATAAAACATATATTTCTACGAAGAGCTTCATGGGTATTAAATCCACTCACTTGGGCTCATTGAATGATGTTTTTAGCCATGTTTCTGTCAGGACGTATATGTCAGTATTCTTCATGTTGATACTATTAACTCTTTCTGTGAGCTTTTCCAGTGGTCCTACTGATTGGGCATTGAATAATGTAATAAGCAAAGCTATCTCTGGGATAGTTGACACAACGGTTGACAATTTAATAGGGATTTGCACCAGGTTATCTAAATTAATGGCCGATTCATTATATTGTTAAGCTGGAAAGGGTGAAAGGACAATAACTGGTATTCTTCTTCCTGTTCTATCCCGGCCAGCTTTGAAACAAGTTTTTTTTCCATTCTTTCTTCCGTTTACATTTAAGTATTCATGGTGTGATACTATGAAAGATGTTTTGCAACATGTAATTGACCATTTCACTTTCTACTTTACCCATGTTGGCTACATTCATCATCTTTATGTCTGGACCTGAAAATCAATTAGACCAATGAGCTACTGCGCTTTTCCGGTGGTCCTACTTATTGGGCGTTGAATAAATTGCAATATGCAGTTGTACCTCTGGGACATTTTACATAACGGTTGATGATTTAAGATGGATTTGCACCAGGTTATCAAAATTAAGGGCTGAATATTTAAATTGTTTAGCTGGAAAAGGTGAAATGGAGATAACTGGAATTTTCTTCCTGTTCTATGCAGGCCAGCTTTGAAACATTTCTTTTTTGCTTCCATTTAAATTTAAGTAATTATGAATGTAGTCCCAGTTCTAGAGCACAATGTAGTATGAAGAGCCATGGAGTTGTCATTTAAAGCAATTAATGATGGTCCTTCATAGCATAAATGGGTTGACTGGCAATCACGTGATGGCGGTTTATTAAAAAAAAGGACTTCTTAACAGTGGAACACGACAGCTGAGACAAATTGTAATTGTTCGCATTTCCAAAACAAGTAGATGAAGAAACACACGAACTGAACAGTCAAAGCATTAGGAAACACAGTAATGTAGATGAAGACAGACAACAAGCATATATATCATGAAAAACAGCACAAAAATGGAACTGCTGTATCAAGCCCCTTAAACAATAGCGGCCATCTTTCCAGAAAAAAACGGAGAAGACATTTACTGAGATAAATTCCGTTGTATTCAGCTAATACTTTTTGCTGGCTACTGATTACCACATGGAAGACCCATACTTAAAAAGTATTTTCTAGAATACAATCAATATTTCGTTTGCCAGGAAGTTTGAGTACCATGTACTATTAATCTGCAACATTGGCACAGATCAAACTAGCTTATTGTTTAATTTATTTATTTTCAAGTAATACTTTCATTGAGTCATGTAACGCAAATAACCATCTATCACAATTGTGATGATCTATAACAAGATTTTCTGAATGATATCAGTAAAACTCTCAAATGCAAACTGATGAGTACTTACTGTCTTTCTTGTAGCATTAGTGCCTGACACAGTCACTGAACAGTATCCATTATTGATTGGCTACTTAGCAAAAAAAAGTGATGCCACTTTATTTGGCAAGATTTTACAAGAAAGTGAGCTTTTTAGGACAACCTTTTAAAATAATACAAACACTTAAGTAAAACATCACACACTATCACTGATCACAAAGAGAAGACAAATTGTGCAAGAAAATCCACCCTTAGAATGTATCTAGTGTGCTGACTGTAATTGCAAAGTCTATTCTTTGATTGTACTAGATAATTTGCACCCAAAGCTCCACTTTGTTGCTACTATTGCCTTACACACATGAATTTTCTATGAATTTCATGTCCTTATCATTGCAACAACTCACTTTATCACTACACTATGACTTCACATTGTTACTTTGAAGAATCTGATAACAATATATTAACTGGATAACTGGAATTATTCATCTTTCACTTGATTTCAGGTTTAATTGATTTAATATAAAACTGTTTTTGGCATTACACCAGCATGTTGTAGCTACCTGTGGCCTTTCATACCCTGTCAAATATATTTATTTAATTATATTTACTCAGTCACTTGAAAACAAGTATAATTAAATACATTTGAGTTACTTATTCTCAAGTCATGTCTTGCAGTTGTTACTTATTCTCAATTCATGTCTTGCAGCTGTTCTTATATCCTAATATAAGCTGGTTGATTCATGGTTATGGGATGTTTCATATAACAAAGCTATTTTGATAATGCATTGTTGAAAAAGGTTTCTGAGTGAAAGACATGTTCTGAATGCTGATAAGAAAAAATCCATAGCTCATATAATGAGAAAAGACTTACCCAGCAAATGCAACAAGCGTTATTTTGCTTTCTTTATGTGTTGCTTGAATTCTTTCTAGCATCTGAATTCTATGCAGGTGCTTAAAATTAACAACTTTCATTTTAGATGGTCCTGATAGCCCAATGCAACTTATTCCAGGCAATACAAGTTACAGACTGATGGAAGGAGCAACACCTTTTAATATAAACTGTACTTCCAGTTGTTTTCCCGCTTGTGAATTCCACTGGACTGGACCAGTACCATCATTGACTGGAGTTATTTCCCTTGGGAAGGTGAACAGATCTGTGAGGGGAAATTACACATGCATCGGGAGAAACCCCAGGACACAAACTTTGACAAACAGTAGTGTGGTTACAGTTCTAGTTATATGTAAGTCTGAAATGAAAGTACATATATTATAATGATAGTATATATAATTCGTTTCTAATAATGTCATTGTTTCACTTTTTCGGGATAAACTATTTTCTTTATGCCTTAACAGATAACAATTATGACCTCTACCAAATCTTGATAACAACAATGTGCTTACAGTCATATTTTTATGTAAGTCTGAAATGAAAGTATACATCATTCATTTCGGATAACATCAAATGTTTCATACTATTCAAGATAAAATATTTTCTTCACTATGACTTGATATATTATTGGTTCTTCCAATGTGGAGTAGACTTTAACAATTCTTTTAAAGTTTATTTCCCTCCTATATTCAGTTTTAAATTGAAATTAATATGTTCTTTGAAGGTTATGCCTTTATAATGTGATTGTACATTTTGTGCATATAATACTATAGAAAGCTTGGAATTGTGGACTTGGTGAAAAAAAGGAAATAATTACAGTAGAATGAAAGTGATCAAATAAAGATAAAACCATGAAATACATTAATTGTATCACAAATGGTTATGAAATAGACCATCATTTTAAGAATTGTGAGTCATGGAGTTATTAACATTGATCAATCACACTTAGTAATAAGATGAATTTGCTTTAATAGTAATATATATTTGCATGTATAAAAGAAGCAAATTATTTTATTCAGCCCTGTCTGGAAATTACAGCTAGTTTACTGCTGATGAATAACAAAGTTAAACTTGTTTGCTAGTAATGTAATCTTTCATTTATTAAGAATACTTTTTAAGAAAACGCAAACTCAAGTTTTGTTTTGAAATTCTGCTTTCTGTTTCTTAAAAAAATATTACTCCAATACTCAGCATTTAAAAAGAATAAATGGTCCTATTTCCGATTAGTGGGAATGTTTTCAGTCATGAGTGTTAGTTCCATTTATGACTGACCAAACATGAAGAAATGATGAAGAATGAGAAACCTCTAGATAATTGATCTCATAATAATTTGTCATGGTCAGTGTTCTATATTGTTTTTTTTTTAAAAATCATAAATACAATATCCAATCATTTATTTACACTGTAAACTTCCTTTTTGGGATGTTAAATTTTTTATAGCTCATTTAAATTCTACTGATTCAGAAACTCATCTTGAAATAAAAATATAAAACTTGTCATTAATAATAAATGGTTGTTAGTGTAAATATTATCTCAAATATTTCTGATGTGAAAGCATTAGCATCAAGATGGAGATCTGTGTAGCAGTGCAAGGTAATGAGCTCATACTTTTCCCTGATTCATACATGTGAGTATATGGGCAGTAGGCCACCATTAACCTTTTAAGGGCTGTCTACTGAACAGAACATTTTGTAGTTGGAATCCATGACATTTGAATTTTAAAAGAATTGTTTACAATATTTAATAGAAAAATCACAAATACTACATTATTACTTGTTCATTTGAGAAACCATCCAGAAACAGTCTATCAGGTACTTAAAATGTTTTGCAGTACGATAATAATGTATGGTTGAACAATCGGTTTAGAAAGCTGACATGTGTACATAGTAAAATATTGTCTGATTACCTTATTGTTGGAACTTGGGGAGCTTAAGGCCAAGCATGTTTTGTGAGGATTCATAAGTAATAAAGGATTGAATGGTGATTGTGATGTCTTCTGTTGATGAACATTAGTGAACCACTGGACAAAATGGGACAAATTGAAGGAGAGAATGACCATAATAAATGATTTGGACAGACAGAACATCGTAAGTAACTTGATTTTATGGGGCATATTTAATTATTATTGTATTGTTTTAAATCTTTTATGAGAAATGTTTAAGGGCATCTCATTACAACTTTTGTTCAGTGCATGCCAATGCCAAACCATGTGCTTTACTAAGAAATCGGGTGCAAAGAAATATTACCATTCAACAACTCTTGGATGTCAAAGTTTAAGTACATGCAGCAAGTAGCAACGGTTAAGAGTTTGCACAGTATGCTTTAAAGGTATGCATTATTTTGTATTTCATTAACTATTTTATGTTTTTAAGAACATAAATTAAGTCCAATCCCAAGGTAAAGAGTATATAAATAGATAATTAATTTTAAAGCTGTGATAAATTATTTGTAAATTTTAAGCATAAATACATCATACAGTTTTGCATTGTTTATTTAAAGTCCAAATTAATCTTGATTTGTTCTATTTACAAACCTGCCAACAGATTTTGGGATCTGTGCCATTAAGAGAAAGAGGATGAGACTTGGGATTAACTTTTTAAGACCAAGTTAGGAAATTCCTGTTTGGAATGAAAATACTATGGAAGACAATAGAAGAGCAAATAAGAGCTTTACAAACCCAGCAACAGGAAAACTAAAGTTAGAACTTTGGAGGCTGCATATAGCTGACCTCTTATTACAACATTCTAAAGCTGAAACAGAGAGGATGTTCTTCAGTATTTGCAAAATTCAAAGTGATTAATGTGTGTGATTCTGGACCTTATATAACTCTTGACAGTCATCTTGTGAAGAAAACTAAACATTATGTTGGATGCTATTAAAAATCTTTGCAATGAACTATAAGATTAAAAACTTGTATTAATTAATTCATACATTGCCATCAAAATCTAAATCTAATTTATGTTCAAAACTTCTTATATTGTTTTACTATCAAGGAAATATATCACACTTATTTTGTTATCGCTCACCTTGAAGAATTAAACATTTTTGCTGATAAAAAGAATTTATTTATTTATATATTGAATGCTTGTACATCTACTGGTTTGAGATCCAGTTTCTGTCACATTTATGCACATTAGGGGTGGGTATTGAATTAAAAATCTTATTGCAATATATTACAATATTAAGCAAAATATGGAAATATTATTGCAATAAAATTATATTAATTTATAAAAGAATTACAGATTATTGTTAATTTATTGAAATAAAATGAATGCATTTGCAAATAAATACTAAAAATTATTTAATGATATAATTCATTCAAATACAGTAGAGAAAATGAATGAAATGCAGTACACTAGTTGCAATCTAACACAGAAATAAAGAGTTACAATTAAAGTCTTTTGTCTGAACAGTTCACAGTTTGGGGTTTACTATTTGATTAACAAAAAATGCATACAACTGCAGATTGGTCTCTCCATTGTCACTTTATCTCATGCAGTTTAAATTGAACTGCCTTGAAAATCACATGATGGAACTAACTTCATATTTTCAATGGAAATAATCATTTGTTCTTAAGCTCATCTTCTAGTTCTTCCATTTGTGTTTTGGAAGTCTCAACACCAGTTATGTAGACATCACGAAGAATGTAATGCATGCCAGAACAACAAGTACCTTTATCCATCATTTCACTCAGACCAATGTCTGACTTGAGCTTTGTGCAAATTGGTTGAGCATCCTTAGCAGCAGAATTGGCAGACACACCTAACTGCTCAGTTAGCTGTGGTAAAGGTGACAGTTCTGACTGCCCACTTTCACCCACAAGTAAGTGATCAGTTTCATGTTTAGCCGTCACTCACACAATGATTTCTGATGCATTCTGCCAAATTTTGGTAAGGATTTCATACCTTCACGTATCACTGAGTAAGTCTTTAAAACATTGATCCAATTCAGCAGCAATGGTGAGAGTTTCTTCTAGATGAATTATCTTTCCTAAAGATCATCAACCACAGCCTTTTTTTCAGTTATTACTCGATAATCATCGTCTGCTGATGAAAACCTCAGTGTGAGAATGAAAGCTTCAAGTTATCTTTCTCTGTACTGTTTATGTATGTTGATGGAACAAGTTTATCTTCTCCCACTTTGCATTCCTTAGAGCATGGATGTGATTCAATTTCAGTAGTATCCCCTCTGCTGAATAGAGCCACTCTCTACACTCTGGCCAATGCCACAGCTACACATTTACAATTAGTAATGCAACTACTATCCAGAAGGAATACCAAAAGGCCAAGCCAGGAGCACATCCTTTATCATTTGACCTTCTTTTTAATGACCATATTGAAGTCCACAGGAAACATTTTTCCCTTCCTCCACAACCGAATAATGAGATGATCTTTCATCTGATTGATTTGCAACTATTGTATTTGGTCAAATTTTCTTCATACTTCCTATGAAAGGTAATAATAAATAAAAGTATAAGTTTGATTATGAGTGAAATCTCAGTAAATTTGTTGGCTTCTACTTCTCTTAACACGGAGTCAATATTAGAGACCAGAAGTGGAATTAATGATAATAAAAACGTTAGGATTTTTTATAAATGTTAGAGACCAGAAGTGGAATTAATTATAATAAAAACATTAGGATTTTTTATAAGACCAAGGATAGACAGCAAGCTTATGAAACCATTCTTGCATCTGATTACCTTAGTCTATTACCACAATGAAGGCTATATTGTTTAACAGAAAATATGAAAGTATAAGTTCTAATAACTAGCATTACTTGATCAAGATCTAATACATTGCGAAACTCATCACTATTCAACATACTTAATCATTAAGTAAAAATTGGTAAAGGTCTTTTGTCTATTGGCCATCCATTTATTAGCACATTTGATATCATTGCTCTTCTAAGCTACTTGCATGATTACTATGTTTGCACACACATTCATCCCATCGATGTTTTTCAATGAAACTGGTGCTCCTTGGATGTCCAATATGGCTGCCAAAGACCATCGTTAAATTTATATTATCAGTAGTTTTTATTGCTGGTCCCATCATCATGGTATTTTCACTTAAAGACTAATACCACTGTCTAATTGGTTTTAATAAAAATGGGGCCAATGGTATGACTAACATGGCCATATTAACAGTCTTGTTAATACTGTAATTCCCATCTAAATGGAAAGTCATATTGACAGATGGGTTTCACCAGACTGCCACAATATTATGTTGAATTTGTTATTACTACTTTTTGTTCATATAGAACATCTGGTCATACCGACGTTGTATTTTCATTCTTATAAATTTGTTTCAGCCTGTAGAGCATCATGTCTTTCATGAGACACATGCTCTATCTTATTTCTGTTTGTACACATTTGATACTAGGTGGTATATTTATCTAGTGATGGAAGCAAGTGTCTTAGTTGTTTTGAAAATTGTGTAATTAACCTGATTTTTAAAATATTATCTCAGTATTATCTGGCTATTTGCATAAATACCATGTGATTTTCAAGTTAGCAACCCATATTTAAAGAACTTTATGATTTTGTTTCTTTTCATCCAGTGAAGTGAGCCCTAATGTGTCTTGTGATTATTTAATGTGAATATATCTTGAATGCCTGAGTTTCAAAGTTTTATATGCTTTGACTTAAAATTTCAGATGGGCCAGACACACCAGTCCTGTCACCAAACACCATTGAGTACACCTTGAATGAAGGCAACATTCTAACCAACATTCAATGTTCATCAGAATGTTTTCCTGGCTGCACATTTTATTGGTACAAGGAGCAAACAAAACTTCTTGATATTAAGGAAGATGTGTTGTCCCTAGGAAATGTTTACCGAAATGACTCTGGGACATACACCTGTAAATCTGAAAACATGGAAAGCAGAGCTACTGGAGTAAAGGTTATTCAGCTCGTTGTTCAGTGTAAGCATAATCAAGATAATGTTGATATGTCATTTTAGTATGTATGATTTTAAATTCTTTATCAATCATAGAGAACTAACAAACAGTTTATTGCAACAGTAGAAGTCTGGACACATGTTGTCTCAATGTCCTATAGGTTAAGCATATTTTGTTATATCTTGTAATGTGTCTGTCCATCAATAATTTTGAGTTCTGATTCAGATGCATTTGTCCAACCTTGCAGTTATATTGTATTTAACAGAATACAGATCAAAAGCCAATTGATTAGATTATCAAATGTTTCTTGATGCCAGAACTTATGCTGTACACCACATACTTTCATGAAACCTTGTACAAATATTTTTCGAAATGTCAGTAACTTTTTTTCCGGGAGGCAGAGTATTCATAAACACCTCAGTGGCAGTTTAGAAATTTCAGTTTAAAACATAAATGGCCTGAAGGATATATGTGTATGTGTTATTTGCATTTTTGTCATAGCTTTAAAAACAAATTCAGTTATATCTCTACGATGTATGCAGTGTGGCAGTTTATAGTGATGTCTAGCACTGGGGCATCATGCCACAGACAAGTAGCATGATGTCCTACCCAGTCACATTAATTTGACACCAGGCCAACCAGTCTTTAGACTAACCTGTTAATAGTGAGTGCCTAGCAAGGCAGCTGGTAGTGCCATTTGTATAAGTCTTTGGTATAACTCTGTTGGGTTTTGAACTCGTGCATCTGGGCGGACGCTCTAACCACTAGGCCACTTGAGTGGGCGCCTGATTGATATAAAATTTTTGCAAACTTTGCCACTGTGGCACTTAGTTCATTATTTCTAATCTGATTGCCACAATGGCTACCTAACACTTGTCACAATTTTTTATGTTTCAAAATGTAGGTGTTGGCTGAGCCTGAGACTCAAATCCATGCAGACAAGGATGAATATAAATGATTTAAGATGGTGAGTGCCTTAGACCACTCAGGCATCCAGGGCACCTGAGGAAAGTAATATCAATGATACATTAAAGAGTACTTATATTTGCTTGATGGTAATATTTCTTTCTCTAAGTTGTTGTTGTTTCTTTCAGATTAACGCCATTTCTTACTGCAATATAGGTTATACATGCAGCTAGTATAATTGATGGAGAAAAAGCCCAGGTAAAGCCAAGTTATAAAGTATCACATGACTGTTTCATGTATCTACATTGGCCAAGCCAAAAAATAGAGCCCACGCAGACATGGGTGAGATGGCAATTAGGTAATGGTAAGAGCTTTAGACCTCATGACCACCTGAGACCCCTCCCTAATTTGTAACATAGTTTAATATCAGACTCATCTGTTTTGGCATTTAAATAAATGATATCCTTCATTTTGTCGTATATTTTGAATGCCACATTAAAATTAGTCTTTTTAGGAAAATTCCAAAAGTATACTCATTGTCTTCAGGTAATTCAGTACCCTCTGTGTCAAACTGTTCCTTATACGAACTGGAAAAAATGTACCATACAATTTTTTAAGAGATGAACTAAAAGACACAAAACTACCTGAAACTACCTGACAGGGACAAATTGTGAAAGTGTCAAAAGGGTGACATGTTTTCAAATAAACATAATCATAACAGAGTAAGATAATACATGTTTCTTTCCATCAAACATTTTGATGCATTAGACTGCTGATAGTACCGTATATACTTGCGTATAAGCCAACCCCACCCCTACTGAATTGGCAAAACTGTTATAAAGTGCATGACCCATGATTAAGCCGACCCATAATTTCTAGACTACCGGTACATCACAAGATGCACAAAGTGAGTTCTGAATACGTTTATTTAGGCAAATAACAATATTAAATCAAATGAAAATAAGAAAGCTAATTTATATGTTGAAATAAATACAATTCTAAAGTGTTAAGTCTTAATGGAAATTTAATTAATCCTCATTCTAAAATCATGAATTATTAAAGTTCAATCACTTTTAGAATCCTTCAAAATCGGGCTCTGTATCAGACTTGCTAAACAGTTCATGAAAATCGGTTTCTGTTACGGGTGTGCATTTGTCATATACGTCTTCATTGTCATCATGGTCATCCGATAGTCCGGTTCATGAAACGAGAACACCAACCAGCTGATGCAACAAATTTTGATCTGCCAACTTATATTTATAATTTTTCGCCATCTGCTTAGCACGTAGACGAATTGCCTCCAATCCTGTACTTGCTTCTTGTTCACAAAAAACTTGCATGCTGCAGCACAGTTGTTATTTGCTTCTGCATATTCAGTAATATTAAGTTTGAATGCTGCATTATAAGCAAAATGCTTTCTTTTACTTCCGATACTATTCATTTTATCTGATTGAATTGAATATAAACTGCTAGAGAGATAAACTGAAATAATTTCTTATAGTGGTAGTATGCTATTTATATACCTTATGCTGTATTTATTTCCATGTCTGGTTGGTTATCAATTTGTGTTTGATAATTATTTATCATTGTTGTTTATTTGTATTTTTTTTAAAAGTACTGGTAGTATGATTCAATTGATCAAAATATGATTCGTTTCAGTGTGGACATTATTCAAGTATTGTTACAGTTTATAACTTTGAGCAGAAACCATGCCCATTGCCATATCTCAGTAAACAATACATCTGAGAGTCAGCATGTATTAGTAAAGTCATTGGCATTTAAATTAAAGACCAAATAGGTATACGGCTCTGAGCCCCCAGTCAGCACTGCCGACGGTTAAATTATATACATATATATATAACACGGAGATGAAATTCAACAATGACAATTTAATGAAGCATATAAATTTAAATGTCACACAATCACTCGTCCTTTAAGTGATAGCCTATTTCATCGTATGATTTTCAGTGTGAGTTCGATTTTCCACCTGGCCTTTGGTTGTACTCATCTATTTATCCGATCCTCCCACTCCTCCTGGATTCCACCTCTCCCGACTTCTCTCCTCCCTTCACTTTCCTTCCGTTCTTTATCCCGACTATTGGGACCACTTCCCCTTATCTGTTCCCCGAAGCTTCCTCTCCACATTTCCCTCTTTTCTTCTCTTCCTTCCGTCTCTAACGGAGACACTGGGACCACTCACTAGTCTGTCCCTCGAAGCTTCCTGTGAAAATCACAAGGCGTTAACATAGGGTTTATCACTTCTCACCTCACACTAAATCATCAATTAACCATCAGATAAGGCTATTACCTTTTAGGACATGCATACATACACATCGAAATTCCCACACACTCTTACAGGGAAACAATGGCGTAATGGCACGATATCATACATATATCCATACATCATATCACATAAGTATATCTAATATATATATATATATATATATATATATATTTAATCTCATTGTACTTACAATATTACGACAGCCAGACGTATGTCTGTACACTACACTCCCACAAGTGCACACAAATATTCAAATATTCATATTATTAATTTCTCACAGTGAAATCATTTCAAAGATACCATTCAATTTCTATAATTACATGAATAATGTGCTATTGTACTATAAAATAACCACATAGCAAATTATAATAATATTAATTCTTACGACGGCTAGCAAGCAATACGATTCTTTACAAATAGGAACCAATTCTTCAAAATATACAAACATATCAACATCACAAAATAATTATTCCTACTACGATTTTAGTAATAATACGTATATACCCGATCTACAATTAAATGCTGTCACAGACAGCAAAGATCGAACAAATAGCTCACTGACCTTTTTAGAAGCTACACTTAGAATTTTGTTCCTAAGGTTTTCCGCCAATTAACGTATGGCCGCCGGAGTTCCAGTTTACAGTACGTTCTCTGTAACGACTATGGCAAGTAACGCTCGATGGCTGCGTTAAAGATATATATTTTAGAATAAATCAGGGTCCCACCACTTCCTCGATTCTGATTGGGTAGCGCTGGGGCCCTATCCACTCGACTTATTCAATCTGATGGTCCGTCAGCGTATCCAGAAGATAAGGCACGCCCACTCCTTCTGGCAGCTTCTTTGATGTACAAAACATCCTTCCAGCCCAAGGTGCTAATTACACTTCTGATTGGGTTTGGTCAGCTTCCTCTCTTAACTATGGCAAACTTACGTAAGGGATGGTGTTAGCCTGCGGTCATGTGTAACAATAAACAGTGGCTTGTCCGACTTACTTGATAACACATGGTTCTAATTTAATTTTGGGTCGGGCAATGCCACAGGTGGTTCTTTTGGAAAATACACGTATTACCGTGGTTCAAATAACATGTATGACTATTTTCTCATGGATGGACATCTGTCAAATAGATGTCAAGTATGTTAAAACATGTTTTTCATTCATTATCCTACCACTTAAGTTAGAAAAAAAATATTTGTTTCACTTCATGACAGGACAAATCTTATGAGCCGTGTGGTATCATTAGGCATGTGATCTCATCTTCAGCAATCAACGGAAACAATAAATACTGGAAATCAAGGGAAAAAGCATTATAAATTTCAGACTTGGACCTTGATCCGCAGATAAGCCGACGCCCCTTCTTCCAGGCCTTATTTCTTTCCTACATATTTCGGATTATACGCGAGTATATATGGTAATCAGATTTACATTGATTTTAGATTTTTCAATGAACTAAGCATTGATATAAACAATGAAATATATTTCAGATCCACCAACTGTTAGCACTGCAAGCCAGAATGGAACTTTCAATGAGACAGGACTTATGATAAACTGCTCAGCTCATGGCATACCTGAAAGATACAACTACAGTCTTATTCATAGTTCTTTCTTTTCTGAGAGCATCATTCAACACATTATTGACAATGAGCCACTCTCCAAAGGGGTCTTAGTTTATTCCCTTATGAACCCTTCCTTTATGGACACAGGATTGTATACCTGTATTGTTAGGAATGGAATACCAGACTACAGGGATGGTTCATTGGATCAAAATGTGTCTGTGCCTGTCTGGATTAAAGGCAAGTTTCCTGTTGCTATTTCTATCTGTGCTAGTCAAATATATACAGCTAAAACACATTCTTAAACATAAGTATGAAACTAAATGTTATCTGCACATTTTATCAACTAATGCTGTATATATTTATGTATAGAGTTTAACAGCATTTCAGCACTATATTAATTATATAGTGACATTGAAAGGTAAGTTCACTAAATACTATATAAATAAGTGCCAAAACTAATGCTGGGAGATGAATCAACATGAGCACTCCCAGTGTGTGTTGCACGTGTGTTTGTAGATGGGCTGTTTGATATGGAGAAAAATTACATCTTGGAAGAAAACAATTTGTTTAGCTGCATTTTATTTATTTCTTTTAGTTATTTCTTAATAATTTTCATTAATGTTGTTTAAGGGAACTTTTGCCTTAGCCCTCCCCTTTCTTCTCAGGCTTTCCAGACCCAAGATGCATTTGCAGTGATGTATGAACCAGCCAGTTCCTTTTAGTATAAATTAATGCTATTGATGATGAACTCCCCATATAAACATCATGAGCTTATATCAAGACAGTATACAAGCTCGCTGCAACTTTGCACGTGCGAACCCATGACTTTGCTCTATTGCACGTAGATGTCGGATTTGGAATGATTACGACGTCGTGGCAGGCTTATACAAGCATTACATGCACTCAACGCATGCATATAGCAGGCTCGCTGAAATTTTGCTCGCATCAGCTAGCAATAAGCACGCAAGCTCTTGAGGCACTGTACGCGCGAGCTCGCAATGAGCATACATGCTCGTCATGGGCTTGTATGAACCAGCTTTTACTAGCTGGTTGATAGTACGTAACGAGCTTGTATTTTCATTGGAAGCTTAGCAGAGCTCCTATGTGCAAAGTAGCGTGCTCGCAATGAATTGTAATGAGTTCCATACAAGCTTGTGGTTAGCTAGACACACCTACATTGAGACCTTTGTAAAGCAAACTTTGCAGTTCCTGGTAGATCAATGGGGAAGATCGAGCTTCATATAAATAAATACAGTGAACTCTCACCAAATGCAACACAATACAAATTTTGAAACAAAACTAAAATCTTACAGCTAATGTTTGTTTTTTCCTCAATGCACCAAAATATATTTGTTTTCCTCATTGGTGCTTTAGTTGCTTTAGTTTTGATATATCTCTTTGTATTGTTCCAATTCTCGGAATGGATAAAAGCAATGCCTTTTTTGATGAACCAACAACCAATAAAAAAGTAATTATAACAAGAACTATCATAAATGGAAAGTCAGATTTCTATTTATTTCAATAATTATAAAAAACAAAATCATAAGTTTTAGAATCTGATACAATAATTAAAACCAACAAACTGACTAGAAAATTTAATATTAGATAAAATTTTAGAATTTAATAAATCCAACGGACTGAAAAAAATCATAAATTTAAAAATCATTTAAAAAATTCACGTAAGGAGCCATCCATTTAGTACATACACATGGAAGGGGGGTAACCAAAATGCATACGCTTGCGTTTCTACTGATAATGTATGCATGCATAAGAAACAGGGTGGATGAGTGTGAAAACTCGATAATAATTTGACTAATATGTAACCTGAGCAGCAGGGGGGTATTCCGTTACTTTTCGGTCCGTTACCCCCCCCATTTTTGCAACTTTAGTCCTCCATTCATCAATCTGAGACTTAACAAAAAATCGATAACTCTCCATTTGCCATTCTGAGCCTTAGTGATTTTTGGCTTAATGGCATGTGAAATGTGTGATATCACAACAATAATATTATTTTATGTAAAAAAATAATTATCCATAAAAAATGTTACCGTAACTTTTATGAAGAAGTTTGTTTATGGATAATAATAGGGAAGTAATTGTATTAAATAAATATAATAAGTAACGACCGTTGATAACGAATAATTTGATAACTTAACAATACATTGATAATGCGTTGAGTAACCAGTATTTTTATCTTAACATTAATATCCGATAGAGGTGTTAAAACGTCGTTACTTATGCGTTACAAAATAAATTATCATTTTACTCGTTACTAATTAAGTTATTTATATCTTATATGAATTATTTTTACATTTTTACTCGACATAATTATTTGTGTACAATTACTATAAAAATCTTCCTCAAAAAATTACGGTAATCTTTTTTATGAATAATTATTTTTTTTTATAAAATAATATTACTCATATATAGTAATGCCAAATCGAGGAAGATATTTAACAGCCGCCGACGAACAAAATATTATTAAAGCGAGAGCGAATAAGAAGCCACTTGATATAGCAAAACATTACGGGATTTCACTTACTCGTGTATATAAGATATGGAAGGATTTTAATCCTAACGAAAAGTTTATCGCAGGATATGTTGGAACTGAACGAGGAGCAAATTTAACGAGATATATCTCTGATATAGATAAAAAAAATGTAGAAAAAAAAAAGGAGTATGATGAGAAATGTGAGCAGTTAAAAGAATACGCTAAAGAAATAAAATTGGTAGATGATGCTAGAAAAGAAGGTTATAATAAATTAATTACAAACCTTAGAGATATTGATTTACTAGAATCATTAGAGAAAGAGATTGGTAAGATTAAGATTAATCAGGAAATTCTTGACGCGGTCGTAAAGAGAAATAAATCACTTAATGAACAAATTTCTAAGTTTGAGAAAAGAGCAACACGTAGGGAGGAGAAACTCGCTAATTTAGAAAAACCTGTAATTATCGCTGAGATAAATAAAAAATCCGTTGAACAAATAATGTCAGAAAAATTATTGAAGAATCTCTAGGATTACTATTTCTATTAATAATAATAATAATAATAATAATAAAAATAAGGGGAAAGCATAAATAACTTAGGAGAGATTAGTTAAATACTTGATCAAGTCCTATACGATATCTTGTCCGAGGGTCTGATAAATTTATCGTCACAAATCCATGTGGAGTTCTCTGAGCGTGGCTAAAGAAATTTTTAAATTGATTATGATTCATATCACCACCGCACCAAGTTTGCCAAATATTTCTAAGAGTATGAGTATCAACTCCATTAAATAAGCATAATAAATTACAGTTATCTCTGATCACTTTTGGTATTTGAGTGTAACGTTGAGTTACATATATCACGTCGGTTTTTTTGTGTCTACCTCTGGAAAATATTCTAGCAGGATTTTTTTGATTATCTAACATGATATCATCATATACGACTAAATTGTTAATACCTCCATCAATGGAGTCAATACTAGGTGCCTCTTCGATATCGGTTATAAATTCGATAATATCATCGCCGTTAATTTCTTGAGCTGCATCATTAAAATCCTTTAATACTTCATAACATCGCTGATCATCTACACTCGGAGCAATCATATACAACTTATCCCACTTCATCCATCGAGTTATTAAATTAAGTAGCAATTGTGTCTTACCGCATCCAGATGGTCCGATGATAATCGCGCGAATAGAGTTTGGTAACATTGCTTGGTGTCTAATAGGTTCTCGTCGTCTTGTAGCTGAATAATCAATTACATTCATGCTGTTATATATATAATTATGGATTTATATTGTGTGAAATGTAGGACACGTACTGGCACAAATGACTTGACAACGATTACAACAAAAAATAATCGATCAGCGCTTTCTGGTAGGTGTATACAATGTAATACGAAAAAATTTAGATTTACTTCCCTTGGTGAAAATTCTTTGAATTTTCCAACCAAGGTTTTAAAAAAAGAGGAGGTGATATTGCAGCCAAGTTAGCAAAACTCCCAGGAACACCGTGGGCAAAGTATCCAGGAGAAAAGCACCTTCCAGGATATAGTTATTGCGGACCAGGAACTCGATTAGATATCAGACTTGATGATCAAAATCTACCTAAACCCGGTGAATATCCAATAAACGCTATTGATAAAGCTTGTCACCTTCATGATGTCGCTTATAAAAGCAGCAATTTACAAAATAGACATCTAGCAGATGTGAAATTAATTCATGCATTAAATGCTATTTCTGATAAATCTTTCAAAGAAAAATTGGCTTCATGGTTGATAAAATCTGCTATGAAGGGTAAACTGATGCTTGGAAGTGGTAATTAAAAACATTAATGTTTTATACATGGAATCTATTTATTACTCACCTACTGGCTACTGGAAAGGTTACGCAGCAATTAAAAAACTAGCCACCGCCGCATCAGTAAAATATAAAACCGCGAAAGATTGGTTATCTAAACAGGCGTTATGGCAAATTTATCTTCCGGGTCCTAAAAAAATTAATTATTCTCATTTTGATGTTTTTGTACCAAATGAAGTTCATCAAGCCGATATATTATTTTTGCCGTATGATAAAGGTTACAAATATGCATTAACTGTAGTTGATATCGCTAGTAGATATAAACAAGCAATACCATTAAAAACAAAATCAGCCACTGAAGTTGCTTCTGCATTTGAAAAGATTTATCATAAAGGTCCACTACGTTGGCCAAATCTATTACAAGTTGATCCGGGTAAGGAATTTCAAGGTGTTGTTACATCTACGATGAAAACTCATAATGTCACCATCAGACGAGGACATACTGCAATACACCGCGATCAGGCAATTGTAGAGCGATTTAATAGAACTCTCGCTGAGCGATTATTTGGATATCAATACGCAAAAGAATTCATCCAAGAAAAAAGATCCAATGAATGGGTTAAAAGATTACCAGCTGTGATTACTGCGATAAATAATGAGATTACTAGAACAATTAACACAAAACCTATCAACGCGATTAAGAAAACATCTATAAATAAAATTCCACAAAAAGATAATGTTTTCCAACCAATTCTTGGTAGTAATGTCACTGTTAGGTACTTATACGAACCAGGAGAGCTTGAGGGTGGTAAAAAAAGAGCTACTGATCCTATTTGGAGTGTCACCACGCATAATATATCTAGCATAACACGGTCTTCTTCTAGACCAGCAATTTATAAATTAGATTCGTCCGCACCTCATCGAGGATTTACACGCGAACAATTACAAGTTATCCCCCACGACACTCAATTACCACCACGAAAAATTAGTTAGTGTGACGTATCTTTCAAAGTAACTCTTTTTAATTGATTTATTCGTCTAGCTCTAGATACCGCTAAATAAACTAGATTTGACCACTCGATACGATTATCTACGATCCAAATAGTTGAATTCTCGATAGTTAATCCTTGTGAAGAGTGTATTGTTGCGGCGTATCCTAGTATCCAAGGTGAATTTTCAATATTTAATGCATCTTTAACTACATCAATATTAACACACACAATTTCATTTAATACTAATTCCTCAGTTCCACCATCTTTACCCGGAATTTCAACATTAATATTTTGTTTTCTTGTATCACGTGGTCTGTAACATAATGGTACTTTTTCATTGGGAAACTTTTCTTTGTGTATTTCAAATAATTGTCGTTGAAGATCATCCCGAGTTATTTTTAAACTAGCAAATACTTTATCGGTTGGTTTCCAAAGTTTAAAAAATTCATCTTCAGGGGTTTCATTAATAACTTCTCTGAGAACTCTACACTGCTCGTAATTAGGTTGCCGGCGGATTCTAGATTTTAAATCTTTTATTTTATTATCTAATGATCTATAATCTTCCATTACCTCCTCGTAATAATCTACATTTTCTTTTAGCCATTCATGAGGAGATTTTCCAATAAATGGAGGTGGTTGGGCGTCATCTCCGCACATAATTATTTTAACATTATTTTTTGATAACCAACTTAGAAATTGTTTTAATATATCTAGTGGTACTGTACAAATTTCATCCCAAAGAATATAACGAGGAATAAATTTATTACCCATTCGAGAAGAATCCCATTTATCACCTTTCCACCTAAAAAAGCTGTGATAAGTCATGGCTGGAATTCCTCGTTCTCTCAAGGATTTTGCTAGTGCATGAGTATGTGTTAGTGCTATTATACCAAAATCTTTATATAAATTTATTACTCTTTCAGTCTTTCCACTCCCGCCACAACCGTTTAAATAAATTATTTTATGGCGAGTTATTGGATCAAATATTGATGGAGCACTAGAAATTTCAACATTTTCAGGATTCTTTTCTCGGTAATTATTAAGTATTTCAACATCTACATGATGATTATAGCAGTGTAATCGCTCTTTCTTAATTCTCCAAGTTCCCCATTCATTGGTTTCACTTAAATATTGTCTAACTTTATCAAGATGTTTTTTATGAAAATATATTGAATCCGTGGCAACTCTTACAGCGATATCTGGAAATCTATTTATCATCGAGAATAAATTAATTGTGGTATAAGCTAACATTGATGCTCTTAAATGTGTGTATTGAGGGCTTTCTCCCTCTATGGAAGTTATAACGTTTCCGTATTCACTCCCATTTGATAATAATGCTTTTCTACTCGTTACAAATCTATTTGTGGAAGTAAGATATTTAATAATAATTTGTTCTTCAATCGGATCAATTACTAATCTAGAAGATGTTCTAGTATTATTAAATCTCCCTCCAATCGTAAACTTTCCTATTATTTTTCTTCCTAAATCCTTTGCTGATTTCTCTCTATCACAATATATTTGTTTAGCCATCTTAATAGTTTGTTCTTCATCGTATTCAGGGAAATTCTCTTTTACTTTTTTAATTTCTCTATTTAAATCTGGTGTTGGTAACCAAATATCTTTTTGACTCCCATAACTTATTATTGCTTCGCTGATTTTTAACATAGTTAACATACCACTATCTAGCATATATCGCAGTAGTACAATAGTCATCCAACCTTTCTGGGACATATGTTTTCCGAGCCACAAATAACTACAAGGATGTAATCCATCACGAAGTTTAAACGCAATAACTTTAGCAAATCCTGGTAAATCAAGGTCAGGTAAATCTCCATTTATGGCAACACGCGTCATCTCATGTGTAGGATGTCCAAAACGTTTAAAGTATTTATTACATTCTCCCATTCCCAAAAAACCTCCAGGATAACTAGCACTCATATCTGCGGAAATTAATCCATTAATATCGTATTTGGTGTTCCACAATCCTCCATGACTATACTCAACACAACTTAATTTTACATCTTCAAGATACATTTTAGGAGTTTTTCTCCAAGAATTCTTTTCTCTGGCATAATGAGCGGTTACAGATGATACAGTAAAACAATTAAGTAATATACTTTCATCAAAATCTTCTACAAAATCTTTTGTAACATTTTTCATACGATTATTTAATTCTTCAGTGCGGTATAATTCCCCATTAGTTTTCACAAATTGATCAAAATCCATTTCAGGATCTTCATCACTCTTAAATAACCACACTGAAGTTGGATCATCTTTGTGTGTGGCGGCAATAGTATCAAATATATTTCCAAACTGAAATTCAGTTTTATTTATATATTTTATATTCTTATTTTTAGGAAATTCAGTAACACCAGAATTCCAGGCGTGCCCATTATGATCTATAATTTCGATTGCCGCTTTATCTGACTTATATTTACATTTATGCAATACTTCTCCAGTTAACGATTTAACTGTAATAGGAAATCTCAAAAGTTTTTGTAATTCGGCAACATCACTGATTTTAGCACCGCCACACTCTTTCATTCTTTTTCCCCAATTTGTTATTATTTCTTCTCGTTTAGCTGTTAATCCGTGTCCTCGTGAAGAATTTTCAAAATGTTCCATAACTCGTTCTGCAACGCAATTGAGTGGCTTTGCCACTGATGATGATGACTTTCTCATCGGATACAATCTATCGCGATCAATATCTGTATGAATTCTGTATAATCCGTAGAATACAACTGTTACAGGATAAGCTCTATTAAAATAATGGCTATCAATCCCAACCAACGCTCCTGGATCCATATCGTTACTAAATATTACATTCCTCATGTCTTTCATCACAGGATTATAATTATCTCGGAGAATCCAACTTTGAGTTTCATTATCAAATGTCACATATTTTATTCTACAATAAAATATAAAATTACCAAATTGTGATATTATATTCATCGCGCGAACTTCATTTATTGTGCCATCATAAAATCTACCATTTATCATTACTCGATAACTAGTAAACATACCTAAGGCACCATCAAGGCGGAATTCTTTCATAGCAAGTTTTCTTAGTTTTTTAAGCTCTCTTTTACCAAGTCCTCGCAGTGATAATCCAGATCTTGCATCAAGCAAAAAATATCGTTTATTTATTGCTGGCATGATATACAATTATAATATATACAATAGTGTTTTATATTTAAATGAAAAAAAAATAATTAAAATATATATTATATATGGATATGAAATCCGATTCAAACACTCGAAATACATGTATTTGGTTACCGATCGGTAGTAAAATAAAATGTGGGCGAAACTGCGTCGGAGATTATTGTTACACTCACAATAGAAATATTAAACGCGGGAGTACTGGACCTAAACCCTGTATCGTATGTGGTATTGGAGTTCGTGGTAAGGTTGAATTATGTGCGGATCATCATGCCGCAAATTATAGAACAATAAAATTATATTACGACACACATCAACATGTAAAACATCGTGGAGATGTTATTCAAACCCCGGAAGATTATCTAAAGAAGTTAAATATACAATTCCAATTAAACAAAGAAATTCCCGTATAATTATATAATGAGTTCAAACGAATACCGAACGCATCCGATCTATATTAATTACGAAGCCTGTCGAGATGGAACTGTTAGACATAAGCGAACAAGAAAACCTCTTGGAAATGTTAATAATAGAGGATATTTACATATCGTTATACACCTAGATGGAAAAATAAAAAATTATTATGCTCATAGATTTATTATTGAAACTTTTATCGGAAAAATTCCTGATGGATACGTGGTGGATCACATTGATCGCAATAAGTTAAATAATCGTGTAGATAATTTGAGGATTGTAACACAACGAGAAAATTGTCTTAATAGTAATCCTAATAAAAATAAAAATAAAAAACCCAGACCGGTTATTGCCTTTTACTGTGATAAAATCACTGGTGATAAAGTTGGAAATGCTAGCATTAGCCGTGATGAGATTACGGAGTTTCCATCAACATATTCCGCCGCAAGGTTTTTTAATATTTGTCCAGCATCTGTAGGACGAGTAGCTGATTATATGATTTCATCAACATATTCCGATAGATTTGATTGTAGAGTCGTTTTTTGTTGGGGATGAAATATAAAACATTTCTAAAAAAAATAATCATATAAATAAAATTCAAAATCAGAAATGTAAAAGCAATTTCAAAATTACTTTGCAATGCAAAATGTAAAAACATTTTCACATATAACTATTATCAAATTTCTCGGCGAATTGAGCTATATTTTTTTCCTCTTCAAATACATTCCCCAAATTTTTCAAGATTAAATTAAGAAGTTTGCTGAGCTCAACAAATTCATCTAACACATTATCATTACCAAATTCCTTAAGATAATAAATAATAAAATTACGCTGTCGTATCAATGTTTTAATAACACGATATTCTGATTTATAAGTTGGATAACCCTTGGAGGCTGCAGATTCAATTTTACGAAATTCATCTACAAGATAATCAGCATTAAAGTGTGATGTTTTTTTTTGTGCGATGATTTCGGCGATTTCTGGGACTTCGTGTATCTGGTTAAGTTGAATTACGATTTCATTAACGATTTTTTTATTCATTATATAAAATCTTTTTAAGATTTTTAAATTTAATTAGATTTTATATTTCAAAATCTGAAAGATTTTTAATTAATCTTCTAAAGAATGGTCCAAAATATTGTTTTTGATACTATATTTAAAACCCCCAAAATAACTCGTATTTGTAAATGGAACACTAATAAAATTCAAATATAAATCATTAAGAAGTGTATTGAACTTATCAAATTCATCCTGTATTTCAATATACCCATTAATTTTATCAAGATAGGAAATTATCTTATTACGATGATATACTAATCTTTTAACAAAAATACATTCTGAATAACCAATCGGATAATACTTATCAAGCCTGGATTTAATCCAAATGGATTCATTTACAAGATAATTAATATTATCTCGTAATATTTCTTTTCTTGCGATAATTACGGCGAGTTTTGGGTTTTGATGTATACGGTTAAGTTGCGTTATGATTTCATCGATTAAATTTTGTGTCATTATATATATACAATTAAAATATATATTTAATTGGAAATTTCCAAGTATTAATGTATTTAGAAATATTAATATTTCTATAATGGTTGGAGAATCACTTACAACGAGATTAACTAGAGAAAGATTATCAGCTATCCAGAAAATATTACCTCTTCGTGATAGAATTCGTGAAAAACTTCAACAACGACAATTAATGGCTACCGACTTTACAGAGGATACAGAACAACTATTTAAGCCAGTTGTTACTGCAACTGAGGGTGTGAAAACAGCTACTGAACGAGCGATATACGGAGATATCCCAGCAGAGGGGAAACGAACAGAGAGGCCTCTTCTACCTGTGTTTGAGAAAATAGCAAAACGAAGTAAACAAACAAAAAAATCATTAAAAACACTTCCTGATGATATAGGAACTGTTATAGAAGAAAAACGACAACAAAGAAAACGAGAAGAAGAAGCAAGAGATTTAGATGAATTAAGAAGACAACAAGAAGAAGAAGAAGAAGAACGACCACTACGACTACAACGAGAGATAGAAAGACTAAGGGAAGAAAAGGAAAAAGAAGAAGATGATGAAGAACGAAAAATGATTGAAGAAGAAATAAGGAAATTAGAACAACATGAAGAAGAACAAAAAGAAGAGAAGAAAAAAAGAGAGGATTATCCCCCTGAAAGGATATTTACAAATGCTGCGTTAAATGAAATCAGAAATATCCCAACACTTGCTGGATTAGCTAAATTTACCAACGACAACGTTAAAAAATCGAAGAGAGATAAACTTTTAATAGACAACACGACTAAAGATTTTGTAAACAGTAAACTCATTTTGGCAAATAAGGTGTTTTTAGCAAACCGCCGAGAAACTAGAATCACAAAAGATATAAAATCTGATTATGACCAATTTCTAGCTATTGTAAAGGGAGTAACGATTGCACCACCAGCGTACACAGCAGACCCAATCCCTGATGAAATACAAATAATGGCAGAGGCTGGGGAGGGTGCAACTGGTACAACTAAAAAAAAGGGTAGTGGCTTAGTTAAAAATCCTATGGATTTTCATTCTGGTTTCTGTCCTGGTAATATTCTTGGTGATATAGCACGATTAAAAATACTCGTAGGAGGAAAACGAGCTGGGAATAACTCACCAGAAATCATTAATGAAGCCGCTGATATCTGTAGGCGGTTATTTCAAGGTGGTATCATGGATATTGCAACATATCGGGATTTTATTGAAGAACTAGCAGAAAATTCTTATGATTATCACAGCGATTAATTAGATAAATAACAATTTGGAAACACTAGTGTTTAGAAATATAATATTTCTATAGAATAATGATCATACACTACAACCATGATAAACCAACAACCGAATATGTGGTAAACTCAAGATTACCAACATACCGAGTATATTATGGAGATGGTCTCGGTAATACTATAATGGGATTATTTTCAAGAATGGCTCCAAAGGTGGCTCCATTGGCTAAACAACTATCGATGAAAGCAATTGATGTTATTCGAGATAAAGGTATTAATACTATTGGTGATCTTGCTGGTAAGGCGTTTTCAACTGCTAAGGATAAATTAACAGCATTAGTTCGACGACGAAATCTAAAGAATTTCCAACCTAGAAATGCTAACATTTCTAATGCTAACATTTCTAATGCTAGTGTTTTACCATCTACTGCAGTAATGCCGGCTAGTGTTAGTAAAATAATAAATAACGCAGTAGATAAAAAACTACAGTCACTTCAAGATAATATAACAGCAAATATGATAGCCGGAAGTGGATTTAGAAATTCAAAGAATTTCCAACGACGCTAAAATGCTCATTCATTTGCTATATTTATATGAACAATATCTTTAAATTCTATAGTTATTATAGAAATTCCAGAAATAGTTTGACGTCTAAAATCATTTATTTGAATAGGATTCTCAGTATGTATATTTATCATAGAAATGTTAGAATCAGGATTAGAAATCTCAAGAGCAGCACTAGAAATGTCAGAACCAGAATCACTTGTATTTCTAATAATACTTTTATCTTCATTTGTGATTTCTTCATTAATTTTTTTCATCATTATACAAATATTTAGAAATGTTTATATTTCCAATTTCTTAAATTAGACCGACATGTATATAATAAAAATGTTCAAACAAAACCCTGATGTTGCATTTGATATGGATGCCCCAGTACTTAAAGATGATTCTGTACGCGATTATCAATTTTTTGCTTATCACGCAGTGCAACCTGATCTTCGTGGAAGAATTGAACTTCAAGTTCATGATACCAGTAAATACTTTTTACCCGCTGAAGCCTTTATTGAAGTCGAAGGTGAGCTTTTACAGCATGATGATACACCATATGCAGATAACCCAACTATCCGAGTTGGTTTTGTCAATAATGGTATCATGGCATTATTTGAAAGTGCTAGATATCTCATTGATGGAAGAGAAATCGAATCTATTGAACGTGAAGTTGATGTAGCAACAACAATAATTGGGCTAGCAAGATATTCTGATGATTATACTAGATCAGCTGGTCCATCTATGATGTTTTCTAAGGATATTACTGATAACGCTGAGCACGTCCAGTATTCTAGAGTAAAAGCAACACGAGATACTGCAGTTGATCCAGCACCAGCCGGATATGTAAGACCAGCTGCTGATTTTGATGTCATAAATAATATTACTAATTATAACCTAGGATTTGCAACACGAGTAGCAACGTTGCAAGGAGAGCGTCGACGGTTTTCATGTGCTATTCCGCTCCATCATATATTTGGATTTTGCAAAAATATCAGAAAAATTATTTATGGAGTGAAGCATACTGTAGCTCTAATGAGAAGGGGTAATGATAATTATGCAATCTGGCGCGCTGCTGGCGTTGCCGATGGTAAAGTCGTTTTATCAAAACTAACACTATGGATGCCAGTGTTGACTCCATCGTTAGCCGTTGAACCGAAGTTACTGTCATTTATGGATCAAGGAGGAAAGAGATTATTAAGTTGGTTGTCAACATCTACAGATACTATGGATTCTAATATTGATGGTACACTTACATGGCATCTAGCATCAAAACAAGGTATTTCAGCCCCACGTCATATATTTATTGCGCTACAGAATACTACGCGATTAAATAATCAAGAACGTTCCCATATGATATTTGATCAAATCGGATGTAGTGAAGTCTCGCTGAGAATAAACGGACAGCAAGAACCATCTGAAGATGTACAACTTAATTACACAGAAAATCATATTGCACGAGTTTATCATCGGTTGCTGTCGTATATGGGACGCGATCAAAATGTTGATACTGGGCTACAAATTTCACAGTTGGATTTTAGAAGTCTGTATCCGATTTATTACTTTTCGTTGGAACATCTTGACTTGATGAGACAGTCCGTCGTTGATATACACTTCCGAGCTCGTGTAACCCGTCCTGGTGCTATTATTAATTATAGAGCAGTTGCTGTCATTCTCAGTGATAAATCAATGATACTCGAGGGTGTTGGTGGACGAATGAGACTGGTAGATGCACCAGTGGAAAATCTATAAGATTTTCTAAATCTGTAGATCGAAATGCGAAGTATTTCTAATTTAGAATCAATCTGTTTTGTATAATGTCGTATAGTAATATCAATGTCACATTGACACCTGGTCAAATAAAAAAATTACAATCTAAATCAGCTAAGCAATGTGGAACCACAATAACGCTGAAATTTAATCAGATGAATGGCGGAGGGAATAAACTATCGCTAACAAAAACTCAGGTTAATCATTTTAATAAAGCGCTGAAAGAAAAAAAAGGAGTTCAGGTTACTCTTTCTACGAGCGCGATCCGTAACATGGAAAAGACTGGTGGTATATTCCCGTTGTTAGGGTTGATTCCAGGATTGATTGCCGCAGCGGCCCCAGCGGTGGCGAAGGCGGCAGCGTTAGGAGCTATTGGTACCGCAGCAGGAATGGCGTTGAAAAAGGCAACTGGAAAGGGTTATAAAAAAAAAGGAAAGGGTCTAAGACTACCAGGAACCCCGAGTTCATGGTACAGCGGAAAGGGTCTTCGAATTCCAGGAACGATATAGTTCGGGAATCTTCGATTTCCAAACCGATAGTTCCAATGTCTAATTTTGATTTAATTGACACCGCTAAAAAATTAAAAATAAAAAATTTCAGAGGTGTTTTTATGAGAGATCAGTTACCGACACAACCAAATAATATTGAAACTGGTATTATTAATCTAGATAACAGCGATGGACCTGGAACTCACTGGGTTGCCTACGCGATTGATCCACGCGGGATTATTTATTTTGATTCATATGGATTAGCACCTCCAAAAGAATTTATGCGTTATATTAAGAAATTACAAACGAAATCCAAGAGATTTCCAATTTGGTATTCCACATTACCAACACAAACAATGCTTGACCCACCTATATGTGGCAATGAAGTATTAAATGTACTTGATGCTATTTCACAGAAATCGAAGATTTCTCCTCATATAGTAGTAAATGAATATACTAGCGGGAAATGGATTGAAAATCCGTTAGAAAGAGAAAAGATTTAGAAATAATGATTGATATTTGGGGACGATCTTTATCATCACTGAAGAAATCTGATAGTGAAGTTGGAACCCTTGATTTTATCAAGGATAAAGATATTAAAAAACTAATCGAAGATGAAATATCTGAAATATTGAACCTAGCAAATATTGATCCTGGTGAAATAGTTGTATTTCAAGATCGCCAGGGTAAATTAAAAAGTAGTAATATTTCTCTTAATGATATTTTAGTCAAACAACGAGACGCAGCAGATGATAGTATTGCATTATTTTCTGATGGAGGTAAACTCAAACCAGGTGTACTTGTTTCAACGATTACAGATAAATTAGCAACATATGATAACACAGTGGATTCATTGAAATCACTCAGTGATAAATATGACGATCATATAGTTGTATTTAACCAGTTTAGTGAAACACAAAGAAATACAATTGACCAAATTGATAAACCCATATTAGAATTTTTTGGAAATCCACCAGTAACTAATCCACCACTCACCACGATAAGAGATTCTATTGTGGAATTAGTAGCTCTTCAATCTGAATATGATAAACACGTTAGACAATATTCAACTCTACGTAAAAATCTTATTGATAAATTTTTTGTAACCACATTTGATAAAATTGATATAACTCTTCCTAGTATTAAAAATTCTATTGATGATTTAAAAAAATTTGAAAATGGAATAAAAGGTGATTTAGAAAGAATAATAGAAAGAGCTGAAAAAACAAAAATTCCTCATGATAAATCTATCATTAATAATGTGGTATACACGATTCAACACGGTTCATTTATGTGGACTCCCACAAATAACATTTTAAATATCACCGGGGTCGTCAAGGGTATTTATCGATTAACAATAGTATCACCAAATCAGTTTGATATATCATCAAGTAGTTCATCTGGAGTTAATAATACAGTATCAACGATCATCGACAAGGATACAACTGAACAATTCACGATAACGAACAAAGATAAAAATCTAGTCAGAGTTTCAGTAACGTGGTACGTGGAATTTGTGGTGGATTTAAGCAAACAATTAAATTGAAAACACTAGCGTTTTTGTAATTGAAAATGCTAACGCTAGAAATATAAAATGACAATTCCATCAGTAAATCAATATCGCTATGATCAAGTCAGAGAATTTCAAACTAAACTCAACTCACTCTGTGAGGAGTATCAAATAAAAATCAAAAAATACAAAAGAAGAATAACCGCAGTTGATGTTACCATATACTCGGTGTCAGGAGTAATTACTGCTGCTGGAATAATATTATCTTCTGTTACAATGATTGCTCCAGTTGTAGTACCAATAGTTATTTCTTCGATGGCTACAATTGCTGGTATATTAACTGGGATCACAAAAAAATTATCATCATGTAGCCAGAGTAAACTACGTGATTATATAATTAAATTTCATATTGCATCATCTGGACATTCACAATTATCTTCGTTGATATCATCGTCGTTGGATGACACAACAATATCAGATAGTGAATTTTCAACTATGGCGAACTTGTATAAATCAACAATGCTAAAATTAGAGCAGAATAATAATAATAATGTCTTTAGAACTACTTCAACAAATAGTAACAAATACATCACCAGTGAAAACAAGCATGATATCAGTAACCTCAACAAATCCAGAATTCAGTGTGAATTTCCCAAATCCAGTTCCGGTGAGCGAGATCGCGTTAGCAAAACTACGAGTATATCATAGTTGGCCCAATATCAGATCAGTAGCGTTTGCTGGTCAACAACCGAATAATAGTTTAGTGTTCGCAAACAAGAATCGTGAAGACGGAACCCCAGACTGGCAAGTTGTTTCTATACCAACTGGGTCATATCAAATTGAACAAATTAATACTGAATTTCAACGCAGAATTAAATCTATCACTGGAAAAGAATCAAAAATCGCTATAACAGTTCATGAACCAACTCTATCATCTGCGATTGAGATTAATTCCCCTGGGTATATTGTAGATATTTACCAGAGTTCTATAAGATCAGTGTTAGGATGGCCCGAATTACCACCGGATAACTTACAAAAAATCCTTAGACATAATAACAATCCAGATGGTGATGGTAGACATATTGCCCCGAACAATGTGAATATATCATCAGTGATATCATTAAATTTAGTGTGTGATGTTATCGAAGGAAGTTATCAAATAAATCTTGAAAAATCAAATCAAGCACAACAGGGATATATTTTATACTCTTTTGCACCAACAGCTCCTCCAGGATTTTTAATTATTGAAAATCCAACTACTCCATTCTATATGCGATGTTACAATAATTTGTTAACGAGAATTAATTTCAGACTCACCGACCAATCTAATAATTTAATTGATCTACGAGGTGAAGTCTTGCAAATTAGTTTGTTTGTAAAATCCTTTTAAGATTTTGAAATGAACAAATTTTGATTTATTTTGGTGATTTCATAAACAAAGTAACTTTTTTTTTACCCACGGATTGTTCACATATCATTAAGCCAAAAATCACTAAGGCTCAGAATGGCAAATGGAGAGTTATCGATTTTTTGTTAAGTCTCAGATTGATGAATGGAGGACTAAAGTTGCAAAAATGGGGGGGGTAACGGACCGAAAAGTAACGGAATACCCCCCTGCTGCTACCTGTTTTAGACGTTTAAATTTTAGCGGACACTAGACAAACTTTGGTTTGGCATCAAGAGTATGTACACAGGTGGGGCATGTCTTAATAAGTATGCATGGGGGGAGAGGGGGCCATTCTTTGCAAAATTTCTGCATATGTACTAAATGGATGGTCAGTTTATTTTGGGAACATCTGGCAGTCCACACTTGCTGTTGATGATATTCATTCATAGCTCGTGATGCATATCTCTATCCACAGTGCTCAGTGAACCAACCTCTCTAAAGGTAATTGTCATAAATGGAAAATTAAACTTCCATGCATTATCATGGTTGTGTTAAAAACAACAAAATTAGTTTTTTGAATCTAATAAAATTAAAATAAACAAATGGAGTACAAACTTAACATAACATGACTAACTCGTAAGCTGTATTGAAGTAAAATGTCTTTAAAATCAGCACATTTCATTTAGGTAACGTCTAGCTGTGCCACACTTGCTGTTGGTTATACTGTTGAACTCATTCAAGGTTTCTGATGCCTCACTCTCTTCACAGTGCTCCTTGATGTAATCTGTTGAAAAGCACCAGTTGAAGCAGCAAGCTGATGTTTATTTGGTTTTTCGTGCACATGTATTGCATGCCCAGTAGCGAAATCACATTACACAATTAGCAAAACGCAGAATTTTCTCCTTTGCCAGATTGTTTCACAAATCTAAACAGGACAGCACAATTGTCACTCCAGCTCTGTTTTCGTGTCTTTCATGGACAAAATTCTGAATTATTCTTCTTTCCTATTCAACATGATTAGAAGTTGCATATTACGAAGATGAGATCCAGTGACTGTCTTAACTGTTTGCAAAATCCAATATGACATGTAAATACAAGCAGGGATGCCTCGATTTCGAATGAACCAATTACAAATGTAAAAGACGTGTATGTATATCCAATTAAATGATGGCAAGAACACTGCTATAAATATACATTCATGTAGTTAGTCTGGACCATGCAGACATATCCATCAAAATAGAAGACGTAAACGATATATATATATATATATATATATATATATATATATATATATATAATATTTTACACATTTTCCCAGCTACTCTTTGTATGAATCCTGTATGTACTAATCCTTAAAGCTTTGTACATATTTTATTGTTGCATTAGATCAATTATCTAGTTTTAATAGCATTTGTTGTCTAAAGACACCTCATCTTGTAAAAATCTGTGCATCATTTATATATCTATACATGTACAAATGTAAATTTAGACGGAAGGCCTGACCAAATGAGCTTCTTTTAATAAAGTCATTATTAATATTAGTTTACCAGGGGTGGCCAACTAGTCGACCTAGCAAATAACTAACAGAAGTGTAATTTCAATACCTTTTTCAAAACAAGTCATAATTATTGTTTTGATATGCAAATTAATGATTTTATACACAAAATGTTACATTTTCAAGTAATTTAATTTTTAACGATATCCATTTCATAGATAATTAATTTATCTGCAGGGTTTGCTTGCAAGATCGTACGACTAACTTTACTTGAATGTAGCCAAATTACTTCTATGAGCTCAGTGCGAGCTCCCATGTAGTCTGCGAGCTACAGGTAAGATCGTAAGAAGCGTGCTACGAGCTATCACAAGCTTGTGCAAGCTTGATTTAGGATTAAATTTTTATAAGGGTGCCCTCTTTGAAAAATTGAAGATTGGAATGCCACTCATCCACTATAAAATTACCTGTCTTGTAGTAATTAGCCTTTTCAATCTTTTTCAACATTAACTGTCACATGTTGATGGTCTCATGTGTGACAGAACTTCTGAAATTGTATCCTAATAAAGTCTCTTACAGCTGAAACACTATTTACAATGCAGAATAGTTTAATCTATGATTAAATTCATACCAATAATCTTTCAGGGACAGTGGAAAACCAAAACACATCATATTTAAAACAGTGATTTAATCCTAATATTTACATCAACTAGAAATTTACTCAGTTGGTGAGGTATGATAATAATGATTGCTTACTGACAATTTATTGGTCCATGATAAAGTAACACTAAGTAAAAGTATGGTCAGAGTCCTAGCCCCCTCTAGCCTAGCACAAACTTTGCATACACTAGATAATTTGTTTGCTTGGATATTTTCAACGCTCTCTCTCTCTCTCTCTCTCTCTCTCTCTCTCTCTCTCTCTCTATCCAATTTTATCGTCTTAGTTCCCTTGGTTAGGGGTCTGACGTTTTCTGGCAGTCAGCAAGCCCAGTCTCCAGGCATCACAGTTTTGAGGATTGATTTTGGTCATCTTCCATGTCTCGCGGTCATGATTGATTGTTTGCTTCCAAGTTTTCTTGGTTCGGCCAGCTTTCCTTCGGCTTTCCACCTCTACATTTCTACACCTGTTAATCCAAGCATTGCTTCTCTCTACATGACCGAACCAGCATAACGGGTTGGCCCTTAGGAGTTCCTCAGTCTTTGGTAGGTGCAGCTTTTCCAGTAGGGTATCTGACCTGATATGCTTGGTCTGGTCTGGCTTGACATTACAAATCCATCTGATCATAGCTCTGTCATTGCGTTGTAGATGGGCGAGTGAGGACTGGGTGAGTGCCCAACACTCACTGCCATATAGGATCACGCTCCTAACACATCTGCTATACACTTTTCCCCTGGTGGTGAGGGGGACAACTCTTGATGTTAGTACAGGTAATAGTTCACGAAACTTACCCCATGCTGACTTTACCCTTATGGTTGAACTGAGTTCACATCCACCTCCAGCACTCAACATATCACCCAGGTAGCAGAAGGAGTCTACTACCTCCAGAGTGTAATCTTCCACTTTCACCTCATTGTAAGTTCGGCCCTCAAGTGATTGTGCCTGCCCCAGACACCGCTTACACTTGTAGTTGGGGTCTGGTACCAGTTTTCCACACAAGCCACTACACTTTTTGTGCACCCATAGGGCACATAGGCTGCATTGTATGGCATTGGACCTGACACCATTCCTGCACACAGCACATGGGTACTGACCGGAATCTTTCAATGGTTGTAATTCTGAGCCACTGACCATCACTTTTGTCTTTGATAGATTCACTTTCAATCCTTTGGCTTCCATACCACTTTTCCACATTTTCAGCTTCTCCAGCAATAGTTCCATAGTCTCTGCTTTGATGACCAGATCATCTGCATACAATAACTCCCATGGACATCCTGTCTGGAACTCTCTGATGGACTCCGACTTTTACACTGAATTCATCACTGTATGTGTCATTCACCCGTACTCTGCTCCTGGCATTAGTGTACATGCATTTTACCAGTCGGATGAGCCATTCCTCTACTCGAAGTTTCCGCATTGCCCACCATAGCACATCCCTGGGAACCCTGTCGAAGCTTTCTCCAAGTCCACAAATGCCATGTAAAGTCTTCTGTCTGCACCAACATACTTCTCCTGCATCTGACGCAAGATGAATATCGCATCAGTTGTGCCCCTTCCAGGTATGAATCCAAATTGCATTTCATTGATGTCAACTTGCTGTCTGATGATACTGTCTGCCACTCACTCAATAACCTTCATTGCTTGCTCCAAAAGTTTCAGGCCTCTGAAGTTGCCTCTAAGCCAGGCGTCACCTTTGCCCTTATAGCAGTTGATGATATAGCTCTCTCCCCAGATCTCTGGCATACGCTCTTCTCTTATGATGGCATTTGCTAGGTCTGACATGATCTGACTGCCTTCATTTCCCACTGCTTTCATCATTTCTGCTACAATACCAGAAGATCCTGCTGCCTTACCATTTTTCATTTTCTTTAACGCCTTTTCTGTCATGTCTGGGCTGATTTCTATTGGTGGGCCTTGCACCGGTTGTTCTTTTGTTAGGTGGTCAGGGTTCCAAGAAAATTCAGTATTGAGCAATGATTCATAGTGTTGTTGCCAGGCCCTATGTTTGGCTTTATCATCTAAAGAAAGCTGATCCTCATCATCTATTATGCATTTTTCTCCTAGAACATCCTGATTTTCCCTCCTCATCTGCTTTGCAACCTTGAATATATCACTACCTTTAGCGTCAATGTGGCTGAACTTGGCTGTAGCGGCAGCTTGCTTGGCTAAGAAAACAACTTTTTTAACAGCACTTTTCGCCTGTGTGTACTCCTCTCTGCTGCCATCCTTCTTTCAGGCCTTGTAACATCTCCTCTTTCTCTGTATTGCGATGTTGACTTCTACATCCCACCACCAAGTCTCTTTCCTCCATATGTGCTTCTTTGTATGGCCACAAACACTGTTAGCACTACTCAGCAGACCCTCTCTGAACTGGCGCCAGCATTCCTCTACACCAGCTGCCTCATAGTCCCTTATGGTTTCAACAAAGGCCTTTTGAAATTTTATCTGCACTTCCTGGTCCTTCAGCATCCAGGTTCTGACTTTGGGTTGAAACTTGCGGCGTGCTTCAGGGCATATCATTACCAGGAAATCACATACTAGAAGCCTATGCTGTGTTGCACATTCCTCTCCTGGGATGACCTTGATATTCTTTACTCGCTTAAAATCCCTCCTTTTCAGTAGGATGTAGTCCACTTGTGTTTTAGCCCCTCCGGAATCATATGTGATTAAGTGGTTGTCTTTCTTCAAGAACCAGGAGTTGCCGACCACTAAGCTGTTGGCCATCGCAAACTCCAGGATCCTCTCACCTTCTGTATTTCGGATTCCAAAACCATATCCACCATGTACCTCTTCATAGCCAGCAGCTGCCTTGCCTATATGTCCATTCCAGTCACCACAGGTGAGGAATTCTTTTCCTGGCACTTTGGAGACCACCTCCCTCAGTTGTTCATAAAAGGTGTCCTTTTCTGCATCACTGAGGCTGATTTGTGGAGCATAGATAGGTAGGACTGTGAGGACAGAGCTATCTGCTATCAGCTTGACTAGGATGATTCTGTCTGATATGCGTTGAACTTCAAATACTTTGTCAATCCATTTCTCTGCTAGAAAAATTGCAACACCTGCTGTGCCTTGCTTATTACCAGACCAAAAGAACTTGTATTGAGAGTCTTTACCTTGGATCATGCAAGCTGAACCTCCTCTCCACCTTGTCTCTTGTAGGCAACACAGGTCAATATTCCTGCGAGACATTGTCTCAACTACTTCTTCTGCCCTTCCTCTCATGGTACCAACATTGAGAGTGGCAGATCTAATCCTCTGTTGTGGGTTTTCGCTCGATGAAGATCTGGCCAGCCCACGTCTGACCCTACCATTAACGACACCGATGACACTAGTGCCTTCGGTCCCGCTGCTGTTCAACTTATTGCTGACTGTCATGTATTTCTGGAGCAGGGTTTTTACAGCTGGATGCCCTTCCTATCACCAACTCAGACACTTACAGCAGTTTGAGATCTCTGTGGTTGATGTGGCCGGTGGGTGTTTAACACCTCATATGCCCTTTGCCGCAGTAGAGAGCAGTGCTACTCAGTAAAGCGCCATGCCTAAACATCTGGCATCCCATGTGACCCCTGGGAGGGACTATTTGTGAGGGATAGCTCTCTGGGGAACTGTCTGGGTACCAGAGCATGTCCATGCGCCGACGGGTCGTGCATACCCTAGACTTTAAGGGGTTCCCACCCCGAGCACACAACTGCATTACTGCTTCAGCTACTACTGTGCGCGAGGTCAGGTTCCCCAGGGAGGCAGGACGAGGACCTGTGTTGTGCACTTGCATCAGCAACCTATACCAGCCCGTACTCCCACGATGTCCCGAGACGACAAGTGAGCTGGAAGCGAGAAGCAATTAAGCACCGCAACTAAGGCTACTACTGCCACCCTCCCCAACGCATTCTGTGAAACCTCTGACCAACTATATGTTTGACCTGGCCAACTGTTATGAACATCCCAAATATGAGCTGGGATGCCCTATTTAAACCTACCGGTGAAGCTTAAGTTGAGTGACACAATTGTGCACCTAGAAATGGTGAAATTTGATGGTGTGCTAGTAGCAAGGAAACTCAAACAATCAGATATATGCAGGCAATAACAGCATTGAGCTAAACAGCTAGTTAAGGTACACTGAGGTCACCATTTGTTTGTTTGTTTAGGATTTTTAACATAGCTTTAAAGAAATTTCAATCATATTGCTACAATGTCTGCAGTGAGGCAGTTTTTCAGTCATATCGCTACGATATCTGTAGGCAGTTTATAGTGATGTCTAGCACTGAGGCATCATGCCGCAGACATGTAGCATTATGTCCCACCCAGTCACATTATCCTGACACCAAGCTGACCAGTCCTAACACTAACCTCTTTATGCTGAGTGCTAAGCGAGGCAGCTGTTAGTACCATTTTTTGTAAGTATTTGGTATGACTCAGTTGGGGATCAAACCTATGACCACCCGCTTCCATGGCGGATGATCTAACCACCAGGCCACCATAGCAGTTTCAGGTCACCATAATGACTGGCCAGTGTCACAGAACCTGTCAACAGTTGGATTTAAATGGCTTAATAATCCTTGCAAAGACTTTTTTGTGTCTGTGCATTTGTGTGTGCATTTTTTTAACCACCTTTGTGATCAAGAGCTTATCCTCCTTGTAATGACATTGTTACCATGTTCATGTACTTGTATGTGTATCACCTAACCTTGCTATATATGAGAAACATGAGGTTGTCATTGTGCACATTATTATGTGGCTAAAATATCCAATGGTGGTCTTAGAATTTTGTATGCTGTCACATTGATAAATGTGCCATTGGTTGCCTGCTTCTTGAGCCATTCCCTGGAGATATCTTTTGAAGCTGTGGTGGTCCTGTCAGATTTTTGATAGCTGCCACACAAGAATACCTTCCATAAAAAGTAAGCAGACTGATAAATACCAGGCCACTTGAAGTTTCAGTATCTGAAAACAGTGGCATAGGGACCAAGCAACTTCTTTTAGCAAGAGATGCCTGGGCATTTAAAAAATGCAGCATTTAAATAAAAAAACGTGTGGCAAGCTAGTAATTACCCTCTTGAAGCTTACATAATTTGATAACTGCACAGATAAAGAAAAGAAAACCTGATAGGAATATAAGATGAAACATTGCACCAGGAAATATGATGACCAAATTAGACAACTTGAGCAGATCATAGCTGCAACTTTCTTGAAGAGTTTGCAAACATTATTTTGTTAACAGGGCATCACTATGATCTTTATTCTCACAATATTTGTGGTCATTACAAGTTGTGCTCATAATCACATGTGCTGTTATCCCATCTCAAGTTCTGGCACCTAAACCAGGCTACAGAAGTGTAATGGAATGGGTAGAAAAGAAATTGGACTGCTATGCCAGAAATCTTAAGATGCTTGCAGAAACAAGTGTTAGCAGCTTTGCCAGGAATCGGGTCAGTCAAGTAAATTTTGCTTAGGAACACTGGCACCAGCATATACTAACTGGCTATAAACCTTATGATGCTTGTCTTCAAGATAGGTGCTGCATCCTTTGCCAGGGGCAACGAGTGGCTGAGTGGTCTAAAATGCTGTCCGTTACAGACCACTGCCATCTCACCTCTGTCTGCGCATGTTCGAGTCTAAGATTCGGCAAATGTAGTTATGTGAGAAAGCTTGCCAGTAGCTTCTCGTGGGTTGGTGGTTCTTTCTGGGGTTTGTCTGGGTTCTTCCTCCACCATTAATACTGGCCACCATGTATAGCCTATATTGTGCTGAAAAATGGCGTTAAACCATAAAATAACAAATAAAAATAGCATCCTTTGCCATTCACATCTCTCATGAGTAAAGAATGCTAGGTGCTTAGAAGAGGACTAAATACATTGCAACCCACGACTAGTGACATTTTATTGATTTCTTGGTTCTTGGCTAATTGTGCAAGCCCACAAGAGAATCATGAAAACTCTTGATAGAAATTCCCATTAGCTGTATTTGGTCATGAAAACAATATGAAACACAAAAGCAATAAAACCTACACCAAGAATGCCTCCACCATATGATCTTTTTTAATAATAGGTGAATTAAATCAAACTGCAGTAACAAAATGGTCAGGCTTTGTTTGTGTGCCTGCTTCAATGTCATTTGAAACTATGATAGCTGCTTCATGTCGTTATTGCCCTTTATAAATATGGTTGGCATGGTCATGACTACAAACATTAAATTGATGGTTAATTTACCATTATCTTTATGAGTCACCCAAATTTGATGTCCATTTTGTTGAAGTTGAGATATCTGCTGCTACCAGTTTTGATCACCTTGCCTTCCAGTTTCTTTAATTAGGAAACTTTGGTGATAGTGGGCTCAGGGGATGTCTTGATCCTATCGTACATTGTATGGATGTTTCTTTTGTATTTCCAGGCAAAGATGGTGAGTACTGATTGCTCAACAGTAATCTGGACTGTACCCTTTGTCAACCTTAAATCCAGAAGTGTTTCTATTGTTGGATTTGTGTTGTGCTCTCATTGCCTCTATTATTGGCATCATTTTGTCATGTCAGTGGTTATCAAGCAAATCTTATTTTGAATACTGCTTTAATCAAACATAGGTAACTGAGCACATATTGCTTCAGACTTCTTCCGCATTACCTTGCAGGCCTTCTGCAAATAGCTTAGTAGTCTCTGAGAACTGCAAAATGTTTTGTCTGCTGATGCATAAACCTACATTTTGGGATCCTTGTAGCTTTTTAGGCTGGACTGTAATTCCCCCGCTTATGAGTTAATGATTGGTGTCTCAGCTTGCACTGTGATAGCTGTGGGTGTGGAGTACACTAGATTATGACTTGTTTGCCAGTAATAATCAGTCAGTAGTCAAAGCATAGGCAGTGGCATTAAACCTTGTGTGATCATTTACCCTTAACTCATTGGGCCCGATCCGGTCTACATGCGTGATCCAGTTTATCCATTATGTAGTCAGGGTTTGTTTACTGCATTCAGTGGCCAATCCCGTCTCCAGTTGTGGTGCATGTGTCTTAGATACGTCTCTGATGGGGTTCAAATATTGTTTTCTTCCCAAGAATAAGATAAATATTAAACCAATTAGAATGATTTTACTTTCCTTTGTACAAATTTTAATTGTTCAGAAACCATGGGTTACTAATTGAAAATAGTTTCACTACACGTGTTCTATTCATGAAAATCATAAATAATGGCAGATGTAAGAGGGGATTTTTTATGACAATAAGAGCAATAATAAGGAGTTTTTCAGATCTAAAATAATATTGAGCAAGCATAGGAAAGATATGTTCGGCAGTTGGATATTTTGCATGATTTAGATTCAGATATAGAAGTTTCTGAGATTGAATCATCATCAGAGGACACTGATAGCAATAATGCTAGACATGTTGCAAATCTATCACATTCAAGCGATCATTTTTAGCCTCTCCAAATCAGATACATTGTGAAAGGCATGGATAAATAGTGAAACAAATTCATCACTGTGTAGACAAATTCATTTGGAATAATTGGTGAAATTTGTGTCGATTTGTATTGGATAAATTGAAATTAAGGTAACAGTTAATGCATGTTTACTATTTTCAAAACAGGTTAAAGCTCTATGTTATAAGCAGCTAGACACAGCTTAGTGCTGCTGTGGCATAGCAGCAGTGATACTAATATCAATGCTGGGGTTGAATGAGTTAAGAAATATGTAGGTGATGAAAACTGATTTGAAGTGAACAGCTTGGAAGAACCCTTGGTCATTCTCATTAATAATGCGAACATTGTGGTATCAGAAAAATTATGATAGTGTTCTGTTTTCTGATCCTACTCTTGCAATGATATCTACAAGAAGGAACATTATGCATTTAAGTTTTTCATTTAAAACATGACACAGGAGTGGTTTATGCCTCAGTTTGATTTGTACAAATTGGAGGATAAAGACTACTGATTGAAAAAAGGGAGGATATGCTGAGTGTGATAATTTCGCTCAGGTTTCGTCCCATTCTTCCACATCCACAAGTTGTTAACTATAAAATCCATGCCATATTTGGGATGTACAAGATGACCACTATCACTTAACGGGCTTCAAGCAGCTGTTCTATTTTTTGTGCAGTTTTTCATGACATATGAGTTTGTTGTCTGATTCATCTATGTTATTGTGTTCATAATGGTTTTTCAGTTTGTATAGTTCGTATGTTCTTCTTGTTTTGGATACAAGAAAAATTTAGACTTTTTCTCTGCTGTCTTGCTCTGCTGCTACAATGTCCTTTGTTGAACAAACTGCCATCACATGATTGCAATTCAGCTATGAATGACTCATGAATTGCTTTAAATGACCACTCTTTGGCTCTCCACACCTAATTGTAGTCTAGACTAAATGAATCAGGACTACATTCATCATTACTTAAATGTTAACAGAAGTGGACTGCATGGGTTCGAGTCTAAGATTTGGCTAATGCAGTTAGGTGAGAAAGCTTGCCAGTAGCTTCTTGTGAGTCAAAGGTTCTTTCCAGGGGTTTTCCCGGGTTCTTCCTCCACCAATAATAATGGCCGCCATGTATAGCCTATCGTGTGCTGATAAATGGCATTAAACTCTAAAACAACAACAACAAAAGAAGTGGAAAAAGAAACGTTTCAGAGCTGACCAGCATAGAACGGTACGCGGAGGTTTGACCACAGGTGCTTTGACCATAGGTGGTTTGACCATAGGTGGTTTGTCCACAGCAGGGGTTTGACCATAGGTGGTTTGTCCACAGGGGCTTTGACCATAGGTGGTAAGAATAATATGAAAAGACTATGATTAGTTTTTGGAGCATTAGATGTCAGTATATTTGGGGATTAAAGTGAGGGATTAAAAGTTGCGTAAAGCATATCTTCAGGGATTATAAGTTGCGACATTTAATTCACCAAAATTTGTATAGTTGAAGGATTATAAGTTGCGTAATGTATATCTTAAGTTGTGGCACTTAATCCACTGCGTGATGCACTGTGCCTATTGGTTGCAAACACACATCCAGATGACTTGTATTTATACATGATGTAATAATATGATTAATAATAAATGTATCAGCAGCCTTAATTTGTGAAACGTTGGACTTGTTGCCTAATTTGTGTTCATTTTCTGTTTAATAATAAATCGAGTAGGCATGGCTCCAGCTTTTATGTGGACCGAAAACAAGCTATTATTGACTTTTATTTATTACATGTTAATTACTCTTTAGCATTCACTTATTGGTAACTCAAAGGAAACTTGTCACATAAAATTTCATTAATTGAACCATAATTTTAAACTCTAAATAACAGTTTATTATTTTTATAAAAACCACATGTGGACAAACCACCTATGGACAAAACCCCGGTGGTCAAACCCCCGCTGTGGACAAACCACCTATGGTCAAAGCACCTGTGGTCAAACCACCTAGAACCCATAGAACTGGAAGAATTCAAGTTCTCTCCTTTTTGCTTCCTTTTCCTCTTTCCAGCTCACAAAGTTAAAAATTCAGCTGTTAATTTAGATAACCTGGTTGAAATCCAAACTAAATCATCAAGCTGTGTGAACTATACAAGAGATATCACTGCATATTGCATAAGTCAATGGCCAATCTGTAGGACCACTAGAAAAGAGCACAGAAATTTCTTTTCTCTGACAGAAACATGGCTAAAAACATCAGGTGATGTGCCCAAGTGCACGGATCTAACACCCACCAGTTACTCCATCAAGTCATTCCCTTGCCACTCTTGCGGAGGTGGAATTGCCATCATCGCAAAGAATTCCATGATAAAATATTTTAAACACAACATAACTTTCAATTTCTGCCAGACATTGCCACTCTGTCATCACAAAGAACTCCATCACCAATGAACCACACATCATTTGAACTAGTCCAAACAACGCTCAAGCTGGAACAGATGTCAGTCCATTTTTTCAGCCTCTACTGCCCTCCTCCTAGTAGAAAAAAAACAGGCTGACTGAATCTCTCATTTTGGAGAAGCTTCTGAAATGTCCTGGAGGATGAAAATTCTGTAGGTCCTGAATATTTTTGGAGGTTTCAACTTTCTGTTTGGTTGTCTTGGAATAAATGCATCAAAACCCCTAGATTCCATTCATATATTTCATTCTTAAATATTCAGTTAACCAACCCATCCATAAACATGGTCAGATTTAGACTGGATTCTTCATAGAACTGATGATAATATTCTACAGTCTCTAAGCAAATGTTAAGGAACAAATGTACATCACTTCTGCCTACATTCTCTCCAGTCAACCATCTAGACCTGTTTGCAAATTCATCCACAACAAAGCATACATACAATAATGATAAAGAGTGCACCAAAGTTGTGAACTTCATCCAATTCCAACATCACTGCTATTTGAGTGCTTAGATCCAGTATTGCCTTCACTGATATTATTATTACAATGGTCTCTTCCATAATAATAATACTGACATTCAGCAGAAACAAAACATGTTTCCAATGATACCATATAATAACAAAATGAGCAATTCGAGCAGCTACTGCAGCTTTTTTTTAGGTTTTGGAATGATTGGAGGTGGTGGCATAGAGCCTCTATTGTCTGTGATTGTGTGATTGTGAGCACAATAGTGCCCATGATAAATGTTAGAACCATTATAATTTAGGCTATAGTGACACCTTGTTTATGGAGTAGAGTTCAGTCATTCTTCAACGGCATTGTGGTTATCAAGATATCTGAGCACAGATAATTTCAAATTATTTACAAGCTTGGGATGAAGTACAACACTGAGGTCCATGATGTCTCTTATCATGAGGCCATTAGATTTGATTGCTGCTTCCACTGTTTCCATGGCTTCTACCCACTTTTTCAAAAATAGTGAGTCACTAAGTATTTTCAATCTAGCTTTTGTTGGCTGGAATCTTTCAGAATGGTATAAAGCTTTTGTACAGCATCTTTGCTGAGCTCCACATAGCTATACTGCTTGGAGAAACTGACCACTCTCATTCATTGTTCTTCATGCAAAGAACAATTATAGGTTGCAAGAACGATTTAATTGTCTAATGATACACCTACCTACATCTTCCCACTGGATACCACTCATCCTTAGATCTTTCTACAGTCCATATCGTTTGCTTGACTTCTTTTGGAAAGTTGGTGAAGACCTATATCATTGTAACCACTTTCCACTTATTTCAGAAGTAATATTCTCAAACCTCAAGGAGGAAGTCAGATATTGAAATTTAACAATACAGATCAGAAATTGTTTCAGACTATTAGTGCATTCATTATGACAGATGATCAGTTATGAGAATGTAGCAGATCCAATGGATAGTTTACAAAGATACTTCAAGATGTTGATGGGAACACAATGCAAAAATAATTTGGCAATACCCAAACTTTGATCTGATGATACATGCAGACTCCATCAGTAAATGATTCTTCAAAATTGCAACTAAAAATGTGAATAAATGCCATGTACCATGAGCTAAACTTGATGATACCATTAGATATTGGAGATTAAGTGGAAAACATGGAGGTCTTGTTTTGAAGGTTAAATTTAAATGGAAAATAGTACAATAAAATCACAAATATTATATATAAAACTCATGGTCAGATAAACAGAAGCTGCAGCTGTTTTAAGCATATCATATGTTATGCAGTGAAAATTCCAGAAACAAACTTAAGAACATCAAACCCACTGTTTGAGAGTGTTATTGTTCATACAGAGTAAATGATATGGAGGTTTTATGTGGATTGCATATAGGACGCTCCGTAAACTTAAAATTAAACTCAGTATTGGAGAGTGCCATTTTTTGTTTAGAACAAATCAGGAAGATAAAGTGGTATTGTGCTGATTAAATATAGGACACACACCTTACCAATGCATATCTCCTGGAAGATTAACCTTGAAAGCAGTTTGTTACATGCTAGTGTCCACTAATGGTGGAATATGTTTTTGTTGAGTTTGTGAATTTTCACCCTGTTTGACTTATTGAGGGTAATTTCTTATAGACACTTTGTGAGGTGGTACAATCTGAGCAAGTAATGTACCTTTTAATGGGACCGTTGTTTATACACACATTTAGTGTTTTAAGGATTTCATTGTTATTTGATACAGAATTATGCTATTTAATATCTTCTTATTTTCTCATACTTTCATTGATATTTATATTCATTTTGAAGGTTCCCCCCACCCCAATTGTATTCTGTTCAATTTTAATTTTGTTTAGACTTTATCTTTACTTTGCACTATATCTCATTTTTGTGATGAGGTCAAACACTAAATAGATACATATTGTCTGATTCATAACACAGAAGAGAGATTTGACCTTTTAGTATGCTATTTATTTCCTTCTTCTAGGACCACCTAATGTGACATCCAATGACACAGATTTCTATGCAAAAAAGGGAGATTCTGGTAGACTTGTCGTTGAATTTTACAACAGCCTGCTAGATGCCAATGTTACATGGAATAAACAAAGAAATCAGACACAGGATAAACTTCAGAGCTCTAACAAGTACAGCATATCTACAGCAGAGAGAAATGTTACAGTAAAGTTTTATACAGTCCTTGTGCAACAGCCAGGATTCATAACAACTCTAGAAACAAAAAATGTAACAGAGGATGATTTTGGTACATATCAAGTTCTTTTACAAAATTCAGCTGGGAACCTGTCACATTCTTCTTTAAGTTTGAGGCCAAGAGGTAATTACAGATTTTTTTAAAACTAAAATCAGATGCTTATATGTAATTGTAGAATGCACATTTTTCCTAATCATCTGTCTTGCTGAGTGTGTCCCTGGGCAAGATAAATATTTTTACCCAAGACAGAAAATGTCCTGTCATAAAACTGTTCATATTGACACCAATGATGCCTGTCCACCAATGAATATTGACATTGACAAGAAGGAGATTGAAATGACTTTTAAAAAAACTCTGAAGAGAATTGTACCAATTTTGTGTGAAAGAATTCTGGCATAAAACTTTTAAAAAGTGCCAGTGCAGCATTAAATATCATAGCAGCTGTTAACAGGCATGTTGTCAGTTAGCTTCAGTTGTTATAATTTAACTGTAGTTGTTATTAGTTTAACAGTTAATTATGAAATAACTGATCATTCATAATTTGCCTTTATTAAAATATAAAACAGATTATTTGTTTTTACTACAGAATTAATAATTAATTACACATATATATGATGGCTGAATATCATTACCCCTGCACTTTCCTAAACAAAATACAAAAACCATTATCATTGCTGCACACGGAGTAAGTGAATGCAGGTTTCTGGTAATATTTGTCTCAATCCCCCAAATATTGTCTTCCTACACATTAAATTAAGTTTTGTCCCACATACCTTAACCTAAAATCAAAGTTACTAATCTCCAGGATCAAATATACCCAACTAATGTATGATGCATACTAGATTATAATGTATCGTTGAAGTTAATGTTTTATCTTCTAATATTTATCAAAACCAATAATAGACTCCCATGAAGCATGCAATGAATTTTTATGAACTGACATTATGAATCGTGGCAATGTATACCTTTCTATAAAGGTAATATTATTTGTTAAACATGATTGTACATTTCTAAAACTTCTATTATAAAACTCCTTTTCAAGGACGCCCTGACATTCCAATGGATGTCCACATTATCACAAACAGAATTACAGCAAGTTCGGTGGACATCGAATGGTTGTCTGGTTTTCATGGAGGATCCAATCAAACATTTGTCATTGAGTACAGGAAGCAAGTGGATGAAAGCTGGACTAATTATTCTCGTAATGTATTTGGTGGGATAATGCAGAATAAATATTTCAACATCACTGTAGAGGATTTGCATCAGAACACCATGTACTTTTTCCAGTTGTATGCATGGAATGAGTTTGGAAGAAGTGAATACTCAACAACCATTAATGTTACAACCTTTGCAGGTAGGCACACACACACACACACACACATACACACACACACACACACACACATACATACATACATACACACACACGCACAGTTTTATATATATATATATATATATATATATATATATATATATATATATATATATATATATATATATATATATGAGGACTTTGTATAGCGCCTAATCTTATGAAGCTCTAAGAGCTTTACACCATCAATAATGATATGACTACACTACAGAACAAAAATTGACAAAAACAATGAAATTGGAAAACATAAAAATATGCTGAAAACATGTAAGATGCAAAACATGATTAGGTCGCTAAGTTTGTCCATGCAGTCAAAACAGGTGAGTCTTAAGAGCACTCTTAAAAAGGACGACTGTGTCTTTGTGTCTAATTTCAATGGGCAATTTGTTCCATGTCGCCGGGCCCTGGTGTGTAAACGAACGTTGTCCATATGACTTTGTTTTTACCTTGGAAACAATGAGGATACGATTATCAGAAGAAGAGCGTAAGGATCTAGCTGGTGTATTCACATGGGTGAGGCTGGATAGGTATGTTGGACTGGAGTCTGTCATTGAAACATAGCACAAAGAACAAATTTTGTGTTTGATTCTGTATTGAATTGATAGCCAATGTAGGGTACAAAGCATTGGCGAGGTGTGCTCTGATCGATGTACTCTAAAGATGATCCGTGCAGCTGTGTTTTGAACTTTTTGAAGTTTCTCGAGTAAATATTGCGACGAACCAGACAGAACTGAGTTACAATAGTCCAGTCTTGAAAGTACTAATGAACACACAAGTGTTTTAGTGGCACCAACTGAAAGATATTTACGAATGGAACTGATGCGTTTCAATTCAAGATATGCAGCCATGCATATGTTCATGACATGTTGGTGCAATGTGTGAGTACTGTCTAGAGTAACGCCTAGGCTCCGTACTGACTGTGAGAATTTAATGTTAGTGTTGCTGATATTTATTGTCTGAGGTAAAGGATGTGAATGAGAAAGTCTTTGTGTTGTGATCAGAATAGCCTCAGTTTTATCTTCATTCATCTGCAGCTTGTTACATGTCATCCATGATTTCACATCAGAAATGCACTTCTCTACTCCATGGATGGTAGTATCAACTTAAGTTGGGTCGCTAGACTTGTATATTTGGGTGTCATCAGCATACAGTTGGTGCGACACTGGGTGATGAGCTATAACACTTGAGAGTGGCTGAGTATACAGAATGAAGAGAACAGGTCCAAGAACAGATCCCTGTGGAACACCACAACATACGTCAACTTGGCTGGAGTGTATTCCATTTGCAGATATAATTTGTGTCCTGTTAACTAAGTGGGACTTGAACCACTGTAAGGCTATATTCTGAATGCCAAATACATGCTGTAGACAGTGAATTAATATATCATGGTCTATTGTGTCAAATGCTGCAGATAAATCCAGGAGAATGAGGACTGTAATCTTTCCACTATCCAAAGCAGAGAGAATGTCACTAAATACTTTCAGAAGAGTAGTTTCTGTACTGTGGCAAGGGCAATATGCAGACTGTACATTGCTAAAAAGACTGTTTGAATTCAAATGAGATACAAGTTGAGTTAGAACGACCTTTTCTAAGATTTTTTATGTGAATGGGAGATTAGAAACTGGGCGGTAGTTCTTTAAATCGTTATGGTCCAGTGTTGGTTTCTTCAGCAGTGGCTTTATGATGGCAGTTTTGAAAAATTATGGGAATTCGCCTGATGAGAGAGATATATTAATAACATCAGTTAGTGAAGGCAATATTGGGTCTAAGCACTCAAGCTGCAGTTTAACACTTATGTATATAACTGTCTTAAAAGAAAGTCACCTTTATTCAGGAAACTGCGATGGTTGCCTAGTGGTTGGAGTATCCACTGCGGAAGCAGGAGGATATGGGTTCAGTCCCCAGCCGAGTCATACCAAAGACTTACAAAAATGGTACATACAGCTACCTTGCTTTGCGCTCAGCTTTATGAGGTTAGTGTTAGGAATGGTGTCAGGATAATGTGACTGGGTGAGACATCATGCTACATGATGCCCCAGTGTTAGACATCACTATAAAGTGCATCACTGCAGACATCATAGCAATATGACTGAAAAATTGTTAAAGCTACATTAAAAATCCTAATTAAACAAGCAAACTAACCATTATTCAGAAGACATGTGAACATAGTGAGAATTCAAATATACTTTAGGATAGCAAATTTCCTAAATAAATATAAATATCCTGTGTGTAATGGTGACTTACTTTCTATGGCCAGTACCATTAAAGTGAAGTAGTTATGGTAGTACCATTGCTCTTTTGTTTTTATAACACATGTTGTATTGAAAAATCATCTGGTTCATCTGAACAGAGCTTAACCTTGTACCCATGCAAGGATCTAAGAGATTTTGATGTGATGGTACAACATTTCAGCTTTTATTGGCAACAACACATTTTTTTTTGTGATGATAGATATTACCAATGATTATGCTTGAAAAATTGATAAAGGTTGCCATTCCTGAAATTATTGTGGACATGATGACTCAGCTGGTCAGAATCACATTTACTGACCAAACTCGCTTGCATTCATTTTTGGATTCACATTATCTTAGCTATACAGAGCTGGCACCCATCTTCCCACCATTTATCAGTGTCTTGTGGCTATATGTCATACTGAATCTTGTTTGTTTTTACATAATGTTTAACACATTATTGGCAATACCATGCACAGTCCTCAATACTATGCTATAAGAATGTTCAGATACATTCATTGCCTTATTTAGTTTGCAGTTTGCACAATATATTGAGTTTAGTATCAATTTGATTCAATTAAGTAATATTGCACTCGATGCCAAGGACTAAATATGTAATAATATATGGTTCACATGTAAGTGTAAATTCAGTGTTTTTTGTTTGTTGTTTGTATTTTTAAACAGAAGCTGCTGTTATCTGGAATTTACTTGTCCATACTTCAGCAGATTACTTTTCATGTTTGAAACTTAAGCAGTATAAATATTTAGCTGAAATTGTATTTGGTTGTCAATCATTGATAACATATTTGGCTTTCAATGGGTAGTCTTCATTGATTGACTGTTCAAATGACAGTCGTTCATGACATAAGCATTTCATTGCTCTATTATGGCCAAACAGAGAGGGATTATATGCCCCACTACAATGCTTGGGGTTCCAAAAATACATGTGACTTGTACTGTACAAGTAGATAGGTCTATTTTTCACTCAAACGTTGGTTTCGACAAAAGCTAAGCAGACACTAGTGGTTCATAGTTAAACTAGTACTTGAATATGGTTATATTTGTTCATAGTTTGACAAGTACATAAATCAGGTTACCGGTACTGTTGTTGGTACTTACAGTTGTTTGTAGTTTGACTACTAAATAAATCTGGTTACAGTTGTTGGTACTATAACTAGTACGTTACATAAAACTGCTTACAGTTGTTGGTCCTTTGACAAGTACATAAATGTGGATACAGTTGTTGGTACTTTCACTAGTACATAAATCTGGTTACAGTTGTTTTTAGTTGGACTAGTACATAAATTTGGTTACACTGGTTCATAGTTTGATAACTACATAAATCTGGTTACAGTTGTTCTTACTTTGATTGGTACATAAATCTGGTTAGAGTGTTTGGTAGTTTCACTAGTACATAAATCTTGCTACAGTTGTTGGTAGTTTGACAAGAAGAAATATCAGAATACAGTGGTTGATAGTTTAATAAGTACATGAATATGGTTACAGTTATTGGTATAGACTAGTTTAAAAATCTAGTTACAGTTGTTGATAGTTTGAAAGGTACATAAATCTGGATACAATGGTTCATAGTTTGACTACTACATGAAGCTGGTTACAGTTGTTGGCAGTTTGACAAGTAGGTAAATCTGGTTACAGTTGTTGGAAGTTTGACAAGTACGTAAATCTGGTTACAGTTGTTGGTAGTTTGACTAATAAATAAATTTGGTTGCAGTTGTTGGTTATTTGATTAGTACACAAATATGGTTACAGTGGTTGATAGTTTGATTAGTACATTAATATGGTTACTATGGTTGATAGTTTCACAAGTACATAAATCTGGTTACAGTCTTTGGTAGTTTGACTAATACATAAATCTGGTTACAGTTATTGGTGTTTTGACAAGTACTTACATCTAGTTACAGTTTTTGTTGGTAGTTTAACTAGTACATAAGTTACCTAAGTTCATAATTTGATTAATACATAAACTCAGACCTTATTAGAGTCCAAAACTGGGCACAACAAAATAGGATGGTAATTAATGAAGGTAAAACAAAATGTATGATTCTGGGGACGACACAAAAGCTACACAAGTCAGGGAACCCAAAACTATCTCTTGCAGTAAATAAGCATTCATTAGAAAATGTCAAACATGAAAGGCTTGTAGGTGTGTCCATAGATAATAATTTATTATGGAATGACCATATTGATAAGCTTTGTAAAACACTGTCATCCAAAATTGCCCTTCTCAGCAGAATCAAGAAATATTTACCTATGGAAACTCGGAATCTATACTACAAGACATATATTCTTCCAACAATGGATTACTGTTCTAATGTATGGGGAAACTGTGCTAAACCTGAGCTTGACAGGATTTATAAACTCCATAAACGAGCAGCACGTGCTAATTTAGATACATCTGTTGAGCATCCCTCAAAAGCATTATTTGCAGAACTCAAATGGGTTACAATATATGACAGGATAGATTTTCACAAGGCAGTTCTTTTACATAAATGTCTACATGGAACTGCACCAGAGTATCTTCAGGACTTATTCAGGCCTTTTTCAACACAATACCAGTTGAGATCAATCTCACATGGAAACCTTCTAGTACCAAAACCAAGAACAGAGCAATTCAAAAAGAGTTTTCAGTACTCTGGTACAGTTCTGTGGAATAAGCCTCCACTACATGTAAAATCGGCTGAAAATATTAGAGTATTTAAGAAGAGATATCAGGAGCATGCATGTGTTTCTAATAGATAATGGAATTTAGTATTTTAATACTAAACATGCTAATATAAGCACTAATTATTGCTTCTTCACACAATGTGCATTTGTTATACTCTCATTAAGAGGGCCTCAAGGGAGAATAGACCTTGACTAATGAGTCACCCTCTATAAATAAAGCATTATTATTATTATTATTATTATTATTATTATTATTAAATCTGGTTACAGTTGTTGGTATTTTGACTAGTACATAAATCTGGCTACAGTTGTTTGTAGATTGACTAGTACATAAATCTGGTTACAGTGGATAATAGTTTGACTACTACATAAATCTGGTTTCATTTGTGGGTAGTTTGACCAGTACAAAGATCTGTTTACAGTGGTTGGTAGTTTGACTGTTACATAAGTTTGGTTACAGTAGGTGGTAGTTTGACTAGTTCATAAATCTGGTTACAGTTGTTGGTACTTTGACTAGTTCATAAATCTGGTTACAGTTGTTGGTACTTTGACTAGTACATAAATCTGGTTACATTGGTTCATAGTTTGACTAGTACATATATTTACAGTTGTTGGTAGTTTGACTAGTACATAAAACTGGTTACAGTTGTTGGTAGTTTGACTAATAAATAAATTTGGTTGCAGTTGTTGGTTATTTGATTAGTACACAAATATGGTTACAGTGGTTGATAGTTTGATTAGTACATTAATATGGTTACTATGGTTGATAGTTTCACAAGTACATAAATCTGGTTACAGTCTTTGGTAGTTTGACTAATACATAAATCTGGTTACAGTTATTGGTGTTTTGACAAGTACTTACATCTAGTTACAGTTTTTGTTGGTAGTTTAACTAGTACATAAGTTACCTAAGTTCATAATTTGATTAATACATAAACTCAGACCTTATTAGAGTCCAAAACTGGGCACAACAAAATAGGATGGTAATTAATGAAGGTAAAACAAAATGTATGATTCTGGGGACGACACAAAAGCTACACAAGTCAGGGAACCCAAAACTATCTCTTGCAGTAAATAAGCATTCATTAGAAAATGTCAAACATGAAAGGCTTGTAGGTGTGTCCATAGATAATAATTTATTATGGAATGACCATATTGATAAGCTTTGTAAAACACTGTCATCCAAAATTGCCCTTCTCAGCAGAATCAAGAAATATTTACCTATGGAAACTCGGAATCTATACTACAAGACATATATTCTTCCAACAATGGATTACTGTTCTAATGTATGGGGAAACTGTGCTAAACCTGAGCTTGACAGGATTTATAAACTCCATAAACGAGCAGCACGTGCTAATTTAGATACATCTGTTGAGCATCCCTCAAAAGCATTATTTGCAGAACTCAAATGGGTTACAATATATGACAGGATAGATTTTCACAAGGCAGTTCTTTTACATAAATGTCTACATGGAACTGCACCAGAGTATCTTCAGGACTTATTCAGGCCTTTTTCAACACAATACCAGTTGAGATCAATCTCACATGGAAACCTTCTAGTACCAAAACCAAGAACAGAGCAATTCAAAAAGAGTTTTCAGTACTCTGGTACAGTTCTGTGGAATAAGCCTCCACTACATGTAAAATCGGCTGAAAATATTAGAGTATTTAAGAAGAGATATCAGGAGCATGCATGTGTTTCTAATAGATAATGGAATTTAGTATTTTAATACTAAACATGCTAATATAAGCACTAATTATTGCTTCTTCACACAATGTGCATTTGTTATACTCTCATTAAGAGGGCCTCAAGGGAGAATAGACCTTGACTAATGAGTCACCCTCTATAAATAAAGCATTATTATTATTATTATTATTATTATTATTATTATTAAATCTGGTTACAGTTGTTGGTATTTTGACTAGTACATAAATCTGGCTACAGTTGTTTGTAGATTGACTAGTACATAAATCTGGTTACAGTGGATAATAGTTTGACTACTACATAAATCTGGTTTCATTTGTGGGTAGTTTGACCAGTACAAAGATCTGTTTACAGTGGTTGGTAGTTTGACTGTTACATAAGTTTGGTTACAGTAGGTGGTAGTTTGACTAGTTCATAAATCTGGTTACAGTTGTTGGTACTTTGACTAGTTCATAAATCTGGTTACAGTTGTTGGTACTTTGACTAGTACATAAATCTGGTTACATTGGTTCATAGTTTGACTAGTACATATATTTACAGTTGTTGGTAGTTTGACTAGTACATAAAACTGGTTACAGTTGTTGGTAGTTTGACTAATAAATAAATTTGGTTGCAGTTGTTGGTTATTTGATTAGTACACAAATATGGTTACAGTGGTTGATAGTTTGATTAGTACATTAATATGGTTACTATGGTTGATAGTTTCACAAGTACATAAATCTGGTTACAGTCTTTGGTAGTTTGACTAATACATAAATCTGGTTACAGTTATTGGTGTTTTGACAAGTACTTACATCTAGTTACAGTTTTTGTTGGTAGTTTAACTAGTACATAAGTTACCTAAGTTCATAATTTGATTAATACATAAACTCAGACCTTATTAGAGTCCAAAACTGGGCACAACAAAATAGGATGGTAATTAATGAAGGTAAAACAAAATGTATGATTCTGGGGACGACACAAAAGCTACACAAGTCAGGGAACCCAAAACTATCTCTTGCAGTAAATAAGCATTCATTAGAAAATGTCAAACATGAAAGGCTTGTAGGTGTGTCCATAGATAATAATTTATTATGGAATGACCATATTGATAAGCTTTGTAAAACACTGTCATCCAAAATTGCCCTTCTCAGCAGAATCAAGAAATATTTACCTATGGAAACTCGGAATCTATACTACAAGACATATATTCTTCCAACAATGGATTACTGTTCTAATGTATGGGGAAACTGTGCTAAACCTGAGCTTGACAGGATTTATAAACTCCATAAACGAGCAGCACGTGCTAATTTAGATACATCTGTTGAGCATCCCTCAAAAGCATTATTTGCAGAACTCAAATGGGTTACAATATATGACAGGATAGATTTTCACAAGGCAGTTCTTTTACATAAATGTCTACATGGAACTGCACCAGAGTATCTTCAGGACTTATTCAGGCCTTTTTCAACACAATACCAGTTGAGATCAATCTCACATGGAAACCTTCTAGTACCAAAACCAAGAACAGAGCAATTCAAAAAGAGTTTTCAGTACTCTGGTACAGTTCTGTGGAATAAGCCTCCACTACATGTAAAATCGGCTGAAAATATAAGAGTATTTAAGAAGAGATATCAGGAGCATGCATGTGTTTCTAATATATAATGGAATTTAGTATTTTAATACTAAACATGCTAATATAAGCACTAATTATTGCTTCTTCACACAATGTGCATTTGTTATACTCTCATTAAGAGGGCCTCAAGGGAGAATAGACCTTGACTAATGAGTCACCCTCTATAAATAAAGCATTATTATTATTATTATTATTATTATTATTATTATTAAATCTGGTTACAGTTGTTGGTATTTTGACTAGTACATAAATCTGGCTACAGTTGTTTGTAGATTGACTAGTACATAAATCTGGTTACAGTGGATAATAGTTTGACTACTACATAAATCTGGTTTCATTTGTGGGTAGTTTGACTAGTACAAAGATCTGTTTACAGTGGTTGGTAGTTTGACTGTTACATAAGTTTGGTTACAGTAGGTGGTAGTTTGACTAGTTCATAAATCTGGTTACAGTTGTTGGTACTTTGACTAGTTCATAAATCTGGTTACAGTTGTTGGTACTTTGACTAGTACATAAATCTGGTTACATTGGTTCATAGTTTGACTAGTACATATATTTACAGTTGTTGGTAGTTTGACTAGTACATAAAACTGGTTACAGTTGTTGGTAGTTAGACTTGTACATAAATCTGGTTACAGTTGTTGGCAGTTTGACTAGTACATAAATCTGGTTACAGTTGTTGATACCCTGACTAGTACATAAATCCGTTTACAGTTCTTGGTGCATTGACTAGTATATAAATCTGGTTACAGTGGTTGGTAGTTCGACTATTACATAAATTTGGTTAGTGATTGGTAGTTTGACTACGCCATAAATCTGGTTACAGTTGTTGGTACCTTGACTGGTACATAAATCTGGTTACATTAATTTTTAGTTGGACTAGTACATACATCTTGGTACAGTGGTTGATAGTTTCACAAGAACAAATATCAGGTTGCAGTGTTTGATAGTTTGACAAGTACATAAATCTGGTTACAGTGGTTGATAGTGTGACTAGTAAAAAAAATATGGTTACAATGGTTCATAGTTTGACAAGTAGTTAGATCAAGAAATATATAATAATATGTTCAAATCGGCTCCTGATACAGCGTTTGATATGGATGCCCCAGTGCCCAAGAATGATTCTATACTCAATTATCAGTATTATTCCTATCATGCAATGCAACCAAATAGTCGATCAAGATTCGAACTTCATGTCCAAGATACCAGCAAATACTTTTTACCCGCTGAAACGTTTATCAAAGTAGAAGGAGAAATAATTGTAATAAATAATCCCATTGCTAATGATCCACCATATGCACTTGATGTCAAAGTTGGCTTTGTCAATAATGATATAATGGTGCTATTTAACAGCGCTAGATACATGATTGGTGGAAGAGAGATTGAATCCATAGAGCATGATGTTGAAATTGCCACAACAGTAGTGGGGTTAGCAAGATGCTCTAATGATTATACAAGATCAGCAGACCCGTCTATGATGTTCTCTAAGGATATTACTGATTACGCTGATAACAATAAGTATCTTAAAGTAAGGACACCAAGAGCTACTGCATCCGATCCACAACCAACAGCTGATGAATCTTTTGAACATGAAGAAAGACCAACTGGTGTTTTTGATGTTATAAAAGGTGATAGTACTCGTTACAACTTAGGGTTTGCAACACGCTTATCAATGTTCCATGGACAGCGTAGATTATTCTCATGCGCGATTCCACTACATAATATATTTGGATTCTGCAGAAATGTTAGAAACGTTAACTATGGAGCGAAGCGTACAGTAGTACTCGTGCGAGGCGGCGACAATAATAAAGCAATCTGGCGAGAAAGGGGTCCTGCTGCTGCTCTAGTCGCTGATGGTAAAGTAAATATAACAAAACAAGGGGTTTCTGCGCTATGGTATATATTTGTTGTATTACAGGATAAAATGCGATTGGGTTCACAATATTGCTGAAGCACAATCATATGTCTGATGATCAGAATAAACTGACATTAACAGCTCGTCAGATAAAACACTTCAATGATGCCAACAAAGATAAAAATGGTGTTCAGATCACTTTCTGCGGCCGCGATTAAGAACATGATAAAATCAGGTGGTATATTCCCACTTTTCGCTGCGTTACCAGCATTGATTGTGGCAGCGGCCCCGGCGGTAGCAAAAGCCGGCGCGCTAGGAGCCGTTGGTACAGCGGCATGGATGGCACTAAAGAAAGCTACCGTACGGGGATACAAGAAAAGAAACAATCAGGAAAGAGTCTAAGACTACCAAGAACTCCGTATTCATGGTACAGTGGAAAGGGCTTGAGACTAGGAACAGTTTTTTAACTCGGGAACCAAGGGTTCTGTCGCGAGAACCTATAGTTCCCATGTCAAATTTTGATTTAATTGATGCTGCTAAGAAACTAGCAATACAAAACTTTAGAGGTGTTTTTATGTAAGATCAATTACCACAACAACCAAACAACACTGAAACCGGTATCATTAATCTTGATAACAGCACCGGACCTGGAACTCACTGGGTTGCATATGCGATTGATCTGCATGCAATTGTTTATTTCGTTTCATATGGATTAGCATCACCTAAAGAGTTTATGCGTTAAATAAACTGCTTAAAAACTCCTATCTGGTATTCCAATCTACCAACACAGAAAATAAATGACCCACCAATATGCGGCATAGAAGTACTAAATGTACTCAACGCTATTTCATCATCGGGAAAACCACCACATAAAACCGTACACGAATATACGAGTAATCGCTTTTTGAGAGATCTTAGAGTATAATGATTGATATTTGGGGGAGATCTTTATCAAGCCTGAAATAACCACCGCGGAAATACCTGCAACCGGTGATGTAAAAAAATAATCGAAGATGAAATATCCGAGATGTTAAATCTCGCAAGTGTTGATCCCAATGAAATAGTTGTATTTCAAGATCGTCAATAATAACAAAAAAAAAGTATGCAGCCAGCGTAAACTGCAGGATTACATAGTTAAGTTCCATGTTGTGTCAACCGCATACTCCCAGTTATCATCAATGATATCATCGTCACTCAATGACACATTAATATCCGATAGTGAATTTTCAGTGATGGTACGTGTTTATGATAACGCGATGTCAAAATTAGAAAAACAACACGAATATAATAAGAATGGCAACATCACAAGAACTACTTCAACGAATAGCGGAAAATACCACCCCAGCAAAAACCAGCATGACATCAATAACCTCAACGAATCCTGAATTCAGTGTCAATTTCCCTACTGCGGTTTCTGTGAAGGAAATAGCACTAGCAAAACTACGAGTATACCATAGTTGGCCAAATATCAGATCAGTACCATTCGGTGGTCAGCAACCGAATAATTCCCTGGTGTTTGCGAGTAAGAATAAACAAGACGGGACTTCTGACTGGAACATTGTTTCATTACCATCTGGGTCATACCAAATTGAACAGATCAATAATGAATTACAACGTTGAATAAAATCCATTACTGGAAAAGAATCGAAAATCGCTATAACAGTTCATGAACCAACACTATCATCTGCCATTGAGATAAACTCACCCAGATATGTCGTAGATATCTATCAGAGCTCAATCAGAACCGTGCTAGGATGGCCTGAAATCCCACTTTGGACATCTTATCAAATACCACCAGAACCACAAAAATCTGATTATGTCACAGATGTACAATCATACCACGAAATTGCTCCATCATATCAAAATTATTTGCCTGGTATAAAAAATGCAAAATTAACTGATAGATTCACATTTCTCGATATCAATACCATGCAATGGGAATTTGGTTTTGAGAAAACTCCTGATTCATCCATTGCAATTGTATTCACTCTAAATAACGTCATTGATTATTTGAAAGTAATTATTCTGTTACATAAAACACAACTAGAGAGACCACGACAGAGTTTCCAAGAGCATCTCTCTGATATAACAAGACCATGTGATGAGATTATAGCACATATTAGGATATTAAATCAGCTTGTATCCGACATGGAATATATCATCAAACGAATAATTAATGACAAGAATGGAGATAAAAAAAAATTCCTAACCGGTTACAATACCAAAGAAACTGATTTACCCAATTTCAAATTTCCTGGGTATAACGCAAATGAACTAAAAGAATCTGTTAATGATCTCCTCGATGAGCATTTCCTACAAATACTCGCCGAATGGAAAGAATAACACAACCACAAACAACAATCCTCAAACATAATAATGACCCAGATGGTGGTGGGTGACATATCGCTCCTCAAAACATCAATATATCCTCGGTGATTGTAGTGAATTTAATATGTGATGTTACCGAAGGAAGTTGCCAAATAAATCTCGAAAGATCAAATCAAGCCCAATAAGGGTATATTTTATACTCATTTGCACCAACAGCTCCTCCAGGGTTTCTAATCATTGAAGATCCAGCTAATCCAGTCTATATGCGATGTCATAATGATTCATTAACAAGAACTAATTTCTAACTCACTGACCAGTCCAATAATCTAATTGATTTACAAGGTGAGGATTTTCGTCTTAAGACTTTCAACGTCAACAAAGATTTTTACCCCCATAGCAGCATTGACAGCGCGACAACGACTTTGCGTCTCCAAAGGAAACTTTTTTTTTGATTGTGAAGGAAGCCTTGGTTTACCAAATAAACGCAGCAGCAGGGGGGGGGGGGCGAATCCTACATTCGCCCGAGACATCATTTGCTCTAAATCTAACAAACATCTGGAGATAATTAATTCGAATCCTTTTTTCAACCAAAAAAAAAGAAGATTACTTGCTCGAAACATAAGTTTTTCGCAAATCATACTCCAAAACCGTTTTCATCGTTTAGTCAAAAAACGGTCTCGTCGTGATGTCATCACCCCCCCCCCTGCTGCTACAGGTTAATAATTTATTTCAACCAAATATTTGATCGAGTCGTTAGGACTTTACAAACAAACTAATCGCTAAAACCTCACCTTGTAGATCAATCAAATTATTTGATTGGTCAGTGAGTCGGAAATTAATTATTGTTAGCGAATTATTATGGCATCGCATGTAGACAGGATTAATTGGGTTTTCAATAATTAGGAATCCTGGAGGAGCTGTTGGTGCAAACGAATAAAGAATATATCCTTGCTGAGCTTGATTTGATTGCTCTAGATTAATTTTATAGCTTCCTTCGATTGCATCACATACTAAATTGAGGGCAATCACCGCTGAAATATTCACATTATGCGGGGCAATATGCCTACCGCCGCCATCTGGGTCATTATTATATTTAAGGATAGTTGAATCTGGTTTTTGTAATACCTTGATAACATTCCTAACAGATTATTTTAGTTCCTTCGCGTTGTATATGGAAAACTTGAAATTACGCAGAATGGCTTCTGTGATAATTGTACCTGGTTAGGAATCGTTGTTTATTGTCGCTGTTGTCATTAATTATTGTTTGAATAATTAGTTCATTGATATATTCCATGTCAGATACAAGCTGATTTAGTATTTCAACGTGTTTTCGCGATTTTGTTTGCTGTAGGTATTCTAGTTGTGTTTTATGTAATTGATTAATTTCATTAAAATAACCAATGATGTCAGTTGGCGTAAGTGCGATAGTAACAGATGATTCAGCTGTTCTTTTAATGATAAAATCCCATTGCGGCGTGTTTCTGTTGGTAAATATAAATCTATCGGCAATTTTTCCTTTTTTTATATCAGATAAATTATCTCGATACATGGGATTGATTTCATGATATGATTGTAGGTCCGTGGTTAAGTCGGCGGTGGCTCCGGGTGGTTTTTCAGGCCATCCTAACACTGTTCTTAACGAGCTGTTATAGATATCTACAATGTATCCCTCTGTGCTTATTTCGATCGACGACGAGAGCGTCGATTCATGAAGTTTAATAGCTATTTTTGATTCTTTTCCAGTGATTGATTTTATTCTACGCTGAATTTCAGCATCGATTTGCTCAATTTGGTACGACCCAGTTGGTAACGAAACAGTTTCCCCCGCTGGAGTACCATCGGGTTTATTCTTATACGAGAACACCAGTGCGTTATTGGGTTGCTGACCGCCAAATGCAACCGATCTGATATTAGGCCAGCTTTGATATACTCGTAATTTTGCCAGCGCGATCTCACGCACTTGGAATCGGAGAAGGGAAGTTCACACTAAATTGTGGGTTTGTTGATGTTATTGATATCATGCTTGTTCGTATCGGAGTGGTATTCTCCGCGATTCGTTGAAGCAGTTCGAGTGACATCATTGTTAACGCTGTCTTCAATTTCCAATTTCAACATCGCGGAGTTATACAACTGGGTCATCGTGGAAAATTCAACATCGGATATGAACGAATTATCTATCGACAGCGAGATCAACTCGGATAATTTCGAGTACGCGTCAAATACCACCCGGTACCGAGCTGTATCGGTGGATCATTTAATTGTTGTGATGGCAGCGTGGAATAAAAAATCGGAAACTCTTTGAGTTTCATCGAAGAATTTATATACCGCATAAACTCGCTTGGCGGAGCTAGCCCATATGAATCAAAATAGACAATCCCACGCGGATCAATCGCGTATGCAACCCAGTGAGTTCCCGATCCGCTGCTGTTATCAAGATTCATGATACCGGTTTCAACTTTATTTGGTTTTCTCGGTAATTGATCTCTCATAAAAACCCCTCTGAAGTTTTTTATCGCTAGTTTTTTAGCAGCATCAATTAAATCAAAATTGGACATAGGGAGAATTGGGCTTTCAACTAATAAACCGTTCCTGGTATTCTCAGACCCTTTCCGCTGTACCATGAATACGGAGTTCCTGGTAGTCTTAAACCCTTTCCCTTTTTTTTATATCCTTTCCCAGTTGCCTTTTTCAACGCCATCCCTGCCGCGGTACCAACTGCTTCCAATGCAGCCGCTTTCACCACCGCTGGGTCAGCCGCGGCAATCAATGCTGGTATAGCAGCTAACAATGGAAATATACCACTTGATTTTATCATGTTGGCGATTGCAGCCTTTGAAAATACAATTTGAACCCCTCGCTTATTCTTCAGCGCATCATTGAAATGTTTTATTTGACGATCCGCCAGTGATATTTTATGTGTACCGCCGGACATCTGCGCTGGTTTCAACGTTATTGTGGTTCCACATTCTTTAGCGGATTTTGATCGCAATTTCTTGACCTGACCATCAGTCAGCTTGACACTAACAACACTATATGGCATTTTATTGTAAAACACATTTATGCTTTCAATTGATCTATTTGTGAATCGTTTACATATTTTCCACTGGTGCATCAACGATTCTTATTCGTCCGCCAGCCCCTTCAAGTAGCATTGATTTGTCGCTGAGAATGACAGCAACCGCTCTATAATCAACGCCACCAGGGGATATACGAGCCCTAAAATGTATGTCAACGACGGATTGCCTTGTTAAATCAAGATGTTCCAGCGAAAAGTAATAAATTGGATACAACTTCTTAAAATCAAGTTGCGATATTTGTAAACCAGTATCAACATTTTGATTACGACCCATATATGACAGCATCCGATGATACACACGTGCTATGTGGTTAGTGTCGTAATCAAGCTGTATATCCTCAGATGGTTCTTGTTGTCCGTTTATTCTCAGTGAAACCTCCTTTACTCCTAATCGATCAAATATCATATGACTGTGTTCTTGGGAGCCTAATCGATTCCGATTCTGCAGCGCTATAAATATATGATGTGGAGCTCAAACGCCTTGTTTTGATGCCAGGTGCCATGTAAATGTATCAGCAACATTATCCTCTTTGGCATCAGTTGTTGTTGTTAGCCAACTTATCAATGATTTGCCACCTGTGTCCATAAATGAAAGTAGCCGCTCTTCTGCGGTAATTGATGGGGTCATTACTGGCATCCACAATACTATTTTACTCAAAACAACTTTACCATCAGCGGCACCAGTACGTCAAATTGCATCATTGTCATTGCCTTTTCGCACTAACGCGATTGTTTGTTTGGCTCCATAGATGACTTTTCTGACATTTCTGCAGAATCCAAATATGTGATGGAGTGGAATTGCACATGAAAAATATCGCTGCTGTCCTTGCAATGCTCCTTTTCGTGTTGCAAATCCTAAATTGAAATTACCATTAACGCCTCCGAGAATATCAAATGCAGCTCCTGGTCTAGCTCGACGTTCTGGAGTAGCTGCTTCTTGTTGATCGGCTTCTGCATTATCTCTTGCTGTTAACACTTTAATGGATTGAAGGTGGTCAGCGTTATCAGAGGTATCCTTTGCAAACATCATAGATGGACCAGCCGACCTTGTATAATCATCGGAGTATCTTGCTAGCCCGATTATTGTTGTTGCAACATCAACTTCACAGTCTATTGATTCAATTTCTCTTCCATCAATGAGATATCTTGCACTTTCAAATAACGCCATTATGCCGTTATTAACAAAACCAACTCGGACATTTGCGTTATCTGCATATGGGGTATCAGCTGCAACATTTGTTACGAGTTTTCCCTCGATTTCAATAAATGCTTCACATGGCAAAATGTATTTACTGGTATCTTGAACTTGAAGTTCAATTCGCGATCGTAGGTCGGGTTGTATTGCATGATAGGAATAGTATTGATAATCGCGGACGGAATCCTTGGGGTACTGGCGCTTCTATATCGAAGGCCGGATCAGCTTGTCGTTTAAACATTTTATTAACATACTAGTGATTTCAATTGTGAAATTCTTTGTAATCATCGTCGTTTTTGTTTTCGTTTCAAACCGCTTCCTGCTATCGCGTTCATGATTGCGCTATCTGTCACCGGTGAAGCCGTCAATGGCGACGGAGTCACAGAAGCAGCCAACGACGCTAATTTTTCTTCCACTGCGCTATTTATTACTTTGCTGACACTTGCAGGCATCACTGTTGTAGATGGCAGTACAACTGGTTGCTTTTTTCGTCGTCGCACTAATGATATTATTTTATCTTTCGCGGCAGAAAATGCCTTTTCGGCAGGATTTCCAACAGCGCTGATTCCCTTATCACGAATAATATCAATGGCTTTCATTGATAATTGTTTAGCTAACGGCGCCACCTTGGGAGCCATTCTTGTAAATAACCCCGCAATGGTATTGCCGAGACCATCTCCGTAATATGCTCTATAAACAGGCAATCGTGAGTTCACCACGTAGACGCTTACGGGTTTATCATGGTTGTAGTGTATGATCATCTTGTTATAAAACTAGTAGTTTTTCAATTAGTGATAAATCGCTAAAATCCATAGGATTTTCATCATAACCATGGGCTTCTCTGTGATTTTCAACTAATTCAGCAATGAGTTCTCGATATACATCAATGTCCATGATACCGCCGGCAAATAATCGTCTACAGATATCAGCTGCTTCATTAATTATTTCCGGGGAGTTATTTCCGGCTCGCTTCGCCCCGATGAGAACTTCCAACCGTGATATATCACTGAGGATGTTACCAGGACATGTCACGGTTGCGTTGAAATCCAAAGGATTTTTAATTGAATATCCTTTTCCGCTTGTTTTCTTAGAACCGGCTTCTGCTCTTATGTCTATCTCCGTATAACGTGGTGGTTGTGGACCGCCTTTAACCGCAGATAGAAAGTCATCATAACCAGGGTGCTGCAACGCTCTGATTTTATCCCCGCCGCGTTTCGCTAGATATATTTTTGATGCCCAAGTGTCTTTGCTTTTTATAAAACTTTTAAACTCGTCTTTTAATAAATTCTCTCTTTTACCCTTTGGAAAATTTTCTCTAGCAAAATCAGCTTATTCGGAATCCGTATGGTTTCCTCTAATTTCATTTAATGCTGCGACTGTAAATATATTCTCAGGTGAATAGTCTTTTCCTCCAGCTGCACCTTGTTGTTCTTCTTCGCGTTCTTCAATTTCGCGCTGAGTTTTTATATCACTGGATAGCTGTTGTATCCCTGCGCGTGTTTGTCCGGTCTCTGCTGTAATCTTTTCAAGCGTATCAAGCAGCGGCGCCGTCTTTGCTCGTTTTTTTTCAGGAATATCTCCGTATATCGCTGCTTCAGTTAACTTTTTAACATCTTTGGTCGCACTTGTTATCGGAGTAAACAGTTGTTCACTTGACACAGAAAAGTCAGTTTGCATTTGTTGTCGTTGTTGAAGTTTCTCGCGAAGTCTGTCTCGAACCGGTATAAACTTTTTAATTGCTGCTAGCCGCTCTCGGGCTAATCTAGTTGTAAGCGATTCACCTACCATATATTGTTTGTGAACTGAGTTTTCAAATGTGAAACTATCACAATTAAAACCTGAGTTATTAAATAATGTACCATCAAGCTAACGTATCCATCTCCGACAGGGTTAAACTGTACGACGCTATCCGCGAGTGTTTCAGAAATAACATCGCTGCGGGTTTCAAAATTGTAATATCTGAGAACGGCGATGAACGATTTTTGTTAATGACGCGGCAACAACAACAACTACGTAAAAATGGAGGCGTCGCGGTGATTACTTGCTACCACAAGCAGATCATCCAGTACGCACATAACTGCATGAGCAAGCCCAAACTGCTGAGTATTCTTTCAGGAGAAAATCCTATGTGACAAGTGTAACAAGTGTTACAAAAAACGCTAAAAAAATTACTGAAAGTCTATTTTTTATAGTAACGCTCACGTGGTTAGGATACTGGTTTTTCCTCGTTTAACATTTTTCTAAGCTCACGAACCTTAGAACTAATTTCGGCTCGTTTCTGATACTCTTGGCCGAGCTTTTGACGTATTGCCTCAACGGTGCTAAATAGCGTTATAAATACATTAATGTCGTTACCGTACAAACAAGCATTGATGGACTTTTGAATTCCTTTCACGAGCCTGTACATCTTAGGTAAAACATAACGACCCTTACTAGACTGATACTCAATGTCTTCATATTCCGAGGTAATCCTGTCGCAGTCGAGATCTTTAGATAATACTATTCCTCGATTTTTCAAATTTGAAATTTCAGCAATTATAGCATTTACATCGTTGATATCCGTTATTTATATAGTATACTGTATCTCTAATTTTAAAAAAAATAACACTCATTTGGCAATCTCGCTGGCGCCCTATGACGTCAGAGAGACCCAGAGGTTACATTATTAACTTAATTAAGTATCCTTAAAGGATTTATTTCCCATGAATCGTTTCAGATGTATACGAATTTTATTTTATGGCCATTTTTCTTTGACAGAGCTAATTTAGTTATATTTTCTGCAACAAATCGTATTGAAGGACTACAAATATCGAAATATGTACTGGCTTCATTTATTGACTGAAATATTTTTTTCTTCGTTTGTTTTTGTATCAGATGATTTGACATGTTTTGCCTTTTTTGCGTGTTTGCCGGTTCCACCTAATTTTGTATTCTGACACTGAGTAACAACTCGTAAGTTATCCAATTAGTTATTTTGAGGGAATCAATCAACGTGATCAATCACAAATCCGTCTTCGATTAATCCGTAAAATGCTTCATAGATTATTCTGTGATTAGGATATGTCTTCTTCCCGGCTGTAAACATCAAAATCCCATATTATTTACCCGTCCAACCGGTTTCTTTAGTCTGCGATGCCTAACAACACCATCACGGGATGCTTCATAATTAGCAAGCACTGGGTGAGGTCTGAAATCTTGGCTCATTTGTATAATAATACTACTTGTCTAATTTATTATTTGCTTTAATTATAAACCTCTTGATATAATGTTGAGGGGTTTTTATGATTTTGTCGCTGACGGAGTCATCGGTAGGATCAATGACTGCATTTTTTATTCGTTTGTCATAGTAGCGTTTTAGTTCCCTGTATCGTTTGCCGCCACATCTGAGACACAACTGCGACTTTCACCTTACCCCCACCCCACATCGGAGGCACGGGAGGGGGCCAAAGGAACCGTTGCGAACGCTTTGTAAATGATACCCACAGAATTTGCTTCTGCATGATTTGTTACACGGGGATGTTGATCCAATCATTAGCCACTTGCAGTGATTCATTATACTATATTTTTCTATTTAAATACTTGTTTTAATTATATGACTGAGGAGTTCGAGAGATTATCAGTAATTAAGCCTTTCAAAAACGTTAAATTCAATCTCGATAGAACTCTCAAAGATGTGCCAAAACGGGCAATAACGGATAGAGCCCTGACAAATAAAATACGCGATTGTATTAATGAATTCAAGCATGACGGTGCATCTCATAGCTGGTCAACATTTCGAATTGATGGCGTTTATGATGCCACCATGAACAACAGCAACGCAGCCATGATGTTATCACAACTTGGCAACAAAATGTACTTTTATAGAGTGAAATTCATTATCCGTGTAGAATCAGGCGGTTGGATTATACGAGACAAATTTGAACCGATTCTCAAAGACAAGAAAACAGTCGTTGTTAGCCGTGATTCTAAGCCGGGTCTGTTAACTGGAATTGACAAACCATACTATGAACGAGCATATCCTGAAACAGCAGTTGTGTATGGGATATATACGTTAAATGAAAAACCTGATATAAGAAAACTTAAACCAATGAAACAGTCGTCGCCGGCGACTTTGTCGCTGAATTGTGTAGCAGCACGAATAACATAATATTTTACAAATGCATCCCGAAGGAACAAACTTACCGATCTACGGCGTAGCAAAATAGCTCAATGGGTGTTAACGGTGAAAGACCGCGGAGCAACTATTAGCGATATAGCAAAATTAGAACCGTCGCTGAGATTTCCAATAAACGTTACAACGATAACCGGATCAGTTTTATACGAATCAAAATATAACAAAAATGGAGCTCCAATCAAAATTATTGATCATAACGAACAAGCGTGGACGCCCGCGGTCACAATATTTCCACGAAACAGAACAACAAAGTATATACCCGACGAATTCTTACGAGAAGAATTCTCCAGGGATGGTTTTCTCGTTGAAGAGAAACTATTCGATGCCATTGCGCATTTGAGTAAATATGACCCCGTGTCAGTGTGGTTACTTCGCAGCACTGAAAACGACACGGATACCTTTGATCAGTTTGTAAGACCAAACGGTGAATTATACCGCACTGAAGCATTTCACAACAAAATGAAAAAATAAAAGAGCTAGCGGATTTTAACAGCGCGTGGCGAAGACAACAACAGTGGCAAAGCCGCCAGTGATGAAATTATCAACGACGAACAATTATTGACAAACTGTTTTACAATCCCGTCGGTTGAAGCTCATTTTGCAAGAATCAAAACGCATGGAAACCAACACGCGTAGAATTCTTGCCAGACATTGAGGCTAGTTGTTTAGAATTTAATCATGGTGGTTTATGGAATAACAAATACGACCATGATAATATCATTTCAGTTGATATGGTTGCATGTTACCCAGCGAGTTTTCTTGGTTATGGAGAGTGTACTGAGTATTTTAGACGATTTGGACACCCCTTTCATGAAATGACTCGAATTGCAATTAATGGGCCGCTGCCTGATTTTGATTTAACTGGATTCGCTCGTGTAGTATCATTTGAGTTCGCAGCAGGACTTCATCGCTGTTGTTATATTTGGATTGGTAGACACATGTCTGAAAAGAAGTGGCTGCAAATAGCGCTATTACGATTCATGATTGATACAAAAATGTTAATTTCGCTGACGGTCATTGAAGCAATTATATCATATCGGAAACAAACCAATGTCTGGTTACCAGCACCGGAACGTCTTGATAGTATAATTGACGAATCCAGAAAACATATTGATGCCAACAAAGAATATATCATTGAGTGGTCCAAACGGGTATTTAATCAACAAAACATCGATATTGTTAACGGCTTATTATGGATAACACCGAATATGACTTTGTAATTGCGGATGCAGTATCTTAAAACATATATGTAGATCGTAAAGATGCCTTTTTGTCCGATGGAACAAAATTGGGTACAGTCGTTACTTACAGCGACGGTTACAGATCCCCGTATACACATTTGAGGTCGTCGATGCTGGGTTAAGCTTGTATTAATTTATTTTCAATGATAAATAGATTTCCTGACACTGCGGTTAGAGTTGCCGTTGATTCATTTTACATTAACAGCGAGTACAGTTGCGCAGTTGCTGAATTCACTAATTCAGATGAAAGCTGGGGATCATGGAGAATTAAAAAAGAAATGCTGTGTGAGTATTCTGAATCAGCAGATTTTGAAATTAAAAGTAATTACTTACACAGTGATAATTTATCAGAACGTTCTAATGCACCACCGATATCAGATTCAATTTGTAGATATAAAACAGTTTATTTAAACGGCTGTGGCGGGTCAGGAAAACCGACTCGGACGATTGAATTATATCGAGGCCGAGCAAATATGATTTTGATGACACCGACCCATAGACTAGCGCGAGAGATAAAACAACGAAACGTCGACGCTTGCACTTATCATAGTTTTTTTCGATGGAAAGGCGATGAATGGACTCCTGAACGAATGGGTGAAAAATTCATCCCTGCGGTTATTATTTGGGATGAGATATGTACTGTTTCAGTAGATGTATTAAAAATGTTTCTTGATTGGCTGCTGCAAAAGAATACAGCGGTGATAATGTGTGGAGATCATGGCCTACCACCACCATTTGTCGGCGCGGGTCCACATGATTGGTTAAAAGGGTTTGTTGACTATTATGAAGAAATCGATACTGACTATAGAGCACTTGATGAACAATTACGTACGCTTAAGAATTTAATTAGACTGAAACCCGATAGAATCCAATGCGAAATAATCAGAGAAATAATTCCTGAAACTTTCATGGAGGAATTTTGGGAAGCATGGAGACCAAACGATTTTGTAGTGGCAAGTAGAAAGATAGTCAGAGATACAATTCAGCGGCAATTATTTGAGCTACACAAACAAAAATATCCGATGTTACAGGTTCCATTGTGTTACAGACCAGCTGACACCCGCAAGCAAAACATCGAGGTGGAAATACCCGGCGGAGGCAAACAAATACTTGTGCTAAATGATATTGTATGCGTTGATATACAATTTGTTTATCGCGCATTGAACGCTAAATCATCGCCGTGGACATTGGGTTATGTAACGACGATACATTCCTCGCAGGGATTAACCATCACGGATACAATTGTTTGGATAGTCGATAATCGCATCGAGTGGTCAAATTTAGTCTATCTTGCAGTGTCTAGAGTACGGTGAATAAATCAACTTCGAAGAATTGTTTTCGATGATGACACCACAATGGATGATATTGATGTTAGCATCATTAATAAAAAAAACTCTGTGGTTACAAACAACAAGACAAAAAAAAACAACGAGAATTTGATATTGATGCCGATTTAATAATCGTGTTGAAGCAACAACAGAATAATCACTGCGCGAGTTGCAATTGTATATTGCGTTGGCAGTATTCGGATAAAGATCCTCGCCAATTTAACGTAGACAGAAAAAATAATGGTCTCGGTCATGTCAGAAACAATGTGATGTTGACTTGTCTTGAGTGCAACAGACGCAACGGTGCTAGTTAAGACCATGCGGTGGCAATTGGGTATCGTCAGGAATCACTTGCAGTTGTTCGCATGTAAAACCCCGCTGAGGGGCAGTTTAATCCAATTTATAGATTGGAGGTCTACCAGTTGATCGTGTTATAGTAGATATGCTATGCGTAGTGACGCTCCAAATAGGATCAGTAGCCCTTTTTTTACCACCTTCGAGTTCTCCTGGTTTATATAAATATCTCACGGTGACATTGCTGAGAATTGGCTGAGAAACGCTATCCCGCTGTGGTTGTGGTATATACTGTTTTTATTGCTCTGTTAGGTTTCATATTGATTGCTCTGGTAATCTCGTTATTTAGCGCTGCAACTACCCCTGGTAACCTTTTGACCCATTCACGGGATCGCTTTTCTTGGATGAATTCTTTTGCGTATTGATATCCAAATAACCGCTCAGCAAGAGTCCGATTAAATCGTTCTACAATTGCCTGATCGCGATGTAGTGCAGTATGCCCCCGTCTGATGGTGACATTGTGATGTTTCATCGCCGATAAAACAGCGCCTTGAAATTCCTTGCCAGGATCAACTTGTAACAAATTTGGCCAGCGTAGTGGGCCTCGTCGATAAATCCTTTCAAATGCAGAAGCTACTTCAGGTGATGATTTTGTTTTTAGCGGTTCTGCTTGTTTTTATCGACTCGCAACGTCAACTATGGTTAGTGCGTATATGTAACCGTTGTCATGTGGTAAAAACAATAAATCAGCTTGATGAACTTCATTGGGTACGGTAACATCAAAATGCGAGAAATTGATTTGTTTAGGACGCGGTAGATAAATTTGCCATATAGCCTCTTTGGATAACCAATTAGCTGCAGTGGCCTTTTTCACTTTTGCAGCGTTGGCGAGTTTATTGATTGCAGCGTTACCCCTCCAGTATCCCCTCGGAGAATAATAAATAGATAACATATTATTAATTACCAGCGCCCATCATCAATTTGCCTTTCATGGCTGATTTTACCAACCACAAAGCCAATTTTTCTTTGAAAGATTTATCAGGAATAGCATTTAACGCATGAATTAATTTCACATATGCGAGATGCCTGTGTTGCAAATTGCTGCTTTATAATATGCAACATCATGAGCATGACACGCATTATCGATAGCGTTTATCGGATAGTCGCCGGGTCGGGGCTGATTTTGATCATCAAGTCTGATATCTAATTATGTTCCGGGGCCACAGTAGCTATATCCTGGAAGGTGCTTTTCTGCGGGGTACTTTGCCCATGGGGTTTCAGGGAGCTTTGCCAATTTGTCTGCGATATTACCTCCTCGTTTTTTTTTAAAACATCTCCGGATTTCATAGAAACAAATCTAAACTTTTTTTATACCACATGTTGCACATCTACCAGTTAGTGCTGATCTGTTATTTTTAGTTGTAATCGTCGTCACATCATTTGTGTTAGTACGCGTTTTACACTTCACACAATATAGATCCATAATTTATGTATAGAGATATGAATATAATTGATTTTTCAGCGACTAAAACAAGAGAACCAGTTAAGCATCATGCAGCGCTACCAAACTCTATCCGCGCAATTATAATCGGGTCATCTGGATCCGGCAAGACGCAATTGTTGCTTAATTTAATAGTGAGATGGATGAAGTGGAATAAGTTCTATTTGGTCGCCCCGAGTGTAGACGATCAACGATGCTATGAAATGTTAAAGGATGCTAACGAGAGAGCAATGGAAATCAACGGCAAGGGCATTATTGAATTTATAACCGATATTGACGAGGCACCATCCGTGGATGACCTTGATGGGAGCATTAACAATTTAGTCGTATACGACGATGTGATGACAATCAAAAAAAAAGCTAGAATATTTTCCCGAGGCAGGTACAAAAACACCGACGTGATATATGTCACTCAACGCTACACTCAGATTCCAAAAGTGATCAGAGATAACTGTAATATTCTTGCTGTATTCAACGGCGTTGATAAACATACGCTACGAAATATTTGGCAGACATGGTGTTCTGATATGGACTTCAATCAATTTAAAAATTTCTTTAGTAAAGCCCAGTCAACCCCGCATGGATTTATAACAATAAATTTACATGATCCTCGAACACGATATCGTATCGGACTCGATAAAATATTTGGTTGAAATAAATTATTAACCTGTAGCAGCGGGGGGTGGGGGAGGTGATGACATCACGACGAGACCGTTTTTTGACTAAACGATGAAAACGGTTTTGGAGTATGATTTGCGAAAAACTTATGTTTCGAGCAAGTAATCTTTTTTTTCTTTTTGGTTGAAAAAGAAGGATTCGAATTAATTCTCTCGAGATGTTTGTTAGATTTAGAGCAAATGATATCTCGGGCAAATGTAGGATTCGCCCCCCCCCCCCCCCCCCGCTGCAGCTAATGCTTCTATAAAGTTGTCCAATTCGCCCTCCCCTCTTCTGCAATGGGGGTAAAAATCTTTTTACGATTTTGGAGGAAGCCTTGGTTTGCCAAATAGACGCTTCTATAAAGTTGTCCGATTCGCCCTCTCTGCTGTTCGTACAAAAATCTTGTTACAGTTGATGTTTCTTTGACTAGTACAAAAATCTAGTTACAGTTGTTGGTACTTTGACTAGCACATAAATCTGGTTAAAGTTTTTAATACCTTGACTAGTACAATAATCTGGTTACAGTTCTTGATAGTTTGACTAGTACATAAATCTGCTTACAGTTTTTGGTAGTTTGATTAGTACATACATCTAGTTACAGTTCTTGATGGTTTGACTAGTACATAATTCTGGATCCAGTTGAATGTACCTTGACTGGTACAAAAGTCTGGTTACAGTTGTTGGTGCTTTGACTAGTATAAAAATCAGGTTACTGTGCTTGATATTTTGACTAGTGCATTAAACTAGCTACAGTGGTTGATAGTTTGAAAAATACATAAATCTGGTTACAGTTTTTGGTACTTTGACTTGTACATAACTCTGGTTACAGTTGTTGGTGCTTTGACCAGAACAAAAAGCTGGTTACAGTTTTTGGTACTTGTACATAAATCTGGTTACAGTTTTTGGTACTTTGACTTGTACATAAACCTGGTTACAGTTGTTGGTACTTTAACTGGTACAAAAAATCTAGTTACAATTGTTGATAGTTTGACTAGGACATAAATCAGCATACAGTTGTTGATAGTTTGATTAGTACGTAAGTCTGATAACAGTTGTATATACTTTGACTTGTACATAAATCTGGTTACAGTTGTTCATAGTTCATAGTTTGACTCTGACATAAATGTGCTTACAGTTGTCGGTCATTTTATTAGTACATACATCTGGTTACAGGTGTTGGTAGTTTGACTAATACTTAAATTTGGTTACAATTGTTGGTAGTTTGACTTGTACATAAATATGGTTCCAGTTGAATGTACTTTGACTGGTTAAAAAATATGTTACTTGGATTAGTACAAAAAAGTCTGGTTACAGTTGTTGGTACTTTGATTGTTACATACATTTGGTTACAGTTGTTGGTAGTTTGACTAGTACATAAATCTGGCTATAGTTGTTGGTAGTGTCACTAGTACATAAATACTAGTACTAGACAAGAACATAATTCTGGTTACAGTTCAGTGCACTTTGACTGGTGCAAAAATATGGTTAGAGTTGTTGGTTCTTTGACTAGTACAAAAACCTGGTTACAGTTGTTGGTACTTTGACTAGTACATAAATATGGCTACAGTTGTTGGTGACTTGACTAGTACATAAATTGGGTTACAGTGGTTGGTTTGTTGACTAGTACAAATATCTGGATATGGTGGTTGATAGTTTGACTAGTACAAAAATCTGGTTACAGTGTTTATTGGATGACTACTACAATAATCTCGTTTAATTTGTTGGTACTTTGATTTTTACATACATCTGGTTACAGTCATTTGTTCTTTGACTAGTACATAAATCTGGTTTCAGTTGTTGGTAGTTTGATAAGTACATAAATATCCTTACATTTGTTGATCCTTTGACTAGTACATAAATCTGGTTATAGTGATTGATAGTTTGACTAGTACATAAATCTGGTTACAGTTCTTGGCAATTTGACTGGTACACAATTCTGGTTGAAACACAACTTTATCGCTTAAAACTGAGATAGGTGGTTAAGAGTTATAAATTCTAACCATCTTGAGTACAATTAGATGTCAACCCAGGACAAGCTACTGGGAAGCTTTCTCGCATAACTACAATACCAAATCTTAGACTCAAACTCTCGCAGACAGAAGTGAGATGGCAGTGATCCACAATGGAAAGTGCATTAAACCACTAGGCCACTCGGGGCTCCTGTTCCAAGAGAACATTGAAATTTTCTGACAATTTATAGTTTCAAAAAATAACTGATAATGTAAATAAGCACTGAATATCAGTACATGAAACTTGCCTATCCATCAGACTAGTGAAATTTTGAAAACTTCCAGTTTGACAGGAAATTTGCTAGTCTTTGACTAGCAGATTGCTGGTAATATCAAAACAAGAACATTGTGCATAGCTTGTGCTTGGGGTAAGGAAGACATCTAAGATGTTAGGTGTCAAAATATTAAAGGTCCCAGTCACTAATACAAGTTGAAAAGGTTTGGTTTACCACGACAACTTTCCATAATAAGAGTGACCATACAAATGTAGATGATGTCATAATGAATAAAATCAAATGAATTTCATAATAAGTGTAACCATACAAAATGTAGATGATGTCATAATGAATAAAATCAAATGAATTCCATAAGAAGTGTAACCATAACAATTCAGATGATGTCATAATGAATAAAATCAAATGAATTCCATAATAAGTGTAACCATACAAATGTAGATGATGTCATAATGAATACAATCAAATGAATTCCATAATAAGTGTAACAATACAAAATGTAGATGATGTCATAATGAATAAATTCAAATGAATTCCATAATAAATGTAACCATACAAATGTAGATGTCATAATGAATACATTCAAATGAATTTCATAATAAGTGTAACCATACAAATGTAGATGATGTCATAATGAATAAAATCAAATGAATTCCATAAGAAGTGTAACCATAACAATTCAGATGATGTCATAATGACTAAAATCAAATGAATTCCATAAGAAGTGTAACCATAACAATTCAGATGATGTCATAATGAATAAAATCAAATTAATTCCATAAGAAGTGTAACCATACAAATGTAGATGATGTCATAATGAATACAATCAAATGAATTCCATAATAAGTGTAACCATAATAATAATAATAATAATGAGGACTTTGTATAGCGCCTAATCTTTAAAAGCTCTAAGCACTTTACACCATCAATAATGTTATGACTACACTACAGAACAACAAATGACAAAAACAATGAATTGGAAAACATAAAAACATGCTGAAAATATATAAGATACAAAACATGATTAGGTCGCTAAGTTTGTCCCTGAAGTCGAAACAGGTGAGTCTTGAGAGCACTCTTAAAAGGGACTACTGTGTCTTTGTGTCTAATTTCAATGGGCAATTCGTTACATGGTTCGTCGGGCCCTGGTATGCAAATGAACGTTGTCCATATGACGTTGTTTTCACCTTGGGAACAATGAGTATTTTCAGAAGAAGAGCGTAAGGATCTAGCTGGTGTATACACATGGGTGAGGCTGGATAGGTATGTTGGATTGGAGTCTGTCATTGAAATATAGCACAGAGAACAAATTTTGTGTTTGATTCTGTATCGAATTGATAGCCAGTGTAGGGTACAGAGCAGTGGTGAGGTGTGCTCTGATCGAGGTACTCTAAAGATGATCCGTGCAGCTGTGTTTTGAACTTTTTTGTAGTTTCTGGAGTAAATATTGTGATGAACCAAGACAGAATTGAGTTACAATAGTCCAGTCTTGAAAGTACTAATGAACACACAAGTGTTTTCGTGGCATCAACAGAAAGATATTTATGAATGGAACTGATGAGTCTCAATTCAAGATATGCAGCCCTGCAGATGTTCATGACATTGGCAGTGTGAGAGTACTGTCTAGAGTAACACCTAGATTCTGTACTGACTGTGAGAATTTAATGTTGGTGTTGCTGATATTTATTGTCTGAGGTAAAGGATGTGAATGAGAAAGTTTTTGTGTTGTGATCAGAATAGCCTCGTTTTATCTTCATTCATCTGCAGCTTGTTACATGTCATCCATGATTTCACATCAGAAATGCACTTCTCTACTCCATGGATGGTAGCATCAACTTCAGTTGGGTGGCTAGACTTGTATATTTGGGTGTCATCAGCGTACAATTGGTGCGACACTGGGTGATGATCTATGACACTTGAGAGCGGCTGAGTGTACAGAATGAAGAGAACAGGTCCAAGAACAGATCCCTGTGGAACACCACAACATACGTCAACTGGGCTGGAGTGTATTCCATTTGCAGATATAATTTGTGTCCTGTTCACTGAGCAGGACTTGAACCACTGTAAGGCTATATTCTGAATGCCAAATACATGCTGGAGACGGTGAAGTAATATATCATGGTCTATTGTGTCAAATGCTGCAGATAAATCCAGGGGAGTGAGGACTGTAATCGTTCCACTATCCAAAGTAAATGTAGATGATGTCATAATGAATAAATTCAAATGAATTCCATAATAAGTATAACCATACAAATATAGATGATATCATAATGAATAAATTCAAATAAATTCCATATCGATAAGAAAAGTTTGGTAAAGTTGTAAAATGTGCAGTAAGATTCAGAATAGTTACACAATAATAGACACAGTTTAGGATATTTTTAAAATAAATTTACCCTTTTGTGACATCACACAAATTATTCTGATTATAATGAGTAGAAAAATGTATATTTATCACTAAATGTCTGATTACAGAAAGCTTATTTCTTCTTTATTGATGTCTGTATAATTACTGGTAATGTCTTGATGTTTACAAAATTTCATACATATTTAAATTTGGGCATGGGGTAAAAATAATTAGAGTATGTCTAATAGCACGACAGGTGATGATTATTCACCAATTGAAATTTAAATATACCCAAATATTATGCCAAGTTGTCAGAAAAAGCAAAAAATCTTTGAGATCTGTGGAAATTAGAACTACATTTGTGAAATTGTAGCTGAAGTAATTAGGGTCTGCTTTACAAACATTTTAGTTGAACATCACTTGATGCATCAGTCTCAGATTATGCTTCATTATTGAAATCCACTTTAAATAGTTTAAATATTTCACCACCAGTGTAATTAAATTCAGTCATATTTTTATTTCTTTAAAGATATCAAAAGAGAAAAGATGTTTGGTAATGGATCTGACAAAGTTATAATAGGAAGTGCTGTTGGTGCAGTTGTACTCATAGGATTTGCTGTTGTTGCTGGTTCTGTAATCTTCAAGAAGCGAAGAATGGAAAAATTAAACGCTGATGGTAAGGATAATTAGGAAAAGAAAATCTATTGTATTTAACTAATTGTCTCCCTTGCATAATTATGGTGAGACATAGCTATCACCTTTTTCGGTTATATTCTTGGCAAAGACTTTCCAATTTTTTGCAGGTCTACATGCACCACTGCATGAATGCATCTGAGGTAGCAGGTTCTGTTTTGTTTCTATAGTAGCCACGTGGACTGTTGTGTTCAAGATAAATGTGGTCAAGACTTCATGTTTGCTTAGTAAATGATAAACAAAACCAGCAGTCCATTGAATAATTTATGTATTTTCAAACACCTGTTCCTTATGCCATCAATATGTTTGACTTATTTCCCATATGAACCCTTATGGAATATGGCTCCATTCACCTCAAGAAGCTTGGTCCCTCATGTCCCCATGGGCTACTGGACACTTTCCTCCCAGTCTAAGTGATGCTACGGCTTGTGTCCCACATCACCACACCAGGTAGTTTCCTCTCACAAGATGAAAGGTGTAGAGATACATTATTGTCTCCCCTCAGTGTCTCGTGATCATCCAGGGACTGTGACGCAGAGGGTTTCCATGTCTCCTCCATCAACATATATAGTGATGCCCTGCCACTCTTCAACTCGGATCATCCTTGACTAGATGAATGATGATGACAATGCACTCTCCAGCCTCATTGACTCCAATGAGTTCAAGACAGAAGCTTTGGCTATGAAACCTTATCCTCGGCCAACCTCATCTTTACAGAAGAATGAGTTTGCTCGGTCTTTTGATAAGGTGGTAAACAAGGTTTAACATTGTTACGACAGATGTTTGCCCAAAACAATCAGGTACACAGTCTAAAAAGTTCTTTTCCAGTTTGGACAAGATATCCAGGCTACCAACTCAGCTTGACCTTTTACTTATTCCACATTCATCCAAGATTGAGGAAATATCACAGTGGTTTTTGCAAGGCCAAAATATTGCTCAGCAATTAAAAAGATGCAATACAACAACTTGAGTGATATACTTATTTACCGGTACTAATAATTTTCCTTTGTAACATTTTAGTGAGCTCCATCAAGAAACAGTGAGAAATATACAATTAATATAATTTGTTTTAAATAGCAAAATTCAGCTCATTAAGTAAATATTCATGTTAATATGCAATATACCCATCAATATTCGAATACTTAAGATTTTAAGATTGTGTTATATGACCTCTAAATTCATCAATAATCTGGGGTTTTCATTCATTGTATCATAATTAATTTATGTTACAGAAAATGATGTATTGAGGGAGGAAACAGAAAGGTAAGAATGGCGCTATTTTCTCTTTATAGTATTTTGTTACAAAAAGATATAAATGCTGTAGAAGTAATGAAACATTTAATCGCCTTTATTATAAGATATGACTAAGCTACATAATACTTAGTGTTGTACCTTTAAATTAGAATTATTGGAAATTACATAACAAAATACATAGTACTTAGTGTTGTACCTTTAAATTAGAATTATCGGAAATTACATAACAAAATACATAATACTTAGTGTTGTACCTTTAAATTAGAATTATCGGAAATTACATAACAAAATACATAATACTTAGTGTTGTACTTTTAAATTAGAATTATCGGAAATTACATAACAAAATACATAATACTTAGTGTTGTACCTTTAAATTAGATTTATCGGAAATTACATAACAAAATAAACAATACTTAGTGTTGTACCTTTAAATTAGATTTATCGGAAATTACATAACAAAATACATAATACTTAGTGTTGTACCTTTAAATTAGATTTATCGGAAATTACATAACAAAATACACAATACTTAGTGTTGTACCTTTAAATCAGAATTATCGGAAATTACATAACAAAATACATATTACTTAGTGTTGTACCTTTAAATTAGAATTATCGGAAATTACATAACAAAATAGTTTATGTAGTGTTATGACAATATCTTTTATGTTCAGTTATATTTTCATTCTAATCTAACCAAATAGATCTAAATGGGGCTATAAAAGCTCAATATCTTCTAGTACACATGTACAAAAACATGGTTGTGCTAGAGCTCGAGAGATAGAGAACACAAAATCAAGGCATAGCAAAAAAATGGCCCCTTCAAGTGTACCAGATCAATCAAGGGATGACACACATTAAGACTTAACTAAGAAAATTGCATACAAAACTATCATTGACCAGTGAAACTGGTTTATTTTAAAAACATTTTTGGACATCGCACCTTATTGGTTTTAACTAGTATCTTAACTGTTTTAATATAGGAACATAGTTGGTATTGACCCATAAAAGCAAGAACAAGTTATTTTTAATTTAAGTTGATATATATATATATTGCCATACCTTTAATTTGATATAATTTCTTATCACTTTATTAAGTCAAAATAAATCAAAAACATGTAATATTACCAGGAAACACAACAAAATGGTACTAATTATGTGTAAATGAATGAAAGGTAAATAAAGTATCAATTTTGTAATTGCAAATTATGATGACTAATGAGGTACTAATTTTATTTATTTAAATTTTTTTATTAACTTTGTTCCAATGAAAGAAACTGCATCAGTGATCACTTTGTTTATGTACAGGGAATATAGTTAAAGGACAAAACAAGAAACTTGACACAGTTAAAGTAAAACTGTATCAACTATATTAAGGAACGGTTAGTTACAGAGTTGTTACAGTTAACTTGTCTAGAGCTCTTTCGCTTTGAATAAGCATTTTTGTATGAATCAAACTTAGAGATATATTTAATATTGTGTGTGATTGCAACAATGAACATGCTGGATTATAACAAAAAATCAGAACAAAGGATATCTGATGAACATATAGGGCAAATTTATGGAATAACAAAGTAATACAGCTAACAAAGTTAGACATCTGCACAGAGGTATGTTAGAGACAAAATTTAATTATATGTATAAAACATTTAAGAGAATAATAGCAACATAAATAAACTGGATGAAGTTAAATTTGCTGGGTTAGAGTTTTAATTTGAAATATAATGCTAAAATCATACGGACTATTGATTCTAGCAGCTATCATTGTTATAGTGATATCTCTGATGATTTATACACCTTCTTCAATAACTTAGTATATACTTATTTGAATTACATTTACAACAGACTAAACAATTTGTACAGAGTTTAACGGGGCATGAAATGTTCTAAAAAAACACATTCTAACTTCAGTCGCTAGGTGTAAAGTTTGGTTGCAATGAATTGAGTAAACTTAATCCATAAAATAATATTACATTTCTTGACAATGTCCCATCACAGTTTCAAAAAGATGTGGACATAATTTTCATTGTTCCAATTACTTACAATGTCAACTTCTCTATATTAAAACATATTTTTCTTGATAAACTGAATTATTATAAAGGCATTTATAAGTAAGATGCAAACAATAATAGACCTATTAATATAATCACTATTTTGTCGAAGAGTTCAGAAAAAGCAGTCTGTGTTTAATTTAAAATGTTTGTGTCTAGAATTAAGCTACTTTATGAAATGCAATTGGGTTTTACAGCAATGTACTCTTGTGATATATTCCATCATTTTAATTATATCTTAATCTACAAACTTCAACAGGTTTCTGTAATGTTTGGATCAATGACAAGAAACTACTGCTGGGAAAGAGAGATGGCAAAATGATTAGTTTTGGAAAGTGTGTTAAATATTTGTTTCCATATATAGATCAACAATGTAAATGCTTGGATGAAGTTTATTTTTAGAGAAAGTTAATGTTTAAATCCAAAAAAACTGTTCTATTCTAATACAAGACAATGTTGGCTACTCCTGCTCATTCTATCATACTTCATTTGGTAAAATGTCTCAGAAGCAAACTCAAAACATCTCAGAATAAAACTGTTGATCATATATAACCTAGATCACACACTCAACAATTAATAGTGAATATATGCTAAAAGTGATTGCTACAGTAAAACAATTAATAGTGAATATATGCTAAAAGTGATTACTACAGTAAAACAATTAATAGTCAATATATGCTAAAAGTGATTACAACAGTAAAACAATTAAATCTGAATCATGGCCGTATTCATTTTTTTGTCAGAAAGTTCCAATTAATATTTAGCAATCATCATTTAGTCAAAATAAATTGTAAAAAAATAATTGTAGGAAGTGTTAGCAATCATCATCATTTAGCCACAATAAATAGTAAAACAATTGTATGCAGTGTTAGCAATCATCATTTAGCCACAATAAATAGTAACAAATAATTGTATGCAGTGTTAGCAATCATCATTTAGCCACAATACATAGTAAAAAATAATTGTATGCAGTGTTAGCAATCATCATTTAGCCACAATAAATAGTAAAAAATAATTGTATGCAGTGTTAGCAATCATCATCATTTAGCCACATTAAATAGTAAAAAATAATTGTATGCAGTGTTACCAATCATCATTTAGCCACAATAAATAGTAAAAAATAATTGTATGCAGTGTTAGCAATCATCATCATTTAGCCACAATAAATAGTAAAAAATATTTGTATAGAGTGTTAGCAAGCATCATTTAGCCACAATAAATGGTAAAAAATAATTGTATGCAGAGTTAGAAATCATCATTTAGCCACAAAAATAGTAAAAAAATAATTGTATGCAGTGTTAGCAATCATCAGTTAGCCACAATAAATAGTAAAAAATAATTGTATGCAGTGTTAGCAATCATCATTTAGCTATAATAAATAGTAAAAAATAATTGTATGCAGTGTTGGCAATCATCATCATTTGGCCACAATAAAAAGTAAAAAATAATTGTATGCAGTGTTAGCAATCATCATTTAGCCACAATAAATAGTACAAAAATAATTGTATGCAGTGTTAGCTATCATCATCATTTAGCCACAATAAATAGTAAAAAAATAATTGTATGCAGTGTTAGCAATCATCATTTAGCCACAGTAAATAGTAAAAAATGAATTATATGCAGTGTTAGCAATCATCATTTAGCCACAATAAATAGTAAAAAATGAATTGTATGCAGTGTTAGCAATCATCATTTAGCTATAATAAATAGTAAAAAATAATTGTATGCAGTGTTAGCAATCATCATCATTTAGCCACAATAAATAGTAAATAAATAATTGTATGCAGTGTTAGCAATCATCATTTAGCCACAATAAATAGTAAAAAATGAATTGTATGCAGTGTTAGCAATCATCATATAGCCAAAATAAATAGTAAAAAATGAATTGTATGCAGTGTTAGCAATCATCATTTAGCTATAATAAATAGTAAAAAATAATTGTATGCAGAGTTAGCAATCATCATCATTTAGCCACAATAAATAGTAAAAAATTTATTGTATGCAGTGTTAGCAATCATCATTTAGCCACAATAAATAGTAAAAAATGAATTGTATGCAGTGTTAGCAATCATCATTTAGCCACAATAAATAGTACAAAAATAATTGTATGCAGTGTTAGCAATCATCATCATTTAGCCATAGTAAATAGTAAAAATTATTTGTATGCAGTGTTAGCAAGCATCATTTAGCCACAATAAATAGTAAAAATTAATTGTATGCAGTGTAAGAAATCATCATTTAGCCACAAAAATAGTAAAAAAATAATTGTATGCAGTGTTAGCAATCATCATTTAGCCACAAAAAATAATAAAAAATAATTGTATGCAGTGTTAGCAATCATCATTTAGCTATAATAAATAGTAAAAAAAAATTGTATGCATTGTTAGCAATCATCATCATTTAGCCACAATAAACAGTAAAAAAATAATTATATGCAGTGTTAGCAATCATCATTTAGCCACAATAAATAGTAAAAAATGAATTGTATGCAGTGTTAGCAATCATAATCATTTAGCCACAATAAATAGTACAAAAATAATTGTATGCAGTATTAGCAATCATCATCATTTAGCCACAATAATTAGTAAAAAATGAATTGTATGCAGTGTTAGCAATCATCATCATTTAGCCACAATAAATAGTAAAAAATAAATTGTATGCAGTGTTAGCAATCATCATCATTTAGCCACAATAAATAGTAAAAAATAATTGTATGCAGTGTTAGCAAGCATCATTTAGCCACAATAAAGACTAAAAAATAATTGTATGCAGTGTTAGAAATCATCATTTAGCCACAACAATAGTAAAAAAATAATTGTATGCAGTGTTAGCAATCATCATTTAGCCACACAAAATAGTAAAAAATAATTGTATGCAGTGTTATCAATCATCATTTAGCTATAATAAATAGTAAAAATCAATTGTATGCAGTGTTAGCAATCATAATCATTTAGCCACAATAAATAGTAAAAAAAATAATTGTATGCAGTGTTAGCAATCATCATTTAGCCACAATACATAGTACAAAAATAGTTGTATGCAGTGTTAGCAATCATCATCATTTAGCCACAATAAATAGTAAAAAATGAATTGTATGCAGTGTTAGCAATCATAATCATTTAGCCACAATAAATAGTAAAAAATTAATTGTATGCAGTGTTAACAATCATCATCATTTAGCCACAATAAATAGTAAAAAATATTTGTATGCAGTGTTAGCAAGCATCATTTAGCCACAATAAATAGTAAAAAATAATTGTATGCAGTGTTAGAAATCATCATTTAGCCACAAAAATAGTAAAAAAATAATTGTATGCAGTGTTAGCAATCATCATTTAGCCACAATAAATAGTAAAAAATAATTGTATGCAGTGTTAGCAATCATCATTTAGCTATAATAAATAGTAAAAAATAATTGTATGCAGTGTTAGCAATCATCATCATTTAGCCACAATAAATAATAGAAAAATAATTGTATGCAGTGTTAGCAATCATCATTTAGCCACAATAAATAGTAAATTATGAATTGTATGCAGTGTTGACAATTATCATTTAGCGAAAATAAATAGTAAAAAATAATTGTATGCAGTGTTAGCAATCATCATTTAGCTATAATAAATATTAAAAAATAATTGTATGCAGTGTTAGCAATCATCATCATTTAGCCACAATAAATAGTAAAAAAATAATTGTATGCAGTGTTAGCAATCATCATTTAGCCACAATAAATAGTAAAAAATAATTGTATGCAGTGTTAGCAATCATCATTTAGCTATAATAAATAGTAAAACATAATTGTATGCAGTGATAGCAATCATCATCATTTAGCCACAATAAATAGTAAAAAAATAATTGTATGCAGTGTTAGCAATCATCATTTAGCCACAATAAATAGTAAAAAATAATTGTATGCAGTGTTAGCAATCATCATTTAGCCAAAATAAATAGTAAATTATAATTGTATGCAGTGTTAGCAATCATCATTTAGCTATAATAAATAGTAAAAAATAATTGTATGCAGTGTTAGCAATCATCATCATTTAGACACAATAAATAATAGAAAAATAATTGTATGCAGTGTTAGCAATCATCATTTAGCCACAATAAATAGTAAAAAATGAATTGTATGCAGTGTTAGCAATCATCATTTAGCCACAATAAATAGTACAAAAATAACTGTATGCAGTGTTAGCAATCATCATCATTTAGCCACAGTAAATAGTAAAAATTATTTGTATGCAGTGTTTGCAAGCATCATTTAGCCACAATAAATAGTAAAAATTAATTGTATGCAGTGTAAGAAATCATCATTTAGCCACAAAAATAGTAAAAAAATAATTGTATGCAGTGTTAGCAATCATCATTTAGCCACAAAAAATAATAAAAAATAATTGTATGCAGTGTTAGCAATCATCATTTAGCTATAATAAATAGTAAAAAAAAATTGTATGCATTGTTAGCAATCATCATCATTTAGCCACAATAAACAGTAAAAAAATAATTATATGCAGTGTTAGCAATCATCATTTAGCCACAATAAATAGTAAAAAATGAATTGTATGCAGTGTTAGCAATCATAATCATTTAGCCACAATAAATAGTACAAAAATAATTGTATGCAGTATTAGCAATCATCATCATTTAGCCACAATAATTAGTAAAAAATGAATTGTATGCAGTGTTAGCAATCATCATCATTTAGCCACAATAAATAGTAAAAAATAAATTGTATGCAGTGTTAGCAATCATCATCATTTAGCCACAATAAATAGTAAAAAATAATTGTATGCAGTGTTAGCAAGCATCATTTAGCCACAATAAAGACTAAAAAATAATTGTATGCAGTGTTAGAAATCATCATTTAGCCACAACAATAGTAAAAAAATAATTGTATGCAGTGTTAGCAATCATCATTTAGCCACACAAAATAGTAAAAAATAATTGTATGCAGTGTTATCAATCATCATTTAGCTATAATAAATAGTAAAAATCAATTGTATGCAGTGTTAGCAATCATAATCATTTAGCCACAATAAATAGTAAAAAAAATAATTGTATGCAGTGTTAGCAATCATCATTTAGCCACAATACATAGTACAAAAATAGTTGTATGCAGTGTTAGCAATCATCATCATTTAGCCACAATAAATAGTAAAAAATGAATTGTATGCAGTGTTAGCAATCATAATCATTTAGCCACAATAAATAGTAAAAAATTAATTGTATGCAGTGTTAACAATCATCATCATTTAGCCACAATAAATAGTAAAAAATATTTGTATGCAGTGTTAGCAAGCATCATTTAGCCACAATAAATAGTAAAAAATAATTGTATGCAGTGTTAGAAATCATCATTTAGCCACAAAAATAGTAAAAAAATAATTGTATGCAGTGTTAGCAATCATCATTTAGCCACAATAAATAGTAAAAAATAATTGTATGCAGTGTTAGCAATCATCATTTAGCTATAATAAATAGTAAAAAATAATTGTATGCAGTGTTAGCAATCATCATCATTTAGCCACAATAAATAATAGAAAAATAATTGTATGCAGTGTTAGCAATCATCATTTAGCCACAATAAATAGTAAATTATGAATTGTATGCAGTGTTGACAATTATCATTTAGCGAAAATAAATAGTAAAAAATAATTGTATGCAGTGTTAGCAATCATCATTTAGCTATAATAAATATTAAAAAATAATTGTATGCAGTGTTAGCAATCATCATCATTTAGCCACAATAAATAGTAAAAAAATAATTGTATGCAGTGTTAGCAATCATCATTTAGCCACAATAAATAGTAAAAAATAATTGTATGCAGTGTTAGCAATCATCATTTAGCTATAATAAATAGTAAAACATAATTGTATGCAGTGATAGAATTCATCATCATTTAGCCACAATAAATAGTAAAAAAATAATTGTATGCAGTGTTAGCAATCATCATTTAGCCACAATAAATAGTAAAAAATAATTGTATGCAGTGTTAGCAATCATCATTTAGCCAAAATAAATAGTAAATTATAATTGTATGCAGTGTTAGCAATCATCATTTAGCTATAATAAATAGTAAAAAATAATTGTATGCAGTGTTAGCAATCATCATCATTTAGACACAATAAATAATAGAAAAATAATTGTATGCAGTGTTAGCAATCATCATTTAGCCACAATAAATAGTAAAAAATGAATTGTATGCAGTGTTAGCAATCATCATTTAGCCACAATAAATAGTACAAAAATAACTGTATGCAGTGTTAGCAATCATCATCATTTAGCCACAGTAAATAGTAAAAATTATTTGTATGCAGTGTTTGCAAGCATCATTTAGCCACAATAAATAGTAAAAATTAATTGTATGCAGTGTAAGAAATCATCATTTAGCCACAAAAATAGTAAAAAAATAATTGTATGCAGTGTTAGCAATCATCATTTAGCCACAAAAAATAATAAAAAATAATTGTATGCAGTGTTAGCAATCATCATTTAGCTATAATAAATAGTAAAAAAAAATTGTATGCATTGTTAGCAATCATCATCATTTAGCCACAAAAATAGTAAAAAAATAATTGCATGCAGTGTTAGCAATCATCATTTAGCCACAATAAATAGTAAAAAATAATTGTATGCAGTGTTAGCAATCATCATTTAGCTATAATAAATAGTAAAAAATAATTGTATGCAGTGTTAGCAATCATCATCATTTAGCCACAATAAATAGTAAAAAATAATTGTATGCAGTGTTAGCAATCATCATTTAGCTATAATAAATAGTAAAAAATAATTGTATGCAGTGTTAGCAATCATCATCATTTAACCACAATATATAATAGAAAAATAATTGTATGCAGTGTTAGCAATCATCATTTAGCCACAAAAAATAGTAAAAAATGAATTGTATGCAGTGTTGACAATCATCATTTAGCGAAAATAAATAGTAAAAAATAATTGTATGCAGTGTTAGCAATCATCATTTAGCTATAATAAATAGTAAAAAATAATTGTATGCAGTGTTAGCAATCATCATCATTTAGCCACAATAAATAGTAAAAAAATAATTGTATGCAGTGTTAGCAATCATCATTTAGCCACAATAAATAGTAAAAAATAACTGTATGCAGTGTTAGCAATCATCATTTAGCCAAATAAATAGTAAAAAATAATTGTATGCAGTGTTAGCAATCATCATTTAGCTATAATAAATAATAAAAAATAATTGTATGCAGTGTTAGCAATTATCATCATTTAGCCACAATAAATAGTAAAAAAATAATTGTATGCAGTGTTAGCAATCATCATTTAGCCAAAATAAATAGTAAAAAATAATTGTTTGCAGTGTTAGCAATCATCATTTAGCTGTAAAAAATAGTAAAAAATAATTGTATACAGTGTTAGCAATCATCATCATTTAGCCACAATGAATAGTAAAAAAATAATTGTATGCAGTGTTAGCAATCATCATTTAGCCACAATAAATAGTAAAAAATGAATTGTATGCAGTGATAGCAATAATCATTTAGCCACAATAAATAGTAAAAAAATAATTGTATGCAGTGTTAGCAATCATCATCATTTAGCCACAGTAAATAGTAAAAAATATTTGTATGCAGTGTTAGCAAGCATCATTTAGCCACAATGAATAGTAAAAAAAAATTGCATGCAGTGTTAGAAATCATCATTTAGCCACAAAAATAGTAAAAAAATAATTGTTTGCAGTGTTAGCAATCATCATTTAGCCACAATAAATAGTAAAAAATAATTGTTTGCAGTGTTAGCAATCATCATTTAGCTATAATAAATAGTAAAAAATAATTGTATGCAGTGTTAATAATCATCATTTAGCCACAATAAATAGTAAAAAATGATTTGTATGCAGTGTTAGCAATCATCATTTAGCCACAATAAATAATAGAAAAATAATTGTATGCAGTGTTAGCAATCATCATCATTTAGCCACAGTAAATATTAAAAAATATTTGTGTGCAGTGTAAGCAAGCATCATTTAGCCACAAAAAATAGTAAAAAAATAATTGTATGCAGTATTAGAAATCATCATTTAGCCACAAAAATAGTAAAAAAATAATTGTATGCAGTGTTAGCAATCATCATTTAGCCACAATAAATAGTAAAAAATAATTGTATGCAGTGGTAGCAATCATCATTTAGCTATAATAAATAGTAAAAAATAATTGTATGCAGTGTTAGCAATCATCATCATTTAGCCACAATAAATAGTAAAAAAAAATATTTTATGCAGTGTTAGCAATCATCATTTAGCCACAAAAATAGTAAAAAATGAATTGTATGCAGTGTTAGCAATCATCACTTAGCCACAATAAATAGTACAAAAATAATTGTATGCAGTGTTAGCAATCATCATCATTTAGCCACAATAAATAGTGAAAAATGAATTGTATGCAGTATTAGCAATCATCATCATTTAGCCACAATAAATAGTAAAAAATATTTGTATGCAGTCTTAGCAAGCATCATTTAGCCACAATAAAAAGTAAAAAATAATTGTATGCAGTGTTAGAAATCATCATTTAGCCACAAAAATAGTAAAAAAATAATTGTATGCAGTGTTAGCTATCATCATTTAGTCACAATAAATAGTAAAAAATGAATTGTATGCAGTGTTAGCAATCATCATTTAGCTATAATAAATAGTAAAAAATGAATTGTATGCAGTGTTAGCAATCATCAGTTAGCCAAAATAAATAGTAAAAAATAATTGTATGCAGTGTTAGCAATCATCATTTAGCTATAATAAATAGTAAAAAATAATTGTATGCAGTGTTAGCAATCATCATCATTTAGCCACTATAAAAAGTAAAAAATTAATTGTATGCAGTGTTAGCAATCATCATCATTTAGCCACAATAAATAGTAAAACATAATTGTATGCAGTGTTAGCAAGCATCATTTAGCCACAAAAATAGTAAAAAATGAATTGTATGCAGTGTTAGCAATCATCACTTAGCCACAATAAATAGTACAAAAATAATTGTATGCAGTGTTAGCAATCATCATCATTTAGCCACAATAAATAGTGAAAAATGAATTGTATGCAGTGTTAGCAATCATCATCATTTAGCCACAATAAATAGTAAAAAATATTTGTATGCAGTCTTAGCAAGCATCATTTAGCCACAATAAAAAGTAAAAAATAATTGTATGCAGTGTTAGAAATCATCATTTAGCCACAAAAATAGTAAAAAAATAATTGTATGCAGTGTTAGCAATCATCATTTAGATATAATAAATAGTAAAAAATAATTGTATGCAGTGTTAGCAATCATCATCATTTAGCCACTATAAAAAGTAAAAAATTAATTGTATGCAGTGTTAGCAATCATCATCATTTAGCCACAATAAATAGTAAAAAATAATTGTATGCAGTGTTAGCAAGCATCATTTAGCCACAATAAATAGTACAAAAATAATTGTATGCAGTGTTAGCAATCATCATCATTTAGCCACAATAAATAGTGAAAAATGAATTGTATGCAGTGTTAGCAATCATCATCATTTAGCCACAATAAAGAGTAAAAAATAATTGTATGCAGTGTTAGAAATCATCATTTAGCCACAACAATAGTAAAAAAATAATTGTATGCAGTGTTAGCAATCATCATTTAGCAACACAAAATAGTAAAAAATAATTGTATGCAGTATTATCGATCATCATTTAGCTATAATAAATAGTAAAAATCAATTGTATGCAGTGTTAGCAATCATAATCATTTAGCCACAATAAATAGTAAAAAAAATAATTGTATGCAGTGTTAGCAATCATCATTTAGCCACTATACATAGTACAAAAATAGTTGTATGCAGTGTTAGCAATCATCATCATTTAGCCACAATAAATAGTAAAAAATGAATTGTATGCAGTGTTAGCAATCATCATCATTTAGCCACAATAAATAGTACAAAAATAATACGAAAATAAATAGTAAAAAATAATTGTATGCAGTGTTAGCAATCATCATTTAGCTATAATAAATAGTAAAAAATAATTGTATGCAGTGTTAGCAATCATCATCATTTAGCCACAATAAATAGTAAAAAAATAATTGTATGCAGTGTTAGCAATCATCATTTAGCAACAATAAATAGTAAAAAATAATTGTATGCAGTGTTAGCAATCATCATTTAGCTATAATAAATAGTAAAAATTAATTGTATGCAGTGTTAGCAATCATCATCATTTAGCCACAATAAATAGTAAAAAAATAATTGTATGCAGTGTTAGCAATCATCATTTAGCCACAATAAATAGTAAAAAATAATTGTATGCAGTGTTAGCAATCATCATTTAGCCAAAATAAATAGTAAAAAATAATTGTATGCAGTGTTAGCAATCATCATTTAGCTATAATAAATAGTAAAAAATAATTGTATGCAGTGTTAGCAATCATCATCATTTAGCCACAATAAATAATAGAAAAATAATTGTATGCAGTGTTAGCAATCATCATTTAGCCACAATAAATAGTAAAAAATGAATTGTATGCAGTGTTGACAATCATCATTTAGCGAAAATAAATAGTAAAAAATAATTGTATGCAGTGTTAGCAATCATCATTTAGCTATAATAAATAGTAAAAAATAATTGTATGCAGTGTTAGCAATCATCATCATTTAGCCACAATAAATAGTAAAAAAATAATTGTATGCAGTGTTAGCAATCATCATTTAGCCACAATAAATAGTAAAAAATAACTGTATGATGTGTTAGCAATCATCATTTAGCCAAAATAAATAGTAAAAAATAATTGTATGCAGTGTTAGCAATCATCATTTAGCTATAATAAATAATAAAAAATAATTGTATGCAGTGTTAGCAATCATCATCATTTAGCCACAATAAATAGTAAAACAATAATTGTATGCAGTGTTAGCAATCATCATTTAGCCAAAATAAATAGTAAAAAATAATTGTATGCAGTGTTAGCAATCATCATTTAGCTATAAAAAATAGTAAAAAATAATTGTATACAGTGTTAGCAATCATCATCATTTAGCCACAATGAATAGTAAAAAAATAATTGTATGCAGTGTTAGCAATCATCATTTAGCCACAATAAATAGTAAAAAATGAATTGTATGCAGTGATAGCAATAATCATTTAGCCACAATAAATAGTAAAAAAATAATTGTATGCAGTGTTAGCAATCATCATCATTTAGCCACAGTAAATAGTAAAAAATATTTGTATGCAGTGTTAGCAAGCATCATTTAGCCACAATAAATAGTAAAAAAAAATTGCATGCAGTGTTAGGAATCATCATTTAGCCACAAAAATAGTAAAAAAATAATTGTTTGCAGTGTTAGCAATCATCATTTAGCCACAATAAATAGTAAAAAATAATTGTTTGCAGTGTTAGCAATCATCATTTAGCTATAATAAATAGTAAAAAATAATTGTATGCAGTGTTAATAATCATAATTTAGCCACAATAAATAGTAAAAAATGATTTGTATGCAGTGTTAGCAATCATCATTTAGCCACAATAAATAATAGAAAAATAATTGTATGCAGTGTTAGCAATCATCATCATTTAGCCACAGTAAATATTAAAAAATATTTGTGTGCAGTGTTAGCAAGCATCGTTTAGCCACAAAAAATAGTAAAAAAATAATTGTATGCAGTATTAGAAATCATCATTAAGCCACAAAAATAGTAAAAAAATAATTGTATGCAGTGTTAGCAATCATCATTTAGCCACAATAAATAGTAAAAAATAATTGTATGCAGTGGTAGCAATCATCATTTAGCTATAATAAATAGTAAAAAATAATTGTATGCAGTGTTAGCAATCATCATCATTTAGCCACAATAAATAGTAAAAAAAATAATTTTATGCAGTGTTAGCAATCATCATTTAGCCACAAAAATAGTAAAAAATGAATTGTATGCAGTGTTAGCAATCATCACTTAGCCACAATAAATAGTACAAAAATAATTGTATGCAGTGTTAGCAATCATCATCATTTAGCCACAATAAATAGTGAAAAATGAATTGTATGCAGTGTTAGCAATCATCATCATTTAGCCACAATAAATAGTAAAAAATATTTGTATGCAGTCTTAGCAAGCATCATTTTAGCCACAATAAAAAGTAAAAAATTAATTGTGTGCAGTGTTAGCAATCATCATCATTTAGCCACAATAAATAGTAAAAAATAATTGTATGCAGTGTTAGCAAGCATCATTTAGCCACAATAAACGGTAAAAAATAATTGTATGCAGTGTTAGAAATCATCATTTAGCCACAAAAATAGTAAAAAAAAATTGTATGCAGTGTTAGCAATCATCATTTAGCCACATTAAATAATAAAATATAATTGTATGCAGTGTTAGCAATCATCATTTAGCTATAATAAATAGTTAAAAAAAATTGTATGCAGTGTTAGCAATCATCATCATTTAGCCACAATAAATAGTAAAAAAATAATTGTATGCAGTGTTAGCAATCATCATTTAGCCACAATAAATAGTAAAAAATGAATTGTATGCAGTGTTAGCAATCATCATTTAGCCAAAATAAATGGTAAAAAATAATTGTATGCAGTGGTAGCAATCATCATTTAGCTATAATAAAGAGTAAAAAATAATTGTATGCAGTGTTAGCAATAATCATCATTTAGCCACAATAAATAGTAAAAAAATAATTGTATGCAGTGTTAGCAATCATCATTTAGCCACAATAAATAGTAAAAAATAATTGTATGCAGTCTTAGCAATCATCATTTAGCCAAAATAAATAGTAAAAAATAATTGTATGCAGTGTTAGCAATCATCATTTAGCCACAATAAATAGGAAAAAATAATTGTATGCAGTGTTAGCAATCATCATTTAGTCAAAATAAATAGTAAAAAATAATTGTATGCAGTGTTAGCAATCATCATTTAGCTATAATAAATAATAAAAAATAATTGTATGCAGTGTTAGCAATCATCATCATTTAGCCACAATAAATAGTAAAAAAATAATTGTATGCAGTGTTAGCAATCATCATCATTTAGCCACAATAAATAGTAAAAAATGAGTTGTATGCAGTGTTAGCAATCATTATTTAGCCAAAATAAATAGTAAAAAATAATTGTATGCAGTGTTAGCAATCATCATTTAGCTATAATAAATAGTAAAAAATAATTCTATACAGTGTTAGCAATCATAATCATTTAGCCACAATAAATAGTAAAAAAATAATTGTATGCAGTGTTAGCAATCATCATTTAGCCACAATAAATAGTAAAAATATGAATTGTATGCAGTGTTAGCAATCATCATTTAGCCACAATAAATAGTAAAAAAATAATTGTATGCAGTGTTAGCAATCATCATCATTTAGCCACAGTAAATAGTAAAAAATATTTGTATGCAGTGTTAGCAAGCATCATTTAGCCACAATAAACAGTAAAAACATAATTGCATGCAGTGTTAGAAATCATCATTTAGCCACAAAAATAGTTAAAAAATAATTGTATGCAGTGTTAGCAATCATCATTTAGCCACAATAAATAGTAAAAAATAATTGTTTGCAGTGTTAGCAATCATCATTTAGCTATAATAAATAGTAAAAAATAATTGTATGCAGTGTTAGCAATCATCATTTAGCCACAATAAATAGTAAAAAATGATTTGTATGCAGTGTTAGCAATCATCATTTAGCCACAATAAATAATACAAAAATAATTGTATGCAGTGTTAGCAATCATCATTTAGCCACAAAAATAGTAAAATAATAATTGTATGCAGTGTTAGCAATCATCATTTAGCCACAATAAATAGTAAAAAATAATTGTATGCAGTGTTAGCAATCATCATTTAGCTATAATAAATAGTAAAAAATAATTGTGTGCAGTGTTAGCAATCATCATCATTTAGCCACAATAAATAGTAAAAAAAATAATTATATGCAGTGTTAGCAATCATCATTTAGCCACAAAAATAGTAAAAAATGAATTGTTTGCAGTGTTAGCAATCATCACTTAGCCACAATAAATAGTACAAAAATAATTGTATGCAGTGTTAGCAATCATCATCATTTAGCCACAATAAATAGTGAAAAATGAATTGTATGCAGTGTTTGCAATCATCATCATTTAGCCACAATAAATATTAAAAAATTAATTGTATGCAGTGTTAGCAATCATCATCATTTAGACACAATAAATAGTAAAAAATATTTGTATGCAGTGTTAGCAAGCATCATTTAGCCACAATAAATAGTAAAAAATAATTGTATGCAGTGTTAGAAATCGTCATTTAGCCACAAAAATAGTAAAAAAATAATTGTATGCAGTGTTAGCTATCATCATTTAGTCACAATAAATAGTAAAAAATGAATTGTATGCAGTGTTAGCAATCATCATTTAGCTATAATAAATAGTAAAAAATGAATTCTATGCAGTGTTAGCAATCATCAGTTAGCCAAAATAAATAGTGAAAAATAATTGTATGCAGTGTTAGCAATCATCATTTAGCTATAATAAATAGTAAAAAATAATTGTATGCAGTGTTAGCAATCATCATCATTTAGCCACTATAAAAAGTAAAAAATTAATTGTATGCAGTGTTAGCAATCATCATCATTTAGCCACAATAAATAGTAAAAAATAATTGTATGCAGTGTTAGCAAGCATCATTTAGCCACAATAAACGGTAAAAAATAATTGTATGCAGTGTTAGAAATCATCATTTAGCCACAAAAATAGTAAAAAAAAATTGAATGCAGTGTTAGCAATCATCATTTAGCCACAATAAATAATAAAATATAATTGTATGCAGTGTTAGCAATCATCATTTAGCTATAATAAATAGTAAAAAAAATTGTATGCAGTGTTAGCAATCATCATCATTTAGCCACAATAAATAGTAAAAAAATAATTGTATGCAGTGTTAGCAATCATCATTTAGCCACAATAAATAGTAAAACATGAATTGTATGCAGTGTTAGCAATCATCATTTAGCCAAAATAAATAGTAAAAAATAATTGTATGCAGTGGTAGCAATCATCATTTAGCTATAATAAAGAGTAAAAAATAATTGTATGCAGTGTTAGCAATCATCATCATTTAGCCACAATAAAAAGTAAAAAAATAATTGTATGCAGTGTTAGCAATCATCATTTAGCCACAATAAATAGTAAAAAATAATTGTATGCAGTCTTAGCAATCATCATTTAGCCAAAATAAATAGTAAAAAATAAGTGTATGCAGTGTTAGCAATCATCATTTAGCCACAATAAATAGTAAAAAATAATTGTATGCAGTGTTAGCAATCATCATCATTTAGCCACAATAAATAGTAAAAAATAATTGTATGCAGTGTTAGCAATCATCATTTAGCTATAATAAATAGTTAAAAATAATTGTATGCAGTGTTAGCAATCATCATTTAGCCACAATAAATAGTAGAAAATAATTGTATGCAGTGTTAGCAATCATCATCATTTAGCCACAATAAATATTAAAAAAATAATTGTATGCAGTGCTAGCAATCATCATTTAGCCAGAATAAATAGTAAAAAATGAATTGTATGCAGTGTTAGCAATCATCATGTAGCCAAAATAAATAGTAAAAAATAATTGTATGCAGTGTTAGCAATCATCATTTAGCTATAATAAATAGTAAAAAATAATTGTATGCAGTGTTAGCAATCATTATCATTTAGCCACTATAAATAGTAAAAAAATAATTGTATGCAGTGTTAGCAATCATCATTTAGCAACAATAAATAGTAAAAAATGAATTGTATGCAGTGTTAGCAATCATCATTTAGCCACAATAAATAGTAAAAAATTAATTGTATGCAGTGTTAGCAATCATCATTTAGCCACAATAAATAGTACAAAAATAATTGTATGCAGTGTTAGCAATCATCATCATTTAGCCACAATAAATAGTAAAAAATGAATTGTATGCAGTGTTAGCAATCATTATCATTTAGCCACAATAAATAGTAAAAAATTAATTCTATGCAGTGTTAGCAATCATCATCATTTAGCCACAATAAATAGTAAAAAATATTTGTATGCAGTGTTAGCAAGCATCATTTAGCCACAATAAATAGTAAAAAATAATTGTATGCAGTGTTAGAAATCATCATTTAGACACAAAAATAGTAAAAAAATAATTGTATGCAGTGTTAGCAATCATCATTTAGCCACAAAAAATAGTAAAAAATAATTGTATGCAGTGTTAGCAATCGTCATTTAGCTGTAATAAATAGTAAAAATCAATTGTATGCAGTGTTAGCAATCATCATCATTTAGCCACAATAAATAGTAAAAAAATAATTGGATGCAGTGTTAGCAATCATCATTTAGCCACAATAAATAGTAAAAAATGAATTGTATGCAGTGTTAGCAATTATCATTTAGCCACAATAAATAGTTCAAAAATAGTTGTATGCAGTGTTAGCAATCATCATCATTTAGCCACAATAAATAGTAAAAAATGAATTGTTTGCAGTGTTAGCAATCATCATCATTTAGCCACAATAAATAGTAAAAAATTAATTGTATGCAGTGTTAGCAATCATCATCATTTAGCCACAATAAATAGTAAAATATATTTGTATGCAGTGTTAGCAAGCATCATTTAGCCACAATAAATAGTAAAAAATAATTGTATGCAGTGTTAGAAATCATCATTTAACCACAAAAATAGTAAAAAAATAATTGTATGCAGTGTTAGCAATCATCATTTAGCCACAATAAATAGTAAAAAATAATTGTATGCAGTGTTAGCAATCATCATTAAGGTATAATAAAAATTAAAAAATAATTGTATGCAGTGTTAGCAATCATCATCATTTAGCCACAATAAATAATAAAAAAATAATTGTATGCAGTGTTAGCAATCATCATTTAGCCACAATAAATAGTAAAAAATGAATTGTATGCAGTGTTAGCAATCATCATTTAGCCAAAATAAATTTTAAAAACTAATTGTATGCAGTGTTACCAATCATCATTTAGCTATAATAAATAGTAAAAAATAATTGTATGCAGTGTTAGCAATCATCATCATTTAGCCACAATAAAAAGTAAAAAATTAATTGTATGCAGTGTTAGCAATCATCATTTAGCCACAATAAATAGTAAAAAATAAGTGTATGCAGTGTTAGCAACCATCATTTAGCCACAATAAACAGTAAAAAATAATTGTATGCAGTGTTAGAAATCATCATTTAGCCACAAAAATAGTAAAAAAATAATTGTATGCAGTGTTAGCAATCATCATTTAGCCACAATAAATAGTAAAAAAATAATTGTATGCAGTGTTATCAATCATCATTTAGCTATAATAAATAGTAAAAGAAATTGTATGCAGTGTTAGCAATCATAATCATTTAGCCACAATAAATAGTACAAAAATAGTTGTATGCAGTGTTAGCAATCATCATTTAGCCACAATAAATAGTAAAAAATGAATTGTATGCAGTGTTAGCAATTATCATTTAGCCAAAATAAATAGTAAAAAATAATTGTATGCAGTGTTAGCAATCATCATTTAGCTATAATAAATAGTAAAAAAAAATTGTATGCAGTGTTAGCAATCATCATCATTTAGCCACAATAAATAGTAAAAAAATAATTGTATGCAGTGTTAGTAATCATCATTTAGCCACAATAAATAGTGAACAATAATTGTATGCAGTGTTAGCAATCATCATTTAGCCAAAATAAATAGTAAAAAGTAATTGTATGCAGTGTTAGCAATCATCATTTAGCCACAATAAATAGTAAAAAATAATTGTATGCAGTGTTAGCAATCATCATCATTTAGCCAAAATAAATAGTAAAAAATAATTGTATGCAGTGTTAGCAGTCATCATCATTTAGCCACAATAAATAGTAAAAAATAATTGTATGCAGTGTTAGCAATCATCATCATTTAGCCAAAATAAATAGTAAAAAATAATTGTATGCAGTGTTAGCAGTCATCATCATTTAGCCAAAATAAATAGTAAAAAAAAATAATTGTATGCAGTGTTAGCAATCATCATCATTTAGACACAATAAATAGTAAAAAATAATTGTATGCAGTGTTAGCAATCATCATCATTTAGACACAATAAATAGTAAAAGAATAATTGTATGCAGTGTTAGCAATCATCATCATTTAGACACAATAAATAGTAAAAAAATAATTGTAAGCAGTGTTAGCAATCATCATCATTTAGACACAATAAATAGTAAAAATATAATTGTATTCAGTGTTAGCAATCATCATCACTTAGACACAATAAATAGTAAAAAATAATTGTATGCAGTGTTAGCAATCATCATCATTTAGACACAATAAATAGTAAAAAAATAATTGTATGCAGTGTTAACAATCATCATCATTTAGACACAATAAATAGTAAAAAAATAATTGTATGCAGTGTTAGCAATCATCATCATTTAGACACAATAAATAGTAAAAAAATAGTTGTATGCAGTGTTAGCAATCATCATCATTTAGACACAATAAATAGTAAAAAAATAATTGTATGCAGTGTTAGCAATCATCATCATTTAGACACAATAAATAGTAAAAAAAATAATTGTATGCAGTGTTAGCAATCATCATCATTTAGACACAATAAATAGTAAAAAATAATTGTATGCAGTGTTAGCAATCATCATCATTTAGACACAATAAATAGTAAAAAATAATTGTATGCAGTGTTAGCAATCATCATCATTTAGACACAATAAATAGTAAAAAAATAATTGTATGCAGTGTTAGCAATCATCATCATTTAGACACAATAAATAGTAAAAAAATAATTGTATGCAGTGTTAGCAATCATCATCATTTAGACACAATTAATAGTAAAAAAATAATTGTATGCAGTGTTAGCAATCATCATCATTTAGACACAATTTATAGTAAAAAAATAATTGTATGCAGTGTTAGCAATCATCATCATTTAGCCAAAATAAATAGTAAAACATAATTGTATGCAGTGTTAGCAGCAGAACATTGTGGACTTGCTTCTGTATTGGCATAAATTGCATGTACCTATTATCAAATTGTGTTAAAAGCATTTCTAACAGAGATAATTTGAAATTGACTGTTAAGTCATACCTTTTAAACCAATCTAATTAGGGTAATGAATTACAAAATGTATGTTGAATTTCACTAAATATTTTGGTTTTTACTATCTTATGTTGCTTAGTTTGAGATCACAAAGATCACTGATTGTTGTTGCGACTCTCATTTCCATTCATTCCCAAACTACCGGTAGTTGCTGTGGCTATCTTACAATCAGTAACTTTTATATGCAAAGTGTTTCTTCTAAAGACTTTGTTGTTCTGCTTCAATTACGTGTTTACATCATTGTGTGTGAGGGCCTGTCCTGATTTTTATATTAATACATGTAATTGTGTAGTACATGTTGTGCTTTTTGTCATGAAATCTCTCAAGTAAAATCACAAGTGTGTTGCTTCCAAAGCTATAAAAAGTTCACCCACATCGGAGGCTACTTAATACAACCATGGATAATGTCAGATGTGACCCAATTTGCTGCTCACCTACTGGCTGACCTTGAGCAGCAATATGAAAATATTCCATTACAAATAGTTATGCCTAGAGAACCCCATTTTTAATAACACCATCCCAGAATTAGGAACCAGGACTTTTGAGTTCAGATGCCCATATATAACACAGTTTGGAAGAGAGATGAAACCTAACGAGCTCTATGTAAATGTTGAATGGTTGGTTACAGAGACCTGATCTGAAACTTGACTGTACATGCCATGAGTGGTGTTTATGTTGAATGGCAAAGACTGTTAACAACTGACAAGTACATAATTACATCAGGATGATTGTTTACGATATGGTATTTTTATAATGTTTATCTTTGAAGCTTATGAACAACATTATTAAGATATTAAATACGTTTTGGATATTACATGTATATGCATTGCCATTATTTAATATACTGTTTCATGTCAAATCTATATCATGAAAAATAATTATTTAGATTTCATTGCCTTATCTTATATGTTGCCTTTAAAATAAAACAATTTTATTTTACTTTGTCAAAACAAGGGAAATGTTGTACTATTGAAATAGACTTTACAATCCACATCATGTTTACATCTTTCTCACTTATATACACATGCACTGTCAGGGACCCGCTTTGCTTATACTAGCCACTCTAAGAAATAATATCTTGGCAGATTTTGATATTTTGCCAATTTGAACAGAATCATTTATGGAAAGAGGTTTAGGTACTTTTGCTGATTTGTCAAAATACTGTTTTTATTTTGATTGCTGCATTTTCTTTTGAACCATAGTTTGGTGTACGGTCTGTTGTTTGAGAAATTTATTTGTAATGTGTATTGCGGATTTTGTTCTTCTGCCAAACATTTCTGCTGGTGTATAACCACACTCCAAGGCCGTATTTATATATTCTGCCAAGGCTGAATTAGGGTCCTGCTTAATGTCCCATTCCTTTGTGAACAATTTCTTTGCAATTGAGACTGCCTTTTCTACCTATCCATTAGACATTGCATGTAATAGATGTGACGTCCTGTGTTCGAAACCCCATTCTTTCACAAATTTGGCGAGTTCATGGGATGAAAATTGTAGTCATTGTCGCTGACACATATATCACAAATACCTTTTAATACCGTTTTGTGACATGTACTTTCAGTGTCCTGTAATTACGATGCACTGTGTGTCAGGCAATGCGTCTATCTCAAAAATCGACTGTAATAATCTACAGTTATAAGATAATTGTTTCTATTAAATGCAAACAGGTCAGTACCAATTCTGTTATATGGCCTTTGTGGTATGTCATGTGGGATTAAAGATTCTTTAGCAGTGGAGTCACTGTGAATGAGACATATCAAGCATTATAATACATGTTATGTGAATTATAGGGATATACCTGACCAAAAGATGATATCTTTCATGCATTCTAATGCCTTTTTCCTCCCAGATGACCAGTGTGTACAACTTGTACCATTTCCCCTGCTGGAGACCTTTAAGTACAATTAACTTTTGACCTCTGAAAATTAAGTAATCTTTTACAGATCATTAATTCCTGAGATTCCAGAACTCAAGCACATCTGGATTGCATTCAGTGCATTCACAATGCCATTTCTGAGTTTTAATATTTATCACAGTTTGCATTTGCGGATCTATTTTTATACATCAGACATTGGAGCCATTGATCTGTGACAAAATATTATTTGATAGTATGTACTTGAAGGTCGAGTACATCATTCAGTCTTGGGTATGTGCCTGGAAGTTATTGTCTTGATAAATGATCACTGATGGACTTGTATTTGATGAACCTCTTTATTATACTGCTGATGCTGAAACATAATGCATTGAAGAGTGGCTTCCCAATGGGGCTTCCTCATAATAATAATAATAATAATAATAATAATAATAATAATAATAATAATAATAATAATAATAATAAAGACTTTATTTAGAGAAGGTAACTCAATTAGTTACAGAACTAATCTACCTTGAGGCCTTCTATCTGTTATGTACAATATATACAATACATACAACATAATGTGAAGAGTCTGGCTCAACGCTAAATAATTAAGGAATTTCAAATTTCAAAGTATCAAGCCTGGAACACATGCACAGGCATCTGTAAAAACACAAACATATAAGAAACATAAAATATCATTCTGCGTTGAAACATTCAGCTTTGAAAATGATACAAAAATACAGACAAGCAGGCAGTATTTTTTTTTTTTTTGGTACTGGCACTGTTCAATTTTCTAAAAATTTCATCCATTTAAGACATTGATTATGAAAAGAAGAAATGCTAGGAGCCTGCCTTATGTTGCTGGGAATGTTGTTCCATACTACTGGACCAGTATATTGAAAACTTTTTTTAAACAATTCCTTCTTAATCGACTCAATCGGTTTTTGAACTGAGCACCCTCTAACTGGTCTATCTAAAACCAATGGATAATAACATGCACAGACAAACAGTATATCCAGCATGACTTTTTCTATCTGAGCATACCCTAGATCAGTATGTGCACAGGCTTTTGGATGAGAATGCTATGAGGTGACCATCTTACATAAGGCATGCCCCAATTCTATATTTGTAAGAGTCTACTTCTAATGTTAATGTCTTAGTCTAGTCAAATTAAACCAGCAAAGGTTGTTTCATAATTGTATCATTGACCTCTTGAAATGCCTTCTTCTGAGGTTCATTACAGAAAAATTCAACGTATTTCTTCAAGAGGGTGCTTAAAAGGCTTGTACACTCTGCTAAATTTGGCATGAAGATAGAAAGATAGTTAACTATTACTATTAACTTTTTCTAATTCAGACCTGTTTTCCTGAGGATCAAGTTTGAGAATATTCTCAACCTTGTTTTATCGGGTTTTAAACCTGATGAGCTTATTGTATGGCAGAAGAAGGATACTTCCATTGTGTCTACTATGCATTTGTCTGACTTGAGACATACACCCACTAAACATGCAAATTCAAGTAATGTCGTGTGCTTTGTGAGAGCGTCCCCACATCGGTATGTAATTGACTATACACACAACATTTGGAATGCCCTAAAACTATTCATTTGATATATGTCTTGTGAATATTTTATCCCAAAAGGTAACCAAAAAATATCGGTACATTCTGAAAGGCATACTGAATGTAGTTAGGTATGAAGATGTGTCTCATACCTCAGTAACCACGTGTACAGTCTAACCTGCTAAAGTACATGTCATAGGTTAGTTTACTTGTGACATCATTGACTGTCATCATAGGATTGTGGGGCCTAAAGATCGAATCGTTTAACGCCTTTGGGTACACAGTTTACCCAAATTCAGTTTATTTGTTATTACAAGATTGACGATTCAATCAATGGGTTAGTCTTTCAATACTTTTGCGCTCTTCCATTATTGTGAGATCTTCTTTACGCTTTGACTTTAGTGCTTATGGTACACTTCGCTGGGGAGGGGGTTACTATTGCATCAGGTTTAAAATGGAATTTGCGCTCACCTGCAAGCAGACCTATTTCCTGAAATAGGTCACTGTGCATACTTGAATTATCTAAGCTAGACACATTATCAATAGAGTAGGTCAGCTGGACTAGATTTAAGTCAAGTGAAGTTCGAAGGCTACAGGGAGCAATGGTCAGACTATCTACAGTGTAAATGTATGTTTTTACAGTTTTGCTATTGTGAGAGCTGGAAAGCATTAACTTGTCATCTACTGAGATCAATGAGATACAAGATTCCTGTCTAGGGTATTAAGCGGTCTTTAATATTTATTGTTTTGTATGAGGCATGTGGAAGAATGTTAACTGTGACCCATTATCTGTGTGAAATATATAGGATGTTTGGGAAGGGCCAATACATAATTGGACAAATGAACGATCCAGAGATGCGAGAGATGAACACCTTACCGTATCTATGTAGGATTAAGTGTCATTATGTGTATTCTTTGCACTGTTATCACTCCCATTATAAACAAAATCCTTGGGCAATGTTCAATATATTAAGAACAGTTTTGGATCTGCAAATATTTGAAAAATGATTAAGTTTTCCGCACACTCTGCAAGTTACACCTCTAGCCGGAAACTGCAAGTTTTTCATCTGGTGATTCCTTTTTCATATTTTGAACATGGTTTGTGTGTTGTTAACTGCTTGGGCCTTAATTGGACCAGTTTGATATTGGGTCTGATGTATCTGTGTCGACTTCAGGGATAGTTGTCAGTGATATCCCCTGGGTTTGTTTCCACCACGTTTCTGCAACTCTGGAGTTTCTTTTTCTACATCATCTACATCTTTGATTGTTATGCCATTTAAAATCAACATTGTTTTCAGTTTACTGCTGAAAATATTCAATTTTTTTGATCGATCTGAGTATCTTTGTCTAATGTCGACTTGTCTCCTTCATTAGTATCGGACTCTCTGACTGTTCGTCACAAATACAATTATATCGGCATCATGAAAGTTGCAGTCTCTTGATTTCAGCCTTAACCGTGTGACAAAGCAATCAATTGATTCCACCCCTTGCATCTAGGTTTTGAAACCATACCACACAATTATGGGATTTAACTTTAGTTGCACGTGCACCTTAAAACGGTCATAGACTGAAGTTTCTTTGCGTTTTAATTTGAAATACCAGCCCACGTTTGGTAGATGTCTCTCCCTTTTATCCCAACTTACAACAAAATGTATGACACCTTTTCAGCTTTTTTTCTTTAAGCGGTCTATTACAAATCAGTACGATATGTAGATTAAACTTTCCCACTGTTCCGGCAAGTTTGTAACCTCCCAGTTCATGACTGGTGGCAGAATACTGCTTAAATCTGTGGCTGATCTTTTTAAAATCTTAGCTAATACACACACTGCTACTTTATGCGCAGCTCCAACTAAATGTATCAATCCCACTTCTGACACCATGTTGTGTTTATTTTCATGAAATATCTCAATTGAGATGTATATATTGGAACAGACACAAGCGCGTCGCTTCATGGAGAGAGAAAAAGACTGTTTATTTGGCAACTGCGTTTTACAAAACGAATAATTATGAGTTTGTTTTTCACTTTGTCACATTAACTAACTCATAGATGTTATCAGTTTGTCATTTATAGCCAAACCAATCATATATATGTCTGGCACAGATAGCTGCCTCAAATGGACATATCTATTATTTCCTTTTTTATCAGTGTGTTTAGTAGTAGTCAGAGACCCATTGCCAAGAGGCTGCAAGGATGTTCAATGACTAGTCTGATTACATGGCAACAAATGTGAAAATAGAATAGCAATGCAAAGCAAAGGAACAAATAGTACATAAACTCAACCAATCACATAGGGATGTAGCATGAGATATTTGCTTATTTTGCTACCAGGAATGTGGACCACAAATGGCGCATTGCATAGCAATGAGATAAATAAAACATAATGACAGTAGAGAAAGAAAAGTGAGTGCTAACATTTAAATTATTTAAATTATTATATTTATGGTTTTTACCTTGAATAATTATGAAGAATTCAGCTAATGCATACATTTGTGAAGCAACTGCATTATTCATAATTAATTGTACATTAATAATATATACTCCAGCTGCAGGATACTAAATAAAAAAATATTTGTTGAAGATACATCTTATTCAAATATTGAACCGTCTTTTGCATTATTACTCTTTCAAACATACCTTATTTCGTGTTATCTTTCGTACACCATCAAGCCATAACAATATTTATTAATTAATTCTATTATATTTGTTCATAACCAAACTTATATTTATTCGGTCATCCTATCCTTATTTTTTGTACATAAAACAATCTTCTGTGAAAATTTACTTTTCAAAATGGATTCAAAAATATACCAAAGTTCTATTTAGTTACATCAAATGACCAGGGTATTGTTGTTGTTAAGCAATTTATGAGTAATAACTAACTTGGGCACGTTCTTAACTGAGGCACAAGTCGTCAATTCATTTTCAAATGGTTGCAATATTTTGAAGCACGAGTGTGTCACCAATCATGAATCGAGGCGGTGGTAAGTAATACATGTATATGTTAACATCTTATATTCCACCTTCTTTCCTTAACTCAAATATGCATATAACACTGCATACTAAATAACATATTTATTCCTAATTATTTACTTGGGAAGACGAGGCACATAAGCTATTGATAGGTTTCTTCATTCCTTCTTTTAGTTTAATGATGGTAATTAATGCTTATATATACGGTACAGGTGTTTGACTCATGTAAGTTTCATTGGTTGGAATGCTGATCCAAGTATGCCTGTCAACAAAAAAAAAATCAGCGTTCGGTGATCATTTTTGGAATTTATAATTTTTCATACATTGAAATTAATAATTATTTTTTCATGTACGAAAAATAACATGAAATACGGTAATAAGATCTGTCAGACATGATGCAGCCAATGGACAAGAATATGAGGTGCATTTGAATAGAGGTGAAACAAGCCCCTACCTACATCTTAATGGTAATTTAACATCTGCTTTAATTCTAGCTGTGTACTGTGTCTGCATGTCTTATAACATTTCTTACTAAGATTAATCAATGATTCTTAATGCTTGTAAATGTTAATGATTTACAGTTATGTCAACATTTCCCTTTTTTCTAAAATTATATTTGTTGTATTCTTTCACTCTCATAAATACTGGAAAATTCACCTTGACCTTGTAAAGTACCAGATAGTTATAGTGCTTCTTCCATTCACATCCATGACCAATCCTTATTTTTCATGACTATATTCATATTGTTCCAATACAACTTATAAAAGCAATTATATCACCATATGTATATGTAAGTAAAGGGCAGTTCACATTTCATAATATAGACTTTACATTTTCAGGATTATAGTAATACATAAAGGAAAGCTTGAAATAATAATTATGTTCATTGGTGTTATTTACACACATGTGTATGTTTTATTTTACAATAATTTTTGTATTCTACCTAAAGATTAATTATATAAACAAATATAAGCTACAATTAACAAAGTAACTGAATGTATGATGTATTCCAAATTAAATACACAAGCGCAGATTCATCATTCCAATACAACAACATTATTAATGCACACATAGCTCTGCCAAGATAAATTTGAATTAAGTCACACGCTAGACATAACTTTCAAAAGAATATGGCATTTTAGTCTACTTATATTTGATCTTTGGAATCATTTTGAATGAATGCACATTGCAACATTTTTCCATTTGATCTGGAATGAATAGATGTTTGTATTTTTGTCAATTCTATGAAATTTCGTGATTATGGACTGGATTTTTACATGTAAAATATTGGATTGAAGCAGGGAGGAAGAAGCGTGCTGACATCGGCAAGCGTGTTTCAGTTCTGTCATTGAATGGTTGAAATCATAATGTGGGGGAAAATATGAAGTATTTTCATTGCAGTTATAAACAAGACACTATGAAATTAATGTTTATTTCATTTTAGTGCAGTAAGGAGGATGTAATTACATTTGGAATATATTTAAAACTACAGTTCAATCTTGATCTGTGTAATCATGCTTGAGAACCCATGACATAGCTCAAGTACTTCGAATTTGCAGAACTAAGTACATTTTATGGAAATTCAGGATGTAAAAGTATATGTGTTGCCATTCTTGCTACCAGCTAAAGAAGACAGTTATTACCTTTTCACTTGCATGTTATTTGTAAGAACCCTGTCTGGCGTCTATCTCTAGCCTAAATCCGAAACATGATATCCAAAAAGTTAACGCGGAATTTGCTAAAGCAGCTGGTATGTGGCAGTAAATGAAAAATCTCATTTAGTTCATTCAGAAACTAATTTAAATACCAAGATGTAAAGAGTCTACTATGAGAGCGTACATTATTTATTTACAAATTATTTCTCAATACGCTAATGGGCACAAGTAAGTTCAATTATGTTGCGTATTAGTGCAATCTCTTAAAATATTGGACCATTTTGACAATGTAAAGTGAACGGAGAAAAAGAGAGCATATACTAAATTAATTTATTCCATGACTTTTGTCAAATCCTATAAAAGTCGACTCCAACAAAATTAAAATATGTTTTCATATATTCACAGTAGATAACATTAGTTGCCCTTTTAATGACTTTGAAACTTGCATTCTGACAATATATGTTAGTCTTTAACATCATAATGTAATAGTCTTGTAATACTCACTTGTAATAGCAGCAAGCATGTGTTTACACTTCATAAATTGGTATTTTATTGGGCAGCACACTAGTGGCATTTACTGTATCTTAACACTCATTGTGCTTTATTGTTATATTATCTGGTGGTTTTTATTCTCAACCATTGGGTTGCTTGGATATCTGCTAAATCTTCAATCTGCACCTTTAAAATTCCTAAAACATTAAACTGATTTTTAAAATTCATAAAACTTGAAACTGCACATTTAAAATTTCTAAAACATTAAACTGACTTTTAAAATTCCAAAAACTTTACACCGACTTTTAAAATTCCTAAAACATTAAACTGCACCTTTAAAATTCCTAAAACAATAAACTACACCTTTAAAATTCCTAAAATTTCAAACTACCTTTAAAATTCCCAAAACTTCAACCTGCACCTTTTAAATTCCTAAAACATTAAATTACACCTTTAAAATTCCTAAAACATTAAAGTGTACCTTTAAAATTCTTAAAAGATTAAACTGACCTTTAAAATTCCTAACACATTAAACTGACATTTAAAATCGCTAAAACAACAAAATGGAGGATATCCAAGGGCATCATGGAATTTAAGTATTGCCCTGTAGCAGTTATAAGTAAATACAGTAGGTCAAGGAGAATAAAATATAAGATTGGAATATTTGTCTGCTTTGACACAAAGAGAATACTGATTTTAACTGATTATTTTCAATTATACTTTATGTCTTAAATGATGATGAAAATATGTAATGAGAATTGAGCTAATAGAAAATAAAAGATTCTCCACATGAATGAAAATACAATCATATGTGTCTAAAATTAAATGTAAGACTTTTCCTAATGTATGTTTCAAGAATATATTGCATTTAATTAATAATATGCAAATTTATTTATTTCACGTCATGCAGAATGTGCTTTCAAAAGAAAACTTGTACCCATCATACAAAGCTAAATTGTATTATCGTTATGTGCAATTAGCTGTTAAAATATAAAAGTTTATTTAAAACAATGCAAAACACATCTTACATGTAAGAATTAATGAACAATTTCCATCACTTGATTTAAGCATTTAGTAATGCACTGCATTGCACATTTTAAAATGTTATTAAACAAATGAATATATTTATTACAAGTCATGCATCTAGAAAATGTTGTGCAGATTGATTTTATTCATATCATTTTTTTATGTAGTTAAAGCATGTGTAGGAAACCTTTGCAAAAAGTTGTACTTATTCAGTCTAAATCATCATGACAAGGCATTCTATGTAAATGTAGATTATACTATTTTATGAAATCTTTGCATTTCATGTCCATATTTATATTTGTATCTTAGGTTGAGTCAGTTTGGCGAATGTTTTAAATGTTATACAATTTTATTTAAAATTATATTTGCAACACTTCACATCTTTTCACAGATATCAGATTAGAAGAGAACAGAAATGCCAACACAAGGTACAGACACATCGCATGAATAATTAAGGATATTTAAAAAAAATATAATATGTTCATTTTGACAGGTATATTATGATCATCTACTCAGTTATTAACAACAAAATCAAATATGTCACATTTTCAAACAATACATAATTAAGCATTAAGGGTTTATTTTATTTAATGTTCTCTGAAAGCCTCAATATATCCGTATACCACAGGAAGAATCACTGACAAGAAAGAAATAATCTTATGTTGGTCATGATATTTTAAATAAAGGTATGTACACATATATATCAAATTGTGACAACTAACATTTTGTATCCCTTCTTTATGAAGATTTACATTCAGCATAATGGGACTGGATATGTCTGACAATATTTCAATTTCTAACTTAAGGCCTCCAGATAATGATTCCTATGAAAAATTGCACCCCTATACAAACACTGACATCCAGATGTATAGCTCACTGAAGATTCCAAAAACATCCAAAGGTAATCATCAGAATGTTGTCTCACTTTTCATGTATGGTAATGCCCATGAAGTAATTAAGACTGCATCCTAATCACATTGTTTCAACTTTGTATAGGGTTGTCTGACGTACTCTCTGTAAGCTTAAATGTATACACGTGGGTTATTTAAATTGCATGAGACATAATGCCTTTAATTTTTTATTTCAGGCATATTGATAATTTTATTGTTAATCTTACCAAATGACAACGATTAGTTTACTTGGAATATCAATAAAGAATCAAAACCACTGCATATCTAGCAACACAGTCAGTATTATTAAGATGAATGTTTTGTTTTCAAATTAATATTGCTGGGTCGTTAACATCTTCTCAGTCAAGGAAGGTTAGTGTTACAAATGGACATTAGATTAAATGAAAAGTTTGCATATGTTCCATAGTATCATCGTTGAAGCGAATTTAAAGTTGCGTGTACTCTTGCTGACTTCTAAACCGTATATAGTAATCATGAGTGTCAAATTTGTATTGTGTTTGTAAATGACAGTGACATCACAGTGTGGATTATTACATTACTAGACACATACATAGTTTTGATATTATGATCATATCCCTTAAACCTAAGATAATAAATACCAAACTGTATTTAAGTTTATGTATTACATTTACTATGAGATTTATATTAGTTTATCGAAGTTTTGATAAACTGTATATAGTTCTCCTGAATAATTAGGTTTCATGTTGATTGTTCGCGTAATCTCATTATTTAGCGCGGTAATTACGCCTGGTAATCTCTTGACCCATTCATGGGATCGTTTATCCTGAATAAATTCCTTCGCGTATTGATATCCAAATAACCGCTCAGCAAGTGTCCGATTAAATCGTTCAACAATTGCCTGATCGCGATGTAGTGCAGTATGTCCTCGTCATAATGCGGTATTATGATTCTTCATTATTGATATAACCGCACCCTTAAATTTCTTGCCAGGATCAACTTGTAATAGATTTGGCCAACGCAGAGGACCCCTTCAATAAATCCTTTCAAACGCAGAAGCAACTTCAGTTGATGATTTCGTCGCTAGCGGCTCTGCTTGTTCGTATCTGCTCGCTACATCAACCACCTTCAACGCTTATTTGTAAACACCATCATGCAGCAGAAATAATATATCAGCCTGATGAACCTCATTAGGAACGATCACATCAAAATGCGAGTATTTAATTTGTTTAGGCGGCGGTAGATAAATTTGCCATATCGCCTGTTTGGATAACCAATCCGCTGCAGTGGTATATTTCACCTTTGCGGCGCTAGCAAGTTTACCAATTGCTGCTTTACCCCTCCAGTATCCTGTCGTTGAATAATAAATAGATTCCATGTTGTTATTAATTACCGGCACCTAACATCAATTTACCTTTCATAGCCGAATTTACTAACCATGAAGGATTTATCAGTGATAGAATTCAACGCATGAATTAATTTTACATCTGCGAGATGTCTGTGTTGCAAATTGCTGCTTTTATAAGCAACATCATGAGCATGACACGCCTTATCAATGACGTTTATTGGATATTAACCCGGTCGTGGTTGGTTTTGATAAATCAAGTCTGATATCGAGTCTAGTCACGGGTCCACAATAATTATACCCTGGAAGGTGTTTTTCTCCTGGATACTTCGCCCATGGTGTTCCCAGTAATTTTACTAACTTGGCTGCATTATCACCTCCTCGTTTTTTTTAAAATTATCTGCAGATTTCATTGAAACAAACCTAAAATTTTTTGTACTACATTGTACACACCTACCAGAAAGTGCTGATCTGTTATTGCTAGTTGTAATCGTCGTCGTCATTTGTGCTAGTACGTTTTTTACACTTCACAAAATATAGATCCATAAAATATTTATAATAACATGAATGTAATTGATTTTTCGGCGACAAAAACACGAGAACAAGTTAAGGATCATGCAGCGCTACCAAATTATATTCGTATGATTATAATCGGACCATCTGGAAGTGGCAAGACGCAACTGCTACTTAATTTTTAATAACGAGATGGATGAAATGGGATAAGTTGTATTTGATTGCTCCGAGCGTAGACGATCAGCGATGTTACGAGGTGTTAAAGGATTACAACAAAAAAGCGGCACAAATCACTGGCGAGGGTATTATTGAGTTTATAACCGATATCGAAGAAGCACCGAGGATTGATGATATTGATGGAAGTATTCATATTCACCAGACTTGGTGCGGCGGTGATATGGATTATAATTTGTTTAAAAATTTCTTTAGTCGCGCTCAGTCAATCCCACATGGATTTGTAACGATAAATTTATCAGACCCTCGGACACGATATCGTATCGGACTATTTCAAATATTCGGTTAACCCATAGCAGCAGAGGGGGACGCGACAACAACCAGGGCGTCTTTTTTACGATTTCGAACAAGCCTCGGTTTACCGAATGGACACTTCTATTAAGCATTTACGAACAAGCCTTAGTTTACCGAATCGACGCCTCTACCAAGTTGTCGGATGCTCCCCCTCTGCTGCTCAAAGACAATACAAAGGTTTAAACTTTTGTATTTTCCATTATACATAATGTCTTAAGATATGATGAAAATATGTAATGAGTATTGATATAATTTAAAATGTCTTCAGATATGATGAAAATATGTAATGAATATTGAGATAATTTAAAATGTCTTAAGATATGATGAAAATATGTAATGAGTATTGAGATAATTTAAAATGTCTTAAGATATGATGAAAATATGTAATGAATATTGAGATAATTTAAAATGTCTTAAGATATTATGAAAATATGTAATGAGTATTGAGCTAATTTAAAATGTCTTAAGATATGATGAAATATGTAATGAGTATTGAGATAATTTAAAATCAAAGATTCTTCTGATGAAAATATGTAATGAGTATTGAGCTAATTTAAAATCAAAGATTTTCCAAAAGAATGAAAATACAACCCATATGTATCTAAAAATAAATGTAAGACTTTTCTTTATTTTTGTTTCAAGAATATATTGCATTTAACTCTTCCAATATAATAATATGCAAAATTATTTATTTCACATCGTACATATTGTGTTTTCAAAAGAAAATTTGTACCCATCATACAAAAGCTAAATTGTATTATCGCTATATGCACTCATTTGTTAAAGGAATAGGGAACCTACAAGTTGAGTTTATATTATCTCATTGCCTGTCTTTCAAAATTATATTTTATATAACTCCCTTACACCGTTCTCGGGCCATTTAGTTGCTACAAGGAATTATTTAGTTATCCGCGAAAGTGCCTTGAGAGATAATTAGATACGTATCACGTGGTAGGTAGTGACGTCACAAGATCTATTGCTAACAGTAAACATAGCTTACTCCAATGGTTGCTAGCATGATTCAGATAATTTATTTCCCTTTTGCATCATGGAAAATTGCGAGAACGATTACCCCTACTTCTCTGTAAGCGTGAACAATTTACCGTATCAGCTTGAGCCACGTTTGAAGACTAACAATGAAGAATTTAGTGATGACATGGCGTCATGTTCTTCGAATGTCACTGTCAGAATGATGAGGATAGTTTGCAGAGTGAAGAAGGATGACTCGAGAAAACACAATGGTTTGTACCGATTTATACTTGTACCAGGCATTTCATTTACTGTATATATAAAAATGAGCAGAACGCACGTTACATTTCACTAACTGAAACTGAAACTTTGTCAACTCCTGTACGTATAAATATGCAAGCTTTGATGCACCCAAATTTCGATAATCCTCCCTCGATTGCCTGAAACTTTTCAAGATTACCGATAGTGCGAGTTATCAAAGCAGATGCTCGTTAAGCTGTATATTTTTCTTTATGTTTTGCTAAATTAAACATTTAAAAAATATTAATTAGCAATGTTTTCATAAATTTTAAAGCAATGAAAGCCACATATATTTTGTAAATTTATAATTGTTGCATTGTTGCAGAACACTTATTCTAGTGGAAATAGTGACGTGCTATACACTATAAACACACATACTTTTTTGTTGTTCATTATTTTGAACTTCAACTACATTTACTCCTTCACACAGTGAAATATGTTTTCTTTTTCAAATAAAGGACAAAAGCCCATGCAGAATACAGAACTATGAAAATGAATGTCAGTACACACCAACGATTAACTCCTTCTGCCATCTATAAACATTATAATCCCAGGTTTAATGTTATCACAAGTTACACTGAATATTATCTATTAAATACAATTTGACTCATAATATCACATGGACTTGACAATGCTTACTCTAAACTTTGCAGGGCAACATACATGCACTGAGGAATAATGTTGTTTTGTCAAACTTTATTTCAAATGCAAAATCAACATGCTATTTCTAATCCGCATCTTTCCTTTTGAATGCTTACAAAATGTTGAAAGTGATTTTTAAACATTCTTGAATGGTCAAAATTATGCTGTGCTCTTTCCTTACAGGTGTGATTGTAGATATAGCCAAATGATTCACTTGGCAATTGAGCCTTTATGCTGTCAAAAGGTGGAGATGATTGAGAAAAAGAAGGGTGACCTGACATCTATAACCCTCCATGAAAGTTTCATTGCAAACTGCTTAAACAGGCACATGCTGGAGGTATCCCTGTTTGAATACCTGGAACGTCATGGACCTTTGGATGATAATGAACCAATTACACAAGTAATTTTTCCAATCTTTCACAAATTTCTTCAAAATTCCTGTTGATATTTTTATATAAGATTTTCATATACATTTTACAAAGCAAACAATTTGCAAGATTTTCTTCAAAGTAGTTTCCTATTACAACTCATGGAGGCAACATTTATTGCAAAAGGATGCATTCCATTATGATAAAGCTGTGTTGGTCTTGAACTTAAGAAAAGAATGCAGTTTTTGTAGAAGAAAATGTAGTTTTCTCTTTTAAGACTACCCTTTTTTCTTGTTTTTCTTTGGGGTGATATCTAAACATTTTTAACAATATATAGCCTCGATAAATAAACTAGGTTTAAAGAGTCTTCACGTACACAATAAACAAACAACAAAGGAATAGAACTATTTTATAATTATATGGGTCATTTCACATGTATTTATATCATATGTATTCAAAGAAGATTAATAATTTGATAAAAAGATAAATATATCAAACATAATTCACCCTAAGTTCTAAAAGTACAATTCAGCATAATTTAATAAAGATGAAATATCTTAATTCTTGTTCGAATTTACTCTTACATGTATTCTATATTTATTTTCAGAACATAAAGGCATATAGCATATCTACGTTTTGTCAAATGGATTTGGAATCGACTAGGCAGACACAGCCATAAAGTGCTTCCATCCTGTGTTTTGTCAAAACTAAAAGAATCTTTTCCTTAGAGGAATATGTTGGCTTCAAATATGCTGCACCATAAAAATTATTGGATTTCAAAAAGCATGATTTTTGCTTTATGATGAGTTCATCTTTTTGAAAATTGTTTGTATGGTATGATGCTGTGAGCGGTGGTGGATACCGAGATTAACCTTTAATGAACATGTATGCCCCTGTGTGTGCAGGCAAGATGCACCAAGATATGAAATCAATAAACTTTTTTTTTCATTTTGAACTTTTATATTTTCTTAATGATTGATATTAACCTGTGTCCCAACATAATGAACTTTAATAAAAAAATAATAATTTCATGAACTACACATGTATTTAATTATTTTATTTCTAGTTCAGATTTTACTATATATTACTTTATTTCTTCTAATTACTTGCAGTGCTGGATTACCCATAAAGCACACTATACTTATCCTCAAGGCACCAGCCCAACAATGGCTTTTGTATCACTATGAGGGAGCACTTTCAAGGATACAAAAGCCAGGTTGCATTGGCTAGCATTTGCGGATATTAAAATTTGCTGAGCAGTCTAAATACGTATCTCGGACAATTTCAAAAGAACAAGTCGACTTCCCAGTAACCTTAACAATTACTTGTGCTAACATTTAAATGTTCTAATGCATTATCTTGAAATAGTTCAACTTGATAAAATTGGATACAGCTGTATTATCAAAGAACAGACTATAATGTATGGGAGGGCAAACAACATGATCTACATACATTCATCAATTCTGCCAAAAGTAGATTCGGACACCAGAACATGTTGCTGATCTTCTGGTTTTATATCTTATCAAGCTTAAAGTTCATATGCATATCTTTAAAGTCACTGTCTCTCCATCATCAGTATCTGAATATGGTTCATATTCTGAATCATGGTGTGTATCAGGGTCAATGTCATCCTCACTGCTTGGTTCATTTTCATTATCTGAATCCTTTCTTGGTGTTAGGTGCTCAGACTGAATTGCTATTGATCTTGCAGCTCAAGCCTGAATTTTGTGAGTCCTTGTGGGATCAAATTTAGCCTGAACTTCACACTAGGTTTTATTTTTTGTGGTTGGGCCTGAGGAATTGGTACAAACAATTGTATGCTGAGTTCAGCATCATCTACCTCTACCAGAGCACATGCACTTGCAAGTGTATCAAGCACATAATTTGCATTGTAACTTTGCATTGCTTGATGTAGAACCTGAAGGAATAAAAACACAATTATTATTGACAAGAAAAAGCATTTGCAGTATCTTTGAAACATTTGAGTAGTCACATGACAACAACTGATTAATTACAATGATGGGCGCACTAAAGGGGAAAAGGAAGTTGAGGGGGAGGCATAAAGAAGTATTTATCCTATGTCATAGCCTAAGGCTTATATTTCTCAGGTGATACCAGTAGTGAAAAACATGAAATTATGCATTCCACTATATTTTAAAAACACATTAGTATTACTCTAACGTTAGCGTCATGAACAACTCTTTCCGAGATAAATATTTTCCAGAAATATATACAGTAGTATATGCAATTATTCAATTTCTGCTGCACTTGGGGTGGGGTTGGGTGTGATAATGTTTGAGAATCTGAGATGAATAAAGCTCTATTTTATGTAGGTATTATTGTTTAAATACTTCAATTTCATTATGCTCACGACATTGATATAAATTAGGGTGCATACAACATATTTATTTACCTCTGCATTCCGCAGTTTGTGATAGGCTCCTCTTACTATTTTCGGTTTGACAGTTGTGAACCACTCGGATCTGTCGGTAGATGTTACCCCAGTCCAAGGGTTAGAATAATATCTGGTACTGCTGTCTGCCTCAGCCTAGACTGTCATTTAAATATCCCAATTCTGCACATCTTTTCTGGGTCAACTTTTATACTGATCGTTTGAAAAATGAAGACTGCAAAGTCTATGAGTTACGGCTCAAAGTTCTCACGGGGTCATGGCGACAGTAATAGATCCAAACCGTTCGTCGGATTTTGTCTTTCGGAAATCGGAAAAAAGTATTAGTCGAATTGTTGTTGCATCCAAACGCTGCACAGAGGGGCATTTTGGAAGATTCTTGAAAAATAAACTCTAATATAAACACTAATAATCTGCCTACTCTCAAGCAAAAGTGGATCAACATAATGCTGAGACGATAGCTGCTAACATCCTGTGACGTCACGTTTATTCAGCCCCGTTTCCACTCGACAAATATGCATATCGGAACGCTCACGCAATTCTTACCCTATAATGTACTGTATATTTTTTTCGGGGTGCAACTGGGTTGCCCCAAACTACTATTTAATTTATCATATGTATCAAAATGAGTAATATAACCACAACTTTAACTGTAAGTTCCCTATTCCTTTAAGGTATCAAAGACTTTTGTTTCAACAAAATATATTTAAAACAATACAAAACACATCTCACATGTAAGAATTAATGAACAATTTCCACCACTTGATTTAAGCTTTTAGTAATGCATTGCATTGCACATTTTAAAATGTTATTAAACAAATGAATATATTTATTACAGGTCATGCATCTAGAAAATGTTGTGCAGATTGATTTTGTTCATATCATTTTTTTATGTAGTTAAAGCATGTGTATATAAACTTTGTTAAAATTTGTATTTATTCAGTCTACATCATCATGACAAGGCATTATATGTAAATGTAGATTATACTATTTGATGAAATCTTTGCATTTCATGTCCATATTTATATTTGTATCTTAGGTTGAGTCAGTTTGGTGAATGTTTTATTTTATATAATTTTATTTTAAAATGATATTTCCAACACTTCACATTTTTCCACAGATATCGGATTAGAAGAGAACAGAAGTGCTAACACAAGGTACAGACACATCGCATGAATAATTAAGGAAATTTTAAAACATGTCATATGTTTATTTTGACAGGTATATTATGATCATCTACTCAGTTATTAACAACAAATCAAATATGTCACGTTTTCAAAGAATAAATAATAAAGCATTAAGGTTTTATTTTATTTAATGTTCTCTGAAAGATTCAATATATACATATACCACAGGAAGAATCACTGACAAGAATGAAATATTCTTTTGCTGGTCATGATATTTTAAATAAAGGTATGTACGCATATGTTTCAAACTGTGACAACTACCATTTATAATCCCTTCTCTATGAAGATTTACATTCTGTTGTTCATGCTATTTTAAATTAAAGTATGTACAAATAAATAACATTTCGTAACAACAAACATTTCTTATCCTTTCTTTATGAAGATTTACATTCAGCATCATAGAACTGGATATATCTGGCAATATTTCAATTTCGAACTTAAGGCCTCCAGAGAATGATTCCTATGACAAATTGCACATGTATGCAAACACTGACATCCAGATGTATAGCTCACTGAAGATTCCAAAAATATCCAAAGGTAATCATCGGAATTTTGTCTCACTTTTCATGTATGGTAATGTCCATGAAATAATTAAGACTGCATCCTAATCACATTGTTTCAATGTTTTATAAGGTTGCCTACTGTAATCTAGGTAAACTTTAATGTATACACATGGAATATATAGTATTTGAATCACATGTGACTTAATATATTTAATTATCAGTGGAGACATAATGATAATTTTATTGTTAATCTTACCAAATGACAACGATTATTTTACTTGGAATATCAATAAAGAATCTATATCACTGCATATCTAGCAAACAGTACAGTCTATATTATTAAGATTAATGTTTTGCTTTCAAAATTAATATTGCTGGGTTGTTAACATCTCCTCTGTCAATGACAATGATGGATAGTGTTACAAATTACCATTAGATTCAATGAAATATTTGCATATATTCCATTGTATCATAGTTGAAGAGAATATAAAATTTCTTGTACTCTTGCTGATTTCTAAACCGTATATAGTAATCATGAATGTCAAATTTGTATTGTGTTTTGTATGATGGTTGAATTGAATTTTAAGTTTATTTTATTGTTGCTAACTTCTAAACCGTATATATTAATCATGAATGTCAAATTTGTATTGTGTTTGTAAATGACAGTGACAGCACAGTGTGGATTATTACATTACTAGACACATGCATAGTTTTGATATTATGATCATATCCCTTAAACCTAAGATAATAAATACCAAACTGTATTTAAGTTTATGTATTACATTTACTATGAGATTTATATTAGTGTATAGAACCTATGAGAAATATTATAATAATAACATTATACTCACAATTAAAGTTTATTACGTGTATCGTTTGATACTGCAATGATAACGATTCTCTGTACTGATGGTATCTTTTGACAAGGACTCAATAAAATTATGATTATTTAAACATTTTAATTGAAGTTTGTCATTATTTATCATTTAGGCATTTATATGAGGTTTGTCATTATTTATCATTAAAACATTTTAATGAGGTTTGTCATTATTTATCATTAAAACATTTTAATGAGGTTTGTCATTATTTATCATTAAAACATTTTAATGAAGTTTGGCATTTTTTATCATTAAAACATTTTAATGAGGTTTGGCATTATTTATCATTAAAACATTTTAATGAGCTTTGGCATTATTTATCATTAAAACATTTTAATGAGGTTTTCATTTATTTATCATTAAAACATTTTAATGAGGTTTTCATTATTTATCATTAAAACATTTTAATGATGTTTGCCATTATTTATCATTAAAACATTTTAATGAGGTTTGGCATTATTTATCATTAAAATATTTTAATGAGGTTTTCATCATTTATCATTAAAACATTTTAGTGAGGTTGTAATTATTTATCAGTAAAACATTTTAATGAGGCTTGTAATTATTTAACAAGAAACATTTTAGTGAGGTTTGTCATTATTTATCATTGTTTAATGCTGCATATGTAACAGCATGCATTTATTCTTTGATTTTCTATAAGTTTTCTTATTATCATTAATCATTTCTCAATTGTAAAAGTTCTTTGATAATTTGTTAAGTAATATGCATCGAAGGGTTATATAAATGTTCTCTTATTTTCAGACTCTGAACGAATGTATGAAAATACACAGATAATGTAATTGACTTTACTACTGGGTACCAATAAAATTCAAGAGAGACAAAGATATGACATTGTTTCAAATTCGAAACATAATCAGTTTTATTGGATCATATATTTGTATTACAAATATAGTGGGTATTGCAAATAAGGCAGTGATGTTCAATATTGAACAGAATGGGTATTCACTGACAATATTGTAATTTGCAAATTATTGCAGAGGCAGTTTTATTTACTGCTTAATATTTTTAACTTAAGTGCACAACCTGAAATTCAAATTACTTATGATAGTTGACTTTTGTTTATATATACCGGTAATTTTGACTATTCAGTACACAGAGTAATAACCAAATGATTGGGATAATAACCAGAACATTTACCTAATAACCATATCTGATTGGCATATTAACCAGACCATTGCAATATAAACTAGATCATTACCAGAAATATTTTGAATATGATCACATCAATAACTCATCTCCATAAGTATATATCACATAGATTTGCATTTTATGCTCAGATCCTACAAAAGCGAATCGGGTAAAAGTAAATAAATGTGTTGATTTTCAATTAGTGTTCAAATGAATATGATTTAACATAAATACGAATCTGTAATTCATGAAAGAGTATCAACATAATGTTTAAAATAATTTTGCATTAACTGCCTAATTGTATTTTTATTATGTGCATATATTTTATTAACATTACCTGTCAGTTCATATAGAAAATGCTACATTGTTGACTTTTATTATTGATTGGTCTGGCCATGATATATTTTAAAAGCCTGAGAAAACATGTATGCTTCACTATGTTCAGAAAATTCAAGATTCAAACACTTTCAATCCATTCTTTTAAAACACAGCTTTTATCACATGATTCAAAATCATGTACAATTATCTTTCAGTTTTTGACCTCCTCTGTCATTATCATACCCAATCATATATTAATGAACTCGTAACTGCATCTTAGGCTGGATGGAATGGAAAAATACAAGAAAGGGTCGTGTATTACATCAGAAAATTATGATCGATTTGTGTGTATTACTATATTGCTTAGAAGTTTATGAAACTAGTCTCATGTAGTTTCATGTATGCTTAATTTGTGTTTTAAATCTGCAGCTTGTCATTTTATTCAGTAACTTTCCTTTTACAACCACATCATTGACCAATCCAGGATATAACACTTATCTATATAACACTTTATAACACTATTCAGCAACTTTCCTTTTACAACCACATCAAAGACCAATCCAGGATATAACACTTATCGTTATAACACTTTATAACACTATTCAGTAACTTTCCTTTTACAACCACATAATTGACCAATCCAGGATATAACACTCATCTTTATAACACTTTATAACACTATTCAGTAACTTTCCTTTTACAACCACATCATTGACCAATCCAGGATATAACACTTATCGTTATAACACTTTATAACACTATTCAGTAACTTTCTTTTACAACCACATCATTGACCAATCCAGGATAAAAAACTTATCTTTATAACACTTTATAACACTATTCAGTAACTTTCCTTTTACAACCACATCATAGACCAATCCAGGATATAACACTTTATAACACAATTCAGTAATTTTCCTTTTACAACCACATCATTTACCAACCTAGGATAACACTTTACTACACTATTCAGTAACTTTCCTTTTTACAACCAAATCACTGACCAATCAAGGATATAACACTTATCTGTATAACACTTTATAACACTATTCAGTAACATTCCTTTTACAACCACACCATTGACCAATCCAGTATATAACACTTATCTTTATAACACTTTATAACACTATTCAGTAACTTTCCTTTTACATCCAAATCATTGACCAATCCAGGATATAAAACGTATTGTTATAACACTATTCAGTAACTTTCCTTTTACAACCAAATCATTGACCAATCCAGGATATAAAATGTATTGTTATAACACTATTCAGTAACTTTCCTTTTTACAACCAAATTACTGACCAATCAAGGATACAACACTTATCTGTATAACACTTTATAACACTATTTAGTAACATTCCTTTTACAACCGCACCATTGACCAATCCAGTATATAACACTTATCTTTATAACACTTTATAACACTATTCAGTAACTTTCCTTTTACAACCACATCATTGACCAATCCAGTATATAACACTTCTTTATCTTTGTCGTTTTTACCATTAAGATACCAAAACTTTACTTCCAGAAAATTCCTTTTGCTCATTTACTTTTTTCAGGAAACGTTTAGAATTTATCTGTTTATATAATAGTTATATCCCCTCCTTCTTTGTATGATTTTTTTCAAATGTTAGTTTTCTTATCAGCTTGTGACTTTATTGTGCAATATTAAACTATACAAATAGCAGTGCTTATCTATATTCTTCCACCCATGTAACTTAATGGAAGTTTTAACTCTGCCTTGCACTTCGTGAATTTATTTTTAGCACATGTCTGTCAGTATTTTTTTATTTCTTCTGAGGGTAAATATAATTATTCTTTTTTGGTTCAAATAGTTCATCATCTGTAGAATGCTTTTGGGTCTATAACATGGCAATGTTTCAAAATGTGGCAGAAAAAACACCTTTATACTCTATATCTGTGAGAGAGTATGTGACCCTTAACTCCTTGATCCATACAGAGTATGGGCTCATTCTCAGAATCCCTATTGAATAAGAAGGTTAATTGATCGAAAAATGGTGTCTAATCTTCCTCTTAGCTATTTATTCATATTATTGCTAGTATTAGTATTATTATTATTATTATTATTATTATTATTATTATTATTATTGCTGTAACATTGATTCAAGAAGACAAAATGCAGTATGGGTCATCCAGGGTACTATGTTTAAAAATATATAGGCAAGCACCAAAAATATTATTCCACAATTGAGAAGGAATGTTTGGCTTTGATACTGGCTTTGTAGAACTTTGTAGTACATTTTAGTTCAGGCAGGACTTATATCACTGTGTTCAGTGATCATTACCAACATATTTCTTCAACAAAATGGAAACAAAAAGTCTGATAGTGGATTTGGATGTTACGTAATTGCAGCACATAAAGGATAAAGATAATGTGATTCAAAATGTGTCAAAGATAGCTTTATCGTATAAATCTTTTTTCTTTATGAGGTTATGCTTTATAGATATCTATATTGTTTGTTTAACATTGTCCATGCTTATAGATTGAAATGATCATTTAAATATAGCATACTATTTTATTGTACTTGGTCAATGATTATAATCATTTGTAAGCTATAAGAAAGTTGCTTCCATGGATTTGATGTGAAGACCAATCTTTGATTGTGACCTTAGAAGGTTCTATACATTTAACCTTTGTTCATTTAGGCTAGTGGTGAAGAGCCTGGAGGCTTTCCACTACACTTGCAATATTAAAGACAATACAAGGAATCGTTTGTATCTTTTTATTAAACAAATGCTAAGGCACTTTCAGATTTGTCAGGCACCAATACAAAGCTCTGAGTAAAACAGAACAGCAATGGGGAAGGTTATCTGCCAAAATTGTAAATATCCATTCAGGCAAACAATTACACGTCACATTATACCTACAAGACAGACGTGCAACTAGTATCCTGTGATATTTTCTTGATTTAATTAATGCATATCATACCTGACAGAAATTCTTGTTGACTTGACTTTTGAAATCAGATTTGATTTATTAATGAAAATGTCCACGTATTGTACATGTACATTTCCAAAAACAAAAGCCAGTCACTGAAGTTAAAGAATTAAAATATAAACGTCATACACCTAAATGACTTAAATAAAACTACATCAAAAATTAATATGCAACACATATATCCATCACAGAAGATAAATAACCATAAGCTAAACTGAACCCTTGTCCACAACCTCCATGTCAGAAAATTTGATTTTATAGGAATCAGCAAGTGCTCTCTGCTAGTTGTGATGATAAGAAATTGGCAACTGAGATATATGAATCCAGCATACTTCATCTGCTCCTACCACCAATATAATCTACAGTAGAGGAGAGGAATGCCTTAGAGGGACATGAAAGGACCAGAAATGAAATCTAGAAGGGCGGTAGACTATAGAAAACACCAAAGATGAAACTCAGGAGAGAAAAGAAACAAAAGTCAGCAGAATTGCTATTATAATGAAAATAAAATATGAATAAGATGATTAACTAGGGCCTTTATTAATGTAACTGTCACCATGTGCGGTATGACTATCTTCATCTAAATTGTCAGGAGAGGAACTGTAAACCAGTCAGGTCCTACTTTGCTTAAATTAGGTTTTGTTATAATATAAGTAAGCTGATGAGGGATCCATGACATTTACATGGTACATTGAATAGAACTGTTTTCCAAACAGAACAGTTCTGGAATTCCGCATTACTTACAGTGACATGGTATGCTCTTTTTTATCATAAGTCTTATTACAACAAATCTGAATATTCATTGTAATACCCAGTACAGTGTTTGTAAGCGCTGTCTAGGTTTGAATGCAGTCATTCTTTATACGAAGGTTATATAAAGTAAGGTTCTTTATAGTGAGGTTTGTTTAAAGTAACATATATCCCATTTAGTAGGCAATAGTTCTGTCTGACTAGCAGTGTTAGATTACCTGTGAACAAGCATTAAATGCAGCAATGTGAACATCTTGTTGAATGAAATGTTGATCATAAAGGTAAACACGTTTTCAGAATTCATGTTATTTGATAAAAATATCATGAGTGATTTGATAAATTTTCAGTAAATGTTAACTATCACTAATTGTCTAACAATGAAATTGTAATGGCTATCTCATTTTGTCCTGATAGTTTCATTTCTGGATTTAATTGCTTGTAAACAAATTGATGAATAATCCTTGCATCATAACTGAGTAGGATTTTTTTTTTAATTTAAAAGGAGGCGGTGGAAGGATTTGCATGCAATTAATGATAATGACGTAAACAAGAATGAAAGAAAGGACTCAGTTAAAATATATGATGATAATGTTTCTAATAATTTTTATTAAAAAAAAACAAATCTGTCCCTTGTATTAAATTATACCTTTTAACAAAACAGTTGCATGTTTGGGGATTACATGTATTAATTGGTATCTACTTTGCATTTCTAATTAGCTTTTGTTTCATTTATATGCAGTTGACCCAAATTCATGTTCTATCTAACATGATTATCACAATCTGAGTAAAGAACTAAGGAGAATCCGAACGAAATACAGGTTCTACATTTAATAATATGTGGGGTGTGGGAGTGATAAGGTGAATATTTGATGAAGCTACTAACAAAACACTGCTACTAAATCGTGCAGACAAGTGAATGGCCAACACACTGGACTGATAGTAAAACTCCCGACAAAAGGGCGATCTCCAGCTGTGCCATAATTAAAGAACTATCAGTTTGATCAGCCCTTCAAGTAAGGTGACGCTGAAGATCATCTTGAACAGACTGAAACCACAAGCAGAATAAATAATCGTAAAGAACAGCATGAGTTCCGGGGTGGAAGAAGCACAACAGAACAAATTCAATCTCAGGGTTCTGTGTGAAAAGCATGCTTGGCCACATTGAAGAAGTACAACATCGACACAAAATTGACCAATACGTTCACGCAGCTATACGCCAAGGCTACCAGTGCAGTAATTGCCCAAAACTATGTGGGGGACTGCCTCCAGAAAGCAGTCGTAGTACGGCAAGCCTGTCTCTTGTCACCCACGCTTTTCAACATATACCTTGAATGCAACATGTGCGAAGCCATGGAAAATCACTGCCCGACAGTGAGCATTGGAGGGCGTAACATCACCAATCTCCGCTTTGCAGACGACATTGATGGGCTGACAGATAGTAAAGACCAGCTTGCCACCTTAGTGAAGAATCTGAATGAAACATCTTCCAGATTGTACATTATGTTAAGTGATGAGAAGACACAGCCGATGACAAATAGTGGCAAACAAATCTCAGCCAAGATTAGGTCAGAGGACAAGATCTAGACACAATAAGCCAGTCCAGCTGTCTTGGTTTCATAATGACCGGGAAGGGATCGAGAACAGCAAATTTGTCACGAGCAGTATAAGCAACGGCGGCAATGTCAAAGCTAAGATCCATCTGGAGAGACAAGAATATCTGTCTGGAAACTAAAATCAGACTATTGAGAGCACTAGTCATCTCAATCTTTTTGTATTCATGTGAGGCCTGGACCTTGACATCAGAATTAGAACGAAGCATCTCTTACATTTGCCACATCACAAATGAAGAAGTGCATAATGTCACCAATCGTAAAGTAGGCGAATATGAAGACCTCCTCACCAACGTCAGAAAAAGAAAGCTGAAATGGTTTGGCTATGTCATTAGAGCCAACAGTGTATCCACAACAGTCCTGCAAGGCAGAGTCAAGGGTGGCAGAAGGAGGGGTAGATAGAGAAAGTAGTGGTTTGACTACATCACAGAATGGACCAGGGAAAGTTTTGCGGAGACACAGTCATTGGCACATGTTTGAGACAAGTGGAGAGAACTGGTCAGATGTCAGCAGCACAGTGCCTTGACGACCACATTAGATCAAGAGACTGATGATGATGATGATGATGATGATGATGATGATGATGATGATGATGATGAAATCAGATGTACTACATTTACAAATCAAATTTTATAAAATCGCACAATGTGTTAGGTCTCACTGGATAGTTTCGCATTTTGACATCTCCCTAATATTTAAGGGAGCCGTTATGAGCCTAATTATCACAATCCTAACATTTTTCAGTTCACACATAAGCTAAATATGTAATGTGGTTTAGAATTACTTTGAGTTAGGCTTGGAAACTGCTTGACTTGGTGGTGACTGCCTGTCACAGTTGGACTAGAGCAGGAGATCAAATGCGAAACTTGGGCTTCAAATGAGTAGCCGACTTGGCTTACGTATTTACATGTGTCAACTACAGAGGTCAATATCTAAAAATCTAGATGGTTGAGGGGTCATGAAAAGTATGCTAATGTGTTACAGTACTAGTGAACTTTCTTCATGCATAAGGCACACAGTGATTATTTTAGCTGTCTTGTCACAGGAAAATACTCAAAATTGGTCTTTCCTGTAATAAATGAATGAAAAAAAGGGGTTGGGGTCAGTGTTTGTTCAGTATAAAAGCCGCTAGTTGCATAAGGAATTAACTTTAATAACTCATTCATAATTTTACAAGCATCCTGTCAACAAAAATCATTATTTATTTTGTATTTGTATCTGTAATGTAATATTTATTATTGTGAATTTTCTGCAATAGGTCATCGTCGGACGAAAATTTGCCAAAAAACTGTCCAGTGAGACCTTATATTGACAATAGTCTTGTACACAAATATGGATACAGTGAAATTTTCAAATACAATATTGAAATATTATAAATGATGTTAATCTTGATTTACTTCTTTCCTTCAGCTAATTGTTATATCATTCGAAACAATTGTATGCAAGCGCGTGCCATGAGCAAGCACTCCATTTTAAACCTAAATTAATTTGTGTTATTTGTAATGTATAGGATATATTAATATTGACAACACCCTTTTATCCATGGGTACATATTGAATTACACGATGACGCATGTTGTACCTAGTACAATGTAGATGTCTTCCTCGTTCTCGCTACCCACGCAATTGAGGGTCATGTCAGGGGAATTGTAAGTACGATAGACGTGCTAAAATGTGTCCTGAAATTCTTTTCTGAAAAATAAATATGAAACAGAAACCTATAAGCTGGTAGTCGGATATACAATAAAGTGAATTAAAATTTGAAATTCAGACTTAAAGTGTCATTTGTTAATGTACAGGATATATAACTATTGATAACGCCCCTCAATGCCCTGGTAATGTTGAAATACAAGATGATTCATGTTGTACCCAGTATATTGCAAAATTCTTCCTTGCTTACTTACTCATACTACTGAGGGTCAGGTCAGATCACATTTAAATACGATAGACGTAATAAAACGTGTCCAGAATGTCTGTTTGAATAATAAATAACTAAACACTAGAAAGATTGAGAATTGGAGAGTATAACATGTGTCGAAAGTGTAATGGCATCTCAAATTAATTTATTAGACTCTTGTATTCTGGAGACCGCTTTTTATTTTCTTTTTTGATCATTCAAATATTTGTTCATTCATTATAATTCCATTTTACAGAAATTTGAAAGCAAACGTTTTAATGCTTTACAATTGTTACGATGACTACATATCAGTGAAAATATATTTGAATATATCACTACTTTTTGATATACGACATTAAAACTCAAAATGACTTGTTTGTTCAGCACTACGTTTGCTTTTTTTCAGTCAAGTACAATCCATAGAATGTACTCAGAGTTGGGATATGAAGGTTGAGAAGAAAATATTAATGCAAGACCAAATGCCAGATATGTATGTATGTATGTATGTATGTATGTATGTATGTATGTATGTATGTGTGTGTGTGTGTGTGTGTGTGTGTGTGTGTGTACGTATGTATGTATGTGCGTACGTGCTTGCGTACGTGTATGTAATCATATAATTTGTTACAACAACAATTATCTACCTTCTATGTAGTATCTTAAGAAAAGTTGAAATTTGTGCAATATGGTTTGATTTACCGTGAGTAGATGAAATATATTAAATAACTAAATCGTGTTTTCCAATTTTCATCCTAAATTATTCAGATTCAATTTATGGGCTGATACATTTTGAGTAACTGGGTCAAAACTTCCTTGCAAAAGCCAATGGTAAATAGGATAGTTAAATATTGTATTTTGTTACAGCAAGGAAGAAAAAATACACCTATGTCAAAAGGTTGAACTAAACTCGCAATACGGTGTACCCCGAATATAAGGGTTTCTCATCCACATCCCTAAACTTTATTCTATATTATCATCTTGGAACTTGAAATTAAACCCATACATCACTTTTCCATGTACTAAAATAGTTTGGTGCACGGAGAATATGGGGAAACTTAGAAATATGAGTTTTGAGAATGATAGATTGTTGATATTGACATCTACCCCAATATCTCCACAACTTACGTTATGGTGACAACAAGTCCTTATCGTTCTAAATTTACACTATGAGGTATAAACCAGCTAAAACAGAGCGGTTAAAATCGGAACGGGGACATGCATCAGGATTAAATGTCACACCACCCACCCCACCCCGTGTTATGTAACTCTTGTGTTGGCCAACAAAGTAAAATCAATGGGAATTAATATTAATTGATAGGATAGACAGGCAAGTCATGTGAACCACGAAACAAAGATCATTAGGGATTTATACATATGCAATGCATAATTACGTACACCTGCTCATTCCTATGAAGGTCAATGTTCATTCATTTTTTCAATATATATATATATATCTATATATATATATATATATATATATATATATATATATATATATATATGCTTGTAGTGGCTTGTACTGATTACACATATACTTGACCAATGTTAAATAAATTCCACTGCAAAACGAATACCATTAACAAACATGGCAAGTGTAATTACCTGTAAACGTAATGAATAGGTAAGTACCTGTAAACGTAATGTATAGATAATTACCTGTAAACTTAATTTTGGAGAATTTATAAAGAGACCTTAATAGAATATTATTTCTTTAGGGAAAATAAATCATGCACGAGAAGATAAAGACAATGACGATGACACTACGATGGTGACGGCGATGTCTATCAATTTACCGCTGGTTAGTCCTTCTAAATCTATGTTGCAAAAACGTTGTATTGAGAATATTATTTTGCGTCATTGGTTATATTTCAGACATCTATTAAAAAATGATTAGTTCAAAAATATGACGCAATGTCGTGATATAATTTGATGATTGATATTCTTGTTTTAAATACACTTTTAATATTAGACTTCAATTTACCTGATTTTGTCCAGGTTATGTATTATAATTTTAGTAACATACCTTCTAATAATCATATTAACTACAATTTTATTTTGTAATTAATCAAAACTATCTAGAAGGTTGGTTTTTTTTGCATTAGGACATTTTTCGGAATTGTGACCTGAATTAAAGTAGAGGTCTAAACATTCTTGTGACTGAAAATATTATTCATTAGTTCGAAATCAGTACGTACTATCGTTATGTTTAATATTCATTTGAGCTGGAATTTGTTTCTTCCAGTTATTTAATTCAGTAAGTAGTTTCTACGGAAATACAGAGTACTCATACAAATAATATTCTTTGAAAGAGAAATTCTCTAGGATTTATAGTGAATCAAACCTGGAATTATATTACTGTTTTTTATCTTTTTAAAATAGAAAGACTACTGGCACAGTATCAGTGTACTGGTTATCAAAGACACAGCAACGTCAGCGTTGGACTTAAATTCAATTTCTACTGAAGTTTATTCAGAACCTAATTGGTTTTATCACTTGTAAATGTAATTATTGGATCGTTTGGATTTAATTTGCAATACCGTTGTTTATTTTCTTTCCCTTTATTTTTGCTTTGTATTCTATTGAAATAAATTATTTTATTGACTTTTACCAAGTTTCTTGCTTTTCCCTGTTTTTAGTTACTTATTTAAGAGAATCGTCTTGTAAAGGTATTTCCATGCTGGAAGTGCATATGCATAAGAACTGTTAATAAGCTTTCAGTCTAAGGGCGGTAACTCCAAAATGTATACCTATTATAATCTTGCAGTAGTGTAGCAATAGGGAATTCCAGTTCAGTCACTATTGAAATTAACGACATTATTTATCGTTTTAGAAATAAAACAGTAAATAATTATATCTACCACTTAAATAAGATATTAGTTATTCAGTAATAAGCCAGTATATAATTACATCTACCACTGAGATAAGATAGTAGTTATTCAGTAATAGGCCAGTATATAATTACATCTACCACTGAGATAAGATAGTAGTTATTCAGTAATAAGGCCACAGTTTATCATAAATTTCAATTTCCAATCTAAGTAATATTTCCAAGAAGGAAATAATTTATTAAAAATGTATCTTTCATAAACGTTTCTTTGAAATATCCAAGATGCTAGATTTAAACAACGTTCAGATATTCAGCTCAGAATTAAAAGATGCCACTCATTACTTTAGTGAAAAAAGACTTCCATAATTGCGTTCTTTTCCGGGAGTGATAAAAAGTTGTGATGTGATGCCTCCGTTAGTGACTAAACTAATTATAACATCATTCTTATATGGTGCGGACATGGATTCAAGTTGAAATAGAGACAACCTTTTTTTTAAGTTTGACTGAGAAGACAAAGTCCTGCCAATGATATAAGCCTACTCTAATTCATGACGTTAAGCTGGGGTGCTGAACAAATTTGAATGGAGAAGTTGACTTGAAGACAATCTGACAGAACATAGTGTTGGATCTTATGTTTACAAAGGTAGGTGACGTCACAACTTGTATTCCAGCTTTCGACTGAAATCAGTTGACCAATGGATGTAGCCGATCAGGATCGGTTTAATTACTATACATGTGAACAATGTCAGGTTTTCTCATTTCAAGGGATAAATTACATGGCTAATATATGATGAAACGTTGATACTGTCTGGTTATAATGGAACTCAAAGGTGTTTAGGACCAATATATGTCAATATTCATTGAGATTATTAGGCATGTACAACGTTTTGCACGTAACTGAAACATTGTGTCTGTAATCTCTATTAATATTTAAGAGTTCTCTTAAAACTCACTTTGTTCGACTGCATGAATAAACTTAGAGATCTAATAATGTTTTGTATCTTATATGTTTTCAGCATGTTTTTATGTTTTCCAATTTCATTTCTTTTGTTTTTTGTTTGTTTTTCTGTAGTGAAGTCATATCATTACTGATGTTTGTTGTAAGGCGCATACAGCTTCTTAAGATTAGGCGCTATACTAAGCCCTCATTATTATTATTATTATTATTATTATTATTACTATTATTATTATTATTATTATTATTATTTGCCTGTAGTGGCCATTAGTCTCTAATGTAGTAATGTTATCTTAAAACTCACTTTTCTCGACTGCATGAATAAACTTAAGAGATCAAATATTGTTTTTTGTATCTTATATGTTTTCAGCATGTTTTTTATGTTTTCCAATGTCATGGCTTATGTCTTTTGTTTGTTTTTCTGAAGTCATATCATTACAGATGTTTGTTGTAAAGCGCATAGAGCTTCTTAAGATTAGGCGCTATACTAAGTCCTCATTATTAATATTATTATTATCATTATTATTGTTATTATTATTATTATTATTACTATTATTATTATTATTATTATTATTATTATCATCATTATTATTATTATTATTATTATTATTATTATTATTATTATTATCATCATTATTATTATTATTATCATTATTATTATTATTATCATTATTGTTATTATTATTATTATTATTATTATTATTATTATTATTATTTGCCTGTAGTGGCCATTAGTCTCTAATGTAGTAATGTAAATATTACCTCAATTGTAGTCATGTACAGTTATTTGTGGAATCTCCCTAGCATAATGAATGGTTTCTTGGTTTGAATGTACTATAATTCCCATTTAGTATATCTCTCAGGAATATAATTGATCAATTTGTATTTTCAGAGAATAATAAATAATTTCACCCAAATGAAAATATCCATACAAACATATGGTTTCAGCCAAGATGTTATTGGGGGAAAAAAGTTTCTCCAGAAAACAAGGTTATATAAAACAAAACATAGACAAAAAATAATAATCAGGGATGAGAACCAATAGTTCATTTGAAAAAAAACAAATATTAGTTTTTATTAGAAAATCGGTTACTAAAACTTTAAAAAAGGAACATTTTAAAAACAATAATCTTGACGTAGACCAAGAAACAATATGATTCTTTCTATTGATAATAATCCTCATATTGATAGCCCATTCTTTGTATTGAACAATACTAATGTGAATTAGTTGTTTACAAAATGTTTAAAAAAACAGAATAACTGAGTTTGGTCAGATGGACTTAATTTTGGATACAAAGTTTGATACAAAAAATAATTTATATAACCCATAGCATATAATAATAATAAACTATAATGATATCACTAAAGTACAGAAAAACAAGTAACAAAAACTATGAAATTGGAAAACATAAAAACATGCTTAAAAACATATCAGGTACAAAACATTTTTAGATCTCTAAGTTTGTTCCTGCAATCAACAAAGGTGCGTTTTAAGAGTACTCTTAAAAGGGACCACTGTGTATTTGTCTAATTGCAATGGACAATTCGTTCCACATCGCTGGGCCCTGGTATGCAAAAGAACGTTGTCCATATCACTTCGTTTTCATAGTGGGAACAATGAGTATACGATTGTCAGAAGAGGAGCGTAAGTATCTTGCTCGTGTAGACACATAGGTGAGGCCGGATAGGTATGTTGGACTGGAGTCTGTTAGTGGAATATAGCACAGGGAACAAATTTTGTTTTTAATTCTGGAACGAATGGATAGCCAGTGTAGGGTACAGAGTAGTGGTGAGGTGTGCTCTGATCGAGGTACTCCAAAGATGATCAGCTGTGTTCTGAACCTTTTGAAGTTTCTGGAGTAGAGATAATGTGACGAACCAGACAGAATTGAATTACAATAATCCAGTCTAGAACGTATTAATGAACACAGAAGTGTTTTCTTGGCATCAACTGAAAGATATTTACGAATGGCACTGATGCGTCTGAGCTCACGATATGCAGCCTTGCATATGTTCATGACATGTTGGTGCAATGTGAGAGTTCTGTCTAGAGTAACACCTAGGTTTCGTACTGACTATGTGAGTTTAATGTTGGTGTTGCTGATAATTAATGTGTGAGGTAAAGGATGTGAATGAGAAAGTGTTTGTGTTGTGATCAACATGGTCTGTTTTATCATCAGCTTGTTACATGTCATCCATGATGTCACATCTGAAATGCACCTCTCTACTCCTGGAATGGTAGCATCTGCTTCAGTTTGGTAGCTAATTTGGGTATCATCAGCAAACAATTGGTGAGACACTGGATGATGATCTAAGACACTTGAATGCGGCTGTGTGTATATAATGAAGACAAAAGGCCATGAACACACCCCTGTGGAATACCACAACATAGATCAACTGGGCTGAGGTGTATTTCATTTGCCGATACAATTTATATCGTGTTGTCTAAGCATGACTTGAACCACAGTAATGATGTATATTGAATGCCACATACATGCTGTAGACGGTGAAGTAATATATCATGCTCTATTGTGTCAAATGCTTCCGACAAATCAGGGAGGGTGAGGACTGTAATCTTTCCACTATCCACAGCTGAGAGAATGTCATTAAATACTTTCATAAGAGTAGTTTCAGTATTGTGGCAAGGGCGATATGCACAATGTACATTGCATAAAAGACTGAATTCAAATGAGATACAAGTTGGGTTAGAACAACGTTTTCTAATATTTTGTATATGAACGGAAGATTAGAAATTGAGCGGTTGTTCTTTATATCGTTATAGTCAAGTGTTGGTTTCTTTAGCAGAGGCTTTACGATGGCAGTTTTGATGGGAATTCCGCCGTTGAGAGAGATATTAATAATATCAGTTAGTGAAGCCAATATTCGGTCTAAGCACTCATGTAGCAGTGATGCTGGAAATGATCAAGTTCACAAGATTTGGTGCTCTCTGTATCACGATTATCCTAACTATTTCAACATAGACGGGTTCAAATGCTCCTAGTGGTCATCGCCAACTCTATGGTGACGAGTCAATTGAAATTTTGTTGTCAAGCGAATTTCTAATGGTTTGTACTTTGTCACGGAAGAAATTCGCAAATAGGTTCGGAAGGTTTAATGTAGAGAAGGTAGTTGGAAGTGGTGTACATTTGTTTCTTGACATGTTTTTGTTTGATATGTCGAACAGCTCTTTGCAGCTGTAACTCTACGTGATCTTAGTACTGTAGTAGGATGATATTGCTAAATGGACTATGTTTGTGACATTCTTCTAAAAGGCTTCATAGATTTGATTATGAATAGCGAGTCTGATGGAAACCCAAAACTTCTCTGCTTTTCGGCGATCTCCTTTAGCAGTACGAAGCTGGTCCCTAACACTGCTATACCATGGAGAACACATTTTTCCTTGATACTCTGAATTTGTTGGCTGGGGCATGTTTTCCAAGCAATAAACGCATGCAGTAATCGAGTTATTCTGCTGTAGGATGTAAGTAAATTGCTAGGTTTTCTTGGATGTCATGCATGAATTTTGGTTCTATTTATCATACGGAGGTTTCTCTTCTTAGCCAATAAAGGTGGAGGGTTAGGGACTCATACGTCGAGATGGCATATAATGAAGATGTGATCGGATGCAAGTCCGTGGGATACAAGGGTGGATTGCAGAATATTATCATCAGGTCTATGAAGAAACCAGTCTAAAATGTGACCAAGTTTATGGGTAGGTTGGTTAACTGACTTTTTAAAGTAGTAAACATGAATGGAATCTAGGAGTTTTGACGTGTATGGGTTTCCAGGACAGTGAAAGTGACAGTTGAAATCTCCACGAATAATGACGTTGCCACCTATCGAATTTCCATACTTCAGAAGATTCAGAAACTGCTCCAAAAAACGAGATTCAGTCGGCTTGTTTTTTCTGCTAGGAGGATGGCGGTAGAGACCAAAAAAAATGGAATGACCTTTGTTCCAGTGTGAGTTTTCTTTGGAATAGTTCAAACAATGTCTGGCAGAAAATGAACGTTGTGTTTTACTTAAGGCATTTTATCATGAAATTCTTTGTGATGACAGCAATTCCACCTCCACAAGAATTGCATTGGAACGACCTTATAGAGTAGGCGGTTGGTGTTAAATCCGCACACTTGGGTTCATCGCCTGATGCTTTTAGCTATGTTTCTGTCAGGAAGAATATGTCAATATTCTTGATACAATTAACTATTTCTGTGCTCTTTTCTGGAGATCTCACTGATTGGGCGTTGCATAATGCAACACGTATTGGTATCTCTGAGACAGTTGACACAACGGCTGACGATTTAAGATGAATTTGCACCAGGTTATTAAAATAATGGCCGAATTTTTAAATTGTTTATCTGTTACAGGCGAAAGGGAGATAACTGGAATTCTTCTTTCTAATTTCATACGCGGAACCTGCTATCGCAAAGGCTGCCGCCATCTTTGCTGTCGGAACAGCGGCGGGAATGGCACTAAAGAAAGCAGCGATAAAAGGATATATGAAAAAAGGAAAAGATGTGTGACTTCAAGGGAGCCCCATTTGAACGAAAAAGGTCTGAGACTTCCAGGGACTGTTCAATAACACCAATGTAAATTTTGATTTACTTTATAATACTAAAACATTAAAATTAAAACACTTTACCGGTGTTTTTATGCGAGATCAGTTACCTAACCAGCATGATGAAATCGAAACGAACCTGGTCGTTCCGTACCCAAGTCGTTTCGTACCCACATAAATTGGTCGTTTTGTACCCAAGGTGATGGTCGTTTCGTACCCAAGGTGATGGTCGTTTCGTACCCAAGGTGATGGTCGTGCTGGTCGTTTCGTACCCAATTAATTTACACCAAAAAAATAACTTAATTTAAATTTTTTTAAAAATATTCACTTTGACAGTAAGAGAAAACGCAGATACATTAGTGTTGTTTGTGTCAGTTTTTCTTCTCCAAGACCTAATACTGGTGTTAATTTAATTTTTTTTTAGCTGCTTTTAAAAGTGTTGAACGTTGTATATTATAGGGGGTGCAGCCGATCGCACTTTCATACTTGTGTATAAATTTGGTCACTTTTGTTATCCTCCACATAACAGAGAGAGAGAGAGAGAGAGAGAGCTTTATAATGTCTCTGTGCAAACAACATATGACTAGGAAACACGATACAGATATAAATAGTTAAAATGGTTTATACAAAAGTATTAGAAGAAATAGTCAGACATCAACACACATATGCAAATAGAAGCGAGACATGGACAATTGTGTAGTTTGTTTCCAAAGAGTACGACCACGACAACATGCTTTACAATGTAACGCTTGCCAAAAGTGGCAGCATCGTAAATGTGAGACAGGTATGTATATTATTATTATTAGTAGTAGTAGTAGTAGTAGTAGTAGTAGTTGTAGTGTGTGTGTGTGTGTGTGTGTGTGTGTGTGTGAGAGAGAGAGAGAGAGAGAGAGAGAGAGAGAGAGAGAGAGAGACTATTAATGTTATATGAGAGCTTTCATTTGGCTCTACTTTTTGCATATATTTACTTTGTTGTTTTGAAACAGATTTAATTATCTAAGATATAAACGAATGCTTTGTTTGAATCAGTAATATGGTGACTTGGCATCGCTTCTTTTTAGAGCGGACTGAGTACCACCAGATTGTTGCGCCTGTCATTTTACGCTAGAAGAAAGATTATTAAATGGGGCTGGATTGCAGATACAGTAATGTTGTTTGTGTAAGTTTCTTTTCTCCTATTACTGCTGTATATTTTGTATTTGTGTTGCTTTAAAGTGTTGAACATGGCATATTATACGGGTAACCATGCCGGGGGTGGAGGGGGGGACAATCGATCGCATTGGCATACATGTAGACATTTTTGCTCATTTTTGTTATCTTCCACATAAATGAGAGAGAGAGAGAGAGAGAGAGAGAGAGAGAGAGAGAGAGAGAGAGAGAGAGAGAGAGAGAGAGAGAGAGAGAGAGATTTAATTTGTCACTGCACATACATATTTTACATATTTACTTTGTTGTTTTAAATTTTATAAATAATCTAAGATATGTATGCATGCTTTGTTTGAGCCAGTAGTGAAACTTATTCAATACAGCATATTTTATTCCCAGATTAGAACAGTAAAAATTATCATCCAAAGAATGACTGAAGGAGATGTCTCAGTAAGTCAAATTATTAGCTTGAAAGGTTTCATTAAGAACAAAAGAAACTGCTTGAAAATATATCTTTAATTTTTGTAAAGACAACTCAACTGCTTTTATAGTCTTTACAGAGACTAAAGATGAACTTTCATCTTTTTGTTATGTAAAGATATTGTAAAGGTGATACTGATACATTGTACATCTTTACATTTATTTAAGTAAAACTTATATATTTTTGTACAGGCAACTTTTCATACAGTGAGACTAACACCATTATTCACAAATGTACATTCTAGAGTTTTATTACATGCATACAAAAAAAATGCAATTACAATATGCATGGTATCATACTGCAGTGAAACTGCCTTGTCATTCAGTTGTGGGGCCGTATATACTGCTGCAACGTCTCAGTAATTTTGAAGAGGATATGACGCCGTTCTGATATTCTTCCCACACCGAGAATATTCTCGTCTGCATTTGTCGATATTTTTTTTCTGGTATCTTTTTAGCTTTTTTTCAGATACCAGTTGAATCTGTGTTTCAATTGAATTGGCTCCGTCGTACAAAAGACCAACTAGCACATAGAAGGCAAGATTAGCTTTGCCGGCATTAACATTGATTCTTCGATGCCAACCCTCTACATCGTTGTTGGTACGTACCGATTTCCGAAACACAGACCACGAGTCGATCGGGAATGTGCCGTTTGTAATCCAGGTTGATTCTACATAATCAACCCAACTACATAATACTGGAATCATCTTGGACTGAGTTTTTAGACGGGCAAAGGCAGGGGCTATATATTCTGCGGGCAAACATGGTAACGCCATCACCTGAAAAAGAGACACAACATGAAAGCAATTTGTTTATAAGATAACACATCATAAAGACAAATGTCATTTATAACACGCATTAGCCAATTCATTCGAATGTCGATATTATGCATTACCTTCCTGCAAAACTGATGAACACTTTTTTCTTGAATGTAGGCTGTTCTCAACCCCAATTCCTGAAGTTTTCGTCACATAGCTTGCCCCAGGTGAAATGCACAGCCGTGGATAGGCACTCCTGGATAAACACGCCGGAAAGCTAGCCAGATACCTAAATAATTAAATATTTAATGTGATGAAGAAGTTTGTGCGTGTGGGCGAAAGCTAACAGCTAGCCAGAATATTGAAAACAGTTCATCGGTAAAAATAAGAAAAAGTATTTAGTTGGCTAATAATTGGAGAAGAATAACAAAATTCTTTATATTAATATTACGTGAGTAGCAACAACTAAAGCCACTCTTACTACTACTACTACTACTCTACTACTACTACTGTACGAACCTGCTTCAAAGTCTGCAACAATACCGTTGACAGTGGGAAGAGACGGAAGAAGTCGCTTCAACGCTTTGAAAACCTAATTACAAGCAATGAAAAAGACCGAGATAAATTACTGTAATATGCAACATTACAACATGAAATACTGCTGCTACAAATACTACTAACTGCTGATACTATTACTCCTACTACTACTAAAAATAATAAAAATATTCTTATTATTTGTACTACTACTACTACTACTACTACTAACAATAAACTGTGATAAAATACGATAACTATATTATCATCGTATACAATAGATACTATTATTTGCATGAATGCTTTTGTAACCAATGTAAAATCAAATTGTAAGAAACGTTAAAATTTAGTTAACCTCAAATCTGTCTTTAAATAAATCCATATAAAATGAAAAACAAATGAATATTTACCTTCTTGTAATCCTTTTTTCTTCGTCCTGACATCAAAGCGAACGCAAGAGGCAGCTGTTTTGTTTCATGTTCGTCATTCTTAACAAAGGCATGTATAGAGAACAACTGCATGTGCGAATATCAATGATACCACCGCCAACACTTCTACAAATATTACCAATAACGATGATGATATTATGGCAATTACCAATATTACTACTAATTACCTTGATAGTGTGTTAATATCCATCAGCCTCCACAAGTTTTGGACGCGACATTTTGGAACCAGTAAGAACGATCTGAAAATCTGGATGACGTACTTGGTTTAGTCTGAGCTGTTACGTCGGTTCATTTATGGACCTGTAAAAAAAAAATCGATTTCGTGAAAAAAGAATATTTAAATCGAGAGTGTGGTACTTTTTGGATACTGTGCTATTCAGTGTCTTACATATTATGATTTTCTCCAGAACACTAGTTAGCTAATCATAATATGTAATCTTATTAATTTTCAACTACATGCCATTTCAATTGTATTTTATTGAACGCAAATTTACATTACAACATAATACAATTCTTAAAGATTGTAAAGTAATAAACTCACTCTTCTTCTTGATTTTCCGTGACTTTGAAAGAGGCGTCTATATTAAAAGTGCATGTCACTTTTGCATTTTGGGACGCTGTCCAGGTATAAGAACTAACATCTGGTAGCAATCTGGAAGAAGAAAAAAAAACATTTCAGTGGTTACCTAATGTGAAAATGCTGCACATTTATTGCGTATTTGTTTCGTACGTTTAGAAAGATTAAATTAAGATGAAATAAATGGATATATATCTTACTTGACTGAAGAGTTGTCGATCGGGAAGTCAAAATCATTGACACTATTAATGATGTCAGTATTCATCGCCTCATCAGCAGTCAGATGTGTACTCTCTGCTATTGGCAAAATGTTCAGCATATTGTTGAGACTGTAATCTGTCATAATCAGTGGTGGAGGAAGTCGGGAACAGTCCTTGCAACGCCACCCACTTAGCGTCTCATCACCACAACATAACTGTCGATACAGTGTCTGTGATATTCCTTTGAAGAAAAGAAACAACATCAAAATAAAAGTAGTTACAGCATTAATATTAATATTATGTTTAACTACTACCAGCAGCACTTTTACCACTGCTGATTCTACTATTTGTTACGGCTATATGATTTAAAAGGATTTATTGAAATTTTATAAATTTAAAATTTGTCAATTTTGGGTCTATATAATTAATTTAGTTAGAATAGTTTTTCTATAAATTCAGTTTGACCCATTAATTCTTAGTGGATTAGATTGTGAATTCTTTTGGACTTCATTTTAGGACTTGATTCTCTAAAATCGTAAGTTATTTATTCTCTTTTATGATAATATTTATACTTAATAAATTCTTTGTTAAAGTTTTACAAGCTTGTTAGTTTTCACTTTTTCTGTGTTACTCCTTATTCGAGCCTAGGTTGTAACATAATATTAACATCACCGCTCCGGTGTCCTAGTGGCTAGAGTGTTTGCCTCAGATGCGGGAGTTAGTTGGTTTGAACTCCATCTGAGTCTTACCAAAGATCTATACAAATGATACTAAGAGTAACCTCGATATACACTCAGCAATAAGAGGTAAGTGTTGCGACTGGTAGGATTGTTGTCAGGATAATGTGACTGGTAGAACACCATGCTACATGTCTGATACATGATGTCCCAGTGCTCTACATCACAATAAACTACCACACTGTAGACATCGTAGCGATATGAATGCAAAATTGTAAGAGCTAAGTTAAAATGTCCAAATCTCTCTCTCTCTCTCTCTCTCTCTCTCTCTCACACACACACACACACACACACACACACTACTACAACTACTACTACTACTACTACTACTGCTACTACTAATAATAATATACATACCTGTCTCACATTTACGATGCTGCCACTTTTGGCAAGCGTTACATTGTAAAGCATGTTGTCGTGGTCGTACTCTTTGGAAACAAACTACACAATTGTCCATGTCTCGCTTCTATTTGCATATGTGTGTTGATGTCTGACTATTTCTTCTAATACTTTTGTATAAACCATTTTAACTATTTATATCTGTATCGTGTTTCCTAGTCATATGTTGTTTGCACAGAGACATTATAAAGCTGGCTTCATTTATTTATATTAATAGATAGAATAAACATTTAAATAAACTGAGATAGAAATAAAACGTACATATTACAATACCTGACGGTCAAACAATTAGGAGTGGGACATATGTCAATTATAATACAACCGACAAAGGAGAGTAAGAGCAAAGACAATTACTAACAGCGTATGCGTCCATGAGAACAAATGAATGAATTTGCTAATTGAGTCTTTTTGGCTTAACGCTAAATTGATTTCATTGTATACAACTCTAAGTTTGCCATATGCTCTTTATACTAAAACATATATGCCTGTGGAAACAAATTCTAAATGCCATTAATTTTTTTTAATTATTTCAAAATAAATAAAAAAGAAACAAATACATAATCAAACACGTGTGAAATTGCATTAAGCTTTAAAGTGTAAACTTACTAGATATCCGTGGATTTTTAGCATTTGATAACATTTCAATTTCAATTACCGTTAAAGTATAGAAAATCATATTATTATTATTATTATTATTATTATTATTATTATTATTATTATTATTATTATTATTATTATTATTATTATTAGGCCACAAAATACTTTCTTATTATAGATAAGTAACGTCTATATTAATAAACATATTTAAAGAAGAATATGCATTTTAATGGATGAGATCGTAAAAATAATGTTTATATGTTTGCAACATGTTTTTACTGAATTCTACTATTTTATAATACATTGTAATGGAATGATTAATTGTTTGAAAGAATTCGTAATCATTTATATTTATGGTAAATTTTATTGTAAACGACGAGTCTGCTTATAACTTCATGTTTGATTCAAAGTTGAGGAAAAGTATTCTTTAAGTAAGATAGTAATATTTAGTAACATAGTCCAAATTATTATTATTATTATTATTATTATTATTATTAATATTAATATTATTATTATTATTATTATTATTAATGTGTATATATATATATATATAACAAAGGAAAAAAGGAACATTACAAATATGTATGAAATTTCTTTTAATGATATTTAAACGACGATTGCATTGGGTACGAAACGACCAGCATTTGGGTACGAAACGACTAATGCTTTGGGTACGAAACGACTAATGCTTTGGGTACGAAACGACTAATGCTTTGGGTACGAAACGACTGATTTGGGTACGAATCGACTTGGGTACGGAACGACTTGGGTACGGAACAACCTTGAAGCAAATCGAAAACGGCATCATTAACCTCGACAATAGGACTGGTGTATGCACAGTTTGGGTGGTATACGCAAATGATCCACGTAAAATTGTTTAATTAGATTCATACGCCTTAGCCTCGACATGAGTTTATCAAGTACGTCAGCTTAGAAAATAGTCCAATCGGATATAAAATATTAACAACACAGACAATAACTGACCCACCATTATGCGGCCGTTAATCAGTTGATGTACTTGACGCTGCATCAAAGTCAACCTATAAAGGTTTACACGAATCACACGAGTTATCGCTTCGTTTTAAACAGATCCTTGAGTATAATGGTATATGTTTAAGGGAGATCTTTCTCGAAACCAAGACCCACTGACGGAAGATCACATGAGAGTGTACAAAACAATCATTAACGATGAAACATCCGAAATACTACATCTCGCAAATATAGATCCAAACCTAATGGTTGTATTTCAGGATAAGCAAGGAAAATAAAAACAAGTAATCTTTCATTGCATGATATTTTCGTTATAATTAATGGTGTAACCGAAAATAGTATAGCCGTCTTTGCTAATAACTGGTAAATTAAAATCGGTGTTCTTATATCAGCTATATCGGATAATATATTCGTACAAAAATCCGGTGATACAATGACAGGCGAATTCAACGTGAAGGGAAATAAAATAGCCGTACGTTGAGTTCCAGTATCCGACAAGGACGCGGCAACAACAAAATTATGTAGACGTTAACTATAACACCGTAGACAAAAATTATCAGCGTTACGGGACGAGTACGACGTTCTTGTAAGCTCGTTTGCAAATCTTCGTGGAAAGTTTAGAAAAATTGATGAAATCGCAAATAATTTCTTTGGTACTGCGTTGACCAATGTCATGAAACTTTCTGATGTCAGGACAAGTAATGACACGATTAAACAAGCACACGATAATATTATAAGCGATTTTCCTGCTATTGCTGAAGGAATTGATAAGGTTAAAACTCCACATAAACAAAATATCAATGCATACAGAGGGGACCTTTCAACTGGACACCTCATAATAACACCATTCGTGTCACCGCATCTGTTCGAGGTATATACATATTAACGATAATTTCATCTGTACGGTTTAATGTGTCATCAAGTATATCTACCGGCATTAATAATTTTAGTGCAATAACAGAAAATGGATACACTGAAACATTTAGAACAACACCAAGAAGTGATAATTTAAATTCACCGTCAAGCACATGGTATGCAAAATTTGTAATTAATTTAAGCTCATAATATAATAAACACTCCAAGCAACGTGCAACAGTATAGATACAATCAAGTGCGTGAATTACAAACTAAACTACAAAAATATCATTGACACATACACAATAAAAATAAAACTATATCGCAGACGTGTAATCGTTTGTTGATACAATTGTGTATTCGGTGTCAGCTGCTATTGCTTGAAAAGTTGTATTGCTGTCAACAATAACACCATTGTCATCAATGGCAGTAGTTGTCACAATTTATGTTTCAGCTGCAACAGCACTTATGTGATCTTGATATAATTGCAACAACAAAAATATCCCCGTATAGCCATAATAAACTACAAGAGTATATAATAAAATTATATACGGCCGCATTTTGCAAATTATCCTCCCTTATATCATATTATATATTAACGACGGAATAATATTGATTGATTTATAGTTACGACTAGTCAACGTCATCTGATATAGAAAAGATAATGCGAGATTATATAGTGCACAAAATATTTTAACATTTGTCACAAATTATATTTGACTTGTTGTAGAATATGTTTGAAATACAAACTTTCTCACAGAAAATTGCTTAGTAATTTTAGTATGATTTGTTATAAAACAGGGTTGAAAGGGACTTATTGAGGGTAAAATGATTTTAAGATGATCATAGATTGTTGGGGTGATAGTATAAATGTATTGAATATAGTAGTGTATCAATAGGAAATGCATAGTCAAAGTGAATGTTAAACACACATTATCATGATTTAATATGTAATTCCTATTGTTCTTCTAATCACCCATCACGCTAGAGTATATATATCGTATATATCATTTTAACAATATATCCCCTTTGAGCATTAAATCCAGAGCAAGACTGTCGAATGTTAATTTTTAAAATAAACTCTGTAATCCACAGACTCCTTTAAACATAAGATTTCACCACTGAGGGTCAAGTGGCATGCTATACTAATATTAAATTCAATTTTCCAACATTATAACTGGTATGACAGAAGAGAATATAAACTAAGTGATTTATTGAATACCCATACGTATTGGCCATTTGTATCAATTTTATCACCTAATCAACCGATCATATTGAACTCCCCTTAAGGTGTAGCTATTTCCCATACGAGTCAGTGTTGCCTACAAACAATTGTTTTGGTGTTGCTGATTGTAATGCTATATAGTTTCTAGAACAAATGCAACAAATTATTATACACTTTTAACATTACGATACGTGTGTCTTCCAAACTAATCATTGCAGTAATTTATACGTGTACAATGTACAGTGATGTAACGTAATTTCCAACTGTAGTGCACATGATATTTTAAATGTTGTTTCGGACAATTTTCAAGACAGGGTGGAGAAAGAAAACACATTATGTTACCGTAAAAAGGGCCTGTATCCAACAATACAAGTAAATTTAGGCTTTTTATAATCGGGCGTGGTTAACACAATCAGTGTTTAAAATTGTGTACATTGTTGTTTAGTTGTGTTATATATGCATTTTATCTTATGTAAGTTAACGAATTTCATGATATTTTCAGTGTCCAGAAAAGGTTGTCACATAAAATACTTGCAACCTTTGCAGACCGTGTTATTAATTATGTGCTGTTTTGATATCAGAACCACATTCTATCTCTCATTGTAATGTTAATTCTTTCTTTGCATTGACTCATTTTGTTTTTGGATTTGTTCTAAACTGTGTTTCTTACATTGTAAATATATAGAGTACACTATTAATAAGAGCAATTTTGAAACTTGAACTTTTCATGCTTGTTAAATCAATTAACAATTATGTAAAATTCACAGCTTCACTATTAGTGATATGAAACTTTGAGTGAGTGGTTCCTGCTTCGAATGACAACAAAATAAAAATAAAAATCAAGATTAAATTAATTCAATGTTACAAGAGCAGCAACTTATTGTTACTGAGACAAAATACAGTAAATTATCAATTATCATGTTCTATCATAGTTCGGTAAATTGTCAAGTAATTTTCTATTGCCAATAAATGTCTTTAACATTGCAATCGACCAGGAAATATGAGTTGCCTTCAGGGTCTGTCCACCAAGGATTTCTTTTCTTTACAACAGATGCATCTCCAGTCCAACTTGCAACCTCAGACTAGACTTCTTCATCAGTGAGTTTCATGCCACGCAGGAATTAGATGACGCAATCACCAAAAAGGAAGTTCTCTAGCCACCTTTCTTTCTTACTGTACGATACAGGGAACAATCGCTACCTTCAGTTATTGTACATCCCCCTCCCAAACATCCCTCCATGTGCTTGTATAAGAGTCCTCATTTCAGAGGCCTGGCTAAGCATCATAGATATGGTTGGGTCCTTTTTATAGTGAGCAAGGGTTACTGATTCGAAACTCAGAATAACTTCCTCGTTCATGTACCCCAATGTTCTTTCATCAGTTTAATCTTGTTAAATTGCAAGAGAAGGTGTGCACCCATTTGCAGGACAGAGTTAGTCAAAAAAGTCCTGAACGATTAGTCTCCTGCATTGTATTCCTTAATTTTCCCGGTTACCAAAAAGGTGGAGAGTTTCCCATTATAATCTATCTCTTCCTTTTGTAACCTTTTTCTTCTACAGGAACCTTTAAAGATGAAGATCAATCCCTCAATCCAGAATTCTCAAGGACCATTAGATTGGGTAGTCTCCAGTGATCCTCCAGATGCATATTATCACATCCTGATAGTTCCTCCATAAATACATCTGGTTTTCACCAGGAGCTTATTAAGGTCCAGATTATGTCATTCAGAATCTCTTTGAACCCAGAGATTGTAGCAGGAGCAGTAGAGGAGAATCTCCTATTACTGGGAACACTGACACTTACTTCAACTCAGACCATTGTTTTCACTGGATGAACTAAAACTACGTTTGGGTACTCATTGATTGGATAGATCAAATTCTAGCACCATTAGAGGCACTGTAACCAAGACATTGTTTTCTGCTCGCCTTTATTTATATCTATTGGGAATCTTGAACTCCACTGCTAGCTTGGTTTCCCAAGGATGATTACATATGCGACCTTTAAAGTTCCTTGTTATTGCAAGGTGGAAGCCACACGGAGATTCTGTATTAACCAATCTTAGACCTTCGTCATTTCCACTGGTGGATGAATCGGGATAGATTCATGAACGGGGCTCCCAAGCCTGGAGAGCTTTGACATACAAGGTATGCCAGGTGGTGAATTTTCTGTAAATGGTGCAGCTGATTTCATCTCGTTCCTGTTTGAGAACAAACGATGTTTAATATCTACCATCAGGGATTATAGAGCTGACATTTCCAACACATTTAAGTTATCTCAGGACGTGAAATTTTGTTTGAGCAAGAGACCTCACTTCTCCTATTTTATTGCCATATGGAATCTTTCTTGTGTTTTATGTTCTTTGACCCCCTATATATTTTTTTAGTCTTTGGACCAGAGTCTCAGACACCAACAATTTGTAGAGTAGTAGATCCCTCCCTCAAATGGTGAATAATTTCCATTTTTCTGTTTTTGCTCAATAAAAACATCACCTACCCACCTGACAAATTCAGCTACGTAAGATGGCTAAGATGTTATTGCTGTTAAAATCTAGTTTTATGAGGAGCTTAAAACTAAATTTATGTTTTACCCATCACTATTGCCCTCCTCCCACCACACTCTGATGTCCTGGTGCACTATTGTCTCTGAAAACGATGATAGTTTCTGCGAAGGCAAGGCGAGTCTACTGACAATTCTCTAGTCTGTGGGATGATGTATTCACAGCAAATTGACAAAATTTTCTACTCTACACACAGAAGTAATAAGCTCCATAGTATCAATGGGTAAGTATTGTATAATTAAAATTAGTTTTAACCTCCCCCCAAAACATGGATATTTGCCTGTATTTTGCTGCTTTAATACAGGGAAAGGAAAAGTGATGATGTGGTAAAACTGATAGCTGACAGACCAACCAACAGGGAAATTTGGTTTGGGGAGACATACCATAAGGGCATTTTTTATTGTCCATCCCAGTGAATCTCTGTTAGTCAATTAGTCTGCTGTCTGATCAAGCAACACAGTGAGAGAGATTGGGTTGTGTGTGTGATTAGGATTTTTAACGTAGCTTTAACAGTTTTTCAGTCACATTGCTACGATGCCTGCAGTGTGACAATTTATAGTGATGTCTAGCACTGGGGCATCATGCTGCAGGCATGTGGCATGATGTCCCACCATCTCACATTATCCTGACACCAGGCTGACTAGTCCTAATACTAACCTATTATTGCTGAGCGCCTAGCGATGCAGCTGTTAGTACCATTTTTGTAAGTCTTTGGAATGACTCGGGTGGTGGGGATCGAACCCACGACGTCCCCTGCTTCCATAGCAGACTCTCTAACCACTAGGCCACCGGAATGGTCCAATAGGTTTAGGAATGGCATTAAGACATTTTAATATTTTTAAATAATATGTTTTTAGAACCTTTGTATAGGTTGAAAAGAAAAAACCTGAAAAAAACCAGCATTGAATAGATTACCGTATGTGTGTGCCTCCTAGCCAAGAAATGTACAATACAGTCAAGGCTATTGCAACTTAGTATCACTGATATTGTGAACAATGAACATAAATCCAATGTAAAATGCACACCTTACCGATACAATGACCCAGGTCTTGCATGTTATTTAGTGTAACTTCAGTTTCAGTGGTTTCGTTGATTTCAGATTCCTTTTGTCTCTCACTTCACATATTTTATTATATGTTGTCTTTTATTCAAGAGAAACAGCATATGAAAGGGAAAGCAATGATTTCTATTAAATTGTGTACCATGTTTAATTGATTTAAAACACAGCGATGATTAATATTTTTTCATATTAGTTTCTGAAGTAACTAAGGATTTATCTGGAAATATATCTCTGATCTAGAGAGAATGAAAGTGATAGCCTACTGGTGGAACAATGTTTGCATATGAATATTAATGCATCTTGGGTAGATGTTAATTTGTTATACCAACCGAATTGGTGTATCAAATTGATTTATATCAACTCCTTAAAGCCCATGTTACTTTTAATGTCTGTGGTATAGATATAGATGTGGATAGTATTTATGCCATGGGTCTCAAACTCAAACTATCCTGAGGGCTGCATGAGAACATTTTTGATGGCCCATGGGTCGCACCACCTTTGTTATCTCTTGATGCACCCTGTTATGCCAATCATTTTGTGGGACATAGGATACGATTTTGCAGGCCTCATGTGAGACCCCTGATGTATGCTGTATCATTGATATATCACAAGATGTATACATTTTTCATTAGAAGGATGAGGAAAAGGCTGCTACGGCCTTCATTAGTGGAAAACACAGCGCAGATTCGCTTGCCAAATGGTACATCAATTTGTTCAGATAAAGTCGGAGCAGTGGACCTTGTTCTGCAGTGTGTTGGAGATGGATGTGTTTTGGATGGCGTCATCTTCTCTGCCTCACTATCAGTACTTAAGTCACTACATAGTGGGGGAATGGAGAACCCATTATTAACCAATATTCTCATCAAAAATACTGAGCTGAGTACCTCCCACATTATAGCATACTGCTGGCTACCTAGCCATATTGGTATTAAAGGAAATGAAAAAGCAGATCGCGCTGCTAAAATGACCCTATCCCTCGTACCATGTGATTTTAAAATTCTATATACTGATTTTATACCTTTTATCAAAGATTTTTTACGTCAGAAGTGGCAGGCATCGTGGAATGGTGATAAGGATAATAATCTTCATGCCATCAAGCCAACCCTAGGAGAATGGACTCATTCCTACAGAACTATCCGTAGGGAGGAGGTAGTCATTGCAAGAATTCGAATTGGTCATACGTATATAATGCACTCCCACATACTAAAAGGCGAAGGCCCACCAGTGTGCATTTCTTGCAATGAACCGTTCACTGTTAAGCACTTTATGATAGAGTGTTTTGACCTTTACTTTCTCATTATTTTGATCTGCAATGGGAATTAATATCATGGGCAACATTTAGTTATAAAAACAAATTTTAATACACAATTATTGCACCAAAATGGACACTAATCAAAATTCCAACAAAGCAGGCTTTTTCAGATTTATGATTTTGTGTGTTTTATATCTCTCATTTTGAATTAGCTTTGGGGATATTAAAATGGCCGGTCAAGGTATGATTTCATTAGTGTTATGTTCCATTCAGTCAAATATGGAACTTTTACACATTTTAAAATTCTAAATTAAGTAAGAAATAAGGTTGTAAAAACACAAATATATGTGCATAATGGAATTCATAGAAATGCATAAAAATATACCTCCTGACTGCTGTGTAAAAACGCAGACTGAGGTGATACGATCATCTCACGATGATCTAGATAGGCTCAAACAATTTTGTAAGGCGTTGTAAGCAGGTGCAGATGAAAAAAGCAGAAAAATAGAATTGGGAAGAAAACATTAAATGGTAAACATTAATGAGGATTTGAGAATCCTGAAACATCATTGGAGAATAGAGAAGGATAGACATAATTAGGTGTAAAGTCATCTGTAGTGCACCAGCGACCTCTTAGGTAACGGGATTATTGATGATAATGATGACGACGACGATGATGATCATCGGAGGGTCAATTACTATTATTTTCTAAACTACTGACTGTCTTTATATCCATGGGATTTCTCAATCTAGAGTTGAGTATGTCCTCGTTTAGATCCCCAAGTAAAATAATATTTTTAGAGAGACTGACGACTCGATGCTCGCTGCCGTTGATGGTGGTATAAAACTACGCGTGTAAAATAATTACAACACTGTGCAAAGTGTTCTATCAATAAACCCTTAGCAAATGGCTCAGTTCATTCGTATTATTTAAAAAAAAATCATTAATATTTGCCTTCTTGTCTTATTAATCATACGGCATGCTATCTTTGTGGAGCAATTTCATAAATGCCCCATTTTAAATGCTGACTATAGCTATTGTTGAAGTCGAACTCTAATAACATTATGATGCGTACCACTATATCTTGCAGACAATGTTTCAATGAAGATTTTTCTTATTTATGTTCTGACTATACAATGCAAACAACTTGCTGAAATTAATCCAAGCTATCTCGAACGGTTTTAACATATAGAGTTTAAATATATTTTTTGAAACTTTACGTCACCTGTTTCAAACATCTTGTTAATTTTAATAACTCCAATCAATTCTGCAACATTGGCTTTGCCTTATTTCATAATGCATTTGCTCTAATTCACTACGCTAGGTATAAAGACCAGCCTGACGGGGAACAGTGAGAAAAATCAATAGTAAGAAAGTTCTATGGAATCAAATTGCACCGGGAATTGTCCCCCTTCCATGTTTATCTGTTTCAGTTGATTTTGAAACTCATCCAAAGCCTTCAACATGCTGTCAGCATCGTTTGGTAATACCATGCCTAGCCTAGCGTGGTGCAAAAATAGCTGAATTTTTATTTCTGTTCTCTTATGGAGGAGCCTACTCGATTATATAAAAAATATGCTTTAGCGTCAGAATTTTGAGGGTGCCGCGGACTTTAAGCCCTGAGTCAACCGGAAGCCCATAGTACCCTTGTTCCAATTAAGAACTGGCTGTGGGTTCTCCTGTGTTGTAGATATCTGTTAACAAGAAAGTCTTTAACTGATATGTTACAGTAATAGAGAATAATAATAATAATAATAATAATAATAATAATAATAATAATAATAATAATAATAATAAAATAAGATAAATAAATACACCCAAGCAAGGTACTAAAGTATCCCTTTGAGTTTTAAAGATAATTATCGTTAATAATTTTATTTCTAAATGTATCGTGTTATCTGAAGAATTGGGGGCAAAAGGTGAGGTGGTCTATTTGCATTCTATGACAAATAACACAATATAAAGGTTTAAGAAAATCCTATGACAAGTATTGCGATTTATATTTTATACAAGCAAAAGGAAGAACAATAAGAGTAATTTTACATCGCCTTCTAATTAAGAGCAAGCGATAATATCAGTTATTAATTACGTCTTAGAACCTTGCACACATAATAACTATCTCAGAAACATGAAAACATGAGCTAACGCCAAACTTTTCAAAGCATTCTCTTCTTTGTTTATGAAACCATTCCTTGGACATTCATAATCCTAGATTAACTTTCAACGATATATCTCTGGAAAAATAAATTAAGTTGTTAACATCAGAAGAATTCTTGATTACGTTATGTCACTGATTATCGCTGACGGACATTGCACAGTTTATCCACCGACTATACTTCTTCGGAAAAATGTCCGATCTAACGCTATGGTTCATTAAGTCTTAGATTCCACCCAGGCTCACTCCCAATCGATATGGCATTATTTGATTCATTTTTTTTCCTTGATAATATTGAACATAATGATGGTAGTTAAAAAGATTTTTATTTTTACAATAACAAATTGAAAATAATGATGTAGTTAAAAATATATGGTTTATAGCAACATATGTCTATTTAAATGGGCTTCATAAACGCATAAATAATGCCATTTAAAACACATTCGCTGTTGATCCACATTGAAAGGTAGAAAACTGATTTCACACATTTAATTATTGCCATTGTATTTGAAGATGGAAATGTCTCTTCTCTTTGGTAAGAAAAAGTGTCGCAAAAATGTTATATGCCTCCATCTTTAAATGTATTATACACTGTATTGTATTTTTCGATGTCATACAAAATCTTGTTATTATTAGTCATTGTATGGAGCTTTTTGTGCTTAAATAAAATTTAAAAAACAGACAATCGATCAAAAGGTCATATTTCAAGATAATTCTCTGATTTGTCTATTAATTGTATCAGTATAAATATGTTCAAATATGCATATGCCTCAAACCTGACAACGTAGGGTAGGAGTGGTTTTATATATTACTATGAGGGATATATAGCAAACGGTGTGACTATATGTAAGCTACCTCTAAGAGTCATAGAGTCGTGTTTTTTAGAACCTGTAAATAATTATCTAGTTTCCTAACCTCCGTTCATTTCATGGCCTTAATGAACAAGGGACTAGGTGCAAATGCAGTAATAGCGATTCGTCAAGGAGTTCAGTTTATGAGGAACTAAAAGCTTCAATTGGGCCAAGTAACACATCGTCGGTTTGCATTTTTGCTAACATTTATGACAAAGTTATTCTTTTCAAAATTTAAAACACATTTCAGACTTCTGATTGTACGAATTCCAGAACAAAATAAGATAAAATTTTAACTATAGTAAAACTAACAACACAAAGCAATAATGTAATATCGCCACCAGTTTTCAAACAGGCGATCGAAACATTTCATTCTTTTAGCAACAAAGCAGATGTATCAATATCAAGCGATAATGTGCATTTTTACACAGGTTGAAGGTGGAATCAAAGTCTCGTCAAAGCTTGTTATAGTGAAAACGAAATAATACAAAATATAAATATCAATCTATTTAAAAACATCTAAAAGGTATTGTGCAATATTTCATAAAAGGTACAAATCTAGAGATGACATTTCGTGATCTCAGCATTTTAATAAATTGTAGATTGTTAAACCAGCATTATGGATTAAACTACATAATTGTTGTATATAAGCATATATACTATTTCGCCTATTCTATGTTTTATTAAGGAATTAAATGGAAACAGATACAATAGTCACAAAGGACAGAAAATATAAGACATGGAAAACGCAAAAAATTCTTACAGGGTATAGGAACAAAAACCGATAAGATATGGCTTACTGACTATATCTGACAAGTGTTTATTACATATCTAGTTAGTCTTTTAGTCACTTTTCGAAACATGATGCCTTATAAAATCTAGTCTTAAATTATCTTTCTATGAATGTATTACAATGCCTAAAATGGCTTAAAAAACATTGTTGCTTATATTTTACCTTGCACGGTCATACATTTATGTGAGTTTATGTAATTGTACTGTGTGTCTTCTATCTTTCAATCTTCATTTCTTCAAGAATTACATGTTTGTCTTTGTGGAGCCATCTGTTTGGTCGTAGCGATATATGAGTTTTTGTTAAGATCTTGGACATGTTCAATAATGAACAAAATCCAGGCTTATTCAGGATGGGATCCTTCATAGGATTCCCTATACATTCTTTACCAGACGTTGCAGGCTAATATCATAAAGATCTCGTAAACGTTTGCGCAAAGAGTGATCATAATAATGAGGTGATCTTCCATCCATCTTATTTACATGTATAGTGTAGTTTCTCTTAGACATGTCGATTTCGATTAAAGGGATGATCGTGCACTTAATTACACGACGTTCTAACCATCTGAAACGGTATTTCTGATCCAAGTTTGATCAAACATAAGTTTATATTAGCATCATCCCCAATGATGCTCATTATGATAGAGATACAGGTATTATAACAAAGTGATCGTGCATATGATTGGCCGAGAATCCTTTGCAGATCTAACTTGGCTACCAGATTTAAAATATCAAGATGTAGGGATATGGCCTATGTATATAATAAGGTGATCTTATTGGCTGGGCTTGTTACTAATTTAAAAAAACAACACGTTCCAACATACTTGACAAATAGATTTATCTAGTCAATATTGATTTTGAGCAGGTTCCATGCATATTATTGATACAATTTTGTATCTTACTGACTGACCTTGTCAACACCAGGGGTAATTTATTTATGAGGAACAATATCTTGATCTAGTATAGCAAATATGCTTGTATGATAAAAATGTTGAATGTATTTGATAACGCTAAACTCCTATTTTCTCATCTGATTTTGATCGAAGTTGATAGATAACTAGCCTCATATCATTAATTATATTTTTCACTTGACCGTGTTTTTTTGTACCTGACCTGAATCATTGATCTTTCTATTCTCTATGAGTATGAAATTAATATCAGGATTGTTATTAGTAGAAGTAAACATACTAATCTTAGTATGTGTCAAGGAAATTGTGTTTACCATGTTTTTATTATAATTTTGGTAAGAGACAATCTAATTATAACTACGATTTTATCCTGTGAACATTTGGAAGCTTCCAGAATGAACGTTTCCATTACGTAATAGCTTTCTTTTAGAAAATGCTAATTCTTACCTGAGGCCAGGTAGAGTATAATATGAACTTCTTACTGGAAGTATTATGTATTCGAGGTTTAATATCTAAACAGAATTAGTCCTGTTATTGTCGTGTCCATTATTTCATCTGAGGTAGAATTTATTAGTTCAAATTATTCAATTCAAGTGATTCTTCTCTGAAAATAGAAAGTGCTCATAAATAACATTTTAGGAAATAGAGACTTGAATTTATAGCAAACTTTCAACAAAAAAAATATTCTTGCATTGTATTATGTGCTTGAAAAAAAGACTGTTGGTACATCACCACGAAAATGGGCCAAAACATGCATATCAAAACTTCAAGCGTTCGATTTTGTTTTAGAATACCACTAGATTTTGTTCAGAACTTTAATCATTGGACCTGTGCTCGACATTTTATGATTATTTGGGTTTTATTTCGTAATACAGCTATATCGTTTTACATTATTCACTTTGATATGTGTTGAATTTTACAAATTTGATGGGTTCCCACTATTTTATAATGCTTTATTTAAGACCATAAAGTCGTAATAGAAAATTGGGTGCTCTTCCTTGGGATAGGAAGTTCTCTAAAAGGTTTCAGAAACTTAAGAAATTTAAACTCACCTTCTCTCATAATTTTCAAAGTCTCGGATATTATTTCACATTTTACAAGTCTTTTGTTTTGGAACCAAGCAGCCTTTACAATGTCATCTAAAAGTAGAAAACTTTATTTAAAATTCTACCCAGGAACGGTTTGCCTCCTTGAAAGAAGATGAATTGCCCCAGCTTGATTGAAAATATGATCTTTCCGAGGCAAAGGCTTCCTTAACAAATTAAGAAATTAAAACAATATGTCATATATAAATTTGTACATAGGAACAGAACCTCGATGTGAACAGTTTATGAAAGAGGGTCATACTTTTGACACCAAACTGAATAACTGAAACAGTTCAATTTATGATACTCAGAAGATCATAATATACAAAAAATTATAAAACCCCAGTAAAGTAAAACTTTCTGGATTGAACCACCTCATGGCTCGTATTGGATGCATTAAAGTGTATTGCCCCAAATGGAAACGTGCAGTAATATAATTATATAATTGTGGACATACACTACAGCGAGTGGAACGTACCTTTCTGCTCAATTACAGTATACAGTGCATTATTCTCTTTTTAAGATGTACTCAATGCCGTTTAATATTCAAAGACTCTCCCACTAAAACTCATTTACATACGTGTATTTGGAGAGATAATACATACATTTCAGAGCAAGACTGCTGAGGCTATTTAGGTGCTCTGCCATGTTATATATAACGAGCTTGCATTGTGTGATTCTAGGGACAATATATGAAAGTGTTACTCCAATCAGCGAATGAAGTACCCCGTGCAGTTTTTGTGCTGTCTTAGAAAAATCAGTTCAGTGATCATAGTGTAAAACATCACATCCTCATGTGTGATATTTCAGCCATATGTATTTAATTTGCCCAGCATTTATGGTGCCTTCTTAGTCTCTGAGGTAGACGGAAATGCATCATGCAAATAACTTCGAATATTTACAGTATTATCCGCACAATGCACTGAATATTTATCAACAATGATATAAAAATTAAAACATCAATTCTCGATAAAGCAAACTTTACCGATTGGTCAATATAAGCATGGTACCAATTACCTTTTGTTATCATAAGAATTGAAGTCATTACTTGTTTTTTGTACAATTCGCATGTTTCATGTTATAGCAATAAGTGTTTCTGCAATTTTGTGTTTCAGAAAAAAGTCGGATAATACTTTAATGTATATTCGACGTACGCAATGATCGTTTTCAAACTACAATAATTCACATGATGCGTGCATGACTGATTTAATAATTGTCCAGATTTTGCCAAGAATATGTTTTATGCTTAGTCAATAGCAGGCTGTTGATAGGTATTACTACAATAATCAGATCATTTATCCATTAAGTCAATGTCGACTCACGTTTTATGTATGCATCCAATACGTGACCACTTGCGAACTGATATTATTGCGAGGGCTGAATACTCCAAATGTTGGGTAACTGCTGGATTTTAGTGATACGTGGGTCAAGTATTCACGGTGCTAATGCTGTTGAAGAATGGAAACCAACTTTGGAATGTGGAACACAACATTGATACTATCAGGGTTTGTCTAGGTTGATATAGAGAGTACAATATTAATGAAAACAATATTTTGAGCGTTTATCCTAGTTGCAAATGAAAAACGTTAGAGACGATGTTTTATTGATGGAATTTCAGTCCATTTACAGACTCGAATTTTGAAACTAGTGTTGTGACTATATGATCATAAACTATGTAAAATTAAGAAGCAAACACCAATAAGTTTTGTAAACATTAAGAAATAATTTAATTGTCGACGTTATAAAATTAACATTTAAGCCTATACTATGAAATGAATCTAAACTAATCCTAAAGTGTTCCATTCAAGTCTAAACGAATCGAATGCTCCGAATGAGTTTCAGATCCTCGAATATACATTCCTGCCAACAGTCCTGATGCATCAACATCACATTGTCCCGAACTTCTTTGAATAGGTCATGATAGTCTCATTATAATATTTCAATCCGATAGGCACTTTGCAATTTCAATGAACTATCGAAACAAACGTTCCTCTCAAATAATATCAAAACACAACATTAAATACATTTATGGACTGATGTTAAAACAATAGCGAAGGAAATAAGAATGAATACATTGTGCAGCCCTACCTAATGTATATACAAGCATAACGGGTTAATACGTTTTTTGCGTCTACTAGGTACCTAATATTTTGCAAATATCTCCCCAAAATCGTAAAACAACACATCTGACATGTGTGTGTGTGTGTTTGTGTCTATAAATATTCTAGAAAAATCCTGGCTGGCAAATATAACGAAACAATTCTTGCTCTGATTTTGTAGAACCAATTTAACTAATTCTTTATATCATATCAGTTAACAAAATATTCAGATAAAAACGAATAGGAAATATCCTTGATGGAAAAAAAATTCCAGGACCTCAGAATCCACACCCACCAGAAACATTCAATGTTTGGTCTTTATTGGGTCATGCAAGGGTGCCTCTTTGATCATAAATTAGAAATCTAAAACTATTTTTTAAAATCCTTTCCCATATACCAATGTACCTATATATAAATATAAATTATCAAACGTAAAAAGACCATTTTGAGATCTTTAATTCCCCGTAAAACGCAGCCATTGGGATATAATATAAATAACAGTTAGAGGTATGCTCACATAACTTAATTTCCAATAGGCATGTATATATTAATAAAATAGTTTACTATCTAAACTGCTGAATGTAAAGACAAAAATCAATTTTGTGACAACTTGTAATAAAGAGATTAAAATCAATGTAAGATATCAGCCAATTTACTCTTTTTATCAAGTGCAAAGATGGGGATTGCAATCAAATTTGCATTTATTCATAACTGTTGCCAAATCCTCCTGTCAGACAATCAATCAGATTATTGATTGAGTTTTACAATATCGAGTTACTTAGTTACGAAACAACCAAAATTACGAAACTAATGCTAGTGTGACAAAGTTATTTTACAGTTAAAAATGGAACAAACTCGATTATGGTCAGAGTAAGACAATTAACTTTCTTTGATTCCTTCCTTTTTCCTCTTTGACAAAATTTCTAAGTTAGGCAATGGTGCACCCAGCCCCCCTTTATTATCACACCACTAAAACAACAATACCAGATCAGGAAGTTTTGTCTGTGTGTCAGGCTAATATTACTTCTCAAGTACTTTGTAAATATAAATGTCTGGTGATGTTTCTTATGTTGCACACCTGTGGAAAAAATATTTTACACATTGTTTAAGGTGGCAGCGGACAGTTTAGTATATTGGCCCCAGCAAATGTTTTAACTTCAGGCCATGGTGTGACTTATACTATTATTGTGTAATAATTAACGATATGGAGTCATGTAGTCACAGCTCAGATTGTAGCAAGTGAAATACCAATAGCCGGCTATAAAGCGGAGTTAGCCACATATAGCAGTATACGTGCTAGTTCGGGAAATATAATATCTCAAAAATGTCTAGGATGACAACTATTTCGATTTGCTTCAAGCAATTAAATACACATTTTTAAAAAAAAAAAATCTCACATGGATATGGTTTGTGCTTGGGCTGTGAGCACCACGTGTTCTCAAAAATAGCCTTCGGGAATGACACATTAATATATAAATTTGGAGTAGGATTGCATCAACTGTTTATTCTATGAATTTCCATTGACTTATCATGTCAAGTGAATAATATTCTTATGTTTTGTTTTATTATACCTATCCAAAAATAAGAACCTTTTTGACTTTACTCATATATTTTATTAATTATGATTTTTTGGTATTTGGCGTATGTAACATTAAATTTGTGCATAAAAACTGTCCCTTCCATCCTTAACTGATTGTTACACTCAGGCCAAAGGGAGACAAATACTGAATTTTCAAAACAAAAAAGCCAATGGAGTGATTCCCCGATATCACCTTTACAGGTTATACCCTCAATGTTTACGAATGCAAATAAGGAAAGAGTGTGAAGTGGTCACAACTGATGATTCTGAAGCTTACATTTGAAAGGGATTTAAAGTAGACGTTTAGTAAGTACCGTTCTCATAATATAATAAAACTAAAATCTGCTTGTTATAGTACAAGGAAAAATGTATAATGATATTATATGTGTTCACAATCAAATCAACTTCTATCGAGTCATATGCGGGTTATCCTTCAACTTGGCAGGCAGGGACGTCATGGGGGGGGGGGGGGCGGGGGAGTTGCATGTGCTGTAAAATTGATGTAGCCTATATATATATATATATATATACCTTCTTAAATAAAGGGCACTAGGTATTGCATATTCCAGGACAAGTATATGTTTTCATTTTCATTTACTAAAATACAAATTTAAAATAAATTCTTTTAAAATTTATTTTAATTTATTATTTACTTTTGGGGTATAACATTTATATGTTATATAGTGTATAGTGATAGACGGGGAAGGGGATAATATACAGGGGGGTAATATGCAGGGGGGCAATTGATAGGGGGGTAATGGCAGGGGGTAATTCACGGGGGGGGGGTAATTTCCTAGACCAGTTGTAAGTATCAATCTAATTTATGCTTCTAAAAAACTCCATGAGTGTGGCTGATACATCACACTAACTAGTACACATTCATATTACCAGTTATCACGATCACTTGAACAGCTATAGAGTCAGATTAATGACAGTCATCCCTCACTGGGGTCAGCTGAAAACTGGGTCTGTATCTGTATGATAACGTCAGGTTTAGTAATTTATTTATAAGAACTTGTCATATATATATATCGCTCAAGTTATGTTTTAGGACATTAATTAAGAGTTTATCTTTAAATAAATCAGATTTATGAGCATTTTGTCTTTTCTGTGGCTTAATTATTATTCTAATGGTATTGAACCGCGAATGGAAAAAAATATATATAAATAAATGCATAAATAATAATAATAATAATAATAATAATAATAATAATAATAATAAAAATAATAATAATAATAATAGTGTTTATTTGTAATACAGTACACTAGCCCATGATACATATCCATACATCATGCGGTATAATATATTTAGTGCAACATAACAAAAGAACATCATATATATTGAAAGTGATATACATGAAAGCGATCATTAATACATTTCTCGAATTGGATGAGATGCAAGTACGTATTATACAGTAATCATACAAACGAATTTAAGGGGAACTCTAGAACCTGCATGGTGCAAGCTTTTTATATTGATCTAAGATTGTATGTATCAGGAGTCATTTATAAAACGGTTTTTCTAATCGTTAAGGCTTTTATTGCAAATATTGTTAATTCGACATCAGAACTTTACTAGTATCATTTCGTATAAAAGACCTAAGTTTCTCTAAAGTTGGAGTTTTACATACAAAAAAGGTGGGTAAATATTTTCTTCTTATTTAGCGGACGCACAGAAATAAAATGTAATTCATTTTCAATGTCAAAGTTACAAATTTGACACAATCTTTCCTCATAGCAAATATTGTTATATTTTCCCGTGTTACCTCTGATTTGCAAGTTTCCCACTCTATGCATATATGTTATATAACAAAAATCGCTGTCTCCCAACACTTCTATGTATCTTTGGCAAGTGTATTCTACTGCCAGTGACATATAGAAACGCAGTCTTTCCATCGACGTAATCTCATCCTGCAAAATTTGTCGAAAAATATATTCACATCTCCGGCTGAAAAATCTAAGAAACGTATTTTCATCATTTACGCCCGAGTAAACCAAACATTGCCAATTCCAAATGTAAATAGAAGCTTTTTAACATTGTTAGCCAGGCAATAATAATATTACACCCATCTTAACTGTAAATTATAGCATTGTTTAAGATATCTGTCTTCCAGCATTTTTTAGTACTCTTAGCAAATATTTCAAACTACGTTTATATCTTATACAGTGTATACTAATTCTTCCAAATTCGTTAAATACGAATGCATTTGGAGTTGACTTAGATGTACAAAGACTATATTTACAAAATGACAAATGAGCCTTTTCAATATCATTAGCATCGTAAAATACATAAACATCAACCCCTTAGCTAAGGATTGGAGCTATCTTCGCGTCGAACAGACAAAGCAATCCAGTTATGGGTAATCTGCCAAATTTTGAAAGACAAGGATCAAAAGAGCATAGTCTTCAATGCTTACAAGGATAGAGTTTTCTGATGCATATACCAAGAGTTTGGAAGAAAATATGCATCCTAAATACTGATTTGTTTAAATCTTTACTTCTGTATGGCGATAGTGTCATTTTCGTAACTTCTGAGACAGCCACCTCTGCGAAATACCATCATTCCTGTTTTGTTCCTATATTCACTTTTAATTTCCAGTTTAGGCTATTTGTATACAACATGTTGAACATATTTTGCAACTGGTGAGCAGTGTCAGCAAAGACAATTAAATAGCCTGCATACAGAAGTAAAAATAGTTCTAAGGTTACTACAGACACTCCCATGTTCCCTTCAGCTTAAAAGGGTTTCAAATTCGTTAAAAAATAAAGAAAGTAGCAAAGGCGATAAAACACAGCCTAAAGGGCAATTAAACACATAGATATTAGGATCATTGGTATTAACACATGTTTTATATATTACCCTAACGATTTTTAACATTTTCCACTAATATTTTCATTAACTAGCTTTTGGTACAGTAAATGTCTCTCCAAATATTAAAAGTCTTTTTCACAGTCAATAAATAATGCATTGAATCGACCCATATGTTTTCTTAAATATTTGCAAATTAATTTATATTATATAAATATATCTGCTGTAGACTGCCATGCTCTAAATTCTACTTGCTTCTCGCTCTGTAATTCGTTTTCTTCAACCCATTCATTTATCCTATTGTTTAAAATCGATGTAAACGCTTTGCTTAATACATGTAGTAGACTAATGCCTCTGTAATTGTAGGGTTTATTTGCATTCCCTTTCTTCAAAATTGGTATGATGATAGCCGTTAACCAATATTCTGGATAATACCTAACACCGAATAGATTATTGAATAATGTTGTTAATATTGGTTGTTATTATGTTGCCCGTGAATATAACGAAGTCGCTGGATAAAGCATATATTGCCCCAGCTTTGTTATGCTTCAGTTTACTCAATGCTATGTGTACCTAATCTTCAGTAATTGTTCTACCTAAAGTCTCATGAATTAGTTGAATGTTTTCATTTTCCTGTATCTGGTCAATAGAACTGGAATATTTAAATAATACTGAACAATATTCATTCCAAGTTGCAGATGTGATACTGCGTGGCATACTAGTACTTTGCTCCGAGTGGCCGAGTGGTCTAAAGCTCTCTCAGTTACGGATCACTGCCATCTCACCTTTGTCTGCGTGGTTTCGAGTCTAAGATTCGGTCTATGTGGGTATGTGAGAATGCTTGCCAGTAGCTTCTCGTGGTTCTGTGGTTCTTTCCGGGGATCGCCGCTATTGATCATCGATTAGCATATATAGCATTTAAATAAAATGATAGTACATCGTAGTATCAGCAGAGCAAGACCTGTCTATGTCGTAAATTCATGATTGCCAGTGTACAAGATTGCTTACGGAAATGGACTCGGCGATGTTGTTACTGGATTATTTACTCGAGTTGCTCCAAAACTGCTACCGATCGGTAAAGAAATAGCATCAAAAGCTATTGGGGTCATTGGTGACAAAATTGGTAAAGAAGTTGGCAACAAGGCCGTTGATGCGTTTGATGCTGCCAAAGAAAAGCTTATGTCGTTGGCAAGAGGTTTTACCTCAAAGAGAAAACCAGTAAAATTACAATCTACTGATCAAATGCCACCTAAAATAGGTAGCGCAATTAATAAAATAGCAAAAGCGCGGTTGAGATTAATTGCTGGTTCCGGTCTGAAACGATTAATGATTTAGATCCACGACAATAGAATAAAATGTTTAAACACGAAATCGATGATGCTTTTGATGTAGATGCTCCTGTACAAAAAAATGATTCTATACGCGATTATCAGTATTTTTCGTATCAAGCCCAGCATGCAAATGCAAGGTCACGAATTGAACTTAGATTTTATAATACATCTAAATACTTATTGCCGTGTGAAGCGTACATCGAAGTAGAGGGACCACTAGTAAAGCATGATAATACTCCATTTCTTGTTGATGATCACCTCGAAAATATCCCGATCGGGTTTGTCAACAATGGTTTAATGGCGTTATTTAGCAGCGCGCAGTATATAATTAATTCTACTAGAATAGAATCCATCTATAACGATGTTGATGTTGCAACCACAATAATAGGTTTAGCTAGATACTCTGACGATTTTATTAAATCTACGGGTCATTCAATGATGTTTGCAAAGGATACTACCAATAACGCTAATCACAATGAATTTCTTTTCAAAAAACCAAAGAATCGTGCTGCTCCTAATCCTGCTAATAATGATGAAGTTGAGGATATGATTAATTGTAAATATGATAATTACAACACAGGATTTTCAGCACGAAAAAAGAACATAGATAACCTTGGTAGATTTTCATGTCTGATTTCACTATCTCATATATTTGGATTTTGTAGAGATGTCAGAAAAGTTATCTTTGGTGCTAGTCATACTGTAGTGTAAACACGAAGATCAACTGACGATTATGCTCTTCACCATGGTGATGCTGCAGGTGTTAGAGATGGTAATGTAGAATTAACAAAATTAGCACTGTGGATGCCAATTATGACTCCATCGTTGACTGTTGAGACGCGGTTACTATCTTTTATGGATCATGGAGGAAAATCATTGCCGAGTTGGTCTGATATCACAAAAGCTACAATAACCAGTAACGTTACTGGGGCTTTTACTTGGCAGCTTGCGTTAACGAAAAATGTTTCCGCACCGAGACATGTTTTTTGTTGCACTACAAGATGTGAATCGAACTCAAAAAATAGCGGGAGCTGCAGCTCGTAGTCTACAATTCCGATCTCATATGATATTTAATCATTGTGATGTCAATGAAGTATCATTGCGAATAAGTAATCAACAAGAACCAGCAGAACAACTTATTCTCGATTACGGTAACAATCAAATAGGACGAGTTTATCATCGATTGTGGTCTTATATGGGTCGTGATCAAAACGTCGATACTGGACTACAAATATCACAGTTGGATTTTAAAACATTGTACCTGATTTATTAATTTTCTTTGCAACATCTTGATCTATCTAAACACTAGACAGTTAATGTAAAATTTAAAGTTCGTATTCGTAATCCTCCTGATGGAGGATTTAGAGCAATTGCTGTTATTCTCAGTGATAAATCTATGACACTTGAAGGTGGTGGTGGAAAAATGCGAGTCATTGATGCACAGATAGAAAATATGTAATGGGACAATTAGATGATCAATATCTAAATAAAATGTCGTACAATCATGTTAATGTCACCCTGACACCTGGTCAGGTAAAGAAACTTCAATCGAAAAATTATACTGCGTGTGGTACAACGATTACGCTTAAAAAAGAAGAGATGAAAGGTGGATCAAATAAATTATCGCTGACGAAAACTCAGATTAATCATTTCAACAAAACATTCAAGGGTAACACAGGAATCAGATTGACTTTTTCGCAAGTTGCTGTCAAAGATATGATAGAAACCGGAGGTATATTCCCACTGTTAGCTGCAATTCCAGCGGTTGCTAAAGCGGAAGCGCTAGGAGCTATTAGTACCGCGGGAGGGCTTGCAGTAAAGAAAGCAACCTGTGGATCAGTTAGAACTAAAAAAATGGGAAAGGGATTCAGACTACTAGGACGTCGATTCACAAGATATTACAAAACCAGTTAAATCCATGGTCAAATTTTGATTTACTCGACGCAGTAAAAAAAACTCCCAATAAAACATTTGTATTCATGAAAGATCAATTACCAGCACAACCACAAATATCAGAAACTGGTATAATTGATCTCGATGATAATACTGGACCTGGAACTCATTGGGATTGTTACACAATATATCCAACATTGCTTATTTATTTGGACTCATATGGATTACCACCCCCGAACGAATTTGTCAAATATGTATCAGAATTTTCCAAATCCCAATTTGACATTAACAGATCCTCCTATTTGTGGACAAGAGGTTCTTAACGCGTTGACAGCTATCTCGACGAGTTCTAAATTACCTCACAAAGCCATCCACGAGTACACGATGATGAAATTCGTAAATGAAAATGGAAAATCCTACGGATTTTCACCTACGAATTTTCCATCCAAAAAATCACTTAAAGAGAAACGTGTAATATATAACATGGCAGATATTTTTGGAAGATCAGTACCACGTGTTTCCGAAACAGTTACTGTCGGACAAGTAAAAAATAATGAATAAAGCTATCTCATCTATAGCAAACTTGGATGAATTAAACAAATTATTTGATCAAAAAAATGCTCTAACGGGATTACAAAAAACATCGATGACGTTAAAGTCACCCCTGGTGACTCCGCCATTGATATGAAAAAACAACGTGACGAATATAACGATCATATAACCAAATTTAATCAACTCCAACAGGATATTATTGACACCATTGAAACTCCAATCAATAACTTCTTTGGTGTTCCGCGTGCATACCCTGATTTACATATCACACAAGTAAAAGCCACCGTTGACAATTTACCAAAATTACGAACTGATTTTGATTATCATGTTGATCAATTTACTAGTTTACGAAGAAAGTTTAGAAAAACTGATGACGCTGTCGACAAGTTTTTCGGAAAGGATGCAAAACCAGATGATATTAAAACAACTCTTGCAAATATTATTACAAAACTTGATGAAATAACCTCGATTAATTCCCGTTTAGGTGTTATTTGCGAAGAGAGATCGATTCAATCGCGGTTATTAAAAAATCTATTGAAAATCTCAAAACGACCAGCAATGCCATCATAGCGGATGTAACAGAGATGATAGTAATCGTTGAGAAAACAAAAAATCCTCATGAGAAAACCAACAACGTATTATACACGATTCAACACGGATCATTTGCGTGGACTCCACTAAATAACATATTAAATATCACTGCAACCGTCAAGGGTATTTATCGATTAACGTTAGTGACTCCAACTCAATTTAATATATCATCGTCGAGTTCATCTGGGGTCCATAATACAATATCAACGATCATCGACAAGGATACAATTGAACAATTCACGATAATATCCACTGATAATAATCTAGCTAGGGTTTAAATGTCATGGTATGTGGAATTCGTAGCAGATTTAAGTAAACAATTAAACTGAAATTCGTAGAATTTTCACCAAAGGATTTTCAAAGATTCAATTGAAAACGGTAGCGTTTTTAAAATAAAAAATGACAACGCCACTACAATACCGCTATGATCAGGTCAGAGAATTGCAAACTAAACACAAAGCGTTCATTGAGGAGTATCAAAGAAAAATAAAAAAAATACCGACGAAGAATCACTGCAGTTGATGTTACCGTGTACTCAGTGTCAGGCTTTCTCGCTGGCGCTGGAATAAAACTCGCATCAGTTACAATGATTGCTCCGGTCGTAGTTCCAATTTGCATGTCTGCGGTGGGTACAATCGCGGGTATATCAACCGGGATAACAACAAAATATCATCATGCAGTCAGCATAAATTGCGTGACTACATTATAAAATTTCATGTTGTATCAACCGCATACTCGCAATTGTCAATGTTGATCTCAACATCCATCGATGACACGTTTGTATCCGATGATGAATTCTCGAGAATGGTTCGGTTATATGATTCAACGAAGTCGAAATTGGAGCGTGAAAATAATTACAATAATAATGTCACAAGAACTACTTCAACGAATAGCAGAAAATACTACAACGACGAAAACAAAGTTGAACTCGCTGGTAGCAAACACACCAGAGTTTAGCGTTTAATTTAACCCTCCACTGGCAGCATCTGAGATAGCGCTAACGCAATTAAGATGTTACTACAGCTGGCCAAATGTGCGATCAGAACCGTTTAATGGTAAACTCCCCAATAACAGTTTCACTTTTTCCTACAGAAATAAATCTGGTACCGGTGAACCAGAATGGCACACAATACACATACCCACCGGCGCATATCACTTCAAAGATATCAATGAGTTAATCAAGGAATCCATTGAAGCAATCACAGGAACAAATACCATTGACGCCCCCGGAGATGAACCTGATAAATCTCCCATTGAGATAAAAGCACATGAACCACTGATGTCAACGGTCATTGAAATAAATTCACCTAACTACGCCGTGGATTTATACAACAGCTCAATTAGAACCCTATTGGGGTATCCTGAGTATATTCCAGGCACCGTTGATATAAAAGATCTACACCGCGAGCCACAAAAACAAGACTTTATTTCAACGAAAGAAGATTATCATGATTTTGACAGTTCAAGTCATACTGGTGGTACCGCTGTAGACCCAAAATTCAGTTACAACTTTGACATCAGTTTTCTACGACCTCAAGATATTTATCAAAAATATTCATATGATGTCTACGATGGAACAGAAACTGATTCACTTAGACGTTACGAATACAACGAGTATGGTAGAATAATATGGCGATTTGCTCTTGGTGAGCAAGGTGTATTTATAATCACAGAAAAAAGTCTCATTGGGATCTTCAACGCGATGAAACAAACATTCCAAACACAATTGGGACAATTGCGAGATTATCTGCAACGATCTCTGCTACTCGATTTAACATCTCAACGTGAGACAATCAAACAAGAACATCGTCAACTAAATCAAATTATAGCCGATATGAACTTTCTCAATGATAGATTACTCTTTCTCTCGTGTACGAAGATAAATCACCAAACAGAGAAAAATTCAAAAAAGTATTTTCACGCACCGAGGATAATTTAGTATTTTATCAATTTCCAGGATGGGATATACCAGCAATGAAAGCGTCGTTAAGGAAACTCATTGACGAATTCTTTCCACAAATTCACGCGCTATGGTTTAAAATAAATCCCTAGAAGCAGAGTGGGAAAACAGACCTTCTCTAATTGAGTTTTATTTTAAGCAAATAATTTTAAGTCTCCTTTTGCCAAATAGAGCATTAACGATTTTAGAGTTCTATTTGTCAAATTAAGTCTTTCAGCAACGGGGACGGGGGGGGGGAGCAGATCAACTTTTTCGGCGTTAGATAGACTTCCTTGTTGTTAATATTTCATAGAAAGGTTTATTTGACAAACTGAGGCTTCCTAGATATATAATAACGGGCTCGATTCGTCAAACCGAAGCTTCCTTGTAAGGGTCCAATGGCAAAGACGTCATGTCGTTGGAATTTACCTTGTTGCTGCTATGGTTAACAATTGTTTTACGATGAAAATCGCTACGATGAAAATAACTACGATGAAAATCATTTATGATTTCACAAACAGACTAATTTGTAAGACTTCGCCTTGTACATCAATTAGATTATTTGACTGGTCAGTGAGTCTGGAATTAATTCTCGTTAGCGAGTTATTGTGGCATCGCATATAGATTGGATTAGTTGGATCCTCAATGATTAAAAAATCCTGGAGGAGCTATTGGTGCAAATGAATACAAAATATATCCATGCTGAGCTTGATTTGATTGCTCGAGATTTTTTTGATAGCTTCCTTCGATAACATCACATACTAAATTAAATGCTATCACCGAGGTTATATTTACGTCGAACGGAGCGATATGCCTTCCGCCTCCATCTGGGTCATTATTATGTTTGAGGATTGTTGTTTGTGGTTGTGGTGCTGTTTTTTTCCATGCGTCATGGATTTTTTGGAAACCTTCATCATTGGCATCATTGAGAGATTTTTGTAGTTCTGAGATATTATATCGGTGTAGTTTGAATGTGGGAATATCTTATACGCATATATTATTTTCTATCGCAAATAACGTTCTCGTTTTAGGATTATTGTCACCTAATAGCCCTTGAATAATTTGCAAATGAAATATTTCCATGGCATTGATATCGAAATATCGAAATTGAGCGATGTGAAATTTTCAGTGATTTTATCCTGATCAGTTAAGTAATATATTTGGCCGCTCTCTTCTATTACTCTAATGATAAAATACGGCTTATTGTAATCTCTATAGCTTTTTATTGGATGATCAGATTTTATCCTGTCGGTGGTATAATCAGATTTTTGTGGTTCAGGTGGTATGTTAACTTGTCGAGGTGGGATTTCAGGCCATCCCAGTATAGTTCTTATAGAAATCTGATAGATATCCACGACATAACTAGGTGAGTTTATCTCGATGGCAGATGATAATGTCGGCTCGTGAACCGTTATAGCGATTTTGATTCTGCTCCAGTAATTGATTTTATTCTACGCTGGAATTCAGCATTGATTTGTTCGATTTGGTATGACCCAGATGGTATCAAAACAACGTTCCAGTCTGGAGTTACATCGGTTTTATTCTTATTCGCAAACACCAAGGAATTATTCGGTTGTTGACCGCCAAATGCTACCGACATAATATTAGGCCAGCTATGGTACATTCATAGTTTTGCTGACGCTATTTCTTTCACTGGAATCGGAATCGGGAATTTCACACTGAATTCAGGATTCGTTGAGGTTATAGATATCATGCTGGTCTTCATCGGTGTGCTATTTTCCGTTATTTGTTGAATTGGTTCGGTATTCTTTACTATTCGTTGAAGTAGTTCCTGCGGTGTTGTCATCGTTAGTATACTCATGTTGTATTTCTAATTTTGATATCGCGGAATCATAAATACTTACCATCACTAAGAACTTACTATCGGATATCGTTGAGGTTATTGAGATCATGCTGTTTTGTACCGGGTTTGTGTTCTACACTATTCGTTGAAGTAGTTCTTGCGGTGTTGTCATTGTTATTATAATCATGTTGTATTTATAATTCTGATATCGCGGAATCATAAATACTTACCATCGCTGAGAACTCACTATCTGATATTAATGTATCATCGAGTGATGACGATATCATCGAGGATAATTGCGATGATACAACATTACATTTAATTGCGTTTAATTGCGTTTATACAATATTACATTTAATTAAGTAATCTTGCAGTTTACGCTGGCTGCATGATGGTATTTTTATTGTTACTATCTAGATTATTCCCGCAATTGTTGTCGCCGTGGATATACAAATTGGAACAACTATCGGGGCAATCATTGTCACCGAAGATAGTATAATTCCGGCTCCGGTGATTATACCAATCATTGAGTACACGGTAACATCAATTGCAGTGATTCTTCGTCGGTATTTCTTTATTTTATTTGGTATTCCTCGTTGAGGGTTTTGAGACTATTTTGAAATTATCTGACCTGATCATAACGATATTGTTGTGACGTTGTCATTTTATTCTCAAATCATTTACGATTTCAATTGAAACCGCTAGTAAAATTGCTTTGCAATTTACAGTTTAGTTGTTTACTCAAATCCGCTACGAATTCCACATACCATGTTACTGAAACCCTAGCCAAATTCTTATCAGTGGATGCTATCGTGAACTGTTCGGTTGTATCCTTGTCGATGATAGTTGATATCGTATTGTTGACCCCAGATGAACTCGACGATGATATATTGAATTGAGTTGATGTCACTAGTGTTAATCGATAACTACCCTTGACGGTTGCAGTGATATCTAATGTGTTGTTGTATGTGTACATGCAAATGATCCGTATTGAATCGTCTATGTTACGTTGTTGGTTTTCTCATGAGTAATTTTTGTTTTTCAATGATTGTTATCATCCTTGTTTCATCACCTTTGATTGCTTCGATGAAGTTTTTCATCTCATGGATGAATTTTTTGATATTCGGGAGTTTTATATGAATTTTATACAGCGTCGTTGCAAAGAATTTATCAATGATATTTTTTCCGAAATGATGTAAACTTTTCAACGTGATCTGCATATTTGACTTGAAGTGCTGCTAGTTCCAACATAGAAGTTTTTATCGCTGTAAGATTTGGTGTAGTCACTGGAGGATTACCAAGGAAATCTAGTAACGGCTTGTCAATATTGTTAATTCTATCAACAACAGTTGAAACAAGTACACCTGGTTTGAGTTTACCCTGATCGGAAAACAACGCGATAGTGCTTTCGATTGCGTCTCGTTGTTTAATTAAAATATCATCCAAGGAAACATTACTAGATTTCAATTTACCCTGACGATCTTGAAATACAACTATTTCTCCGGGGTCAACACTTGCTAGGTTTAACGTCTCAGCGATTTCATCTTCGATTATTTTTTTATATCACCGGTCGTAGATGTTTCTGTGGTTGGTTTCTTCAGCGCTGATAGAGGTCTTCTCCAAGTATCAATCATCTTATTGTAAAACTCTCTCTCTCTCTCTCTCTCTCTCTCTCTCTCTCTCTAAAATCTTTGATTTCCAGTGATTGATGGTGTATACATTTACGACGATATGTGGTGGTTTTCTAGATGTTGAAATAGCATCAAGAACATTTAATACTTCGCTGCCGCATATTGGTGGATCATTTAATGGTTGTGTTGGTAGCGTATAATACAAACAAGGAGTTTTTAAGCGGTTTATATAGCGGTTAAATTCATTTGGTGGTGCTAATCCATATGAATCGAAATAAACGATTGCACGTGGATCAATCGCGTATGCAACCCAGTGAGTTCCGGGTCTGGTGCTGTTATCGAGATTAATGATGCCGGTTTCAACGCTGTTTGATTGTGCCGGTAACTGATCTTTCATAAAGACACCTCTGAAGTTTTTAATCGCAAGTTTTTTAGCAGCGTCGAGAAAATCAAAATTGGACATGGGAATCGAAGATTCCACAACCAAAGGTTCCCGAGTTAATAAACCGTTCCTGGTAGTCTTAGACCGTTTCCGCTGTACCATAAATACGGGGTTCCTGGTAGTCTTAGACACTTTCCATTTTCTTATGCCCGCGCCCGGTAGCTTCTTTATTGCCATTCCTGCCGCGGTACCAACGCCTCCTAACGCCGCCGCCTTAGCCACCGCTGGGGCAGCCTCAGCAATCAATGCTGGAATCGCAGCTAACAACGGGAATATACCGCCAGTGTTTATCATATTTTTTATAGCAGCCGCAAACAGAGTTATTTGAACACCGTTTTTTATCCTTGAAAACATCATTGAAGTGTTTTACTTGACTAGTTGTCATCGACAATTTATTCGCCCCGCCAGCCATCTGATTTTGTTTCAACGTGATCGTGGTTCCGCATTTTTTAGTTGATTCCTATTGCAATTTCTTGACCTGACCCGGCGTCAGGGCAACACTAATAACACTATATGACATTATACAATAACAGATTGATTCTAATGGAAAAATCTGAAGGATTTTCAATTAGATATTTTCCACTTGTGCATCTATCACTCTCATTCGTCCGCCAACACCTTCGAGTAGCATTGATTTGTCGCTGAGAATGACAGCACTTCCCGCTGTATAATTCGGGATAAGAACAACATCTCCCGCTGCAGTAGTCGGACGCGTTACACGGGCTCTAAAGTGTATATCAATGATGGATTGTCTTGTTAAATCAAGATGTTCTAACGAAAAGTAATAGATTGGATAAAGAGCACTAAAATCGTATTGTGATATCTGCAAACCAGTATCGACATTTTGATCGCGCGCCATATACGATAATAACCTGTGATACACGCGCGCAATATGATTGTGATCGTAATCAAGTTGTATATTATCGGATGGTTCCTGCTGTCCGTTTATTCTCAGCGAGACTTCCTCACACCCAAGTTGATCAAATATCATATGGCTACGTTGTTGATTGTCTAATCGCGTCGTATCTTGTAACGCAATAAATATATGACGCGTTGCTGAAACACCTTGTCGCGATGCCAGATTCCATGTGAATATGCCATCAACGTTGCCCTGTTTAGCATCTGTAGTAGTCGTTAGCCAACTCAGCAATGATTTTCCTCCTTGATCCATAAATGATAGTAACCGTTCTTCTGTGCAGAGTGCTGGAGTCAACACTGGCATCCACAAATGATAGTGTTGGTAAAACGACTTTACCGGGATCATTTTCTTTATGTGCAGCGTCTGCTAAAATCCTCCAAATTGCGTTATGGCCATTACCCTTTCGCACGAGTGCTACTGTATGCTTCGCTCCGTAGACAACTTTTCGGACATTTCTGCATAATCCAAATATATGATGTAGTGGAATCGCGCATGAAATGATCTACGACTACCCTTCAACATTGACATGCGTGTTGCAGCTCCTAGATTAAATTTAGGATTATTACCAAAAACTACAGCCTCGACATCAGCATCATCATTAGCAGCAGTGACTTTTTTTTGGGCGTCTCATAGTAAATGGTTTTAGTACAGTGGTATTTTTATTATCCTTTGCAAACATCATAGAAGGACCTGCCAATCTTATATAATCGTCGGAATATCTTGCTAGCCCTATTATTGTTGTGGCTACATCAACCTCGCGTTCTATCGACTAAATCTCCTTTCCATCAATGAGATATCTTGCACTTTCAAATAGTGCCATGATACCATTGTTATCAAAACCGACTTGGGTGTCATCTGGATACGGTGCTGGTACAGCATGAGTATCAGTAGCCATTACAATTTCTCCTTCTACGTTGATAAACGATTCACATGGTAGAAAGTGTTTACTGGTATCATGAACTTGAAGTTCGATTCTTGATCGACTATCTGATTGTATTGCGTGATAGGCATACAATTGATAATCGCGTACAGAATCATCCTTGCGCACTGGGGAGTTCATATCAAACGTTGGATCAGGTGACCGTTTGAACATTTTATTCTATATTCGTAGATCTAAATCGTAAAATCCTACGGATTTTCATCGTCGATGAAGACTTTGTCGTGGGATTTTTTAAGCCACTTCCCTCTGTCGTATTTGCGATGTTGCTTTGGACGTTGGTGTCTGACGGAGTGACGCTAGTTTTTTATCCACTGCGTTATTTATTATTCTCCTAACACTCGCGGACATTTCATCTGTAGATGGTAACGGTCCCTGTTTCTTTCCCCGCCGAACTAGCGCTGTTAGTTTATCCCGAGCGGCCAAAAATGCTTTTCCGGCAGCATCTCCAACAGCGCTAATACCCTTATCACGAATAACATCAATGGCTTTCATCGATAACTGTTTTGCTAGCGGCGCCACTTTTGGAGCTATTCTTGCAAATAACCCTGCAATGTTATCACCGAGACCAGCACCATAGCACTCTCTATAAACTGGAAACCGCGAGTTTACAACGTAGACGCTGGTTGGTTTATCATGATTGTAGTGTATGATCATCCTAATTAAATGATATTTATCTAATGAAAAATTCAAAGGATTTTCGATTTCGTCATCGGATTAATCACTATGATAACCACCATGGTGGTGAAAAGCCGTAGGATTTTCCACTAACTCGTCAATGAAATATCGATATGTTTTGATATCCATGATGCCACCTTGAAATAACCGCCTGCAGATATCAGCTGCTTCATTAATCAATTCCGGTGAGTTATTTCCAGCTCGTTTTCCTCCGATGAGAACTTCTAATCGTGCTATATCGCTGACAATATTACCAGGACAATGAATAAGACCACTACCTGATACCCCACTGGAATATCTTAATCCCTAACTAGTTGCACCCTGTGTTTCTAAATATTTTTTCATTTCATATTCTTTTTCACGTTTTAGGAAATCCTGAAAATCTTTTACCCATTTCAGGTTCTTCTTCTTCAGGTGATAGTTGTTGAGATTCTTCTTGTTTTTTTTTTCGTCTTCGTGTTTGTCTCCGTGTTGGTGTTTGACGTTTTCGCTCTTGTCGTTCTTCTATTTCTCGTTGTCGCTCTTCGATTAGTTCTTTTTTAAAATTACTGATTCCCTTTTGAAATTCCTTATACCTCAACTCTTCCTTATTCAAACGACCAATCCTTTTATTAATTTTATACAAATTATCAACCCAATCATTACTTGATATTCTATCATCCTTATACTCTTCCTTTAAAAATTCCTTTTTTGAATTATAGCTTTTAACAACAAAATCACCAAAAGCTTCATAATTCTTTGATTTTAATAATCGCAAACTTTGTATTAGTGTTTTAGCATTCTCTGTAAGTTTATCCAACAGAGAAACATTCGTTTTTTTCGGAACAGGAAGTGGTTTTGTTAACAACGCTGATGTTATTTTCAGTTTCCGTTGCTATTTTTTCGAGTATAGGAAGAAGACCCTCTTATTTTCTTTTACCCTCCTCGGGGATATCTGCGTATATAGCACGCTCAGTAGCTGATATTGCATCCTTCGTTGCTGTGGTTATTGGTTTAAACAACTCTTCAGATCCCGCAGCAAAATTCATTTGTGAACTCTCTCTCTAGCTTGTAGTTTGTTTCTGACAGAGTCGCGGATTGGTATAAATCTTTTAAGTGGATCTAGTCGCTCACGAGCCAATCTAGTCGTTAATGATTCATTAACCATTATTGAAATCGTAAACAATTTTCCAATTGTTAAACAATTTTCCAATTTTGAATCTAAAAAAAAATATTTTATTACACGCCAGTATTGAATAAAACCGACCGTTACAACGGGATATTCGAAGGGGAATTTTCGTTTTGTTCAATTAACAATCTTATATTTCTGATTTTTGAATTAAACGTCCTTTTTTTCATATTCCTGTCCTAATTCTTTTCTTTTTTTTTTCCACGATAGTAAATAACGGGACAAAATTACTGACGTCGTCGCAACATAACAGGGAATCGCGAATTGAATTCTGAATTCGTTTTATTAGCGCATATTTTCTTGGTAGTACATATTTGTTATTGATAGCGCTGTATTCAATATCCTGGAAGTCGGATATAATATGATCGCTGTTTAAACTATCAGATGTGTCAACTCCCTGAGATTTCAAATTTAAAATTTCGGTTATAACCTCATTGATATTTTGAGAATTCATATTATATGACAATTATATACTTCTAATATGAAAAATATATTTCCCATGGACATCTCAGACATAAATGAATTTAATTTTTTGTCCGGTCTTTTTTGAAATCGCAGATCGATAGATCCCCTCTGCTACTTTTCGTACTGAGGCTCTACAAATATCGAAATATCCACCGGCCTCATACATATATTGAAATACTATTTCCTCGTTAGTTTCCGTAATAACTGATTTTACGAGTCTCGCTCGCTTGGAGTATTGTCCAGTAGATCCTCGTTTCAATTTTTCACTTTGTCTAACAGCTTGCAGATTTGATAAAGATTTGTTCTTAACATTGGAATCAATATGATCGATAACAAAACCATCCTTGATCAATCCATGGAAACATTCGTATACTATTCTATGATTGAGATGTATTTTCCCTCCGGCGTTAAATATCAAATACCCCATGCCATTATCCCACCCATCTGGGTTCTTCAGTTTACGATGTCTGACATTACCATCACTGGATGCTTCATAGTTTGTGATCGAGGGATGCGGTCGGACTTCTTGGTTCATTTGTATACATAATACTATTTGTTTAATTCATTGTTTGGTCTAATGATTACATTTGGAAATCTTTCGATGTAGTCTTGAGGAGTTCTTATGATTTTGTCGTTGACGGAGTCAAGGACGCTGTCAGCGTCAGAGTCATTGATGGAATTGTTGTTTCTCTTATCGTAATAACGCTTTAACTCCCTATATCGCTTACCACCACAACTCAGACACAACTGTGATTTACCACGCACACCTACCTCACATCGTATGCAGGGTAGCGGACCAAGGCTTCCACGTCGAAAACTTTGCATATGATATCCACAGAACTCCTTTCTGCATGATTTGTTACACGGGGTTACTGATCTAATCATAAGCCATTTGCAATGATTCATTGTATCAAATCTTTCTATTTAAATACTTGTTTTAATTATAGCATGAATGAGTTCGAGAGATTATCGAAAATTACGCCAAGGAAAATTGTTAAATTCAATCTCGATAGAGTTTCTAATACACCAAAGAGTATAATTCGTGATAGAACCATGATAAGTAAAATCAGCGACTGTTTTAATGAATTCAAGCGTGATGGAGCATCTCACTGTTGGTCGACATTTCGAATCAATGGTGAAGTTGATGCTACCATGAACGACGAACGCGCAGCAGTGATAATCTCACATCTTACGCGGTAAAGGTATTTCTTTAGAGTGAAATTCATTATCCGCGGTGAAACAGGAGATTGGATTATCAGAGATAAATTTGAACCAATCTTGACAGATTAAAGAACCGTCGTTGTGAGTCAAGGTTCCAGACCAGGAATTCTGACAGAAATTGACAAACCATACTACGAGAGATCATATCCTGTAACAGCAGTTGTTTACGGGATATATCCTTTAAATGATAAACCAAGTATTGAAAAAAAAAAATATGAAACTTTCATTGTTGACTTCGTCATCTACTTCGTCATCGATTTCGTCAAGAATGAATTGTGTAGCGGAACGAATATTAGAACACTTTACAAATGCATCCCGGGAAAACAAATTGACTGATCTAAGACGCAAAACAAATAACCGAGTGGGGATTAACAGCGAAACAGCATGGGGCGACACTTCAAAATGTGGCAGAGTTAGAACGAATACTAAAATTCCCAATATCGGTAGCGACGATAACAGGTGAGATATTATATGAACCGAAATATAAAAAGAGAGGAGCTCCAATCAAAATTATTGATCATAACGAACACGCATGGACATCTGCGGTAACAATATTTCCGCGGGATAGAACAGTAAAGTATATACCCGGGGAGTTTTCCACTCCAGAATTCTCTGAGAAAAAATTGTTCGATGCTATTTACCAATTGAGTAAAAACGATCCTGTGTCAGTGTGGTTACTTCACAGCGCTGAAAACCCCGAAGGTGGATTTGATCAGTTTGTAAGACCCAATGGAGAATTATACCGCACTAAAACCCTCCATGACAAGACGAAAAAACTAGCTAGTAGTTTTTCGAAGAATGTCGACGACGAACAATTATTAACAAATTGCTTTATACTTCCGTCGGTTGCAGCTCACTTCGCGAGAAATAAAAATACGTGGAAACCAACACGAGCTAAATTTATCACAGACATCAAATCAAGCTGCATCGAATACAACCACGGCAGATTATGGAATACAAAATACGACCCCAGAACTATTATTTCAGTTGATATAGTCGCGTGTTACCCAGGGAGTTTTCTCGGGTACGGAGAATGCGCTGAATACTTCAAGCGATTTGGACATCCCACTCATGAGATGGCCCGCGTTGCGATTAATGGACCACTACCTGATTTTGATTTAATCGGATTCGCTTGTGTGGTATCATTTGAATTGGATAAAGGACTTCATCCAAGCTGTTATGTCTGGATTGGTAGACACATGTCTGTGAAACACTGGATGCCAATAGTGTTACTGCGGTATATGATCGATTGTAGCATGCTGATATCGTTGATTTCGGTGAAGCAATTATATCATATTACGCGCAGACTGAAGCTTGGTTACCACAGCCTAATATAGATAGCTTAATCAGCGAAAACAAAGAGCAATTTCCCGATCTCGACGAAGAATATATCATTAATTGGTCCAAACTGTTATTTGAAATCATAAACAAAGCCGCAAAAAGATCTCGGTAGAAGAATAATTGGTAAATTTACTCAAGGTGGTAAATACGACAATATAAGATACTTTTCACGGTTAATTATGTATAGCGTTGAATACGATTTTATAATCGCGGATGTAACATCTAAGGATATATATATGTCAATCGTAAAGACGCTTTCTTGTCCGATGGAACCAAATTGGGCATATTCATTTTACATAGACATGAAACACAGCAACGCAGTAGCCGAATTCACTAATTGTGACGAGAGTTGGGATCATGGAGAATTAAGCGGGAAATACCGTGTAATTATTCAAAAATCAGCAGATGTTACGATTGAAGATAAATGCTTGAAAAGCAATCAGTGTTCAGAACTATCTAACGCACCGCAGATATCTGATCCAATATGTAGATATAAAACAGTTTATTTAAACGGTTGTGGTGGGTCAGGAAAGACGACTAGCGCAATTGAATTATTTCGTGGCAAATCTAACATGATTGTGCTAACACCAACCCACAGACTTGCCAGAGAGATGAAACAACGAGGGGTTAATGCTTGCACTTATCATAACTTCTTTCGATGGAAAGGTGACGAATGCACTCCTGATCGAATGGGTGAAAAATCTGTCCCCGGCGTCATAATTTGGGATGAGATATGCACGGTGTCATTAGATGTATTACAAAGATTTCTTGATCGGTTATTGCACGCGAACACAAAAGTCGTCATGTGTGGTGATCATGGTCAACCACCACCATTTGTCGGTTTATCGCCGCATGATTGGCTAAAGAATTTTGTAGACTATTATGAAGAAATTAACACCGATCATAGAGCAGTTGAATAACAATTACGCGAGTTCAAAAAACTAATCAGATTACAACCTGATACAATTAAATGTGACATAGCGCGTGAAATAATTTCGGAAACTCCCATGAATGATTTCTGGGAAGCGTGGAGACCAAACGATTTGATAATCAGAGATACACTTCAGATGAAATTTTTTGAAACGCATAAAGAAAAATGTACAACACTTCCATTGCCGCTTTGTTATAGACCCAAGGATACACGGCGACAAAATATCGAAGTTGATATTCCAGGACAGCGGTAAAAGCAGAATTTAGTGTTAAATGATATTGTGCTGGTTGATATCAACGTCGTCGAAGATTCATTGCACGCTGATAAATCCCCATGGACGCTACGTTACGCAGCGACGATACATTCTTCACAGGGATTAACTATCAAATACAATTGTTTGGATGGTGCATAATCACATCGAGTGGTCAAATTTAGTTTATCTCGCAGTATCCAGAGTACGAATAATAAACTTCGAAGAGTTGTTCTGACAGAGTCAGGAGATGATAACGACACTACAATAAGTGATATTGTCAGCCTTGACTCTGTCAAGGATAACGTCAAGGACATAATCAAAAAAAATTTCTGGTTATAAACAACAGGATAAAAAAATAACAGAGAATTTGATATTGATGCTGAATTAATAATCACACTGAAACAACAACAGAATAATCACTGCGCGAGTTGCAATTGTATAATGAGTTGATGTTGGTCGGAAAAGGATTCTCGACAATTTACCGTAGACAGAAAAAATAACAGCGTTGGCCATACCAGAGATAATGTGATGCTGACTTGCCTTGAACGTAAAAGACGAAGAGGTGCTAGTTGAGACCACGCGGTGGTAATTGAGTATCCTCGGGTATCACTTGTAGTTGTTGTCGAGTAAATCCTCGCTGAGGAGCAGTTGAATCCAACCTATAGATTGCTGGTCTACCCGTAGATCGTGTTATGCCGGATATTTTATGCACGCCGACAATCCAAATATGATCAGCAGCCCTTTTTGTGCCGCCTTCGAGCTCTTCTGGTTCTTATAAATATCTTACAGCGACATTGCCGACTATTGGTTGTTTTGAAAAATCTTTTTGCGCTTGTACGGGTATATACTTTTTTTTAATCGCGTTATTAGGTTTCATGTTGATTGTTCGAGTAACCTCATTATTCAGCGCGGTAATTACACCTGGTAATATCTTGACCCATTCACGAGATCGTTTATGTTGAATAAATTCTTTCGCGTATTGATATCCGAATAACCGCTCAGCAAGTGTACGATTAAATCGTTCAACAATCGCCTGATCGCGATGTAATGCAGTATGCCCTCGTCTGATAGTGACATTATGATATTTCATCGTCGATAGAACCACACCCTGAATTTCCTTGCCAGGATCAACTTGTAATAAATTTGGCCAACGCAGAGGACCTCGTCGATAAATACTTTCAAACGCAGAAGCTACTTCAGTTGATAATTTTGTTTTTAGCGGTTCTGCTTGTTTGTATCGACTCATAATATCAACTACGGTTAACGCGTATTTGTAACCACCATCATGCGGCAGAAATAATATATCAGCTTGATGAACTTTATTAGGAACGGTCACATCAAAATGCGACTAGTTAATTAGTTTAGGCGGCGGTAGATAAATTTGCCATATTGCCTGTTTAGATAACCAATCCGCTGCAGTGGTATATTTCACCTTCGCGGCACAAGCGAGTTTACCATTTGCTGCTTTACCCCGCCAGTATCCTTTTGGAGAATAATAAATAGATTCCATGTTGATATTAATTACCAGCGCCTAACATCAATTTACCTTTCATTGCCGATTTTACTAGCCATGAAGCCAATTTTTCTTTGAAGGATTTATCAGTGATAGAATTCAACGCATGAATACATTTTACATCTGCGATATGTCTATGTTGCAGATTACTGCTTTTATAAGCAACATCATGGGCATGACACGCCTTATCAATGGCGTTTATTGGTTCTTCACCGTGTCGAGTTTGGTTTTGATCATCGAGTCGGATATCGAGTCTAGTTCCGGGTCCACAGTAATTATATCTTGGAAGGTGATTTTGTCCTGGATACTTCGCCTATGGTGTCCCTGGAAGTTTAGTTAGCTTGGCTGCAATATCACCTCCTCGTTTTTCTAATCCCTTTGATTTATCAAGGGAAACAAATCTATATTTATTTGTACTGCATTGTACGCATTTACCAGAAAGTGCTGATCGGTTATTTTTAGTTGTAATCGTCGTCAAGTCGTTTGTGCCAGCACGCGCCTTACACTTGGCACAATATAGATCCATAATTGATATATAACAACATGAATGTAATTGATTAGTCAGCTACCTGACGACAGGAACCTATTAAACACCATGCGATGTTGCCGAATTCAATTAGAATGATTATGATCGGACCATCTGGATCCGGCAAGACACAACTGCTACTTAATTTGATAACGAAATGGATGAAATAAATTTGATAGCTCCTAGTGTAGACGATCAGCGATGTTACAATGTGTTAAAAGATTTTAACGACAGGGCGGTAGAAGAATCCGGCGAGGGTATTATTGAGTTTATAACCGATATCGATGAAGCACCAAGCATTGATTCCATCGACGGAGATATTAAAAATTTAGTCGTATACGACAATATCATGTTGGACAATCAAAAAAATCATGCTAGGATATTTTCCAGAGGCAGGCATAAAAACATCGACGTGATATATGTCACTCAACGATACAATCATATACCAAAAGTGATCAGAGATAACTGCAATTTATTGTGTGTGTTTAACGGAGTTGATACACATACTCTTAGAAATATTTGGTAAACTTGGTGCTGCGGTGATATGGATTAAAATCAGTTTAGAAATTTTTTTAGTCGCGCTCAGTCAATCCAACACGGATTTGTGACGATAAATGTATCAAACCCTCGAACGCGATATCGTGTCGGATAAAATATTCGGTTAAAATCATTTACTGAATCTCGTAAAAGAATTTTTAACCCATAGCAGCAACGGGATGAATTCCAGCGACATGTCGTCTTTTATTTTTTTTTGCCATTGGACCCTTACAATGAAGACTCGGTTTGACGAATCGACCCCGTTATTATATATCTCGGAAGCCTCAGTTTGTCAAATAATAAGTTGGTATGTTCACCCCCCGTTGCTGAAAGACTTAATTTGACAAATGGAACTCTACAATCGTTAAGGCTCCATTTGGCAAAAAGGAGACTTAAAATTATTTGCTTAAAATATAACTCAATTAGAGAAGGTCTGTTTTCTCATTCTGCTGCTTCCCCATATGGAAATTTTAAAATCAACGAATTCAGTATATAAAAACAACAAACACAGATCCCCTGGCAACGTTGATATATCATCAGTTATTGCAATACATGATATTTGTGATGTAGTGCTAGGGAGTTTCGCAGTTGATATTTCAAGACCAGATAACGCTGATCAAGGATATATCATATATACATTTTCTCCGGATGTTTCTCAGGGAAGTCTCATAGTGAAAAATCCAACTCATTTAATCTACTTGGAAACCACTAATAGACTCATAACAAGGATGAATTTTAGAATAACCGATCAGGATTTTACCTTGATTGACCTTAGAGGGGAAAAACTACAAATGACTTTAGATGTGAAGTCGTAAATTGCAAAGCAATTTCAATAAAATAATTGAAAATCATAAAATGATTTTTATTGGAAAATTGTACGAATTTTCACTGATTTTTACTGATTTGTATGCATTTTTCACTGATTTTGATGCTTTTTTGATGCATTCAGTGGGGATTTCAAAAGATATTACACGGTCAAATGGTCGATTTTGTATGGGATTTTCCATAGGGAAAACTTTTCAAAGCTGTTACGGTGAAAATTTCAAAGAGATTTTCCATTTTTGGTGGTTTTCCATGGAAATCAATCAAAACTCAGTAAAAAATCAGTTAAAATCAATGAAAAATCATTTGTTCAGTCGGGTCAAAAAGTCGATTTGTAATGTTATTTCTCGTAGACCTTTTCCACTAAAAATCATTTTCCATGGAAATTCTTCGAATTTCAATGAAGATTTTCAAACTTGCAATTGAATTGCTTTGTTATTGAATCACAAAGCGACTTAGAGCAGTGTAGACTTTTTCACATAATATTTATCATCATACGCAAATAACCATTCATGAGAAACATAAACTCGAAAACGCAATAAGGGAAATTTTTAGGGAAAATGAAAATCTAAAGGATATTCATCAAAGGATGAAATCTCGGGAAAATCGGAGATTTTCAGATTTAACGTTAAACTAATCATTGATAACCTAAGCGACAATGATAAATTCATACTGACTGAAACATAATCACAACAATTGCAAGAACATACTATAACAACGATTATTTGTGACTATGATCAAATCATGCAATATATTCATCATTCGTGTATACGTGTTGAAGATTTCATCGGAATACTAAACAGATGATTATCGTATCAATGTCGTTTTAACACTTTATATCTAACCAAGTATGCTGATGTTTACCTGAAAAATAAAAAATCCGCAGGATTTCCAATGAAAAAAAGAAATCACTAAAAATTAACCCCACCCACCGCATAAGCTATTATACTTACGTGTAGTTAATCTACCTGTATGTTCCAACAGGTATTATACATGCAATACAATTTTACTTCCTAGTCGTATACCTGTCTTTACAAATTTTTGTTCTAGTTGAGTGAGCGCGCTCTACCTGTATGTTCCAACAGGTAATATACATATCATACATAGTGAAAATTTTACCTGTGTACGCTGAAGTATTTATAACTCCACTGAGGTAACAATTGGGGTAATTTCGGATTCGCGAATAAGAGTTTTAATATTTCGAACTTTTGAATTAATTTCGCGCTTGATCTCATATTGAAAACCCAAATCCCTTGTAATTTTTTCCACAATAGTAAATAACGGGACAAACCTGTCTACGTCATTTTCTTTGAAAGAATCATAAATCGCCTGTTGAGTCCGCTTAATAAATGCATATGACTTAGATAATATGTACCGATTTCGTTGCATATTATCTTGTATATATTCATACTCGGAAAGAATCTGATCACAATCAAACCTTTCTGATAGTTTAATCCCAATATATTTTAATTGTGTTATTTCATTTATAATCTGAGTAATACTTTCATGATTCATTTTATATATAACTATATATTTTCAATTATAAAAAATCAAAAAAATGTAATTGAAAAATGAACTCTGTCCGTGATAAGATGTTGGTCAACTTAGCACGTCCAGAGAGATATTATGCGATTATATACGATATTTACGGAACCAGTTCGTGGTAATTTGTTGTATCATTTTACTCACGCATAGGGATATTATGCGATTATATACGATTGTGAACCCCATATGCGCCTCAGGTGTATTTCACATCGGAGACGCATAGAGGCTATAACAATACACTTACGTCACAATACATGTACCACAAAACATAATCTCCTATGAAGATATCTAACTCGCCAAACAACGGGTTATAAATCTAAGAAGGTCCGCTTAGGGAATGACATCACAATTACATATATACATATATACATATCTACATGTTTACATTAGACTGAATTTGAATGAATTATATATATTGAATGACGTCAATGGAGTGATTGTACAATTCAATGACAATGAATGATAATAAATGAATGAATGATAATGGATGATAATGACGGGGGCGTGTATACATTCATAAGTGATCATTACAACCTAGATAAAATCATAGGTTGTATGAATAACAAAATAGTACCCACACACCGGGAAGTGTATAGGTTGTAATGATCACGTATGAATTTTCGACCGCTTGAAAACCCCCAATAGTAAAACAGACGAATTGGTATATAAGCTGTTTATACACGACTAACAGCACACAGAGGTGTGTGATTTTATTCTTTGTTGTGTTTAATAGTGATCATTGACAACGCTGAAACAACACCGATTACTTGAATAAAATACAAAAAAAGCGAATACAACTATTTGTAAACACTTCGTATTTGATTCGTTTTCTACAAAAAGCGAATAGTTGATTATATCATGTTGAGATTCATGACAGCGAACCAGCCAATCAGATACTACCATCGAAATTAGGTGAGAGTGTTTCAAGATCAGTAACTGTGTTAGGCCGTAACATACCTAAACGAAATATTTCCCTTTGATGCAATCAAAATATAGATAGTTAGACATAACTAAACTTAATGCTGTTTTTAAAACGATTTGAAAAAGAAGATAGATACATTCCTTCTTTTGATGATCTACAAATACCGAAATATCTACCGGCTGCAGTCATTGATTGAAACACTATTTCTTCGTTAGTTGCCGTATTAAATGATTTCACAGGTCTCTTCTCAACTTTTTTGCAAGTACCAGTTCTTCCTCGTTTTAAATTCTCACTTTGTGTAACAGCTTGTAGATTTGACAAAAAATTGTTATTAGGATCGGAATCAATGTGAACGATAACAAAACCATCTTTGATCAATCCATGGAAACACTCGTATGCAAAACTATGATTGAGATTTATTTTTAATCCAGCACCAAATATCAAACACCCTTTCCATTGTCAGCACCAACTGGCTTCTTCATTCGGCGATGTCTGACAATACTGTCACGAGACGCTTCATAATCACTTATCACGATGCGGTTGAAATTCTTGGTTCATTTATATACATAATACTTTGTTTGTCTAAATCATTATTTGGTTGAAATATATTGTTGGAAAATCTCTGAATGTAGTCGTGTGGAGTTTTTATGATCTGGTCGTTGACGCTGTCAGATTCTTTGATGGAGTTTTTAGTGGAATCTTTGATTCTCTTATCATAACAGCACTTCAACTCTCTGTATCGTTTACCACCACAGCCGAGACACAACTGTGATATTCATCTAACCCCTACCCCACATTGTATGCAAGGTAGCAGTCCATTACTTCCTTGACGAAAACTTTGCATATGATACCCACAGAACTCATTTCCGCATGATTTTGTTACACGGGGTTACTGATCCAATCATGAGCCATTTGCAATGATTCATTATATAAAAAACTCTCTATTTAAATACTTGTTTTAATTATAATATCAAGGAGTTTGAGAGATTATCGAAAATTACGCCAAAAAATCTAATAGACGATAGAACCATATTGGGTAAAATTCGTGATTGTTTTAATGAATTTAAGCGCGATTGAGCATCTCATACGTGGTCCACATTTCGAATTATTGATGATGATGTCAATGTAACCATAATCTATGCTACCATGAACGACGAAAGAGCAGCTGCGATAGTTTTACATCTTGAGGGAAAAAAGTATTTTTTTAGAATGAAATTCATTATCGTAGATGAAAGGAAATGGATTATCAGAGATAAATTTGAACCAATTCTCAAAGATGAAAAACTGTCATTGTGAGTCGAGATTCCAGACCAGGAATTTTGACTGGAATTGACAAACCATACTACGAGAGACCTTATCCTGTAACATCAGTTGTTTATGGAATATATCCGCTAAATGATAAGCCAAGTATTGAAAAACTAGCACCTATGAAAACCTCGTCGTTGACTTTGTCAACGAGAATGAATTGTGTTATTAGAACGAATAATATAACACTTCACAAATGCAACCCGGTGGAACAAATTAACTGATATGCGACGTAATAAAATAACCGAACGGGGACTGACAGTGAAGGAGCACGGGGCAACAATTCAAGATATAACCAAATTAGAAACGTCATTAAGATTTCCAATTTCAGTAGCGACGATAACTTGAGAAGTATTACATGAATCAAAATATAAATCAAAAGTAGCTCCAATTTAAATTATTGATCATAACGAACACGCGTGGACACCTGCAGTAACAATATTTCCACAGGATAGAACCGTAAGATATATTCGCGAGGAGTTCTGTAGGAAGGTTTTCTATGAAGAGAAGTTATTCGATGCTATTCATGCGCTGTGTGAAGATGACCCTGTATCAGTGTGGTTAATTCACAGCACTGAAGATTCAGAATTGGGATTTAATCAATTTGTAAGACCGAATGGAGAATTATATCGCACTGAAGAGTTACACTCGATGATGAAAAATATCGCTAATAAATATTCATCTGACAACTCGAAGAGTTTCCATGAAAAACTACTTACGGATAGCTTTACAATCCCATCAGTGGTAGCTCATTTTGCACGAGAAAAAAACTCATGGCGTCCAACACGAAGTGATTATTTATTGGATATTAAATCAAGCTGTCTTTAATTCGTCCATGGAGGACTATGGAACACAAAATTCCACCGCGAGGGTATGATTTCAATAGATATATCTGCGTGTTATCCAGGGAGTTTTCTCGGATATGGAGAATGTGCTAAATATTTTAAACGATTTGGACACCCAAAACATGATATGACTCGTGTTTTTGTTAATGGTCCATTGCCTGATTTTGATTTAACTGGATTCGCTCGTCTGGTATCATTTGAATTAGCTACAGTATTACATCCGTGTAGCTATGTTTGGATTGGTAGACATATGTCTGAAAAACACTGGATGCCAATTGTGTTATTGAGATACATGATTGATTGTGGTATGCTGATATCGCTGATCATTTCCGAAGCAATTGTGTGTTATCGAGCTCAGAAAGAAGTTTGGCTACCACAACCCGATCTAGATAGTATAATTAGCGAACAACGACAACAATTTCCTGATTTTAATGAACAACAAATCATGGATTGGTCTAGGCAGTTATTTGAAATTGAAAATAGACAAGTAAAAGATTTTGGACGAAGGATAATCGGTAAATTTACTCAAGGTGGAAGATAGGACAATGCAAAATATTCTTCGCGGTTGATCATAGACAGCGCTGCATACGATTTTATTGTAGCAGATTTAACGAAACATGGAAAACTTGTAACTCGTAAAGATGCTTTTCTATCCATTGGGACTAAGTTGGGTACAATTGTTACCTACTGTGATGGATATAGTTCCCAATATACACACTTAAGATCATATATGCTTAGTTATTCTGCTATTAATCTATTTTCGATGATAAATATATTTCCTAATACCGCGGTTAGAGTAGCTACTGATTCGATGTACATACACGAGAAATATAAATCAGGAGTAGCTGCATTCACAGATCCGGAGGAAAACTAGGGGTGTTGGAGATTTAAAAAGGAGACGCTACACGAATATTGTAAATCTGCTGATGTTACGATGGACGATATATATTTAAAAAGCAACCAATTATCAGAATTTTCTAATGCACCACCGATATCTGATCCTGTATGTGGTTATAAAACTATTTACTTAAACGGATGTGGTGGGTCAGGAAAGACAACTCGTGTGATTGAATTATTTCAAGGTAAATCAAATATGATTGTGCTAACACCAACTCATAGACTTGCAAGAGAGATGATACAGCGTGGGGTAAATGCTTGTACTTATCACAGCTTCTTTCGATGGAAAGGTGATGAATGGACTCCCGATCGAATGGGTAAGAAATTTATCCATTATGTCATTATTTGGGATGAAATATGCACGGTATCGTTGAAAGTAATACACAAATTTCTTGAATAGTTATCAACAAAAACAACAAAAATTATTATGTGCAGTGATCATGGTCAACCACCACCATTTGTCGGTTTATCCCCACATGATTGGTTAAAATCGCACGTAGACTATTACGAAGAGATTAATACCGACCATAGATCACTTGATAAACAATTACGCGAGTCTAAACAACTAATCAGATTACAACCGGATAGAATCCAATGTGAAATAGCTCGTGAAATAATTTCAGAATCTCCCATGAATGATTTTTGGGAGGTGTGGCGACCAAACGATTTGATAGTAGCAAGTAGAAAAATAGTCAGAGACACACTTCAGATGAAATTATTTGAATTGCATAAATGTAAATTTGCAATACTTGCTGTACCACTCTGTTATAGACCTTCGGATACACGAAGACAAAATATTGAAGTTGATATTCAGAATTTAGTGTTAAATGATATTGTGCTGGTTGATATCAGCGTCGTCGAAGATGCATTGCGTGCTGATAAATCCCCATGGACGTTAGGTTAAACAGCGACAATACACTCTTCACAGGGATTAACTATCACAGACACAATTGTTTGGATAGTAGATAATCGCATTGAGTGGTCAAATTGAATTTACCTTGCAGTGTCCAGAGTGAGGAGAATAAATCAACTTAGAAGAATTATCCTGACAGAGTCAGGAGATGATAATGACACTACAACCAGCGCTGACAACGTCAAGGATATAATCAGAAAAAAACTCTCTGCTTATAAACAACAGGATAAAAAAAATAATAGAGAATTTGACATTGATTCTGAATTAATAATTACATTGAAACAACAACATAATAATCACTGCGCGAGTTGCAATTGTATAATGCGTTGGAGTTGGTCGGATAAAGATCCTCGCCAATTTACCGTGGATAGAAAGAATTGCAGCATTGGTCATATTAGAGATAACGTGATGCTGACTTGTCTTGAGTGCAACAGACAAAGAGGTGCTGGTTAAGGCCACGCGGTGGTAATTGAGTATTCTCGGGTATCACTTGTAGTTGTTGTCGCGTAAATCCTCGCTGAGGAGCAGTTGAATCCAGTTTACAGATTGCTGGTCTACCCGTAGATTGTGTTATGTTAGATATTGTATTACGGTGACACTCCAAACAGGATCAGTAGCTCTTTGTTTACCACCTTCGAGCTCTCCTGGTTCGTATGAATACCTTACAGTGACATTGCCAAGAATTGGTTCTTTTGAAAAATCTGTTTGTGGGCTTTTAGGTATATACTTCTTTTTAATCGCGTTGTTAGGTTTCATGTTGATTGTTCTAGTAATCTCAGTATTCAGCGCGGTAACTACACCTGATAATCTCTTAACCCATTCAATTGATCGTTTATCCTGGATGAATTATTTCGCGTATTGATATCCAAATAACCGCTCAGCAAGTGTGCGATTAAATATTTCAACAATTGCCTGATCGCGATGTAGTGCAGCATGTCCTCGTCGTAAAGCGGTATTATGATTCTTCACTGTTGATAACACTACACCCTGAAATTCCTTGCCAGGATCAACTTGTAATAGATTTGGCCAGCGCAGAGGACACCTTCGATAAATCCTTTCAAATGCAGAAGTCACTTCAGTTTGATGATTTTGTCTTTAGGATCTCTGCTTGTTTGTATCGACTCACAATATCAACTACGGTTAACGCGTATTTGTAACCACCATCATGTGGCAGAAATAATATATCAGCCTGATGAACTTCATTAGGAACTGTCACATCAAAATGCGAGTAGTTAATTTGTTCAAGCGGTGGTAGATAAATTTGCCATATTGCCTGTTTAGATAACCAATCTGATGCAGTTATATTTTTTACTTTTGCAGCGCTAGCGAGTTTATTGATTGTTGCCTTGCCTCTCCAGCATCCTCTCGGAGAATAATAAATAGATTCCATGTTGTTATTAATTACCCGCACCTAACATCAATTTACCTTTCATGGCGGATTTTATCAAGCATAAAGCCAATTTTTCTTTGAATGAAACACTAGTGTTTGAAATACCAGTATTTCCCTTGATATAATTCAACGCATGAATTAATTTCACATCTGCGAGATGACGCTGTTGTAAATCACCGCGTCGGTATGCTATATCATGTATCCAACATGCTTCATCGATAGCATTTATCGGATTTTCTCCCGGGTTAGGATTATCATGACTATCAAGTCTGATATCTAATCGTGTTCCTGGTCCACAATAACTATATCCTGGAAGGTGTTTTTCACCTGGATACTTCATTCATGGTAACCCTGGGAAGTTAGCTAACTTGGCGGCGATATCACCGCCTCTTTTTTTTGAAAATTCGTAGAATTTTTCACAAATCAATATTTTTTTGTACCGCATATTTCACACTTGCCGGTGACCGCTTCTCTGTTATTCTTGTGTGGTAACAGTCGTTGGGTCAATAGTTGGTGTACGCTTCTTACATTTCACACAATATAGATCCATAATATATTTATGTTATATCAACAAATGAAAGTGATCGATTTCTCAGCGTTAAAGAAAAAACAACAAGTAAAACATTACCAAACTATATCAGAATGATTATCATCGGACCATCCGGGAGCGGTAAATCTCAATTGTTGCTCACGATGATAATGAAATATATGACCTGGGACAAATTGAATTTAGTTGCCCCGAGTGTAGATGATCAGCATTGCTATCAAGAGTTAAAAGATTATAATGAAACCGTTTCAGAAGCTTACGGCGGGAGCGTTATTGAATTTATCACAGATATTGTCGAAGCACCATCCGTGGAAGACTTGGATGTATGTGTTAACAATCTCGTTGTGTACGATGATGTAATGTTGGATAAACAAAAAAATCCAGCTGGAATATTTTCCCGAGGTAGACATAAAAACTCTGACATGATATATGTCACTCAACGTTACACACAAATTCCGAAGGTGATCAGAGATAATTGTAATCTATTGTGCGTATTCAACGGAGTTGATATTCACACGTTACGAAATATTTGGCAAACGTGGTGCTCCGATATGAATTATAATCGATTTCAAAATTTCTTTAACGGCGTCAGAGCCACCCCACATGGATTTGTAACGATATGTATACACGATCCTCAGACACGATATCGCGTCGGATTAGATCGTATCTATGGCTAATTCGGTTAACCCGTTAGCAGCAACGGGGGTGGTGACAACGACTGTGGCGTCGTTATTTTAAAATTATGTTTACCAAATAGGCTTCTATTAAGCATTTACGAAGAAGCCTTGGATTACCAAAAAGACGCCTGTAACGGCTTGTCCAAAAAAAGTCCATAAAAGTCCCCAGACAATATCACCTGCACACCTAAAAAAGGCTTATCACTGCTCCTAACACGTCTGAACAAACATTCTATTTGATTGAAAACTTTTAGACTTAGCACACATACTTCGTCTATGACAACAAGTCCATATTTAAAATTTTGCATTTATTTTTAAGAAAATCATCATTATATAGCAATAGGTTCAATATTTCATCATTGCGAAATTGTCCGTCTTTGATGGCTGAGAAACAATGAATTGTAGTCACATTTAGTTCAATACATAAATACTGTCTTAATACACTTGCAGCTTTTCCAGTTGATGCTGTTAAAGCTATCCTTCTCCCACTGATGGTCAATTTATCAATAGTTCTGCTAAGTGTGAATGTTTTTCCCAGTTCCAGGACAGCCTGTTAAACGTAAATTATGACCTTTCTCTGCGATCTTCGTAACTAACAACTGCTGCTCATTAATTTTCTTTGAAATTAATATACGGCAATAAAAACACAAAATTTATAAATGTTTAAGTGATTACAATAAGTACTGACATATACTTTCAAACAATAAGTATATTTCAGGAGTTAACAATGCACTGTGCAACAATGTAACCAGCAATCAACACCAAAATTTCCGACAAATGTTGATTTGCCACCAAAATTTAAACGCATGACAATGTTCATTAATGATATTTACTGCTGACTCGAGGTTATTCGGAGCTTACCTTTCGGTCAATTGTGAAATCCAAGACTTTCCGAATGCAAACACAGCATTGTAAGACGGCACTTGTCCAAAAGTCGAAATCGGCGAACAATTATTGCATTTATTCCAATATGTAACAAACGGAACGAAGTGCGTCGAGCTGTTTTGAAAATTGAACTATTATTGATTACGAGTGGCTTACGTTGTAAATTAGAAGACGCAATTAGGATAGAATAGCATGGCTAGAACTACCGAGGGGTGCGGACTCATGTCTTCCCTTGTGTTATATTGTTACAGGTTAGAACCCCCATCCCTTGATTCATGGACGGATACTCCTAATTGTCTTTGTAACGAGTCCCCGTAGGCCAACCTAAGAACTGTTTGATTTGGCAGTGAACACATTTGCAAGTTTAACAAATATTTATGAACCATACAGATGTTCAAATGACCGAGTCATATGTTTGTTCCCAATTGATGTTTCAACTGAGTACAATTTGAGTCATTTTAAATTAAATGAGATTATTTGAATCTTGTTTTCATTCCATGAGATTATGTGAATCTCACTCTCATTACGTGAGATAATACGAATCTTGCCGTTATACTTTTGAATAAATGAGGTCACATTCTCGTTTTTCATTTTGTGAATGTTTGTGTTGAGTGATTTAATGAATCGTATGTAGAGATTGTGAGAGAATATTTGTGTTTGTAGTATATATATATATATATATATATATATATATATATATATATATATATATATATACAGTTGGTTTTAGAATTTAACAATAGTGGAAGAAACTAAACAATTAAGAGAGAATGTATCCTACTAACTTGGATATTTTGGCCAACTGCTTTTGCATTTATCTAATATTAGGCAAATATCAGTCAAATGAACACTCTGAAGCCAGTTTGTACCTCTTCTCGATGACTGTGAACTGTTCTTCAAAATCATAGGGGATTAGAATAATTGCCAGGTATGATGAAAATCAATTAAATATTTACATTAGTAAATGAAACCTGAAATCTGAAAAAATGTGTTTTTTTCACTTGCTTGTCATTACTAAACCCATTCTTGAATTTTCGTCATGCTATAAGTTTAATCATGATGAATCTATGACAGTTCATGCATTGACATGTATTCTTGCTCCTTTGATCTTAGGTTCAAGACATGAAGAAGTTATCATAGGGTTTTAGTTTTTAAAAAACTAAATTTGCTTATATTTCCTAAATTGGTGGACATATTTTCTTAATATTTAGATGTAATTATTATGAAGCTAAGATAATTTCACACATTTCAATATTTTGAGTTGACGATTTTGCGCAAGGTTCAAATCACCATGATTGAACAAGTATGATAATTTTATATTTCAAATAGGTCAAAATCTTGAAACAGGACTGTAGGGAAAATTTGCGCTATAGGTAGTATCGTACTTTTTCAAAACATTTCTCTTTGTGTCATAGTTATGATACCAGTTTTATTGTAATTCGGTAAGCACACTATTGTACATTACTTAAAGCATTATACCTAATACTTTCATTTTTAATATACATTATTCTTCTTTCAGATCGAATTCTTCAAGTGATTGCATAATGTGTTCAAGCTGTCTGAAGTACAGTTGCTTATTTGTATATGGCAAATTACAGATGTTTTGGATAGCCATCTTTATATTGGGATTATCAGAAGGTTCACTGTCCACCCTTCTATTTCTTGCTTAATCTGTCTTTCTTTACCATACTGTATAATAGAGACTCTCTCCTGGCACACAGTTGTGCAGGAAGTAATTATCAAAACATGTAAACTTATAGGTACCGGGTTACTTAAAGAAATTATAATTTAAATATAAATCAGATGCAGAGGTTGTGTACTTTTCTTTTCTTTGGAGTGTGGGCTATAGTGACAACAGTTTGGGATCAAGTGTCAGCAGGCGGATAGAATTAAAACATCTTTCATCGGGAAGATTCAAATGTATCTAAACTCTTTTGTGCCAGATTTGGTCATGGAATGGAATCTTCTTCTAACAGAAGCTAGTTCATTATCTAGATATTTAGCACATTTGATTTTAGCTTTCCCCCATCCTGTGTTTATTGAGTACATATAATAAGAAAGTAAGGATAAAATGTATCTGGTTGATGAGCTAATGAACAAGGGTCTTACCTCATTGTCATTAACTTACATCCTGTGTTAGCATTAACTCTTACAGTCACTATTTTTATCATGTGTGTGACAGAACGACTGAAAAATACAACACGATTTTTGATCAGTGGTATGTACATTCACCACCATATACATACATAATATTCTAATTTTTAGGTGAGTACATTAGATAGATATTTACTGCTCACCTGTGCACGAAAGTGTGTCTACTCGCATGTATTTATTAATAGTCGTGATGACGTGAGAGTAGTAGATGCAACAAAACCAAGAGCTCAAAATTAATACTTTTGTATTTGTTTATGCTATGTCACCCAGAGCACAGAGCGACATCAGCAGGGAGCTTAGATAAATAAAGGCATGACGTTGAACCTTATCTAGTTGGCGCAGCTGGAGAATGATGAGCCTGACCTAGATGATGGCCATAAAGAAGATGCTGGACTCTAAGCAATCTAGCCGTGAAAGCTTACCTATGTCGTAATCCATCTATCTAACTGCGCATTAATAAGAGCATTGAAAGTTACTTGCATTATGGTAAAGGCCAGAGGTACACTCCAATGCCAAAATGTGTTCCATCGCAATCGTTTATCACTGTGATGGTTACAGTTTCAGTTGGACATGTTTGCTGACTATACCCCAGTGGATGATTATCATTTGGATCAACCAAGCAAATATCCGAATCAGATGGGCAAGCTTGTCTTTGCTGGCATTAAGCTGAGAGATATTGGCAAAGTTGAGCTCTCCAACCAGAAAGTTATGTTATTATATTTGGCTGAGAAGATGGCTTCTACCCACGACAACGTCTATACACACTGGATCTACTGCTACTTACATGTACTAAAGTGAAAGAGAAAAGAGCCTCAATGTTTGGTCGAAAACTCCCAGTTGCCAGTTATTCAGCCACAATAAAAACATTAGAAGTTTTCACGTCTGTTGCTGTCACCTCCATTTCACCAGGTCATATGAAAGATCACCGTAGCAAAGGTGAAAAACTTAATCACATTACTTTGCTTTACAGAAGACACTTCATTGCCGACAAAGTTCATAAGTGTGCAGTAATTGAACTGATCATGAGTTAAATGTATTATCTTCGTGCCAGAATATTCAGCGGTTTTGAAACTCTTCACTTAGTTGAGGCACAATTGATGTATTTATTATATGGGTGTTTCAGATTCAGCTCTACAGTTTATTTCTTTGCACTGAGTTTGATTTTTAAAGCAAATAAATTTTACAGATTGTCCTTACAGGTTATTTGAAAAAATAGTCCTGTGCATCTTAGGTATTGTTAAAATAACTTTTTTAATTCCTTGCATTTTGGTGTGTGATTATGCAATATAGTTTGGGTTATCCAGTATACAACCTGTCATTACATCAGATATGCAGTCCTTAAAAGCTGACTTAAATCGTAAATTAGAGAAGAAAAAAAAACACAATTTGATCATTTTGTTTTTGGTTTAAAATATATATTGTAAGGTCGGTGGTTAATTCTTTCAGAAGTACATATTGTTTACTCTACCAAAATCTATTTTGCCAATTTTAATAACTTTTGAAGATGGTGCACTTTGGATTTGGTCATGTGCATTTCTCAAGAAGATGGAAAAAAACGTTTTGATCAGCATGTTGTTTTCTTAATATTATGTACAAAAAATGTGCACACATTACATGAAGTAGGATTAGGATATACCAACATTTTATTCATTGTGTTTGTTACAAATTCAGAAATTTTACAGTTTACCTATCCGAATTCCAGAATTACTTAATAACTTAATAAGTATACACTGAAACCATAGCGGATCCATGCCCTCAGGCGTTTCGATTGGTCAATTAGACAGGATTTCCCTTAACTGTTTTTCTATATTTTTCCCTAAGAAGAAAATGTGAGAAGACCAGTCAAGCATTATAGTGTGTCGATGGGTTGTCTATTATTTATGATCTCAGTAAATATTTTTAAAAAATAATGTGTATCTCCCCCAGTTCCCATTTTCATTTGTAAAGTTGAAAAAACATGTATGGTCCTAAATCTTTGCTAATTTTTTGTGTTTGCACTGGGAAAAATATTGTTCAATATTATCGTCAGTTGTAACTTTAGTAACTACTTCTACTTCCACTTAGCGTTGTGGTGGAGTTTTCTGTTAGGTATTATTAAATGTTTAGATAGTACAGTGTACTGGGAGCAATTTTCAGTGTAAAACATAATTTTAATCATGTGTTCTGGGTGTACCTAAGAATGATCACATTCACAATACTGCCCAGTCAGTCAGATTACATTAAATGTAAACGCGAGGACCCAACTAAATGTGATCGGATTTTTAAAATAAATTGATCCATCTTTTTATTTCAAGATATATCAGCTTAGAAGGCATTTTTCAACCTTTAAAATAACATTTCAAGAAACCAAAATGTTTTTCATATCAACATATGCAGTTAAGGAGACTGAAGTGTTGCGAATATTTAATTTAATTGTTAGTTTGTTTTAATTTATTTCACTACATGATTTTGTAATATAACCGTGAATGCTGGACCTGACCTTGTCCAAAATTGAGTTGATTTATGCTTGACCTGATTGACTTTTTAATTTTATTCAATGCAAACAACTAATACATAACTAAATTATTTTCTATGTTTACGGGCATTATATAAGGATCTTAATTAATAGAAAAAAGCAAATATATTTATTCGGGTTAGGGATTTGGACTTTCCTAAGTGACTTTTACAGGTTATGGTTTTGATTTTGTAAACATCAGGATCATTCTAGAAAGTAACTTTCTTTAGAAAATGCTAATTATGACCTAATGCCATTCGTTCTTTAAAATTTAGCACATTCAAGTTGTATATTATATGTTGTGACCAGCAGTTTTGGACTGGAAACATTTTTCTTCAAATTATTGGATCCAAGTGATTATTGTTTCTGGAAATACAAAAGTTCTCTGATAAAATTCTTGGATAAAGATATTCACTGGAATTTATAGTATATTCCAATCTGAAATAATGTTTCTGTTGTTCAAGAAAAGTCTCTTGACAAATCAACACTTTTATAATTACCACAGACACGTCATGGACTTCAGTTTTGGGATTTTTGTCTGGACTTTTGCTGAATTTCATTCAGGACTTTAAATTACTAGCACTTGTGTCTGTAATTTTTGTATTATTTTGAGATTAAAATCGTTTTTTTTTCTCATTTTCGCTTTGTATTATAGGAAAATAAATATATTTGTTAAATTTTACAAAGCTTATTGTCATTCACTCTTTTCTGTTACTTATTTTAATAGCGTAAACTCGTAACAGAAGATAACATGTTTATTCAGTCAATTACTAGTTGCATGATTGTTTTTAATGAATGGTAATACCTACAATTCACTATGTTGAGCTGTTTGTTCAAACTTGTTTCTAGTGATAAATGTAGTATATCGGCATGTGTCTCGTTTAGAGTTTGCTGGAGAGTCTCAAAATTTAAATTTCCATTGATTTGTTGGTGTTTTCATTCTTTCCTTACTTTTTGTGATTTAGCCTGGCGAGAAATGGTTTAGGCGTTTGTATTGTTTTGCCACTTAAGAAGTCTCTAATTCAGGTACCCCAGATGTTTCACAAGTGTCTGTTGTTGTACCTAATAGCTTGGCTGCCAATCCGAAGACAGGATTCACACGCTATTGAGGAAATGGGTGAATGTCAGGAGAAATTGTTTACTTTTGCAAATATTGATGAAATGTTGGGAAAACGGGACTTGTCCTCCATCAACTGATGACAGAAACAAATAAATAGGTACTAAGTAAATTTTAAGCAACGATTCGAGCGCCTGTGAGTATGAATGCGGTTTGGTGGACTGTTTTATTGGATTACAAGCTGGTATACGTGGCTTTTACAGAAAATTAAATTCTGTTTCTACAGTAGTCTATAACTGTGGCTGACGTTTTGTCAAAATGTAGTTCACCCCTTATTTTTAATTAAGTCGGATACGATTCTAATACTTAACATATGTTGACTGTTTTATACTCTGATAGGAAGTGTTTACTTTGTATGTCATGCATATAGATTTGAATTGGTACATGTCATAAATCCTTGAATATGGTTGTGAATTTGCTAATATACTTTTTTCCAATTAAATGCAATGTCAGTCTGTAGATTTTCTATTAGATACATCGCTATATTGATTTAGGAGTAATTATTCTGATTCGTTTAGAATTAAACGTTTGCAATGACATAAAACTAATTTCCATTATCCATTCTTTTGTTATTTTTTTCATACCTACATGATACAGCAGTTAGCATTTTTATTTAAATGACCTTACATGCAAATTTACATATATTTTCAGTTGTCATACTTGGATGTAGTGATACATTTTGTTGCTTGGTACATGGTAATATGTCTGATTCAGAATGTGTTGGAGAATCTTCAAATTAAAACAGCTTTTGTTTTCAGTAATGGTCATAAGTGATCCTAAAAAGTGAATTTGATTCTGGAATGTTTCTTTAAAAAGCATGGGAATCATGTACATAGTAGTCCATTCTCAATTTCACTCACAGCTGTCAAATCTGTTGTGAAGTTTTCGGTATGGCTGATGATTGCTTGACATTAAGTACCTAAGCTAGCCCTAAATCATTGACCAATGCCTCATGTGCTGTGTCGTGGTTTATGAGACACAAAATACAAAGTTGTTACAGCATGCACAATCTCAGGCATAATCAAACTGACTGAACATTGAAAGATCTGTGTACATACAGAACTTACTAAAGTTTTTAGAAACTTGGCCCTCTGTTCGAAGAAAAACCTTAATGGTATCTTCCTTAAGTGTGTTTCTTTAAATGAGTTCGGTATTGTTCGCAGTTAAAGAGTGCTTTTTACCAGGTCTGCTCATCAAAGGCAATGATACTGTACTTTTTTGTCTTTTGACCCTGGCAATTTCGCGGGAAGGCGGCTGACACAACGGAACATATTAATAACTGTTTCTTTTGGCTCAAACCCGTAAAGAAAGTTTCAGTTGTCTTGTGAACACAGAGTGCTGGTTTCCTTAAACATTGTAACAAGTGCATACAGCAGTGCATCATATGGGGACCAAAACGCTCAGTTTTGAACAGGAATACTCTAGCGTTCCCACATTCTCACATTAATTGAACCAGAGACTCAAACCGACGCTCAAGATCAGATGAAATGGCAGTGTCCCTTGGGCTTAGACCTAACGGCAAAGACGCAAAGTACCCTTACAGAAAGGTTAATGGTTATTATGGTTGTGGGTTTAATGCCATTTTACAGATCATGATAGGCTACATATTGCATTCAGTATACTATTGGAGGAAGAATCTGAGAAGAACTACCTACCGATGGGAATCAGCCGGCAAGCTTTCTCTCATCAACACATTGGCCCAGACTACATCCCATACAGAAGGAAGTGGGATAACAGTAATCGCTTAAGGATATTACTTTATACCTCTCGGCCTCTTGGTAGGTTATGTTAAAGTACAGAAACAAAGCAAATAAATTTATGACCCAATCCACATTATATAGGCAAATGGATGCAATTTTCATCTAGAAGTTGGGCATCAAGTCGGAGTAAATCATGTAAAACACAAATAACTGCAATTAGGGAGGCAATTAGTACTTTCTACATCTGGAGACAACCGTCACTTATTGGCAGTAAACCCTTTTTCATGAGGAGGGCATCACCAAAACACCAATTTTCATGGCACCGAGTTTTATCAAATGGACGCTTGTGCTTGTCATCACTAACACTACGTCTAGTCATGCCATAGCCTGACTTTGGTGATACAAAAGTATATGTGTCTGGAGTGGCTGTCAGGAACGATGAAAATGCAAATAGAAAAGGCAGTGGTTGTGGTACTGGTCACGTAAAGATGTTATCCATGTGCTTTCAATATGCATTTTTAGATGAAAACAAACAACACTTAATGTACTGGGGTGCATAATGTCCCTAAAATGAAACATTATGGCACATGCAGCGATATGCACACTGCAGATCTGCTATCATTAAGATTTAATCATAAAAATCTTATAGAAATATTCTTAACATACGGTCTCACGGAATAAAAGCAAATATTAAGGAAATATGATTGTTGCGGTTAAATCCGTATACTGTCTTCTCATTGTTGAGTTTGGATCCTGGTTTAGAATGTAGTTGGTCAGAGAACGAGACTAACTTTACATTAGTGTCTCAATTATTATACTGCTGAATCATTAAGAAATGACATCCAACATATTTAAGACTAAAGGAGCAAGAAGACTTTAAAAGATATAATAGTCAGTAAAGAAGAATACAAATATATATTTAAATTCGTGGCGGGGGCGAAGCAGGAAAGGGAAGAATGATATTTGTCATGTATTGTTTTGAATATGCCTCAAGAGATGATTGCTGTTGCCACGAGAAATTGAAACAAATATTTAGCCAAGGGATAAATGTTTAGTAACAGCAAGAAGTCATCAAGCCCCCCCCCCCGGGTTTGAAACTGCAGTTTGTGAAATTATGCTGGAGGATTTTAAGGTCTAAATATACTTTAGAATCTTTGTAGTTGAACAAGTTTACCGTCACTGCGTCAGTGTGGAATCACACTTCTAAACTATTAAAATGAATATTGTGTAACTAGACAATAACACTACATGTTAAACCTTACTAAAACTGGCCTAAAAATGTGGAAACAATGTTGAAAGCATCACTGAGAATATCTTGTTAGGGGTTGCATGTCTGACACAATGAATATTCTTGGTCATCGCTTCTTTGCTGGCAGTTCCATAAGATCTTCTGGGGAAACATCCTCGTTTGCCCTAGAGGCTGAAACCTCTGGACACAAGGTTGTAGTTATTAGCATGTACATCATAGGCTTGTGATTTATATCTATATTTTGTGTAACTCCAGTTACATGATTTTTATCTAATTGTTGAAATTTTTATTGATGTTTGTAAATTTAAGGGCGTAAACTTAAATAAATCTATAAATAGATGTTTAGGTATGTGTTCACAAATAATAATAATATTATTCATAATAAGACTTAGTCACAAATTACAAAACAACAAAGAAAAGAACCATTCAATTTGTTGATAAAGTATTGGATCTATGCCCATACTTCAAAGTCTTTTTCAGGTTAGGTATTATGGTCCTATACAGTTCAAAAGAAAGTAAGTGACTTAAATTATATCATCGACGCTTCTGGTAGGTGAATACAAAATAATCTCTGCCATATGTAATCGTTCAATACATTCAGTTGTTCCTGTCCCGCACAGCGACGACCTAAATAATGGCGTACAACTGGACTGTGGTGAGTTTGGTTCAACCAGTTTTAAAAATTCTGAAATATTAAAAAATCTGGAAAATAAACACTACAACCACAGGACAAGAATGAGTTAAAGCTGCTAGTATGTGAATATGAGCACTTGTTTCCAGCTTGGACAAACAAAATCTACCATGACATTCAAATTGTAGATTCAAAACCTGTAAAACAGCAACCTTGCAAGATAATTCCTTTCAAGTAGGAATATTTGAAAACGGAAGTTGGATATTTGTTGGAAAATGATTTTATTGAGCCAAGAAAAAGTAACTGGAGTTCACCGTTTATTCTTGTGCCGCAAAAAAGATAATTCTTTCAGCATGTGCATAGACTATAGAAAGGTGAAGAGTGTCACCAAAAATACCCGTTTCCAATACCAAGAATTTATCACTGTATTGAAAAAATTGGAAACGCAAAATATGTCACTAAATTTGACTTGTTAAAAAGATTCTGACAGATTCCACTTACAGATACAGCAATGGGTTTTCCGGCTTTTGCAACTCCAGATGGACTCTACAAATACATTGTGATGACATTTGGTAAAATTGATATATATATATATATATATATATATATATATATATATATATATATATATGTGTGTGTGTGTGTATGTGTGTGTGTGTGTATGTGTGTGTGTGTACCTACACTATGAGGAAAACTACATGTCTATACACCTACATTAGGAGGATATCCTCCAAATGCTTCCTCTTAATGTACGTGGTGTTACATGTGAAAATATTGAAATATTGGAATTTGTGTGATTTTTTAAGTTAGATCGTAATAAGGTGTGGTCATATTGATTTGGCCGAAATCTTTGATTGATATGTTAACATGTAAAGAAAGTGTGTAAAACAATATTTACCTATACTGGAATGACTTGTAAAAGATATCCCTAAAAGCAAATAATATGTATTTATTATTTTTTTAAGATTAATGCTAATTGCTTTATAAATGAGAGATTACAAACCTGATTTGTTCAGTCCTCTCAACGTTGGTGTGTAAACATGTCGCATGATAAGTCTTCGCAATGTTTGTGTGTAAACAAATTAACTATTCAAATATTTCGTATTGATGTCAATACCAATGATACGATCTCTCAACGTTGATGGGTAATAAGTTCAGTATGTTATATTTGACACATATAGCCAGTAGTGTGCTGACGTGCCGTTAAACACGAACACACACACACACACACACACACACACACACACACACATACATACATACATACATACATACATACATACATACATACATACATACATACATACATACATACATACATACATACATACATACATACATACATACCAACCTGCAGGTATGCAATATTTGTGGGTGTCATTTACCTTTAGTAAAGCGTGAAGTTACAAGTTACAAGTTTGAGATCGCAGGCTCATTTATTTAATTATACAGATGGTGATTTAAATATTTCGAAAGTCTTTATAAATATTTCGGAAGCTTGTAGATCTGCGCAAGATGTACTGAAGTAATATAAATATGATTAGAGTTCGTGATAATAGGCCGACAGCCTGTTAATGTCAGCGTTTTGCTGATGAATAAAATTTGCTGAGCAGGTGCAAAATAACCATTGTAAGTGTCTATTATTTGTAACAGACAGAATGGATACTTTTTCGAGAGTGACAATGGCAGTAAAATTATTGACAAAATAACAGGATTTCAAGACCCGCTTCCGAAAAACCGTTCTTCAATATGTTGATCAAACCGCTACGCAAACCGATGCAAACTGACAGACTGTTTAAGGACAATTAAATGTACCATAACTGCCTTGTTACTCGGTATTATTGCAATTACATTGCGGTGTAGAATAATACTCAGGCATATCTTCGACGATATCCAGAGTAAACATGATTAAGTAGAAGAATGTATTTCATTGCAAACTTCCAATCTGTTTTTATCAGAACCATAGATAAAATATAGTCTCTCATGCCTATAATAATGCTATTGTAGGTCTTCCTTTTGTATATAAGTTCATATTTTGAGCCAATATTTGACCAGACAGCATCTAATCTTGCATGAATTTGGTTTATAAATGTAAGCAATAAAACACATTCTTTGTGTATTTAGGCTTTATGATAGTTTCGATGACAGTAGAATTAAAATAAGCAAGTACGTATGATTGTGATAATAGTAGCACGCGCACACAATTCATTTAAATGTTAAAGTAACAACAGTCCTTTTTGGCCTACACGTCACTTTAGGTAGATATAAAAATAAACATTTTAAAGTTAGTGCTGAAACATTGTCTTTACAATTACATTTGAATTTTTTGGGCAAGGGTATGGGTATTTATGTTGTACCAAAAGGATACATGAACGAGCTAACTTAAGGTATTTGGAGTTCATGCTTTAATATGCAATAACGTTCGTGGTGAGAAATTGTACGCATGCTGTAAATGAGACCTATCAATACTAAAAATCTACCTTAAAGGTCACTACCATTATGCAAGTACCTTTCTTCAACAGTTACATGTGTATTAGTTTTGCATCAAAAATGAAGAAGAAATTAACCTTTTTAAGACTAACAATTGTTTCCAGAGGCTACTAGTTTAACTTGCCTGAGGTGGTTGTTTAAGAGGGGTACTACAGTATTAATCTATTTCGACGTAATACACAATCAAAACCAGTATGGAAAAAAACGTATTTATTTTATACTGTAGAAACAAAGTTTAGACTATATGTAAATCAAGCACATTACCATTTTCAGTGCCACCAATAAAGGCCAAATAAAACATTTACCTGGAATATCTCAGTTTATTAAGTAAAAAGGACCTAAATCATATTGGGACAATATATCATGCATTAGCCGATAACTCTATTTCGCACTGCAATTTATTACTATAGGTAAGTTTTACGATAGAAATTGTGCAGATCACATTTTTGCCCAATTTTAGTATTGAGTGCATTAGTTTAAGTTATTCTTCATCACATCAGAAATGACCTCGATATTATATAAACGGGTTTGTAAAACACATTGTTTTTTATATTTACCCGCATTTCTTGAATAAATAGCATGTTCACCACACCAAGAAAACAAATATGCTGGATATTGCCTAATCGTGTTATTACGCCCCTTCTAATCTCCATGACCTCCTTAGAGTTTCAGCTCTTTGCATTTTTTTCTTTTCAAATATTTCTTATTTGTGGAGTGGAATAGGTAAGGTTTAGATATTTATTTGGTAGAAACGTTTAGTACAGTTGAAAGAGAAAAGTTAGACATAAAATTGTTCAGGTGTATTAGTATGTAGATGTAGGCGATTTGATTATATGTTCAGGCTGATACAGCAATTGAACATCTTGTTTTACACATTCTTGAACAGTTTGGACTTAAACCTTTCTCACATAAACAATTTAGCATTTTAACAATAGTTACTGAAGGTAGTGAAAGTTTGAATTTTAGTATTAATATTTGTGGTTATATGTACATGACATGATTAGATTGTGATGTAATGATACGAAAATTGTATTAATTGTGGACACATACGAATGGATTGTACATATATTCCTTTGGTCTGCAGTGGGTTCATGCTTGTTTTATAAGCCTAATCCTATAGGATTAGATGTAGTGCTAGCAAGAGGTCATCTGTAAACAATATGACAGATTGGATTCATTATCAGACTCGATTCATTGTTGTGCCAAAAAATGCTTTCTTTTCTAGCTCCTTTCTTGCAAACACGTTCTCCACTTGAAAACAAATAACAAAACATCACCAGCTTCCGCCTGTCAATATAGGACATTTTGTCATAGCATCCTAACACTCTTTCTTTCGAGGCACTCTCTCTGCCAGAAAACATATTTATATTGCTGTCAATAATGCATCTTTTCTTCTTTTATCCATTTTTTCTTGGTTTCTTTTCCTCTGGATAGAGAAAGTAAATAGAGATAAAAAAAGATATATGACAATAACTAAATTATAATTTAATGTGAACAATAAAGACTCCATTATAAGAGTTCACCCCATTATTAAATAAAGGGCTACTCAATAGTACAGGAACCATATTCCCCAAACTTGTGAATCAGAAGATTTAGTCTTAACGTCATAGCATATTGTGGCCTCAGTATTGTTTTCTTCCCTTTTAGCATATTCCATTTCGATGATATTAATTTACTTTCAAAATGTTATACCTGACATTTTATTTTTCTTACATGGCTTACAAATGTGGTAAGATAGTTCAATAATGACGATGTAAAATACACTGTTGTATTAACTTGAATGATATTCAGAAATTATCTACTTTATTATTATTATTATTATTATTATTATTATTATTATTATTATTATTATTAAAGGGGTTAGAGCGTCCGCCTCGGATGCGGGAGGTCATGGGTTCGATCCCCGACCGAGTCGTACTAAAGACGTATACAAATGTTACTAACAGTTGCCTCGCTTTGTGCTCCGTATTGAGAGGTTGGTGTTAAATCTTGTTTTCACCTGTAATATTGAAAGCATTTTCATAATAATTGCAAAAGAAAATGTGTTAAATAATATTTTAAACTGTTCATTCCCTAGATACACATGTGCCATGATAAATCCCTTCATTCTCTGGTTTGCCATGAAGCAATTTTTGTTAAAATCCCTTTTTATCTTAGTTACTCATGTACAGTTGGTTTTAAAATCCCTTCTTACCCTAGTTACTGACAGCTAAAGTGGCCTAGTGGATAGAGCATCGGGCGTGGATGCGGACAAACCACGCCAAGTCATACCAAAGATTTATAAAAATGGTGCTAGCAGCTGACTCGCTAGGCGCTCAGCATTAATAGGTTAGTGTTAGGACTGGTCAGCCTGGTGTCAGGATTATGTGACTGGGTGGGACATCCTGCTACATGTCTGCGGCATGATGCCCCAGTGCTAGACATCACTATGAACTGCCACACTGCAGACATCGTAGCGATAAGACTGAAAAATTGTTAAAGCTACGTTAAAAATCCAAATCACACACACATTATAATTGTAAGAATCGTATTTCTTCTAGTATATTGCCATGGGTGTGGATCCCTTAATAAACTCCTCTTTGAAAGACCAGCTCCAAACGTGCATTGTTTCGTACTGAGGCCACTGAAGTTACCCGAGGACACATTATGCTAGCCATCCCGTGCTGATATAATAGCAGGATTCTAACCTGCACAGTTATACTTATAAATACACGTATAGTTACATATGTTACGGATGTATACATAGTGGTACTAAAACTGATTTTAGAAATAAATGAATAATAGTTTCAAAATCTGCGAGGTACAGTAAAATATCTCGGTTTAAACATTTATCGAAGACAGTTTCTGTTGAGTTCGTGAAAACCCATTGGACTCTTTTGCTAAAACTAAATAAAAAAATCAATTCTCTGATTATGTAGATAATTGTAGTCACATTTAATTACAGATTTGGTTTTTAAAAGATCAGATGCTGTACCTATTGATTGTACCCAAAGTAAATGAAAATAAGTGCATTACATTCCATTCCCTAACCAACAGGATATGATATATGAACCATGATATTCCTCATAATTTTCTTTTATACATTGTCCTAAATCATGACTCTTTCTTCAGAAGATTTTTCATCGACTCTTGAAACATAAACACATTCAACAGTTACCTCAGCATCATTGAAGACTTTATGGTCACTTTCGCTTAATGGGATTGCATTAGAGGTAATTTCATGGATTAGCATTTTAGGACTTATTCAAGTTCTTTTTTATTGTATGTTTTCATATTGTATTCTAGGTAAATAGATTATAGTACAATTGTTACATATATTGTTGCTTCTTGCTTTTCTCCATTACTTATTTTAAGACAATAGTGTCTAATACCTGATGTACCAGTAGTGAATGCCAGTATGTCTTTGAATGAATTAACAGAAATCTCAAAATAATGTGTCAATCCAGTAAATGCGAACTTAGTAATTCCTGTGTTTAAAATAATTTCCCTTTAATTATATATGAACACAAACTCTGATTTTCGAGTCCCTAAGACAGATATAAAGCCAGGAATGAAACATTTTTGGCAAACCTCTATATCGTATATAAATATTTCAGTTGACCTGTGACGCAGTAATATTTTCTGGAATATTAATGGAAAATTCCACTGACTCTCTATAGATAGATAGATAAATAAATAGATAGATAGATAGATAGATAGATAGATAGATAGATAGATAGATAGATAGATAGATAGATAGATAGATAGATAGATAGATAGATAGATAGATAGATAGATAGATAGATGTCTTTTCACTATATAATGCACATGCATTGAGTACACAGATAATTCTATTTAGTTAAATCTCCAGGTAAGTTTGCTTAATAGTTTCTGTATGTTTGTACACTGGTGTTTTGTATGTTTGAATATATGTTGTTTATATCTCAGCCTATAAATTATTATTTAAGTAAAATGTTTGTACTTGAAGTGCATCTGTGATGTTGCAGAAACAGTTAAGGAATAAAGTATGAACAAATTCCCTGTTAAATATTATATATATATATATATATATATATATATATATATATAAGCGAGCATGTGGGCATATTAACTCTTTTTATTAACATATATTTTTCACATAGTCCATACACTTCTCATAATACTTTGTTCAGTTTCATATTTTTGATATGACAACATGTTAGCAGATCACTTTATATGATTCTGATATGTCTAATAAAGCCCATACAATTCTTGCACAGTATTCTCTTTACTGATGGGCTGTGATAGTGAAACTATTTTGTACACTGCCTTCTGGATCTTCTTTTCCTACTATTACTATACTGTTACTATGAACATTTGATTGTCATATACTGAACTGTTTGCCAAAGAGGCGTTGGGAAAAAGGATTACATCTGTCAGAATTATGGCCAATTTAACACACATAGTTTCGTTACAAATAAAATTAAGTAAATGGACAGATGGCTTGAGGGGTACCTGTAACATGGACCCCACTCAGTGACAAGTGTGGTTTAAATGTTAGCTTAAAAGAGTAAATAAACTCAACACAGTTTAATAAAGAAGTTGAACATATGTTGGTCGCCCAACTGACAGCTTGAAAGAGCAACTCTTTTTTATTACAGAATGCAATTCCGTCTCTAAATAAAATTTGTCTGTGTGTACTCACAGAATTGTTTCAAAATCAAAATCAAATAATGCAGATATCCCTCACATGAATATCCAACAACTGGAATGCTTGATAATGAAATCAAAACATGATAAACATTCTTATGGGAATCAATATATGGCTTGACTAACCTAAACTAAGTCAACTATAACTGTAAGATATCATACAGTAATTTCCAAGTTTTCTGATGATGATGTCCATGTCCGTTGTGTTATGGATTAGGAAGGGCAGCTGCGATTTGAATTATAATTTGTAAAATATATACTTTTAAATGTTACTGGTATTAGAACTGTACTGTAATAATTCAACTAGAGTCTGGGGGTATCTTTTACATACAACAAAGGAAAAGTGCAACGTCTGAGCCAGTCTGAAAGAATATATTCCTTCTTTCTCCGTAAACTATTTTCATTAAAATAAAAACTATTTGATAAACAGAATCTCAAATGGGTAATGATTTAATATTAAATAAATGAAACTCGTTGATTAATGCTGCGGCTTGTAAAAGGTGGACATTATTGATATTACTCAACTTGTTTCATAAATTTGGTATTAAACCATTACTCAATTGAAATTCATATATATATATATATATATATATATATATATATATATATATATATATATATATATATATATATATATATATATATAGGCACACAAAGACACATAATAACATGAAAACATCTTTATCAAATTGAGTTTATTATTCCAGGGTCTCCATATATAGGAGTCGTTGGCGGAGATGCTTATCTAAACTGGACGATCACCAATTCACCTCAGACTGGAATAAGAGAGATCAGAAATGCAGATAGAAATTTAACACTGATATTATTCTACTCTGGTGCCATCCTTCCAACATTTATATATGATAAACGAATCACCTACACTGGTAACTTGTCACTAGATATTGTGTCCTTCACCTTGTCAAATATCACGCAATCTGATGCAGGGAAGTATGAATTCACACGAAGCAATGTGGATTTGGGTGGTCAAGCACTTGTTATAGCAGGTACGTATTAATGGATACATAAATTTGTCTTTGTTAACCCTAGCCTGACCTGACGTCCTTATCCAGACGCTATTACAAATACCATATATACTTCCTTATAAGACGACCCTTTCACTATATAATTACAGAACAAAAGTACACTTGTAAGCAAGATATTTTTTATTTAAAAATCTGACACTACATACATTGCGTGTAAAGGCGAACATTGGTTGTTTTCTCAATGTACAATATTGTGATGGAGTTGCTAATTAGGTAAATTGATTGTGCTATGATTTTGATATTTGTTCCGTTCGTCAACCGCGCAATTGGCATCTGTTGAGCTGCGGTTGTTCTTCAATTAGATTTCAAAGACATTATGATCAAAGTGCCTCAAACAGAGCCTATGTTCACAGTTAAAATTGGATTTAGGTGGTAAAGCATTTGTTATGGCAGGTATGTATTAAATGATACCTAAATTTCGCTTTGTTATTCCTACCATGAGGTACACAAAAAATATTGTCTCACATAAATTGAAATTCTGCTTCAACTTTTAATGTTAGTTGTATTCTGGTTCGCTCATTTAAAAGCCACCAAATTCTATGTTTTCACTGAAGTCTTTTTTTCCCAGATAATACTAATCCTAATACTAATAATGATAATACTGTATATCCTATATTATTAACTAACCTTTGTAGGGGTCCAATTATATGTGAGACTTATTTTTTTAAAATCTTACTTTACTCTCTTAGTTTGGGAAGGTGAATTTTTTTATTGTTGCCATGTTGAGCTTCCTTGATCATTCCGTACTACTGACATATCTTCTGTTGTGGTGGTTGTTTGATAAGATTTTAAAGACAGTATAATCAAAGAGTCTCTCACAGAGCCCAAGCTAACTTGTAGATAAATAATGGATCAAGTTTATGATTTGTTAGTGTTCAGTCGATTACAGTGTACTTTGTCACTTAAATTTACATCGTGAATTGATACTCTTAAGTAGTTTAACCAATATGAGAAAAGAAAGTGTAATGATTGTGATGGAGCATTGAGGTTAAAGCCGTAGCCTTTGCAGTAAAATACGATACTAAGCTGTGGGACATGAAATTGGTATGTTGCAAACACAGATACATGACTGGTGCAAGAAGTCAGGTCTGGATGTTAGTTCCAGACATCTGATGAAAATACAAGTAGTTGAAAGTCATTATACAAATTGGGAGTTTGAACGAGTGGCTTCTAAGGCAGCGTCAAAATGGGCATTTACCAGAAACTCCATGAGATAGAAGGCACTTTCCTCTGTCAAGGCTAATAGTGATGAAAGTTTTAAAGCTTCAGCTGCATGGTGTGCATGATTTATGCAACATCATTACTTGCATCCAAATAACGCATTCATATAGCCCAGAAATTGCCAGTCAATGTTGAGACGAAAGTTTATAGCTTTTTTACAATTTGTTACCAACAAGTGGAAACATAATGATTTTAATCTGGCCCACATAGAGAATATGGACGAAACTCTCATTTTTAGTCTGGATAGTAAAAATATGGAACACTCAACCAGGTGCTTTGTTGAAACATGAGGCATTGCTTTTGTGGAGCACATTTTAGGTGCATTTGATGCAGTCTGTGAAATAGAAGTTGTGGCGACATCAAACATACCAAGCTGTGATCCCTGGCAGCACCACATCGGTACTGCAACCATGAATGTTTGCTTTATCAAGCCGTTCCATCAGACATGGAATCAGAGTTGGATGGTGTTCATGATGACTGGATGACAATGGAGGAATTCTGAAGTTCATTTGGTAACCACGATGACGAAGGTAAATTGTTGGGCTTTGAATGTATACTAAGCATCACTGTGAGATTAATTGCTCATCATAAAGAATATGATAGACAAACTCCAGTATAAGATTCATACAACCAAGTGTAAATTGTGGATAATTTGGACCAAACTCCTCCCATCAAGCCTCTCACATGGTTGTAGAAGAGAAGATGTGGTCACTAGACAACAGATTAAAGGAAGTATTCCATCTCCTTGTCTCTGATATGTATCCTAAGCTGACGTGCTCAAGTGACACAAAAATTCCTTCTAGTAGTTACACAAACATTTGGGGGTCAATATATGGAAAAGACATTGTCTTGCTTCCTTACTCATCTATCAAAGAATTTTTGCAGAGGATGGAAAAATAACAAGAATTGGTTACTATTCCATCAAAATCATTCAATGACCACGTCCTGATAAAACTACGGAGCAGACCAGTTTTCGAAGAAGGGAGTGCAGTCACAAAGGCAAAGTAGCCATCCCTCCTATTGTAACTTGCAAGGGGTCACGGCCAAATAAAATGGAATAGATGGACAGAACACACCTTGACTAACCTAAACTGAGTCAGTTATTAGATATCTCCAGTGTATTTTAGTGCACAGAAATGGTGCTTTCACCACAAAAGTTCTTATTTAGATTATAATAGCACAAAACAAAATAGTCAGCACAGTTTGTTAAACTACTTCCAGGCTTATATATGTTTCCTCACAAAATTTAGTGCTCAAAATGGTGAATTATAATATTTAAGTATAACAGATCTTTGATAAAGCATGCTGAAATGACAACAGTAGTAAAATTGCATGTGAAAATCAGCATAAATGTTAAGTTTTTCCTGATTCACATAATCTCTAACTCATATAATCCCAATACCCAAATCAATCCTGCACAGAAAAACAAATTAATAGTTCTCAAAATTTGTTTATATGACGTACCGAAGTGGTAATGATTTTGTGTATCCAATCACGGTTCGGAACCAGATCCAATATTGTGTTCTAGGGTCCAATGGTAAATTTATCAGAGACACAGTCTGGAACCGGATGTTAAATAGTGCGTCGGGTGTGTTGGCTGAGACACTGTTCGTCGTTGTGAGCGACACAGTCCAGAACAGGATGTCTATAGTGTTTCGCATGGGTTGAATTCGACAGTGTGTGTCGTTATGTAGCAACAAAGTGTGACGTTGTGTCGGGTATATTATTTCGACATCTAGGTGACACAACGACTAAAAAATGAATGAAAATGTGTTATTCCAAATGATTCATGTAAATGAAATTTGATAATGCCAATCGGATAACTAAACTACTAATAGATAGCAGACGGCTGTGTTGATGATGGCACAGTGACCGTGTCGTCAGCTATTTAAAAAAGTCACATGGGTCATGTATGCACATCTACTAATTTTAAAGTAAATATAAATTGTTCTTTTTAAATTTAACAATAATGTTTTTTAACCTAAGTCCATTAAATCCTGATTATTGAATGCTCTACACCTTAACCGTCTCCAAGAAACTTCTAGATGAAAATTTTCTGTCGCTATGGACTTTTACAATATTTGCCAAGTACTAAACTTGGGTTAAGATAAAAGCGTGTTGAGTGGAATCATCACAATCGAGTGTAGTGCGAACATGTTTATCAAAATGCGTAGCTTTCATTGTGACATCACAGCGCACAACATCCAATCCTCATTGTACTGGATCACACCTTAGGTTCATTTTGTAAAAAAGTATTTACGTACTATATTATTTATTTTGCAGTGCAGTGCAGAAAAACATATCAGGATTAAACGTGTACTTACTAAGTAGAAAATTAAAACAAACCTGCGACACCTGTCCATGTGCAGTTTGTTTTAAATCCATCAGCACTGATTTAAAGTCTTATCAGCTGTACAAGCCAATTGCTACCGTAACAAGTTTAAAAGATGACAATACGGACTGCCTGTTAAGCAAATGACATGTAGACAATTTCAAGTGAGCATATACTGATAATCACGCAATGTACTGCCCAGTAATTTTCCAATGAGGTCGAAATGGACAAGAGTGCTACAAAATCACTCCGAATACACGTCATAGTAATTTTCCCATGAGGCCAATATGGACAGAAAACAGCGACAGTAATGTTTCATTTAGGTAAACATGGACAGTAATCAGTGCCAGTACTTGTCCTATGAGCTCAGAATAGACCAGAGTGGGAGAAAATCATGCTGTATATAGGTAATGGTAATTTTCCGTTGAGGTCAGAATATATCACGTTTTTCTGTTGCCCCAACCATGCATACATACAAGACTCAGATTGGCCTTTGGAATAATTAATGAGTCAACATTGTTTTGCTTAAAGTAATGTTTTTAGTCGCTCGTTATGGAAAATGGGGCCTTGATAAAGTGGTGGCAAATTCGGTCGCCAATTTTTGGATCGGTTGCCCACCTTCTGCAGCTGAATTTGAATAGTAATTAAAGGTCATTGAAAGTCATTGAGAAATATGCGCATCAATTCAAGGCCTTGAGAGTTATTAATATTTCACCTAGGTCATTGAAAGTCATTGAAGTTTATAAATTTTGTTTAAAAAATAGACAATGATCGAAAATTTGCTTTAATATTATTCATTTTATGTCGTGTGATGATTTGAAGTACGGTTTCAATTTTTTTGTCATTATACTAGTGATTACACTATTATTCTAACCACATGATGTAATCTGATATCATGCATATAATCTGATATCCCTTTCACATGATGTCTTTAACACTCTTTGACTTCACACAGTTTAACTGTCACATTGGGCCCTGGACAAGACTTTCTATCGTAGTTTGAACAATGCATCAAGAAGGCTTTATAAATACATGTTTAAAATAAGTGCTACCTATAAACAGTCCACAAGGTTAAATCCTACTGCCACCAAGATAAGGCAAAGATGGGGATGTGTGTTTTCACTTGTCTTCTTAATTCACTTTAAGAAATATAGGAATATCACAATTTATTTAAGTTAGGATGCAATACAAAGCTTGTATTTTTGACATGCTTGAAAATTCCCTAAGTCTGGAAAATTGTAACTACATGCTATTTTTTATTTTAATTCTAAAAATGCTATTGGTGTATCTTAAATTTTATCAGTAAACAAAATCAACAAAACATTAATGTAATAATGAGGGTAAATAAAAAAGGTTAACAATTCTCATTAAAAATGCATAATTCAAAATAACTTTATCATAGCTACATATGGTCGTATATATGTTTATTTGATCAAAATACCACTGTCTGAATACGCATGCTATGGCATTAATGGAAATATAATCCGAATACAGGATTATTGAACAGATAGGAAATTGTTTTCTTGTACTTGAATTAGTACCAGAAGCAGAAAACTTGACACCCTGAGTAGTCATTGAAAATTGAAAACTGGTCATTGAAAAGTCATTTAATTTCAGCTCTCCTGATCTGTATAAACCCTGGTCAAGAGGTACTTCATGCCAGTCCGAATGATTTTTCATTAATATCTAAAGGGGCAACCATCCATATGAATACATAGAGTTGTGTTGTGTATAATGTAGCAGTATATAGAATGAATACAGGTCACCAATAATGTTGTTGGCACATTTCTTGAGAAACACAGGGTTGTGTTACTACCCTTAGAGACACATGTTAGCAATGATGCCAACATTTCACATCAGTTATTGTGTCTTTTCAGTGGTGGTGGCAAAGGTAACATCTAGCAATTCACTCCACACTTTGATTTATGTTACTTGCTGAGCTAGCTATTTTGCTATATAAGTCTAAACGTTTTGTTATAAATATTTTTATTACACCACGGATGTGGTTGAATTTTCATTTTTTGCCAATTACCAATCTGCAGCTGCTGTCTATTTTACCAATGAAGAATAATTTGAGGACAGCCATTTGTCTCTTTGTGGTCAGTTGGATGGATTTCAGATGTTTCAGTTATTGCTGCTCTTGCAGAGATATCGTTGCTTATTGCAATCCCAACTGAAATCAACATCTTCTAAATAACCACTCAGCCAGAGTATGGTCCAATGTATCCATAATTCTCTGTGCACATTGGATGCCGACCGAGAGCATTGCACCCATAAACTCCCCGCCATTTTGAAACTGCATCAACATTGGAAGCCTCCTTTTCTTCAAGAGCAGATTGATGATAACCATGGACAGCGCATACACATATATGCATTTCCCAACATTTTGCAGCAAAAACAAGAACTTAGCCTGGTGCACTCTCTTAGGGGCTGAAATAATCTTGAGTGGTATAATGCTTTAATTGATTTAAACATTAGCAATATGTGTATAAACCATACGTTTTAGATGCATTTTAAGGAATATCAACTTACACCCTGCAAAACTGATTCTATACTGACTTTTCTGGTAAACAAGAGCAGAGTAAATAAGCCTAATTAATAGACAAAATAATGCCGGGAATGGACATTTAGCTGCTCAGTATTGCCTGCTTGCCTGGAACACCCAGACATAACATGTATGATGTCTGAAATGTTAATCTCCAATATTTAACCCAGAACAATAGTAGTGATGCATTCATGCTTGCTGGAACTTAAAACATGCCTTTCCAGTCATTGGAAGACATGTCAATGTAATTTCCTCACTTTTACGTGATTATAGCCTGGATGACACAAGTTCAGCAGCAGGGAAGGCGAACCCACCACTTTTTAAGGAAAAACTAAAGCTTCCTTGATATAAAATTTCGATAGAGTTGTTATTATGTACAATTACGAGTTAAAAATCCCTTCTATGTGCTGCCATTTCATGTGTAAAAAATTCTCTCGATCTGTTTACGTACGGATACATTTATTGAGGTCGCGCCCTCCCTGCTGCTGTGAATTAAATCCCTATTATATCAAATAATATGTCAAATATTGGAGAATCGTACACATGTAGATAAGCTCGAGAGCGACTAATAGCGATTAAGAAACTTTTACCAGTCCGTGATTCTGTTAGACAAAAATTACAAGCGCGTCAAGAATCTCAGGTGGAATTCGCAGAAGCTACAGAACAGTTATTTAAACCCGTTACTAAAACAACTGAACCTCTTCTTCCTCGACTTGAAAAGATAGTTACACAACTAGACTTTTAAGGGATTTTCCTGGACAAATACCTCAACAAGTAAAACCTGTTGCTAAAGTAAAAAAAAACTGACGAGGAAAAAGTTGAAGCAATGTGTGATAGATTTACTGAACTTGATCGATAAACTTGATGTAAGTGGTCTTATAAATTTAGCTGGTCGAGGATATAATAAAAGAAAGAAATGTTTTAAAAAGAAAATCATAAATATATTACCGGTCCACAACATTGGGTTGATATCTTACTTAAAATTAAAATTAAACAGGCCCGAATTGATAAGGGTGAGGAAGATTATAACAAATATATCAGAGATGTAAAAGATGTATTTGATAAAAGATCAAAAAGAAAAATCTGAAAGAAAAGAATCACAAAAACAATCGAAGAAAAAACGAGGAAGACCAAAATTTTCTCAACAAGAATCTCCTGAAGAAGTTTTTTTGAATCTCCTGATAAAGAATTTCAACTTCCTCCACCGCCGCAACAAATATAACAACAAGAAAAACCAGAAACTCCAACAAAATAATCGTCGAGATTTATAAATATATTTACTCCTAGCGGTATTAATGAGATTAAGAGTAATCGGGATAAAGCAATAGATATCGCTGCATATGGATATGATCAAAAAGAAAATATGTAAGACCTAAGTTTGTTGAAGGAAGAAAGAAAGAAAATTGGGTTAAAGAGATATATCTCGTTTTTAAAGATAGAGATAGTATTAAAAACAATCATCAAAAATTTTAAAAATTTAAACAAGAAGTAGAAGAAGGAATATCATCTGGTGATAAAGGAGAAAAAGAAGTATTTTTTGATCCAGATGATACACCTTCCGTCTCTATTGGACGTGGTATTACTACAGAAAATGGTCTTATTACTTGTCCTAATAACGTCGTTGCTGACGTAGAACGACTAGAAATACTTATCGGTTGAAAACGTGCTGGAAATAATTCCCGTGAAATCAGCAATGAAGCTGCTGATATTTTTCAACGATTATTTCAAGGCGGTATTATGGACACCAACGTTTATCGATCTCTTAATGGTGAAATCGTCGATGACTACGATAAAACAGAAACAAATATGAAGATTATACATAATGCTCAACGTGGACCGGTCATGGTCTGGGCAGTAAATTCACGATTACCAGTGTACAAAGCAATATACGGTGATGGACTCGGTGATGTTGTTCAGGGTTTATTTAAAAGAGTATCTCCAAGAACAATACCAATTGCAAAACAATTATCAATGAAATGTTTTTGTTCGTGAAAAAGCTCCTGGCGTAGTCGCAAATCTTGCCGGTAAAGCGTTCTCGGCTATCAAAGATAGACTAGCACGGTTAATACGACGAAAACCACCGCAAGTAAAACTGAAAAGTACCGAAGCTATACCTGCTAATGCCAGTAAAGTAATAAGATGCAGAAAGAAATATTACTGCTAGTGTTATAGCTGGAAGTGGTCTTCGTGTTAGACGATAACAAATTATATAAAATGTTCAAGCGTACATCCAATGAAGCATTTGACATGGACACACCAGTCCTTAAAGATGAATCGATACGCGATTATTAATATTTTTTCTGATGACGCACGAGAATCAGATCGGCGTGGGAGAATCGAACTACAAGTTCAGGATACAAGTAAATATTTCTTACCCGCTGAACCATTTATTGAAGTAGAAGGTAAAATAATAAGAACAAATAATATATAATATTTAGCTGGTGTTAAAATCGTTTTTGTTAATAATGGTATTATGGCGTTATTTAACAGCGCTAATTATATCATTGACGGAAGAGAGATTGAAAATATTCCAAAAGATGTTGATGTTGCTACAACAATAATAGGTTAACAACAGTCTTTTTAGCAATGTACAGTCTGCATATCGCCCTACCCATAGTACGGAAACTACTCTTCTGAAAGTATTTAGTGACATTCTCTCCGCTTTGGATAGTGGAAAGATTACAGTCCTCACTCTCCTGGATTTACCTGCAGCATTTGACACAATAGACCATGATATATTACTTCACCGTCTCCAACATGTATTTAACATTCAGAATATAGCCTTACAGTGGTTCAAGTCCCACTTAGTCAACAGGATACAAATTATATCTGCAAATGGAATACACTCCAGCCCAGTTGATGTATGTTATGGTGTTCCACAGAGATCTGATCTTGGACCTGTTCTCTTCATTCTGTACACTCAGCCACTCTGAAGTGTCATAGATCATCACCCAGTGTCGCACCAACTGTACGCTGATGACACATAAATATACAAGTCTAGCCACCCAACTGAAGTTGATGCTACCATCCATGGAGTAGAAAGGTGCATTTCTGATGTGAAATCATGAATGACATGTAACAAGCTGCAAATGAATGATGATAAAACTGAGGCTATTCTGATCACAACACAAAGACTTTCTCATTCACATCCTTTACCTCAGACAATAAATATCAGGAACACCAACATTATATTCTCACAGTCAGTATGAAAGCTAGGTGTTACTCTAGACAGTACTCTCACATTGCACCAACAAGTCATGAACATATATGCAAGGATGCATATCTTGAACTGAGACGCATCATCTCCATTCATAAATATCTTTCAGTTGATCCCACTACAACACTTGTGTATTCATTAGTACTTTCAAGAATGGACTATTGTATCTCAATTCTGTCGGGTTCATCACAATATTTACTCCAAAAAGTTCAAAACACAGCTGCATGGATCATCTTTAGAGTACCTCGATCAGAGCACACCTCATCACTGCTCTGTACCCTATACTGGCTATCGATTCGATACAGAATCAAACACAAAATGTGTTCTCTGTGCTATGTTTCAATGACAAACTCCAGTCCAATATACCTATCCAGCCTCACCCATGTATATACACCAGCAACACCAACATTAAATTCTCACAGTCAGTACGGAATCTAGGTGCTACTCTAGACAGTACTCTCACATTGCACCAGCATGTCATGAACATCTGCAGGACTGCATATCTTGAATTGAGACGCATCAGTTCCATTCGTAAATATCTTTCTGTTGATGCCACTAAAACACTTGTGTGTTCATTAGTACTTTCAAGACTGGACTATTGTAACTCAATTCTGTCTGGTTCGTCACAATATTTACTCCAAAAACTTCAAAAAGTTCAAAACACAGCTGCACGGATCATTATTAGAGTACCTCGATCAGAGCACACCTCACCACTGTTCTATACCCTACACTGGCTATCGATTCGATACAGAATCAAACACAACATTTGTTCTCTGTGCTATATTTCAATGACAGACTCCAGTCCAACATACCTATCCAGCCTCACCCATGTGTATACACCAGCTAGATCCTTACGTTCTTCTTCTGATAATCGTATACTCATTGTTCCCAAGGTAAAAACAAAGTCATATGGACAACGTTCGTTTGCATATCAGGGCCCGGTGACGTGGAACGAATTGCCCATTGAAATTAGACACAAAGACACAGTGGTCCCTTTTAAGAGTGCTCTCAAGACTCACCTATTTCGACATCTGGGACAAACTTAGCGACCTAATCATGATTTGTATCTTATATATTTTCAGCATGTTTTTATGTTTTCCAATTTCATTGTTTTTGTCATTTGTTGTTCTGTAGTGTAGTCATATCATTATTGATGGTGTAAAACGCTTAGAGCTTTTAAAGATTAGGTGCTATACAAAGTCATCAATATTATTATTATTATTAGATACAGCGACGATTTTACAACATCGGCTGGTCTGTTAATGATGTTTGCTAAAGATACTTCTGACCACCCAGACAATGACCAATATGATATAAGACGATCAAGAAACTTTGCCAACAATGTTGACGCAGATGTTGAAAATATGATCATTATCGGTAATCCAAACCTTAACATAGGATTCTTAACACGTCGATCAGTGCTGGGAGGGATCGTAGGAGATTTTCATGAACAATTTCACTGTCACATATGTTTGGATTTTGTAGACATGTTACCAAAGTAATTTTTGGAGCCAAACATATAGTTGAACTCACGAGAAACGGCGATGATAATGAAGCTCTCTGGCGACAAATAGGTGATCCTGGTAAAGTGAAATTGACAAAGCATTCCTTGTGGATGCCTGTAATGACTCCATCAATTACTGAAGAACAAAAATTACTCTCATTTATGGATCAGGGCGGTAAATCATTATTATTATGGTTAACAATAACTACAGATAGTGTTCAAAGCGCCATTAATGGTTTATTTACATGGCATATAGCATCACAACAAGGTGTTGAAGCACCACGACACATTTTCATTGCTTTTCAAGATCAGGCACGATTAAATGCTCAAACACGTAGTCATATGATATTTGATAAACTCTGAGTTAGTGAAGTCTCTTTAAGAATAAATGGTTATCACGAACCATCTGAAGATATATTGTTAGATTATACAACAAATCATGTAGCGCGTGCATATCATCGTTTGATGACATTAATGGGACGTGATCAAAATATTAATACTGGCTTGCAAATAAAACAATTACAATCAAAATCAGCAAAACAATGCGGGGTAAAAATATCATTAAAGCGAGATCAGATTGCACATGGTGGTCCAAATTATCATTAACCATGACTCAACTTAAACATTTCAATAAAGCTCTAGAATCAAAAACTGGAGTTAATCTTGAACTCTCTTCGGCCGCCATCGCAAATATGATTAAAACCATTGGTATATTTCCACTTCCTGCAGCTATACCCGCATTAATAGGTGCTGTCGCACACGCTGTCGCAAAAGCAGCAGCGTTATGTGCTGCTGAAACTTCCGCTGAAATGGCATTAAAGAAAGCAACTGGGCAAGGATTTATAAAAGAGGGAAGGATCTAAGATTACCAGAGACCCCACATTGGTACAAAAAGTGTTTGAGACTTCCAGGAACACGTTGATGCCTATGTCTAATGTTGATTTACTTGATGCTGCTAAGCAACTAAATATAAAATATTTCCGAGGGGTGTTTATGCGCGACCAATTACCAAAACGACCAAACAGCGCTGAAACCGGTATTATTAATCTTGATTCGAGTTCTGGTCCAGGAACTCACTGGGTTGCTTACGCGATTGATCCAAGTGGAATTGTTTATTTTGATTCGTATGGACTTCCTCCTCCACGAGAATTTCTTTTGTACATAAACACAACAAATATTCCAATTTGGTGTTCAACATGAGGAACACAATTCTTGACAGATCCACCGGTATGTGGTCGTGAAGTAATTAATGTACTTAATGCTATATCAAAGTCTTCATTGTCTTCACACAAAATCGTTCGTTTATACACTAGTCAAAGATATAATGGTTGATATTTACGGAAGATCTTCCTCTAAACAAAAATCAGAAATAACTGCTGAAAAAATACGTAAACAGATTAATGATGAAATATCCGAGTTATTAAATCTTGGAAATTTAGATCCAAACGAAATGGTTATATTTCAGGATAAGCAAGGAAAATTGAAATCAAAAACTCTTTCATTGCAGGATATTCTTGTTAGAATTAGTGGAGTAACCGAAAATAGTATAGCTGTGTTTGATAGTAATGGGCGAATTAAATCCGGTGTTGTTATGTCAATAATTGCAGACAATATTCTCCATCGAATGCAAAAATCCGGTGACACACGTTGACAGGTCCTCTCAGTATGTCTAATAATAAAATTACTGATCTTGGAGAACCAGAAGCAAACGATAGCGCTGCAACAACAAAAATATGTAGATGGTATCCATAATACTATAAACACTACATTATCCACGCTACGAGCTGAGTATGACGTTCACGCAAATATGTTTTCGAAACTCCGTAGAAACTTTCAAAAAGTCAATACAATCGGTGAAGATTTCTTTGGAAGACCGTTGTTAGCTGACGTAAAACTCGTGGATATTAAAACAGCTATATCAGAAATTAAACTGGAACTGTATCTATTATGTTAAGAAGCGGCGACAAAGAAATATTTACTTTTGAAGCGCTTAATAAAAAATTAATCAGAACAATTTACTGGTGGTGTTTGAAATTTGTTGCTAAATTTGATTCATAATAGGTAGTTTTAAAATGCTTGACGTGCAAGAATACAGATATGATCTGGTACGTGAATGGCAGGCAAAACTAAACAAATTTCAACGACGTGTATACAGTAAAAGTAAAAAAAAATATCGCAGACGTGTAGTTGTTATTGATATAATTATATATTCGGCGTCCGCGGTTGTCGCTGGAATTGGTGTGTTATTATCAGCGATAATGACGACATCAACGGTTATTGTAACAATTTGTGTTTCCGCAACAACAATTACCGGTGTTCTTAATATCATCACAGAAAATATCCACGTGTAGTGAAAATAAATTACACGAGTACACAATCAAAACTTACCTCGGTTACGACCGCGTATTCAAAATTATCCTCAAACATATCATCAGCTATCAGCGATGGAATAATGTCAGATTCTGAGTTTGCAGAAATGATTAAGATTTACAACGAGGCAACAATCGCGTCTGATTTAGAAAGTAATAATAATGTCAATGTCGCCGAACGAACTACTGCAAAAGATTATGGAAAATACATCCCCATCAAAAACTACAATTATGTCAGTAAGTAGTACCAAACCTGAATTTAGCGTCAACTTTCCAACACCAATTCCAGTACGCAAAATTGCACTTGCACAATTACGAGTATATCACAGTTGGCCAAATATCAGATCAAAATGATTCGATGGATTACCGGCGAACAGTTCGCTTGTATTTGCAAACAAAAATCCCAGATGGGACCCCCGATTTCATAGTTGTTTCTATTCCAACCGGAAGTTATCAGATTGAACAGATCAGTGATGAATTCCAGCATAGAATCAAATCAACAACATAAAAAGAATCAAAAATAGCTATCACTGTTCACGAACCAACTTTATCGTCTGCACTATAAATACATTATACCGATTACGTCTTTGATATTTATCAGTCTTCGATTAGATCCGTATTAAGATGGCCTGAAATTCGACCTGAAGCTAAACCACCAATACCAGAACCGAAAAAGGCTGACTATGTCACGGACAAACAATCATACCACGAGATTGACCCAGTCTACAAATAACATTTATCAAGTATAAAAATGCAGTGTTGGGTAGTAATTTTACCTTCTCCGATAAGGACAGTGTAATTTGCTTTTTATTACTGAAAGATCCAGAGAGAGCACTCTAAATATGGGTATTGGTCTGAATGAAATTATCGATTGTTTTAAAATCATTAATCAAGAACACCGAATACAACTATAACGACTACGAGAGCGCTTCCAAGAACATATTTTCAATATAATAAATTCCCGTGTCAAAGGCACTAGCAAAATCATTAAAAAAATTGAAATATTAAATCAGCTTGTATCCGACATGGAATATATTAACCAGCGAGTTATCGAGGCAACAATTAATTACACTGACGATATAAATCGCTACAAACAACGATTCTTAACCGTATACTCGTTAACAGAAACCACATTAACGAAATTTTAAATTTCCCGGGTATAACGCAGACGAATTCAGAAAGTCAGTTAATGATGTCTTCGATAAATTCTTCGTTGATATACTCACATGGTACAAAGAAAAACTACAACTGGCAACTATTCTCCGGAACAACAATGATCCACAAGGAGAAGTACGACATATTTCACCAGGAATCGTTAATATACCTTCAACGGTCGCAGTCAATCTTGTATGTGTAATTGATGGTAGCTATACAATAGATCGTTAAAAATCAAATCAAGCTCAGCTTGGATATATTTTGTATAAATTTACTCCACAAGCTCCCCCTGGATATTTGATTGTACAAGAGCCAATCAATTTAGTTATCTACGCGTACATAATCCGTTTTTGTGAAGAATAAATATCAAACTCACTGACCAACGCGGATACTAGATTGATTTAAGGAACGAAACCTTGTCAATAAATCTGTATGTACGATCGTAAACGATTTAAATCAAAAAGGTACCAACACAATAAAGAAAAATTGAAAATGCAATCAAGAAGTATTTACAGGGGAGCGTTGACAAAGTACGGCAACGAAGATTTTTTTTTGACGCATATACAGTTAGATGATTTACGGTAAGAACGGTCAATTGTGAACGATCCTGCATTAAATATGACAGATTATAATTCTGAATAATATTCAGTAAAAACAAATATAATTTGAAAGTAAATCTAACTATTAAAAAAACAGATACTTTCATTTCCACGTATTTTTTAATTTTCACTATCTAGTATTTTTTTTAGTTGTCTCACGCGAGTACTGATTATCTTTTTTGCTTCATATTTTCGAGATAGTTCTGATCTAATTTTTTTCAATTGCGCGAGATAACAAAACGAATTCCACCACTTCGTCCTCTTTACTGTAGCCAGCAATTGATACAAAGCATTTTGAATTTTTTTTTATAAATCGATACTTTGGTGGTAAAATGTATTCTCCTTCGTGCTCACATTCTTTCAATGTTTCAAAATCGGAAATAATTTTTTCAGGATCAAGCTCGTCGGATATAGTTATGTCGTTGTTTTTTAAATTTTTAATTACATCTTTGATAATTTCGTAATTCATTATTTATATAAACTAAAAGAACGTGAGTCATTGCTGACCCTTTTTTGAAGCATGTTTACAGCAACATTGTATGTATTGCAAGTCACAACATATAAAGCATATTATTTGCATATATTTAAATTGTATTTACATTATTTACAGTAAGGTCGGCACAATTTCCTTGTGCGAACTCCTAGGGTGCCACCGCATCTTAGCGAGTCCAGAAGGATACAGTGAATCTTAATTCTAAGGACAGCACAAAATACAATCTTAATTAAGTTATCCTATGGACGGTACATTATGCAATCTTAATTATCTTATCCTACATATATTTACATTATTTACAGTATTTACATTATTTACAGTATTTACAGTATTTACATTATTTACAGTATTTACAGTAAGGACGACACAACATATATATTTACAGCATCTAATTTACATGTAAATTGAACAATCTATCGCGGAGGAGTTGTTTCCATAAAATATCATTGGGACATAAGAAAATGATATTTGTTGTTCGTATTTTTTTGAATATGATGATTTATATAATTTATCAGCGACTCTTCGTACTCAAGGCATACATATATCAAAATACCTTGCAGCCGCGTTCATTTACTGAAATATTATTTCTTCACCGGTCTCAACATTAACAGATTTTACTACCCTCCTAGCAATCGTCTTGCATCTTCCAGCATTTCCCTGTAAACAATCCTCTCGTTGTGTGATAGATTCAAGATTATCTAAAGAATTTTTGAGCGTGTCTCCGCTAATGTGATTGATGACAAAACCGTCTTTGATCACCCCCAAAGAAACATTCGAACACAAATCGGTGACAGAGACAATTTTTCTTTCCATCAGAGAACATGAGATAATCAGTATTAGTGACAAATCCAACTGTTTTTTTAATCTGCAGATCCTGACTACACCACGACGATTTGCTTCATAATTTTTTAATGATTGGATGACTGACATTTGGTCCATTACATAATAATATTAGTTGTTTAAATCATTATTTGTCTAAATTATTACTTTGAAAATCTTGCTACAAAATCTTGTACGGTTTTATATAACTTTAACACTGTCGTTGGATTTTGAATCATAATACCGCTTCAATTCTCGATATCGTTTACTGCTGCATTGCACACATGAACGTGTTTCTCCTCTAACTCCAACACCGCATTGTAAACACGGTTTAGGCCCTAAACTTCCATGACGTACGCGCTGCAAGTGAAGTCCGCATAATTCATTTACGCACGCTTTGTTACAGGGAGTCGTAGAGTATATCTTTAGCCACCTACATTGATGGTTTTTTTTGAATCATTATTATATAATGTATTTTTAATATAAATATATATTTGTCTTAATTATAATATGGATGAGTTTAAGAAATTATCTGCAATCGAGCCTTGGAGAACTTCAAGATTCGATCTTGACAGAATGTATAAGGAGAATAAGGAGGATAAGAACAAGTTAAAATCAGCAAGCATGATAACACTTATTCCGAATCGGACTTTAATAAAACATATCCGTGAAGCCAAAGAAGAGTTTCGGCGCGATGGTGCAACTCATGTGTGGTCAACATTTAGAATCGACGAATAATGTAAATAATGTAAATATATATGTTGTGCCGTCCTTACTGTACTTTCTGCCACATACAGAACATTTTCCACCATATGCCATTCTTTTGTTTTTCGTTGTGACTGTGGATAAATCAGTTGTTGGAGTTTTAACTCTACATCGTAAACAATATAGATTCACATAAATATTATATGGATGTAATTGATTTTTCAGCAACAAGAAAACAAGAACCAGTCAAACATCATCCAGCGCTACCGAATTCTATCAGAATGATAATAATAGGTCCATCTATATGTGGTAAAACCCAGCTGCTGCTTAATTTGATAATGAGATGGCTCAAATCTGATAAATTATATTTAGTAGCACCATCTGTAGATGATCAGAGATGCTACGAAGTACTTAAAGACTTTAATGAAAATGCTAACCTGTCAAATGACGGCGACGATATTATTAATTTTATCACCGATATTGATGAAGCGCCGTCCGTTGATGAGTTAGACGGATTTATTAATAATTTAATAGTTTACGAATGACGTGATGCTGGACGAACAATCAAATCCAGCTAGAATATTTTCTCGAGGCAGACATAAAAATACAGATATCATTTATGTCACCCAACGATATACGCAAATTCCGAAAGTGATCGGAGATAACTGCAATATTTTAGCTGTATTTAATGGAGTTGATACGCATACTTTAAAAAATATTCATCAGACTTCGTGTAGCGGAGACATGGACATATTCAGATTTAAAAACTTCTTTTCAAAAGCACATGCGACTACACACGGATTTATATCAATAAATTTACATGACCGTAGATCAAGATATCGTATAGGTATCGATAAAATATTTAGTTAATTCATAGAAGCAGGGAGGGCGCGACCTCAATGAAATGTATCCGTACGTAAACACATCGAGAGATTTTGGTTTTACACATGAAATGGCAGCTCATAGGAGGCATTTTTATCTCGTAATTTCACATAATAACATCTCTATTGATGTTTTGTATCATGGAAGCTTTAGTGTTTTCCTAAAAAGTGGTGGGTTCGTCCTCCCTGCTGCTAGTTCTAGCTATATACTCACTAATACTCTGTATGTATAGAGTTGTAAAATTGCTCATTTTACCTGAATGACTAAACATCCAGCTGATTGTATATACTTATTGGTAGAGAAATATTTAAAATGATTCAAGTCATTTTAGAGTAGGTGAGAGGTAGGGCCTAAATGAGAAACAGTGAACACAATCACTGGTTCAAATGTATCTGCACAGCTTGCCTTATGAGCTGTGTCAATCTGTTTTTCGAGCGATGTGTGTGTGGGACTTAACCAAGGGCTTGCTGATTCAAAAACTTTTTAAAAGCTTATTATAATTTGGACCCCACCCATTTGGTGGATGGAATGGTCTGAAAGCTCTTTTTTCAATAGCAATTCTCAGCAATGTCTGAACATGCTTTCTCATGGCTACATGGAATAGCCAGGCATTATGATAGCATTTGATCATAACATCACTGCAAACATGATGAAACCTTGGAATGTCCTGAAAATTCTGACATCATTGTACAGCTCACGATGTTTTGAAACCCCATGCCTCATTGTTGGGGTGGAAAGGGAGTGTGGAGAGGATAAAGACCCCAACATATCACCCCATGCAGCCTGATAGAGATGCCACAGTATCTCAGAAAGTTGCTTTGCACACCATGCTTTCTCATGAAGTCTTATCTAATGACTACTGGAGAGTAGATGTGATCTTCATAACGTGCGTGGGTCGCTGTTATTACTCCTGCAAGCATACTCAAAAGAGTTTCACAAAGAGATAGGCACCATTTAATTACAGTGACATTATATTCGGGAGAAAGTTACTTAATTTATGATACTGAGAAAAATGAGGTCATTTAATTTATTATAAACATTTCCTAGATCTAATGGAAATAATGTATGATAGATACTCTGAAATCAAATTTTAGATAATATAAGCATAATGACACTGCATCACAAACCGTATTAATACTACATTTTGTATAATGAATCTAATTGGTTTTTTTAACACTTTGTTTTTGGATGCAATCATGTCTTTAATTTTGTTGCATTGTGCACAATATATTTAATGATCATATGAGAGGTTTTGATAATTTACTCACTGCTGTGCAACGAATGACACACAGTGAATAAATTAATAATAAATTCACTTTTATACATGACTGAAGAGAAATATAATGACATCAGTTCCAATCATTGCCCTATGCACAAGTTCTCATTAACAAAATGCATGACTTCTGTCATCTAATCACAGCATTATAGTGGGATTTTTAAAATGAGAAAACATAATATTGTTGGTTGCTCCATGAATTTGCGAAAGGAAATGATGTTGTTTTGGGTTGAATGCTATTTTTCAGCGAGAGATGGGCCGGAAAACTTGGTGGAAAAAGAAACTGTGAAAACCTGGTAAGAACCACTGACCCATTGGAAGCCCCTGGCATGCTTTCTCTCATACAGACATTGGCTGATCCCGAGACTTAACTTCATTCATAAAAGGGTGAGGTGGCAGTGATAAGTTAAGATGAGTGCTTTGAATCTCATGACCCCGCACATAAAAGATTTATTGCGAAAAGAGAAGCATTATTAAGATTTGGTATTGCTATTTTAATTTGAAATATACTATTTTGTATTAATTATTGTCAAAAGTCAAAAGTGTTTGTGTGCGTGTGTGTGCGCGTCTATGTCACACTTTATCCACTCAATCATGTAACTAAAGCTGTAAAGCAATATACCTTATACAGTAAAAGGCAAAAAGTTACGGCTACTCATTTTTATATGTTTTGAGAAGCAAAAAATCCAACAGTCACAACCAGGAAACTGCATACGTAAATATCTGCAGCAACATTATAAGAATTAGATCAGTATTATGATTTGCTGTGTTTTGTATGATGATAAAAAAATGTTTTTGTATTTTCCCCTTCCAAACTGAGCAAATAAAATGATGGATGTGGAGACAATACATAGATGCAGACTGCCCTAATTTGTTTGAAAATTTAAGTCTGAAATTTGCAAAAAGTTTCATATTTTAATTCGTTTCAGCAATAAGTTCAGATTATTATGAACGAATATAAACTGTTATGACGGGACAATAATTAGGACCTTCAAGTACAACACACCAAATCAGATGGATTTGTATGATTAAAAACACTCCTTTCCATTGCTTAAATTGACATAGTTTTTGTAATCTAAAATCTTTCCAATATTAAGGACACTGTTGGCAAAGGTCATTGCCTTGATTTCAGTAAGTATCTGCTAAGTCAAGTCTTTATTAGGAAGAGACCATTTGATTTTAATAAAGAGTGACGTTAACTGCTTGAAAACAATTGCCTTGTTCCGATGTGTTGCATAAAACCGAATTTAATGCATGTAATATTTTTCTGCAATCCAGTTTATCGTGTGATGAAACAAAAACAAATATCTAAGTCGAAAAAAACATTCTAATTCCATATATTAAATGGGCATTCGCTTACAGTGAACATGTCTCTGCCATTAATTCTTAAGGACTAAGCACATGGTTCTTATTTCAAATTAATTAATTTTCTCTTTTTTAATTTAACTGCAATGATTGTAAAGAGTATTCTTGACTTTCACTTTTTATGGCAATGAACCTTACATATGTGGTTTGGAAAAAGAAACTGATGACGAATTAAAGATTCTCACTTGGAAAAGCCCTTTGCTGTGCAACATCACAGAGAAAGATGTGTTCCACGTAAGATGGATCATTACGTTCTCGTCTAATGCTTGGAAAGTTTTGTAAATACTTGTAGATTCACTAGGTTTTCTTTATATTATTGTTTTCCAAATTGTGTTCACTAATGATATAGAAAGGACCCAACCAAAGAACCTAGAGTGCAAATACCTTGATATATCATCTGTCAAATAATTGTAAATTATTGCATCTTTTAAAACATTTTAAACGATTGATGATTTGTTGGTTGAACCATTTTCATAACTAAAAGTTGTTTTGCTTGCATTTAAATGTGGGCAAAATGTATCTGAGGCACGAGTAATGTAGCGATTTTCCCTTTAAGTTGGTGGCATTGATATGTTCACCTGTATTAAGAATGAGATGGTCTGGTTATAAAAAGACTAGATAGGTACTAGGAGTGTATAAAGGCCAAAGGTGAGCAGACTGAGGATTCTGATGTGTATCATACTCAGAGAAAAAAGCTTTAAAAAAAGTGAGAACGTCGATACATTCATGAGGTATTTTTTATAACAAATATTGGTGAAGTGCCTGTATGGCATTCCATGACTCTAGCAATGTAAAAGGTGTGCTTATTTGATCATGTATGCATAGGTAAGAATATTTATTGTGCACTTATACCAATCTAAGGAAAACCATAATGCAAACAGAAAGTAGAAGATTTACTACCAAAGCTGTAAATATTCAAGTCCGTATTACATAACACAGTGTTTATGCCGCCATAACTGTTTTACATCAAATTGAAAGTGGAGGGGATTAATTTCCCAACTGTCAAGCATGGGGATTTGAACAATTGTGCTAGCTGTGCTGTGTGTGTATGTGCATTTATATGTACACAGTCAAAATAACATGGCTATTAAAGTGTTGGTATAAAGCAATTTGATATACTAATATTACTGGTATATCAAATTGTGACAAGCCCATGGCACATTATTATGCATGTATAAATATTGTTTCAACATCTGATTAATCAATAGCGTTGTAATAAAATAACAATACAACTAATAATCCCCGTCTTTTAAATGAATGAAACATGGTGCATCATTTAATTGAAATCCTTTCTGCTTTCTTCTCTCTATCTCTCAATATCATGTGCATAAGGTAAATAATATGGGGATGGGGGAGATTTAAATGGGGGTATGGAGTGAGAGAAAAAAGATAATTGAAATAGTACTAAGTCACCTACAACAATCTGGGACTTTGTAAAGGCCAGTAAGCGTTCCATTAGATTTTAATTCAGTTTTCAAAGTACCAATGATACAAATTTGCAATAGCATGTCAAGTCTTGTACATTTATATGTAATGAGGAATACACATTGTGTAATCTATTCATTGTTTATTTATTGTTATCTATTTATTCATGTTTTATATTACCTTTTTAATAAGGGTCTAAAAGCATATTATTTAATATTAAAATTACTGAAGACTACTTAACCGTCCTTTAATCGTTATATATCATTGTGTGGGGTGGTAAGGCAGTAGACTAATAACCAATAAAGAAACATAGGTATGGGCAATAAATAAATGCTTTCATGGTAACACTCCAACCCCACCATTACATCTATTTTTTCATACGATGTCTCAGTATGTTCTACCTGTCTCTCTATATCTATGTGGACTATCATACGAAGATACCATCATACGGCGTTGTCTCTGGACATAAGAATGTTGGAAAAAAATGGAAAGGGGGATGCTGATAGCAATCTTAATTAAATTCAAATAATGAATTAGATGAAGTGTAAATGCATTGAAATGTTTAACTTGCCTCTTGCCTGTCGATCATTTCACTTAGTTTAGTTTCCCAACTCATTTAAATATGCTAGTCATTGTATGAAAGCCAGCGTGTTCAGTGTTCAAGTGTTTAATCATGCTGTGTTTTTAGCGATCTACTTTCTTCATTTAACCATCTTTCCTTAGTTTGTCTAATATTTACTGAATCAATCTAAATAAAAATAGAAGTTCAAAAATTAAATAAACATTCTTTTAATTTGCAAAGGAGCTTGTGATTGTTAGCAAAAGGTTAAAAACTACATTTTGGAGCTGATAAACTAGACAGGGCTGTTCAGAGTTCATTGATTCCATCAATAAACAGTTGCTTGTAGTTAGTCTTAAATGTGGTGGAAATGCAAGTATGTTTATTCGTATGTGGTATAAATAAAATATAGGTATATCTTGTGTGCTGCATCTTTTATATACCACTCAGGTAAATTTTTCATTGTAAGTAAACTTAGTAACCCTCATTTTCTTTTAATGAAACATTTATACATTTCATGGTATATCAGTGATACAGTGTATAAACCAGCTTTACGCTTCATTGACTATTTCAGGGAAGACCGACTTTTTTATAGACATAGCACTTATGACATCGAATTTCGTATCTTATATCCCAACTCTAGTAACATATTCTGAATTCTGGACCAAGACTTTGCCTGAGTTATATCAAAAGTTCCGAGCTTAATCCTCTGATAATACTGAAGTTAAACCAGAATCTTAAAAATGTACGTGTGATGAATGCAAACATTCACTATCAAGCTTACTTTTGTAATTTCTTAGGGACAGAATTTTAGCATTTGTTGGTCTGCATAATATTTGCTTGAACAATGTGCAGACTTACTATGCTGTTGAATACGTAAAACATAAATATCTCTTGTGGCACAGCAGTTAGTGTGAAGGTCTTATGATTGAAATAGTACGAGTTTAAATCCCACTGTTAGATTAGCTTTTGCGTGTACGTGAGTAAAATACTTTACTTCAGTTGTCTCTGCACTAAATAATCTACTTTTTTGTTACACAAACTCATACTGAACCGGATATATAGTATGCCAAACATAATATTTTTGGGCTATGTACAACAAAATTCATACTATTTGTTGCATCATGTGCACCCTACCTTATGCTCAGTCAACACTAGATAATATGCTGTATAATTAGGTAATATTCTCTTCTCACCGTAACATTTGGTAATGCAATACAAATAATTAAAAGAAAAAACACCCAGATATTGTCTTTAAACAGTAAATTTTCTAGGTCATTTTGATATCAAAATGTCCTTAACCTGCATCAACTTCATTGATATTTGTCATATCAAGATGTGCCCCTTCGTCATGTTTAGTTTATAGTATTTGTGTTCCATTAATGGATAATAAATGATATCTGTTAAAGTAAACAAAGGTGATCAAATTTCAATTTTGAACGAATTAGGTGAGAAAATAAAATGGGGTCCTGTAACAATGTGCAAAGTGGGGTTAATTTAAATAAATGACTTGGACATGTACAAACATTATGAAGTGCTTCAAATGTATAACTATACACAGAACAATGATTTAATGAAAAATAACCTTGCAAATACTATTGAAAGAATTCTTATGATTTTGGTGCTTTTGGCTTCATACATAAAGGAGTATGTGTTTCGGTGTATCAGGAATTTTTAACAGATTAATGAATTACATAAGTGTGTTAGTAAACGCGTAGCGGCTAATGAAAAAATGCAGGAAAGACAGCAAGATGCAAACTTTGAAACCCCTAAATGAAGAAAACCTAGCACTACCCATTTACGTCTCAAAGTATTTACTGGTAAGAAAACCATTTACTAAAATAATTTGTCATCTTAAATGAAGACGGTTATATAAATAGTACTTGGTGCTTTTGGACGTGTACACTTTGTCACTTTACCATAAATCAGTAGCTAACTATCATGCTGGGTCAGTAATTATATCGTGTACTAAGCAAACTCTACATGTGAAATTAATGAAAACTGGAAAACATTCGATAATATTCCCATGTACCCATGTAATTTGTTTTTAAGATTGATTCAATTTTAACTGAATACATTTTTGAGGGGCCCTGTGTGGCCTGGTGGCTTAAGATACTCGCCTTTACAGACCATTGACCTGTTAATAAGTGAATTCAGGTCTCGTGCCTGTCCAATGCGTGTATGTGATAAAGCTTGTCGTTAGCTTCCGATTGGTCAGTGGTTCTTCCCATTGTTTTCTCGCGTTCTTCCTTCCAGATAATACTGACTGTTATGTATATGTGCTGAAAATTGGCGTTAAGCCACTACAGAAAATATTGGATATTTGTCTGAATATCCTTTGTCTCCTGCAGTTGTATTTTGATTGGAGTGCCTTTTAGTCTGATTACAAATCTATCTGTTTATATTTAATACATTTCAAATAGGGAACATTAACTTGATGTTTTAAATAAAAATTGTAATTTTAGCCATCCGTAATTAACCATATTGGGTTATATGGGCTACCAGAATACTCGACAATTAGATTTTAGGCATATGTTCAGGCAGTTTCCAATGACCAGCACCAATATCAAACACTGTAAAAGACTCTGTATAATTGGAATTTTGTTTAGTAATGGCTTACATACATACCTTCCGCTGATTTACTACTAGAATTGATGCAATAATGTACGAATGAATTCCTTTGTGTTAAAATAATTTTGCATAATGTACCAAAACAATGATTTGAAATTTCATTGAATCATCACAACAGCGATAAAAGAATGTCTACCTCTATAATTGTTGTAAAAGATTGAAAGGAAATTGGCAAATATTTCAGAGAACCCCATCATCACAGGAATTACAACCAGTTTCGCATCAGTGGTGGATGGAAGAGACCAAACGTTAAATTGCTCAGCTGAGTCAAAAAGCATTCCACCTGGGTACAACTTGACCATGTTTTCCGAGTGGAAAAGAAATGGAGGAAACATCACACCAGGATTCAAGTACAACGTCGCTGGAACCATCCTGACAATTATCAATGTAACCAGAGCAGAATCTGGCGACCGGTATACCTGTAGAGCTTATGAGCATCAGCACAAGAAGTCAGAGGAGAGTGGCGAATTTAGTCTGACTGTTCTATGTGAGTGAAAAACTCTGTCTCTCTCAGATTTTAAATAATAGCTAATGAACATGGTTCAAGCATATTGCTTTTGCACGCTTTTTTAGTTAAATTTTTTTTTATTGCTCTGAACAATTTATGTGGTTCATGTAAACTTGTACTTTTCATCTGCCAAATAAAAATGACTTGTCTTATAATCAGATTTCAGCCATTCCAATAAAATTTTATCAGTGTAACAGTATGCAGTATGTTAATTCCGTCTTCGCCCATAAAAGTTGAGTAAATTTAATAAAGCTTTGTTAGTGTGTCTTTCAAGCCTCTGTTCCCAACAGAATTTATACTCAATAATTATGTCAGCTCTTTCTTGATTGTTGTTTAATTTGACATGCAGGTGTTTTTAACTTGGTGAAATTCTGAAGAGTTCAATCTCAGTATAATGGAAAGTACGATTTATTGGAGTTATGGCTTGTGAATGATTTTCTAACTCGTCTACCAGTATGTATAGCATGTTCATTGATAGTATTTCAGATGATGTTTGATTTTAGCATTCTTGACATTAAATACATGTCATTTTTTCTGCAGTATCTTCTTACAAAATTTGGCATAATTATGGCACCTTGTTTTCCTCAAAATTCTGCTTTTCATCATACTTCCTGAGGTTTCTAAGTCACATGAACACATTTCTATATTTTCCTGATCCATTCTGTTAAACAAACAACTGTCTGTAAAATTTTATTTAGAGCAGGCGTGTACATCTTGTAATTTACCAGGATGTCATATTTTCAGTTGACCATTTTTAAGTGTCGTTGACATTGTAAATCAGATTGCATAAACATTTTTAATTTTATTTTAATAAGATAATGAAGTTTTAGTCATAATTTATCTTCAATTTATTCTCCTTGACTTGCCTGCAGCATTTGATGTAATAGACTATTATACATTGCTGCACTGTCTGTTTGGTTCAGGTCCTATGTTGTTCAACAGGACACAAATTGTGACCTTAAATGGAAAACATTAGAGCCCAGTTAATCTATGTTTTGGTGTTCCACAAGGCTCTGATCTTGACCATGTTCTCTTCAATATATACATTCGGCCAATTTGAAGTGTCATAAATTGACATCGGGTGTCTCATTAATTGTACGCTGATGACACTCAAATATGCATATCTAGCTGAAGTTGAGCATACCATCCAAAGCGTAAAGTGCTTTTCGGATGTAAAGTTATGGATGACATGCAACTAGCTATAGATGAGTGTTTATAAAACTGAAACCATCATGATCACCATGCAAATACTTTCTCATTCATATTCTTTACCTCAAACAATAATCATCAGCAATGTCAACATTAATTTTACACAGTACAAGACCTTGGTGTCACTATAGATAGCACACTCTCATTTCACCAACATGTAGTGAACATATGCAAGGCTGCATATCTGGAGTTGAGACACATCAGCTCCATTTGCAATTTTCTTTCAGTTGATGCCAGTAAAACACTTGCGCGTTCCTTAGTAGTTTAATGAATGGACTGTTGTAATTCACTCCCATTTGGTTCATCTCAGTACATACTGTAGAATCTTCCAAAAGATCAAAACAAGTATGCTTGGATTATCCTTAGAGTACGAAGAACTGAGCACACCTTTCCCAGCTCTGTAACCTCCATTGGCTACCCGTTTGATCCGGAATCAAACACAAATTCTGTTCACTATGCTATGTTTCATTGACTGACGGCAGTCCAATATACGTATATGACCTCACTAATGTGTACACACTATCTAGAATATTCTGCTTATTTTCCAACATTTGCAATCTAAGTGTTCCCAATGTTAAAATAAAGTCCAAAGTCATACGGAAAGTGTTCAGTGTTCTCTTGTGTACCAGAGCCCAGGTATGTGGAACAAACCGCCCATATATCTTAGACACAAGAACACTTATCAATGTTTATTTCCTTAATTATTTTCAGAATATGTATGTTTTGTAATTTCAAGGTGGATGTTTTTGTAATTGTGTATCTTTTTATGTGTTCTCTAATATTAAAAGCTCTTAGAGCTTTAAAGATTAGGCACAATACTAAGTCCATCTTATTATTATTTCTATTATTATTATTATTAATATTATTATTATTATTATTATTATTATTATTATTATTATTATTATTATTATTATTATTATTTCAAAACATACCAGATGATTTAATTAGGTTGGAAATTGCATGTTCAGAATGTTCAACTGATATGTTCGTCGTCATGTGGATGTAAAGTTGACACGTTTATCAAATCCAGAAATTCAGAGTAAGGTATCTTGTGCTTATTAAAGACAAATCGTAGAGCTCTTTCATGAATTTTTTTAACTTTGTTCTCATTAGTGAGACTTTTAAAATGCCTGTAATCGAATGCAACACTTTGATTTTTGTATATATGACAATCAAAATGAGTTTCTTCTTCAGAAGTTTCTTGATGACCATTTAACCACAACAAAACCTCAGTCACTCAGTAAGTGGTCAAATATCTTACTATGTGTTTGGATAATGACTGATTTGTAGGTTGAAATGCTGCAAACAAATGTTTTAGTGCAGTAACACCATATTGGGTACTTATTTGCCAAGTAAACTGTCCAGCAATAGCATTTGGTGGTTGTGCAAAATGTGTTATGTTTAAGAAACAACAACGTTGAAGCGGTTCTAAATTACATAAACGTGATTCTGTTGAATGTTAAGGGGATAACACAGGCATCCACAATGTTAATGTTTTTCTAATACAACTCTGCCATCATCTTCAGCTGCACGATGCCAAATTGCATCATTGGAGTTGTTCTTACAGGTTAATGTGACTGTACGTTTGACTCCCAAAATACCCTTGCTAACATTTCTACAAAACCCAAATATGTGACTGAGAGGAATTGCAAATAAAAATCGTAACGAGGCTCAACAAAGTTGTACTTTGCATTAAGCAATCCCACTATTAAAAGTGCCTTTAACAAGTACAACTGCACCTTATACATCTGCATCAGCATTGCCTGCGAAGTTTCTAGGTCGCCTGATTGAGTACAGTTGAGAATCCAAATTATCATATGTATCCTTGATAAACATCATAGTTCGACCAGCTGTTCTCATGTAATCACCTGGCAAGTCCAATAATTGTTGTTGCCATTTGATATCCTTTCCATTGATGGAATAACATGCACTATAAAACAATGTCATGATGCTATTGTTAACAAATCCGACTGTGGTATTGGCAGGATAATCATTACCACCATCATCATTCTGTACCAGGTTTCCTTCAACTTCCATAAATGCCTTGCATAGAAAGAAAAACATAGACATGTCCTGCACTTGCAGTTTTATTTTAATTGGCTAGGATCCGTGAGCAGATCTGAATAATACTGAAAATCTCTCGATTAACACATTAATATCTATCAAATGAGAATGAATGAGATGTATCTCTAAACTGAGCCATTATGAAACTTTCATTCCACTGAATCATTATTGATTGTTTAATACACTGCATGATTGCTTGCTGTTTAAATTCACACCCCATTACTAGATTTGCAATCGCCAAATCTGATAATTGTTGTTGAGCGACTTCATTAATGACTTTACTAGCTGCAAGTAACATTGATTATGTTAATGATAGTGTACATAGTTTTGTGTCTCTAATTGTCATAGTCTATCTTAAATCAATTGAGCTGCGTTTGATCCACATCAACACCTTTAATGCTATCCATAACTCACATTGCAACTTGTCTATCAATTGGTACAGCACAAGTTAGAGCCCTGAGCAATTTGGGTGCATCTGTAAACAATCCACGAATAACCTCACTGAGGCCAGTTCCATACTATGTAATGTAAACAGGTTTTCTTGTTAATAACACTCATGGGTTACACATGTCAGTGTTATATTTAAATGTCCGTTTAATCTATGTGGTACAGTTGTATAATTAGTCCTTTATCACGCAGATCTACAATATTCCCATCTTGATCCGAAAGGGAAAAACGAATATGTGTCAACCGATTATTATGGCATGGAAGATAAACAGGTGCTACAGACATAGTCGATATCAAATTACCTGGTTCCAAGGTTGGCAAAACCTTGAACAGTACATAACCCTAAATATATATGACTGTATCGTACCTGTTTTCATGACTAACACAGATAGTGTCACAACTTAAATTGACTTACATTGTTGTCAGGCATGATATGATATCCAGTCACTTTAGGTCCCACACTCAAAATTTTGTTTATTTTTGGGAAGATCATTGGGCCAACCAAGCACTGTTCTCAACGGCCACTGTCCAATGTTAAATAAATATGGTGGAGATTCAATGATGATAACAGAGGTGAGTGCGGACTCATGTTCACATATAGACATTTTAGAGTCCTTGCCAGTCAGCACCGAAATTCTTCAATGGACCTTGTCATTAATTAAGGTAATGTCGAATGCACCTGTAGGAAGTTCCCCAATACCCCAAGTTGAATCAAAGCCTTCTGAAAACAGAAATGTGTTGTTGACTGGCAGACCACAAAATGGTTTTGATCAGATATTAGGCCAGTTGTAATTCACTTGCAGCGATGCTAGTGCGATCTCAACTGTGAGTGATTCACCAGCTGTAACACGTGCAGATAAATGTCACACTGAATTCTGGTTTTGTTGATGAGATTGTCATCATCGAGGTAATACTCTGGGCTGTATTTACAACAACCTTATGCAATGAAGCACAGATTTCACATAACAGATGCACTATCGCAATTGTTTCTGAACTTGTCATCGGTGTCGTTGTATTCATCATGAATATCGTCAACACGTTCATGCATCAGCATACAATATGTGCAAAATGTCATTGGTGAGCAACTGCTGACAAATCGATGTAGCATCATCAATGACTTCAGGTGAATTGTTGCCTGCACGAACTGATCCCACGAGTGTTTCCAATTGAGTTGCAGATGTTAGGGTCTCACAGTCCGCAAAGGCCACTTCGTTTCTTTTCATGTTCCTCCAAACACCTCTGCAAGAGGTCGTGTTATATGCCCATGTTTGGGTTGTCGCTTTGGTGCAGGTTTGGTCATCATGTTAAGATTATTCTTGTTATCTTTTGAATTCTTCCTCTAGCCACTGTTTGCATTCTTCTGCTGAAACAAATTTGAGTTTAGATTGTTGTGCTAACCACTTGTTAAATTTTTCTTTCAGTTCCTGAAATTTACATTGTTCCTCTGTTATATATTCAGTGTCAGGGTCGGGGTCTCCAAAAGGTTGTTACGGTTGTGGTTGCATCATTGGTCATTCTCCCCCCTAATGCTTTACCTTCTTCAGTGCTTCAGCCCATACATAATTTAAACATTTGCACAAATCTCAGATCTTTTGTCAGCCAACACTTTTTGAGAGCCTTATAAAATATCAATTTACATTAGATCTTCTGCCTATGACTCATTCTTTTAAATCCAATCCCATATTAAACATCCTAAACCCATATTCAACAACAGTTGAGTGTTTCCAGATCCATCATGGCTGATGTTCATTGCACGAACTGAGTTTGTAAATACGTTTCTATCACCATGCTTAGATGGTTTAGTTGTTGCTTGTGTAGAAAAGTCAATGATGGAAAAATCTTTGCCTTTTCACAATTTTTTATGTCAAGTCTCTCATTGTACCAAAAGCGTATGTGAATTTCCTTTCTTGTGATGCCATTGAATAATTCAGTATTATTAATACGATCATGTCTTCATATAGTGTGTGATGTTGCGCAAAAACATGTATCGCAAATCCATTTCGAGGTCAAACACGTAAGGGATGGGCAGTGATTGCTGGAGCATGTGCTCAGTTTGAAGGAAAGAAGTTTACTTGTATTAAGAACAGGTCAATGGCGGTGATATTGTGGCTATTAACAAAGTTACCAGGGATGCCATGGAGTATGAGTGAAAAACACCTTACTGGAGACAATTAATGTGGACCTGGTAAATGGCTAGATATATGACTTGATTCCAATAACCAACCATGGCCATATGAAGCACCTACCAATTGTGTAGGTGCTTCATGTTACACTACATGACCATGCTCATAAAGCATAAAATTATATCCGTTCATGTCAACATAAACGTGCTGACATGGATATCATTCATGTCTTAAATGTCATTAAAAACACTGGGAGAGTGAATCACAAGATGGGTCATTACAGGTGGTATGAAAACAAAGATTGTACTTGGTTAACAGAGTCTACTTGGCTCTGCCTCTAGTGGGCATAAGACCACTCATTGAAAGCAAATTTGTACTAATACAACATAAATAGACAGCGGATGAAAAGGACTGGATATAATCTAAAATATACTAAAGTTCACGTAGGTGCTGGAGAGGTGAAGCAGCTAAGGAATAGTTAGCCAGCAGACCAAAGGTCAAACAAGCAATGAGGCAAATTTCTGTACCAGAACCAAGAAAGATTTCATGTGGTTGGTTTGATGTTGAAACAACCATTGAGGTTCATCATACTGATTTGTTGTTTCTTGACAAGGTAAATAACGCCCAACAGGGATGTTTTAACTGGTGTTGATGTTGCTAGCAGATACAAAGCAGCTGAACTGTTGATGTCAAAAGATTCTGCAAGTGTCGCAAATGCATTTGAATGCATTTATGCATATGGACTGCTTACATGGCCACAGTTGTTACAAATGTATCCTGTTAAAAAATATATTGGCTCTTTTCCTGCATTGTTACATTGGTACACGCAGGAATTGTTGGTGCCCAGAACGGTCTCAGGAATGGGTAGCACGACTTCCATAGTCATGGTATCATTAAACATTGAAGTCACATGCATGACTGGATGAAACCAGCCAATGCAACTTGACAAATAAATGTTACTGTTACTTAGAAAAAAATTTCATAGTCATCACCATTACAACCATTTGAAGACAAGTTTGTTCAGTATCTGTATGCACCTGGAGAATTATAAGGTAGACAACATTGTGCAACTGTCCCAGTAAGATCCATCGATGTATTAATTATTTCAGAACAGATTTATACTCCAAGACAACCAACTCATTACCGTTTGGAACTATCACCTGGTAGACTAAAGCCTCCCAGCCGAGTATTTGTGCAAGAGGAATTGCTAGTCATTACACCAAATATGGAGCTGTCCCCAGGATTTGTGTTGACAGGTTAGCCAGTATCACTCATCAGTTGGTTCACAACAGCACGATGACCAAACATTTTAGTGGTGATTCAATCAAAAAGTTTCCATTGTTTGGTATCAAGTGAGGACAAACTCGCTTTGGTGCATTGGTATACACCCATGAATGTTTTTGGCACTATATCATATTCTCCATGTGCATTAATTCACCATGCTCTCAAAGACATTCCATGTACAGTTCGTATTTGAGATCTTTTTTTACAATCATCCGTGGAACACCTTTTGCCTTCTTAATGTTTTTGGAGCCACCGACCTTAATCTAGTATAGTTTAGGTTACAGTTCCACTTACTCTGTAATTACTTTACCTGGGCATTAGTCTTTAAACTTACAATCTTTTTATTGTTGTTAATATACAATGGATGTTCTTTCATGTAATCGGTGGTATCAAATTCATTGACCATATTTGGTTACGCCATGTCCGAGTACTCATCATTGGTTTTGATATGCATCAGCAATGAGTTAGTGTTGATGTACAGACGCACTACCAGATTTTGATAATATTGTTTCATCATGAGCAGCTTCGACAAGTCCTGCAAGTCCTGCATGACGGAACCAACATAAATTGATTTTGTCAGCGTTAGTGTTGATTTGTTTTACTGTGTTCAACAATAAATCCACCATAAAAGATTTTCCTTGATTGAATTGCTGGGTCCGCTATGAGCCGTCGAAGTATCAAAAACAAGATCTACGTAGATTTATTTGCACAGATTCTCCATGGTTCCCCAAACACAGTTCACGAGTTAGAAATGTCCTTTTCAGGGTAACTAGTGGGCTTAGTTTTCTGATTCGTATTCATCTAAATGTATGACGCCATCCAAGCATGCTGGTGAAATCCAAGCACTTGATGGATTTTGATCACATGCATATCCAATTGTAATTACAACTGCAGATTTCACACATGCAGTACATAAATATGTTTGTTCCTAAGGCTTAGTACCAGTTTGGTGCATTAGGTGTATTTTCATCCAGACTCGTAAATAATCGTGCACTGATGCAGCGACAACCATGTACCAGGTACTGACAGCGCTTCTGGTGCCAGTGGATAATCATTGATAATGCTCAGGGTATTTGAGATCAACTTCAAAGAAGTGTCCATGATCAGTGTTGTTGTTGAAATCATGCATGAGTTTTTGTAGGCCAATGGGTGCAGGATTGATCCATTGAAATTCATGAACTGGAAGTAGTTGCATCATTGCCAAATCATTAAGGTTATTTTTATCTAGATGCATGATGAAACTTGGGATCAACGCGGTCATACTTGTCCATGTTTGGTCTATTGGAAAGAGTGTATCTATGACTTGACATTGATATTGTGCCATGAAATGATCGCTTGAAAAACAGATGCTGATCAATATCAGTAAGCAATTCCAGCTTGATTTTATTTTTGGACAACAATGCATCCCAACCCATAGCTGGTGATGACAAGCAATGCAATGGACTGAGCTTGTACACAAAATTTCTCAAACACATCAGCGAGCAACAACACATAAGTGAGCAGATACTGCTAGTGATAGTCACCAAGGTTGTCCCATTTGAATGAAGACAAAAATTCTTTGTGTGTTTGGAATATTTTTTCTGAAATATCTTCATGTGACAGCGATGAATACAATGTTTTGATCAGTGGGAACCAAGTTTAAGCAAATTTGTTCCAGTCACTCATATACTCGAATGGATACTCGCCTTTTTCATCAGCAGGTCTGTGTTAGTTGGACATTATCGATGAGTGATTACAAAATTCTCCGCTCTCAGATTACATACATGCCAACCATTATGCTTTTGTCATAATAATTATGCTTTTTTCACCAAATTACATTTTACGCTAGATTGTATATGGATTACGCTTTTTTATACATTAAAATGGAAATAAAAATAGAGCAATAAAATGTTATTTTAGTCATTTTTATTATCATCTCTTTAATTCCAGTCATAAAAATTTGACAATATTCTTAAAAAATGGACTGTTCCATAAGAATTGCTCAGAGTATTTTCCTTATTTGCTATTTATATCAACTGTATATGAACCATTTCTAAGAAAACAGACGGGTTTCTTCATATTGTGAACTTTGCCTCACAGATTCATTTTATTGATAAACAAGTTGGTGAACCAGTCTGTACTTTTAAAGAAAATTGCGCCAGATGTTAAGTGAAATGCTTTACGGTGTCAGGTTTGGATGCTATATCATGGACTATTTTAGAGCACATAGATCTTTTCAAACTTCAAAACATGTCAGATCCGAAAAAGAACAAATCTACACCGTTTTACAAACTTTAAAAAAATAATATGAGAATAACGTATTACAGCACTCTGAGCTCCTGACTAAGATCATTAGGGGCGAAACGATATACGTGTCCTGTGTATCGATATGATCCACGATACACATTCTATGATATGATACATATCGATACACATATGAAAAAGTCTTTCCATCTTTGGAAGGTAGGTGGTGCCCTTTTATGTATGTTGACATGTTTGTCTGTATTTCCAATATGCAGATTACAGATAGACATAAAGTTATCGTACATTTATCTGCTATTTTTATTGATGACATGACAAGGCCCTTTGTTTAGCACAGCATGACTGCTTTGAAAACATCTAATTACCAATTTCATGTCTCACTTATACTTGGTAGACATTATGATGTTATCTTCCAAACAGAAGAAATAATACAATGTCCTCGTGCAAAGAAAATATGATCTATAACAAACCTGGGCATGGGAAGGAGGGTAAATACCAACACAATCTACCACATTGTACTTCCTGCAGATGCAAAGACTGCTGTGGTCACAGGTTATTGTATTTGTTAGTGAAGAAGGAAATATATTGACTACACCCATTCCATTATATAATTTATCTTTTTTAACGTATGGTGATAAACTTGAGCGGTTTTAAATCTAATATGTCCTATTAATGATTCTGTGCTAATTATATTTATTCCATCGGCACCTTCATTCACAGGTTAAATATCTCAGCATACAAAGAAAAATTTTAAATTTGTCCCCCACATACAATTTAAGGAGATATACTTCTATGATTCTATATTAAGGGAGACCTCCCCCTTTGTCACAGAAATAAGGGGTAGTAAAAAAAGGAGTTCCGGTGAAGAAACGGTCATAGTTCAATATTTATATAACACTTCACTATTTGTCACTCTCTTTCTCTCTCTTTCTTCCAGCTCCACTTTCTTAGAGCTCTACTGAGATCAACATATTTAAAAGATGTCACCTTTAGTTGTATAAGAATTTGTTTATTATTTCTGAGAATATTCTGTTCCTTATCTGTGTATGATCAAATGTCAGTCATGAAAGGCTTGTAGGTGTGTCCATAGATAATAATTTATTATGGAATGACCATATTGATAAGCTTTGTAAAACACTGTCATCCACAATTGACCTTCTCAGTAGAATCAAGAAATATTTACCTATGGAAACTCGCAATCTATACTACAAGACGTAAATTCTTCCAACAATGGATTACTGTTCTAGTGTATGGGGAAACTGTGCTAAATCTGAGCTTGACAGGATTTATAAACTCCAGAAACGAGCAGCACGTGTAATTTTAGATACATCTGTTGACCATCCCTTAAAAGCATTATTTACAGAACTCAAATGGTTCACAATATATGACAGGATAGATTTTCACAAGGCAGTTCTTTTATATAAATGTATACATGGAACTGCACCAGAGTATCTTAAGGACTTATTCAGGCCTTTTTCAACACAATACCAGTTGAGATCAATCTCACATGGACACCTTCTTGTACCAAAACCAAGAACACAGCAATTAAAAAAGAGTTTTCAATACTCTGGTACAGTTCTGTGGAATAAGCTTCCACTACATGTAAAATCGGCTGAAAATATTAGAGTATTTAAGAAGAGATATCAGGAGCATGCATGTGGTTCTAACAGATAATGGAATTTAGTATTTTAATACGAAACATGCTAATAAAAACACTAATTATTGCTTCTTCACACAATGTGCATTTGTTATACTTTCATTAAGAGAGCCTCAAGGGAGAATAGTCCTTGACTAATGAGTCACCCTCTATAAATAAAGCATTATTATTATTATTATTATTATTATTATTATTATTATTATTATTATTATTATTATTATTATTGTGTCATGCTTCCTCTTGAAGAGGCATATACACAAATATATTTTATGATTTGATGTGTTGGAAAACTGATCTTTATGACTGTCATGTACAATTTTTCAGATATTACAGATATTATCTTTTGCATAGATCTGCTCCAAAATAGGATTTTCACTAACATAAACTTTGTTGAATCAGTGGTTTACTGGTTACCATGCCAGATTTCTTATTTGTTCCATAATGCTCTATTTTGGTTTTTAGTTCATCGATGCTATTGTCTGCTTGTGCGGTAGTATTCAAATAGATATCTTTACTTCTTAATTTATTTTTTTTACCTTCTTTATTCAGTTTATTTTAACCCTGATATGGATATATGGTTTTGTGACATATGATCCGCATGGCTAAATTGATTGATAAAAAATGAAAATTGCATTATACTTTTAAATTGTTTATATTTAATTAAGCTCAGTATTCTGCCCTTTCTACATTAATTTTGAAATGCAATACCACTGAAAGGAAGCATGACACTTATGACGTTTATTTTTTCCATCCAACATGTACATTTTCAGGATCAAAATCACTCACTGGTATCTCCATTAACACTTTCCCAGCTCCAGTAATCTGATATACTTCATAACTTTAAAAAAGTATTGTAACAATTGTCATCCCTACCATCAGCCAGTATTTGCCGAACTAAATTGTACTGAACCAAGCCGTGAATCAGATATTTTGTATTTTCTAGGTAGCCCGTATTTTAAACACGCATTTGTAAAAATTCCTTCATGGAGAGCCCAGATGTGTAAAAAGTTGCGTATCCGAAAAACTGATGTCACGACAAGAACGTTAGCAAAACAAAATTGTGTACTTTGCTGAGCACATTTTCATATAGAGGTATTTCAACTAATTTGCTGGAGGTTCTCACACAACAATGTTCTCCATGTTCACGAATTCGTACAAATTTTTTACCATTTATATAATCGCACACCCTGATGGCATCTCTGCTTAAAGCATTTTACATATCAATTAATGACTTATACGTGAAGTTTCTGTTGCTTTGCCAATACTTCCTGCTTGTCACACAGGGAATAAGCTACACTAATTTATGATCACTGGCTATTGTTTAACCTCGACTGGAACAAACAATAACCACTAATGATAATTCATTGTAACATATTTCACTTTGCAACACAAAAAATCGACCCAAGTAGGCATGATATAATTCAACGCAGAAACTTCACATAAAATTGGTTTTGATGTGTAAAGTATTCGTGGAACACGTTTGGAATGTATAGCATATGCTGAACATGCTGCTGGGTTAAGATCATTAGAATGGGGGGGGGGGCAGATTACGACGCATGTCACTTTGTTTTAATTTATTGATGGCAAACGAATATTCTCAATAGTTTTTTTTCGTTTTTACTAATACAAATGTGACTGCAGATGCTATTTCAGATTGATTCTAATTTTAAAGGATAATAAAGCAAACTAATAACAATGAATCATGACTGCTGAAGAATAAAATAACTTGCATATGGTAAATATTGTGTTGTATCAATTCTTCGTCTCTTGTATCAATATGTGTAGTGTTACAGTAAAAGTATCAATGCATCAATATATCAATCAACTGTTTCACTCCTAATGATCGTTACAATATTCCAGATCACGATCATTCAGTGAAAGTTACAAATGCAGACTAGTTAAAGTGAGTTCTGAATATAAAATATATTTTCAGTATATTCTGTGCTGTATTTTGATTTTAATCTATATGGATTTTGCTCTCTGTGACAAGAATTTTGACCAGCTGCAAAACCAGGTTAGTCATAACAATGTATCTTATTCATACTTGCTGTAAATTGTAATTCTGGCATATAATATATTGATTACACTTCTTGTGCCCGAATTATGTTTTTTGCCACGTATAATAGCAACAGTTACATTTATGCCTCTCGGGGGGATTGGTGGCATGTATGAGATCGTTTGCTAACATGTCCTCTGACAAATTCATAAAATGTGATGAATCGATGAACTGCAAATGTCCCTGATTAAACGTCATGTATATTTACATGCTGTTGGGAACCATGCTTATTGGTTAGTTTGATGCCATGGCTACTGCTTGCATTTTTAAATAGCCACCATACTAAGACAAGTTATGAAGCACCACAGGGATTTTTGTTTTGTTTTGATAAATTCTCAACTATAGATTATATGCTTAAAGCCTTTGTGTGCTGCATCTCTTTATGCACCAGTAATGTGACAATAGTCATGAATTTTGTCATTGTTGGAAGGCAGAGCCATGTTAGTGAAAGCTTTGTCACAAATCCACCTGAATTAAATTTGTTTATATTTGTTAATTATGGTTTTCGTAACCTGAACAGGATATTCAATATGACCAAAGTTAAATTCTCCCATGTGTTGATGGTATTTTTAGAGTAGGTCCTGTTTATCACTGGCCAGATATAGTACCGATAAAAATGTCCATTCAAAACAGCTATTATCGAACTTTTTTATGTTTATTACTGACCTTGGCTGATGTTGCTATGTAACTCAATCTATGAAATGGTTGATACAGCGAGATATATATCTCTACTTGGAACATCTTTCAAGAGTCCATCCCAATCATACATTGATGTATTTCTCCAACGTTTCGAGACTCTTTTTCAATGTCTCTGCCAATTTTGTTGATGAAAAAGTAAAAGGAAAAAGCTAACCCCTACTTAGGTGGCTTTGTGTATAGAACCCCATCATCAAATGCTGATTGGTGTGAATACATTGAACTTCAAATAGATAACATTTAAAATGAAGAGAAAGATTTTTACATTCTAGGCGATATAAACAGAGACCTTCTCCATGATCAAATGTAAGTGAATTGGATGGACTTTTTTGATTCACTAGATATGGAGCAACTAGTAAATGAACCCACCTGAGTAAGATCCTGCTCTAAAACACTTACAGACAGTTGTCATACCAATAAAAAACGAAAATGTTTTAGAAGTAACGGTTTCAAAGATTTGTATTTGATAATGTTAAATTCCTGGAAGATCTGAAACAGATTCCGTGGAACACAGTCCAACTCTTTGACGATATTGATAATGTTTTGGATCCTTGGACAGATATTTTCATAAAAACAGTAAACAAGTATTCCCCTTTAAAACACACAGGATAAAGATAGACCACGAGCCAGGCTGGATCTCTCCAGAAATTGTAGATGCAATAAAACAAAGAGACCAGCTAAAATGTGTAGCCAAATAAGCACATTTCAAAAAAGTGCTGGATGAAAATAGAAATAACCCGAAAGCTATCTGGAGAGTTTGTAAAGAGTTTGATGCAGGGAAATATAAGAATACAACTGAATTTTTGTCCCTCAATTAAGAGGGCATACATATCGATAATCTAACTGGCATCTCAAATATTTTAATGACCTTTTTATGTCTAAATTAATTAAAAACATAAAGAACCCAAAACTTCATCTGATTATCTGGAGCTCTAAAATGTTTGTGCTAAAAATATCAAATAATATAAAGTTTGAAATTCCTGAAATAAGTCCTGAATTTGTGTTGAAATATATTAAAATATGGATGATTGTAAAGCTACAGGACTTGCTATGATTAGACCAAAGATACTAAAGATAGCTGCACCTGCAATAGTAGAGATAATATATGTCATTTGCAATGAAAGTATTGGGTCTGATAAATTTCCACAGACATGGAAAACTGCCAAGGTAACACAAGCTAGTTGAATGATGAACCAGTCTGTACTTTTAAAGAAAATGGACCAGATGTTAAGTGAGATTCTTTACAGTGTGAGTTGTGGATGTTATATGATGGAAAATGATAGAGCAGATGGATCTTTTCAAACTTCAAAACCTATCAGGTCACAAAAAATGACAAATCAACACCACTTTACAAACTTAAAAAAAGAATATACGGGAATACCGTAATACAGCAATCTGAGTACCTGACCTCTTTGCAGATTTCCAGTTCGCTATCAATGAGCAAAATTTACACGTGTAGAAAAGTTAATGAGTGCTGAATAAAACTAATTTTTTCAGTATATTTTGTGCTTGTATTCTAGTTCTAATCCATATTAATTTTGTCCTTTGTGACAAGAATTTTGATCAGCTGCAGCTGCTATAACGTATTCATACATGGTGTATTTAAGGCATGTAATTTAGAGATTACACTTTTCATGTACAAATTATGCTTTTTACCACTTATAATAGCAATAATTACGCTTATACAAGTACCTCTCAGGGGGTCATCATTTATTCTTATACAATGGGGGAGACATCTTTGATTAAGAATTACATCAATGATTTGTTGTAAGTTTTACTTCATTTCTAGGTATTTCCTTTATTTCTGTTTATTTGATTTTTGTTGCATCTGTCTGTGCAATCACAGGTTTTTGTGCAGCTGCAGGTGTCTTTGCAGCCACAGATGTTTGTGCTGTCATTTTATTTTTTCCACACCTGATAGTTTCCATGAGCAGATCCACAGGGTCCACAAAGTTGATTATATGACCTTACTCAAATGCCACACATAAGACATGGCTGAGTGCCTGGACCATGACGTATGGCATGAGGCCATCGTCTGTGTTTTGCTATTTACTTTTTGCAATATGTTCTGCCTCAGAATTCATAATTTCAATGGCAGACAGCTTTGCACTTATTACGCCCCAATGCCATGGGGCTTTGCATACATGTAGCTGTGTATCTAATTGGTTAAAACACGGTTCTGATGTGTCATTACCAACTTATTATTTCTTTCTCTGCAATGCTTTCAAGGCTGGACGGATAGAGAGTATGACAAAAACCATTATACGACTATGGTAACTTGAAGTCTTTAAACGGCCGTTCTCAGATAAAATAATATAATTCATTATTTCTGTTCTTAACAAAATAATCTGCTAATGCGAAGTTTTTTCCAACCCTCCATCAGCTCAAATAGCTCAAATGACCAACCATGACAAAGTATTACACCAATTCGAGCAATATCATTTGGTTTGTAATGGTATCCATTAGTATCATATTTCTCACTGCTAGTAAATTTCCTTAATCATTTTTGCTTTGTCACTTTTAGTAATAGCTACTAAAAATTGTTCTCAGTTATGGCCATTTTGAAAAGATTTTTTCTTTAAATGGATGATCACATTGACAACAAATTCTAGTGACATGCAAGTTGAGGTATCATCGGAAAAGGCATACAGAAAAAAGATAAAGAGAAGAACTGATATAATTCTTATTTTGCTAACCCTGCCATGCTATCTTTATGATATCCAACATAACTATTAGTATGACCATCTTGAAATTGTTGTTGTTGTTATTCCAGAATAGATGGTTGTACTGACATTATTTTCACTGAAATGTTTTTTTGTTGCATGTGGTTTGGACCTTCGAAATGACAGCTTGTTGGGAATCTTAAAATCTTATGGCCGTTTCGACGGATTGACAGTAATATCCAAGAGGAATTTTCTATAAAATACTGGAACAATATGTAGCTAGTCATAAATAATAAATTAAAATGGTACTCACCAAAATGACCATCTAAAAATCTAGTTATCACCACTCCCGAGGAGTGAATAATGGCCTGATTTGAGTATTTGCACTGAAAACCCGCTTTCAATATGAAATTGTTTCTAAATGAAAATGGTGTAGATCTGACCTCCTTTATGTATGCACTATTTCTGAACAAGTTTGAAATCCAGACATTGTGCAATTTACTGAGTTCATGAATGAAAACATGATCATGCACATGAACTTTGATTTGTATTTCACAGTTTTATTATATTTCGATACTACAGTTCATAGTCAGCACTGTACCATTGATTTCAAGCTGAAAGGCTTTGACTTAGTTTTTCTTAACCTGGATGGAATTTCGATACTGAACAATTCAAAAGAATATAAAGAGAGAAGAAATAGACTTCTCATAGATACCTAAAATTTCTCCTTTTTCCAGTGGAGCATGTGTTCCTTCCAGGCTATCGTGTTTATTTTGGTAATATATATATATCTTATCCTTAAACTTTGCTAATACTTTGACAATTCTGTCTTAAGTTTGAATTGCAGGCTATATTGCATAATATACCTAAATCCAAAATATTAATTGATATTATTTTTTTCTGAATTCTACTTTCGTTTGGTTACAGTTTCATGCTTGTATAATTGCAGATGGACCAGACACCAACAGCTTCACCTTATCTCCAAACAGTATTTCCTATGAACTTGTGGAATATTCCCACTTCACTGTCAACTGTTTCACGGAATGTGTCCCTGCCTGTGAGTACAGATGGATTGGCCCAGGTGGCAGTAGCCATGGAAATACAGGATTGTTATCCATACCTCAGATATATAGGAACCAGACTGGAGTATTCACCTGTATAGCCTCCAACCCTAGAGTAACCAGTAATTCAGCATCAGCTACTATCTCTGTTATTGTCTTCTGTGAGTATTCACATACAAATATGTATATACTTATGTGTATAGTTCATAATTTTCAAGCATGCTAGAGAAGCTCAGTGTGAAATCAGAGTGAGGAGTCAAGTTACAACTTCAAAGATTTATTTAAACTATTATTTTTGTTTTTACTGGCCTCTCCCATCATTTGTCTCAGAATCAGATAAACAAATGTCATCAAAACTTTATAAAGTAGGTCACTGTAGTGATTATATCATATAATCAGTACACTAGTGTATAACATGATCAGGTTTGTGTCTTGAGACTTAAGTTAACTAATTGTATTGTTTCAGTCAATGTTTGTCTGATTTATACACATTTGCTATTGTAGTGGTATGTTGTCTGAAATGTGTCTAGGCACAGAAAGGTTCTGTAGACTTGTACATATTACGTGGCCTTAACTTCATGCACATCCATTTCATAAGGAATTTTTGTACCATTTCCCTATCGTTCATTGTATTCTGTACCATATATACTCGCTTTTAGGTCGATTCGACTATAAGTCAACACCCACCCACCCACCTCCTTAGGGCTGCAAGAAAGGAATTTCTCTATGACCCTCCTATATGTCAAGGAGCTTTTTGCAAGTGAAACCCATCAGCAAGGGATTATGTGTTGTAAGTGGGTTGAGTTGTACTTGGGGGAAAAATGAACAAGTCACACAGGATAGATGGATTGACAAGACAGAAAAGATAAATAAAGACAAAAACAATGTAGAATAAATACATTTGTATAATGGCGCAGAATATGTATAAATAAATTGACAACTTACAATATATCTATCTGCATGTAATGAAATCCTAACACTTGACATTTTTAATATTTTTATATAATAGCTGTACATAAATTAGTTATGGAGAAATGGACATGCATTTGATATATCGGATAATGCAATCGTTGCTGGCAATTAGCATGGAGAATGAAAAGCATACTCATCCTTTTGACTTTGAATTGAGTGAATGAGTACAGTGTATGCTCTCTACATAATCAGAGACTGTTTCTGATGTTATTAAGACTGTTTAATTGAGAAACATGTTACTATTATATTAGCTTAAAATGTTGCATGCATACTTTTTGACCATTGAACCTGTCTGCAGCATTCAAACAAGGGAAATTACATTATTATCTCTATACCAAATTAGTTCAGTGTCATGAAAAACCACATTTCATTTTATGTTATTGTATTATCTTTTTTAAAAGGAATAATTTATGTAGCATAATTTTTTAATAGAATGTTGGCACATGGGATGGGTATCTCTCACTCACTCACTCTCTCTCTCTCTCTCTCTCTCTCTCTCTCTCTCTCTCTCTCTCTCTCTCTCTCTCTCTCTCTCTCTCTCTCTCTCTCTCTCTCTCTCTCTCACACACACACACACACACACACATACACAGAAAGAAAACAATAACTCTTCCAGGATATACACATTTTTTTGGTTTTATTCAGTATGGAAAGAATTGCCCATTCAGAAGGCATTGACTAAAACTTCTACTTCCAATACTACTACTGATAATAATAGTGCTGCTGTTTCACACTGTTCATAACAATAACACCAATAGGGAAATATATAACTTGTCTGATTATAAGAAGCAAACTAAAAGATCCAGAAGAATGTAATTTTATCAATGATAGTTTATCTTTCTCTTTCTTTTGGAACAAAATACTCATTATTTATGCAATGATATTATGTGCAAATATATAATGCAGAAAATGAAACTACACTTATTATCATTTTTAATAATGGATTGTTTATTATTATTATTATTATTATTATTATTATTATTATTATTATTATTATTATTAAGTTCTGATAATTACCACATTCAAAATGAAACATTAATCTGATAATACTATTAAGGATAACAACATGGAATTTCTGGAAATTAAAAGATAAATTCGGAATATGAGTAAAAGTGTATATTTTATGCAGATTTAGTGATCTGTAATTACTAAACTCAGTTTCTTCTGTACTGAGGTAAACCTACCTCAATGTGTGGCATTATTTATTGATAACACTTGCGCTGCTTAAGTAAATTTTTATTTTTATATCATGTTATAACTCTTGGTTTTATAATATGCAATTGAAAGAAAGTGAAACCAGCAATTCAAGTAAAATCGACAAGAAATTAAGTTCCCTACAATGCGTTATAATTCAAAAGATGCTTATAAAATAAATAATGTTTGAAATGAATTTTGATGATCTTGATTGTCCTGATATAAAACTTTTGATGCAATCCAAAATACCTGTGAACAAGTTCACAAGAAACGAATATAATGTAATAATCCAAAAGCCAAGGAGCAATTGGAAATTCCAATGACTATTTTAAATAAATAATTCCACTCGTATTATTTTTTCTTTCAACTCTGATGACAAATGGATTCCCACAGACAGATCGAAAACAGGAATGAGTTGTTTCTTGATCAAATCCTTATTTACATACATTTTTACATAACCATTGATGTAAAAGAATATAAAGCAGTCCAACGGAAAAAACCTGGTCTAATTATAAACAAGACTGGTCTTGAAAACAAATGCTATTTAAACATTCTGTTTACAAATTGTAATCATCGCAAAGGTTCAGTGCACAATATAAATGTAATGTACTTGACAATAACTTGTTTTATAAACGTAAAAGTCTTATCATCATGTGGGGTTGACAGAATTCAAAACACTTTAAAAGGGAACAGGAAGACAAAAAATGATGAATGCATTAAATTCCTGCTTGTAATGTTTTTGCATGCTCAAAATCCGCTAGTCAGTCTAAATCTAACAAACATCTCGAGAGAATTAATTCGAATCCTTATTTTTCAACCAAAAAAAAAAGATTACTTGCTCGAAACATAAGTTTTTCGCAAATCATACACCAGGACCGTTTTCATCGTTTAGTCAAAATACGGTCTCGTCGTGATGTCATCGCCCCCCCCCCCTCCCCTGCTGCTATGGGTTAATAATTTATTTCAACCAATTATTTGATCAAGTCCTTAGGACGAATATCATTTATGATTTCACAAACAAACTAATCGCTAACACCTCATCTTGTAGATCAATTAAATTATTTGAATGGTCGGTGAGTCGGAAATTAATTCTCGTTAGCGAATTATTATGGCATCGCATATAGACAGGATTAATTGGGTTTTCAATAATTAGGAATCCTGGAGGAGCTGTTGGTGCAAACGAATAAATAATATATCCTTGCTGTGCTTGATTTGATTGCTCTAGATTAATTTGATAGATTCCTTCGATTCCGTCACATGTTAAATTGAGCGCAATCACCGTTGAAATATTTACATTATGCGGGGTAATATGCCTACCGCCGACATCTGGGTCAATATTATATTTAAGGATAGTTGAATCTGGTTTTTGTAATATCGTGATAATATACTTAACATTTTCGTTTAGTACCTCCGTGTTGTATCCGGGAAACTTGAAATTACGCAGATCGGCTTCTGTGATATTGTAGTCGGTTAGGAATCGTTGTTTATTGTCGCTGTTGTCATTAATTATTGTTGGAATAATTAGTTCATTGATATATTCCATGTCAGATATAAGCTGATTTAATATTTCAACGTGTTTTTTGCGATTTTGTTTGCCGTAGTTGTTTTATTTGTGTTATATGTAATTGATTAATTTCATTAAAATAACCACGGACGTCAGTTAGCGTAAATTAAATAGTAACAGATGAGTCGGCTGTTCTTTTAATGATAAAATCCCATTGCAATGTGTTTTTGTTCGTAAATATAAATCTATCGGCGATTTTTCCTTTTTTATATCAGATAAATTATCTCGATACATGGGATTGATTTCATGATATGATTGTACGTCCGTGGTTAAGTCGGCGGTGGCTCCGGGTGGTTTTTCAGGCCATCCTAACACTGTTCTTAACTAGTTGTTATAGATATCTACAATGTATCCCTCTGTGCTTATTTCGATCGGCGACGAGAGCATCGGTTCATGAAGTTTAATAGCTATTTTTGATTATTTTCCTGTGATCGATTTGCTCAATTTGGTACGACCCAGTTGGTAAAAAACAGTTACCCACTCTGGAGTGCCATCGGGTTTATTCTTATACGAGAACACCAGTGCGTTCTTGGGTTGCTGACCGCCAAATGCAACCGATCTGATATTAGGCCAGCTATGATATACTCGTAATTTTGCCAGCGCGATCTCGCGCACTGGAATCTGAGAAGGGAAGTTCACACTAAATTGTGGGTTTGTTGATGTTATTGATATCATGCTTGTTCGTATCGGAGTGGTATTCTCCGCGATTCGTTGAAGCAGTTCGAGTGACATTATTGTTAACGCTGTTTTCAATTTCCAATTTCAACATCGCGGAGTTATACAATTGGGTCATCGTGGAAAATGCAACATCGGATATGAACGAATTATGTATCGACAGCGAGATCAACTCGGATAATTTCGAGTACGCGTCAAATACCACCCGGTACCGAGCTGTATAATCGGCAAATTTATTCTGAGAACACGATGATAACTTTTTAGTTATCGCGGTGGCAACTGCTGCGATTGTTGTTGCTGCGGAGATAGCGATTGGAACTGCAATCGGAGCCATCATGGTCACCGTCGACAAAAAAAACCCGGCGCTGGCCATCACACCGGACACCAAGTACACGGTGATGTCGATGATTGCTACATTGCGTCGGTATTTTTTCATTTTTTCACGATAACGCTCAGAAAGTGATTTCAAGTTCGCGGAAAACTCTTTCACGGTATCATATCGATATCGATGCGATTGTGATACCTCTGGGACTATTATCGGTTCAATTGATTTCATCGATGTCATTACTATTTTAAACCCGATAGTGTTTTTAATTATTCGATTGTGTACTCGGATTTATGGCCGGTGGGGGGAATACCGGATACAAATTCTAGCGTCTAGGGTAGCGAATCCCTAACCACTGACTCGTCGGATGTAGTTATATCAATCCTAATAGGGTATCTTATTCGGTCGGGTGCTGCTGGTATCATATCGTTTATATACGTCACTGTGTTAACACCGCTTATATATTTTGCCGGGCCGACTCCCAAATCGAATTTATGGCGATGTATTATGGTAAATCGATAACAACCCGGTATACTACCATATTTGCTGTGAAAATGTAAACTATTTTCATTTCCTCGGATCCAATAAAAGGTTCCACTGGCAACTGTATATACGATGTTATCAACGGATTTTACGCGGTGTGGAATTTTCACCTTATCGAGTCGTTCGATCATTTTTGGAAAATCATCTTTGACGGCATTAACTGTTGTTTTACTTTCATCGATAGCCGCTTTAATTTCAGCGAGAGTCATGACTGCTACAAGTGGGGTTCCAAAAACTTATCGACGACGTAGCTGGCGGGGTTTTGTACCTTTTTAAAACCTTATTTTAGTTTAAGAATATCATTGTAAATATCGAGATAATTTGCCTTGATTTCGTCAGTATTTATCGCACTCCTCGCCTCTCTGTTAAAAAAGAATGACAATAGAAGGTTTTTAAATTCATCGAGAGTTTTTAGTTTAAGAATATCATTGTAAATTTCGAGATAGTTTACATGGACTTCGGTAGAAACCATCATCCTCCCCGCCTTCTTGTTAAAAAAGAATGAAATCAGAAGGTCGTTGATTCTAAGCCGTGCTTGGTTTTCAATATACCGGTCGATGTCAGAAAATTTAATCGTGATATCTTGGGGTTTACTGCCCTCAAAGAACTTATTAACAATTTCGCTGGTGAGCTTTTGTTCGTCAATAGCTTTTTAACTTCAGCGAGGGTCGGGCCAGTCAGAGATGTGGTTTCAGACACAGGTGTTCTCCCAAAGAATGTATCCACGATGGTATTAAGTGTTGTTTTTCTCACCATAAACATATTAATATCTTTGAGAGTCATCGTAGATGAAGCGGGGACACCAAAGAAACTATTAGCGACGTAGGTATTTTGAGTATGCCTGACAATAAACTCGCTAATTTCTGCGAGAGTCGTGCCTGCCACAAGTGAGGTTCCAAAAAACTTAACAACGACGTCGTTAGTGGGTTTTTGTACCTTTTGAAAATTTTCTAATAGTTTAGAAATATCCGTGCAAATATCGAGATAATTTGCCTTGATTTAATTTTCATTCATCATCCTTCCCGCCTCCTTGTTAAAAAAGAATACAGATATAAAGTTTTCAATTTCAGCGAGGGTCATGCCAACCACAAGCGGGGTTCCAAAGAATTTATGTACGACATTTTTGCGAAAAGTCATATAACCTCGTATATAATCATCCAGATCACGGCCGTGGGAGGCAATCGCGTCGGTGATTGTAGACACAAGTGCGCCTGGTTTAAGTCGTCCGTCGCTGGAATACAGCGCAATAGAGTTTTCTGCGGCGTCGTGTTGTCGTGTTAAAATGTCATCCAATGACACATTACTGGTTTTCAATTTACCCTGGCGATCTTGAAATACAACTATTTCGTTCGGGTCAACACTTGCTAAATTTACCGTCTCAGCAATTTCATCTTTAATTATTTTTTTTACATCTTTGATAGAACCCGCAGATGTTGCCGCGGTGGGTTTCGGCATTGACTGAGATCGTCCCCAAATATCAATCATTATTGTAAAAACTCTAGTAATTTTAATTTATTGATTCTCTAAAATTACCTTGTAATTTCCCACTGGTATATTTACAACCAGATGAGGTTGTTTCTGTGACAATGAAATCTCTGCGAGGACATTTAATACTTCACGGCCGCATATCGGTGGATCATTTAATTGTTGTGTTGGCAGCGTGGAATAAAAAATCGGAAACTCTTTGAGTTTCATCGAAGAATTTATATACCGCATAAACTCGCTTGGTGGGGCTAACCCATATGAATCAAAATGGACAATCCCACGCGGATCAATCGCGTATGCAACCCAGTGAGTTCCCGATCCGCTGCTGTTATCAAGATTGATGATACCGGTTTCAACGTTATTTGGTTTTCTCGGTAATTGATCTCTCATAAAACCCCTCTGAAGTTTTTTATAGCTAGTTTTTTAGCAGCATCAATTAAATCAAAATTGGACATGGGAACAATTGGGTTTTCAACTAATAAACCGTTCCTGGTATTCTCAGACCTGATCCGTGAACGGATCTCCCGCTGTACCATGAATACGGTGTTCCTGGAAGTCTTAGACCCTTTCCCTTTTTTATATCCTTTCCCAGTTGCCTTTTTCAATGCCATCCCTGCCGCGGTCCCAACGGCTCCCAACGCAGCCACTTTCGCCACCGCTGGGGCAGCCGCTGCAATCAATGCTGGTATTGCAGCTAACAATGGAAATATACCACCTGATTTTATCATGTTGGCGACTGCAGCCTTTGAAAATACAATTTGCACTCGCCGTTTCTTTAGCGCATCATTGAAATGTTTTATTTGACGAACCGTCAGTGATTTTATATGTGCAGCGCCGGACATCTGCGCTGGTTTTAACGTTATTGTTGTTCCATATTTTTTAGCGGATTTTGATCCCAATTTCTTGACCTGACCATCAGTCAGCTTGACACTAACAACACTATATGTCATTTTATTGTAAAACACATTTATGCTTTTAATTGATCTATTTGTGAATCGTTTACATATTTTCCACTGGTGCATGAACGATTATCATTCGTCCGCCAGCCCCTTCAAGTTGCATTGATTTGTCGCTGAGAATGACAGCAACCGCTCTATAATCAACACCACCAGGAGCTATACGAGCCCTAAAATGTAAGTCAACGACGGATTGCCTCGTTAAATCAAGATGTTCCATCGAAAAGTAATAAATCGGATATAGGTTTTTAAAATCAAGTTGCGATATTTGTAAACCAGTATCAACATTTTGATCACGACCCATATATGACATCATCCGATGATACACACGTGCTATGTGGTTAGTGTCGTAATCAAGCTGTATATCCTCAGATGGTTCTTGTTGTCCGTTTATTCTCAGTGAAACCTCCTTGACTCCTAACCGATCAAATATGATATGACTGTGTACTTGGGAGCCTAATCTATTCCGATTCTGCAGCGCTATAAATATATGACGTGGAGCTGAAACGCCTTGTTTTCATGCCAGGTGCCATGTAAATTTATCAGCAACATTATCCTCTTTGGCATCAGTTGTTGTTGTTAGCCATCTTATCAATGATTTGCCACCTGTGTCCATAAATGAAAGTAGCCGCTCTTCCGTGGTAATTGATGGGGTCATTACTGGCATCCACAATACTACTCAAAACAACTTTACCATCAGCGGCACCAGTACGCCAAATTGCATCATTGTCATTGCCTTTTCGCACTAACGCGATTGTGTGTTTGGCTCCATAGATGACTTTTCTGACATTTCTGCAGAATCCAAATATGTGATGGAGTGGAATCGAACATGAAAAATATCGCTGCTGTCCTTGCAATGATTCTTTTCGTGTTGCAAATCCTAAATTGAAATTGCGATTAACGCCTCCGAGAATATCAAACGCAGCTCCTGGTCTAGCTCGACGTTCTGGATTAGCTGCTTTTTGTTGATTTGCTTCTGCAGTATCTTGTGCTGTTAACACTTTAATGCATTGAAGGTGGTCAGCGTTATCAGAGGTATCCTTTGCAAACATCATAGACGGACCAGCCGATCTTTATAATCATCAGAATATCTTGCTAGCCCGAGTATTGCTGTTGCAACATCAACTTCACGGTCTATTGATTCAATTTCGTTTCCATCAATGAGATATCTTGCACTTTCAAATAACGCCATTATGCCATTATTAACAAAGCCAATTCGGATATTTTTGTCATCTGCATATGGGGTATCAGCTGGAAGATTTGTTACGAGTTTTCCCTCGATTTCAATAAATGCTTCACATGGCAAAAAGTATTTACTGGTATCTTAAACTTGAAGTTCAATTCGCGATCGTAGGTCGGGTTGTATTGCATGATAGGAATAGTATTGATAATCGCGGACGGAATCGTCCTTGCATACTGTTGCTTCTATATCGAAGGCCGGATCAGCTTGTCGTTTAAACATTATATTAACATACTAGTGTTTTCAATTGTGAAACTCTTTGTAATCATCGTCGTTTTTGTTTTCGTTTCAAACCACTTCCTGCTATCGCGTTCATGATAGCGCTATCTGTTACCGGTGAAGCCGTCAATGGCGACGGAGTCACCGAAGCAGCTAACGACGCTAGTTTTTCTTCCACTGCGTTATTTATTGATTTGCAGATTTTTGCATGGCAGCACCGTTGGTTTCTTTCGCACCAATGATGCTATTTTATCTTTCGCGGCAGAAAATGCCCCTTCCGGCAAGATTTCCAAAAGCGCTGATTCCCTTATCACGAACAACATCAATGGCCTTCATTGATAATTGTTTAGCTCACGGCGCCACTTTTGGGGCCATTCTTGTAAATAACCCCGCAATGGTATTGCCGAAACCATCTCCGTAATATGCTCTATAAACAGGCAATCGTGAGTTCACCACGTAGACGCTTATGGGTTTATTATGATTGTAGTGTATGATCATCTTGTTATAAAACTAGTAGTTTTTCAATTAGTGATCAATCGCTAATTTCCATAGGATTTTCATCATAACCATGGGCGTCTCTGTGATTTTCAACTAATTCAGCAATGTGTTCTCGATATACATCAATGTCCATGATACCGCCGGCAAATAATCGTCTACAGATATCAGCTGCTTCATTAATTATCTCGACGGAGTTGTTTCGGGATCGTTTTCCACCCATAAGTACTTCCAACCGTGATATATCACTGAAAATATTACCAGGACATGTCACGGTTGCTCTTATGTTTATTTGTTCCGGGATTGGATCCTCCGTATAACGTGCTGGTTGTGTACCGCCTTTAACCGCAGCTAGAAATTCATCATAACCAGGGTGTTGCAACGCTCTGATTTTATCCCCGCCGCGTTTCGCTAAATATATTTTTGATGCCCAAGTGTCTTTGCTTTTTATAAAACTTTTAAACTCGTCTGTAATAAATTCTGTCTTTTGACCTTTGGAAAATTTTCTCTAGCAAAATCAGTTAATTCGGAATCCGTATGGTTTCCTCTAATTTCATTTAATGCTGCGACTGTAAATATATTCTCAGGTGAATAGTCTTTTCCTCCAGCTGCACCTTTTTGTTCTTCTACGCGTTCTTCAATTTCGCGTTGAGTTTTTATATCACTGGATATCTGTTGTATCCCTGAGCGCGTTTGTTCGGTCTCTGCTACTATCTTTTCAAGTGTATCAAGCAGCGGCGCCTTCGTTGCTCGTTCTTTTTCAGGAATATCTCTGTATATCGCTGCTTCAGTTAACTTTTTTACATCTTTGGTCGCACTTGTTATAGGAGTAAACAGTTGTTCACTTGACACAGAAAAGTCAGTTTGCATTTGTTGTCGTTGTTGAAGTTTCTCGCGAAGTCTATCTCAAACCGGTATAAACTTTTTAATTGTTGCTAGCCGCTCTCGAGCTAATCTAGTTGTAAGCGATTCACCTACCATATATTGTTTGTGAACTGAGTTTATAAATATGAAACTATCACAATTAAAAGCTGAGTTATTAATTAAATGTACCATCACGCTAGCGTATCCATCTCCGACAGGGTTAAACTGTACGACGCTATCCGTGAATGTTTCAGAAATAACATCGATGTGGGTTTCAGAATTGTAATATCTGAGAACGGCGATGAACGATTTTTGTTAACGACGCGGCAACAACAACAACTACGTGAAAATGGAGGCGTCGCGGTGATTACTTGCTACCACGACCAGATCATCCAGTACGCACATAACTGCATGAGCAAGCCCAAACTGATGTGTATTCTTTCAGGAGAAAATCCAATGTGAGTGTTACAAAAGACCCTAAAAAAAAATTTACTGAAAGCCTTTTTTTATAGTAACGCTCACGTGGTTAGGATACGGGTTTTTCCTCGTTTAATATTTTTCTAAGATCACAAACCTTAGAACTAATTTCAGTTCGTTTTTGATACTCTTGGCCGAGCTTTTGACGTATTGCTTCAACGGTGCTATATAGCGTTATAAATACATTAATGTCGTTACCGTACAAGCAAGCATTGATGGACTGTTGAATTCCTTTCACGAGTCTGTACATCTTAGGTAAAACATAACGACCCTTACTAGACTGATACTCAATTTCTTCATATTCCGAGGTAATCCTGTCACAGTCGAGACCTTCAGATAATACTATCCCTCGATTTTGTAAATTTGAAATTTCAGCAATTATAGCATTTACATCTTTGATATCTATTATTTATAAAAAAATATAATATAATATATTTTACCTCTAATTATTAAAAAATATTGGGGGACGTTTTGACCCGTTTTGTTTTATGGACAATAAAATGCCGTATATCTCCACTCGAGTGTTGTAGCAGATTTTAGGCATACATATACTTAATTAATGGACAGTACAATGCCGTGTATCTCCACTCGAGTGTTGTGGCAGATTTTAGGCATACATATCCTTAATTAATGGACAGTACAAAGCCGTATATCTCCACTCGAGTGTTGTGGCAGATTTTAGGCATACATATACATAATTAAGGATGGAATTTGCGATGTCCCCAAAGCATACATCTCCGAAAGGGAGGCCTAAGGTGACAAACATCATCTTAGACCGCCCAGAAGATATGCTTGGGAGACATCACTTAATTAAGGATGAAACGATGATGGAATTTGTCATGTAATAATGTCGGACGGCACAAGACAGCACGAAACATGAAACGACGGGGCGGATTTTCTACGGCCAATCCAAGCAATCAAAAGCAACCCAATTAAATTAAATTAACCCGGTTGCATGATTGACAAAAGACAACCACACGCCCGGATAATGGCGTTGGTTAGTTTTGATCGGTCGAATTGGCTTTCGAAAGCCCCAAGCTTTTTACGAGTCAAAACGTATATAAGGTGACTAATACAGCAGCGTTGATTCACAGGGTGTGTTATTTTATTTCCTTGAATTACTTATTAATGCTGTTTCACAACATTTAAATGAGACAAACTATTTGAATAAAACACTAAACAAAAGAATACAGATGATAGATAACAGCGTGCTTTTCATTGGTTTCATCGTAAAATGATTAAGTAATCGTAATATTAATTGGACTTCAAGGGACGTAACTCTGTCATGCGATTTTATCATTGTACGATTTATCTCCCTTGATATATGAAAATTGTATTTTGTGTGTACGTAGTAGTAATTGGACTTCAAGGAACGTAACTCTGTCATGCGACTTTATTATTGTACGATTTATCTCCCTCGATATATGACAATTGTATCCTGTGTGTGCTTTCTTTGACAGAACTGATTTTTGTATTCCTTTTGCTACTCTTTGTACTGAAGGCCTACAAATGTCAAAATATCTACTAGCTTCATTCATCGACTGATATATTTTCTCCTCGTTAGTTGATGTATCAAATGATTTCACGGATCTCTTTCTAACTGACTTACAAGTCCCTGTCCTGCCCCTTTTTGCATTCTGACTTTGTGAGACGGCTTGAAGATTCTCAAGATAATTATCAGTATTCACGCCATTTATGTGATCAATAACAAGGCCTTCTTTGATTAATCCTTAAAATGCTTCCAAAATAATTCTGTGACAGAGATATTTCTTCTTCCCAGCTGTAAACATGAAAGCTCCCATATTATTTACCTGTCCAACCGGTTTTTTTAGTCTGCAATTTCTAACAACACCATCACGGGATGCTTCAAAATTAACAAGCACTGGATGGGGTCTGAAATCTTGCCTCATTTGTATAATAATACTACTTGTCTAATTTAGATCTGCTTTAATTATAAACCTCTTGATATAATCTTGAGGAATTTTTATGATTTTGTCGCTGACGGAGTCATCGATAGGATCAATGACTGCATTTTTTATTCGTTTGTTATCATAGCGTTTTAGCTCTCTGTATCGTTTGCCGCCACAATTGAGACACAACTACGATTTTCCCCTTCCTCCACCCCAAATCGGAGGCACGGGAGGGGGCCAAAGGAACCGTTGCGAACGCTTTGTAAATGATACCTACATAATTCGCTTCTGCATGTTTTGTTACATGGAGTTGTTGATCCAATCATTAGCCACTTGCAGTGATTCATTATACTATATTTTTCTATTTAAATACTTGTTTTAATTATAACATGGAGGAGTTCGAGAGATTATCAGCAATTAAGCCTTCCAGAAATGTTAAATTCAATCTCGATAGAACCCTCAAAGATGTGCCAAAACGGGCAATAACGGATAGAGCCCTGATAAAAAAAAAACGCGATTGTATTAATGAATTCAAGCATTACGGTGCATCTCTTAGCTGGTCAACATTTCGAATTTATAGCGTTGTTGATGCCACCATGAACGACAGCAACGCAGCGTTTATGTTATCTCAACTTGGCCACAAAAAATATTTTTTTAGAGTGAAATTCATTATCCGTGTAGAATCAGGCGGTTGGATTATACGAGACAAATTTGAACCGATTATCAAAGACAAGAAAACAGTCGTTGTTAGCCGTGATTCTAAGCCGGGTTTGTTAACTGGAATTGACAAACCATACTATAAACGAGCATATCCTAAAACAGCAGTTGTGTATGGGATATATCCCTTAAATAAAAAACCTGATATAAGAAAACATAAACCAATGAAACAGTCGTCACCGGCGACTTCGTAGTCAGCGGCTTTGCCACTCAATTGTGTAGCAGCACGAATAACAGAACATTTTACAAATGCATCACTAGGGAACAAACTTACCGATCTACGGCGTAGCAAAATAGCTCAATGGGAGTTAACGTGAAAGACCGCGGAGCGACTATTAGCGATATAGCAAAATTAGAAACGTCGCTGAGATTTCCAATAACTGTTACAACGATAACCGGATAAGTTTTATACGAATCAAAATATAATACAAATGGAGCCCCAATCAAAATTATTGATCATAACGAACACGCATGAACGCCCTCGGTCACAATATTTCCACGAAACAGAACAATAAAGTATATACCCGACGAATTCTTACGAGAAGAATTTTCCAGGGATGGTTTTCTCGTTGAAGAGAAACTATTCGATGCTATTGCGCATTTGAGTATAAACGACCCCGTGTCGGTGTGGTTACTTCGCAGCACTGAAAACGACACGGATACGTTTGATCAGTTTGTAAGACCAAACGGTGAATTATACCGCACTGAAGCATTTCACAACAAAATAAAAAAAACAGCTTGTGGGTTTTTAACAGCTTGTGGCGAAGCTACCGATGAAATCATCTACGATGATGAACAATTATTGACAAACTGTTTTACAATCCCGTCGGTTGCAGCTCATTTTGCGAGAATCAAAAACGCATGGAAACCAACACGCGTAGAATTCTTGCCAGACATTGGGGATAGTTGTTTAGAATTTAATCATGGCGGTTTATGGAATTAAAAATACGACCATGATAATATCATTTCAGTTGATATGGTTGCTTGTTATCCAGCGAGTTTTCTTGGTTATGGAGAGTGTACTGAGTATTTTAAACGATTTGGACACCCCGTACATGAAATGACTCGTGTTGCAATTAATGGGCCGCTGCCTGATTTTGATTTAACTGGATTCGCTCGTGTACTATCATTTGAATTTGCAGCAGGACTTCATCGCTGTTGTTATATTTGGATTGGTAGACACATGTCTGAAAAGAAGTGGCTGCCAATAGCGCTATTACGATTCATGATTGATACAAAAATGTGTTATTTCGCTGACGGTCAGTGAAGCAATTATATCATATCGGAAACAAATGTCTGGTTACCAACACCGGAACGTCTTGATAATATAATTGAGGAATCCAGAAAACATATTGATGCCGACGAAAAATATATCATTGAGTGGTCCAAACGGGTATTTCATCAACGAAACATTGAAGCAAAGGATCTCGGCAGAAGAATAATCGGAAAATTCACTCAGGGAGGAAAAAAGATGTGACTATAAAAGATATTGTTCACGGATGATTATGGATAACACCGAATATGACTTTGTAATCGCGGATGCGGTATCCAAAAACATGTATGTGGATCGTAAAGACGCTTTCTTGTCCGATGGAACAAAATTGGGTACAGTCGTTACTTACAGCGACGGTTACAGATCCCCGTATACACATTTGAGGTCGTCGATGCTGGGTTATGCTTGTATTAATTTATTTTCAATGATAAATAGATTTCCTGACACTGCGGTTAGAGTTGCCGTTGATTCATTTTACATTAATAGCAAGTACAATTGCGCAGTTGCTGAATTCACTAATTCGGATGAAACCTGGGGATCATGGAGAATTAAAAAAGAATTGCTGCGCGAGTATTCTGAATCAGCAGAAGTTTAAAGTAAAAGTAATTACTTACGCGGCGATAATTTATCACAACGTTCTAATGCACCATCGATATCAGATCCAATTTGTAGATATAAAACAGTTTATTTAAACGGCTTGCGGGTCAGGAAAGACGACTCGCGCGATTGAGTTATTTCGTGGGAAAAATCCTACGGATTTCACAAACATGATTGTGCTAATGCCAACACACAGACTTGCCAGAGAGATGAAACAACGAGGGGTGAATGCTTGCACTTATCATACTTTTTTTCGATACAACGGCGACAAATGGACCCCTGAACGAATGGGCGAAAAATTCATCCCTGCGGTTATTATTTGGGATGAGATATGTACCGTTTCAGTAGATGTATTATAAATGTTTCTTGATTGGTTGCTGCAAATGAATACAGCGGTGATAATGTGTGGAGACCATGGCCAACCACCACCATTAGTCGGCGCGGGTCACCATGATTGGTTACAGAATTTTGTTGACTATTATGAAGAAATCGATACTGACTATAAAGCACTTGATGAACAATTACGCGAGGTCAAGAAATTAGTTAGATTACAACTGGATAGAATCCAATGTGAAATAATCAGAGAAATAATTCCTGAAACTCCCATGGAGGAATTTTGGGAAGCATGGAGACCAAATGATTTTGTAGTGGCAAGTAGAAAGATAGTCAGAGACACACTTCAGAAAAAGTTGTTTGATCTTCACAAAGAAAAATTCCCAACGCGCCCAGTGCCGCTGTTTTATAGACCCTGTGATACACGGCGACAGAATATTGAAGTTGAAATTCCAGGACAGCGCGAAAGACAAACACTAGTGTTAAATGATATTGTGCTGGTTGATATCAGTGGTGTCGAAGACGCATTGCGTGCTGATCAATCGCCATAGACACTGGGATATGTAACGATGATACATTCCTCGCAGGGATTAACCATCATGGATACAATGGTTTGGATAGTTGATAATCGCATTGAGTGGTCAAATTTAGTCTATCTTGCAGTGTCTAGAGTACGGCGAATAAATCAGCTTCGAAGAATTATTTTCGATGATGACACCACAATGGATGATATTGATGTTAGCATCATTAATTAAAAAACTCTGTGGTTACAAACAACAAGACAAAAATAAACAACGAGAATTTTATATTGATGCTGAATTAATAATCGCGTTGAAGCAACAACAAAATAATCACTCCGCGAGTTGCAATTGTATAATGCGTTGGCATTTGTCGGATAAAGATCCTCGCCAATTTACCGTAGACAGAAAAATAACAGTCTCGGTCATGTCAGAAACAATGTGATGTTGATTTGTCTTGAGTGTAATAGACTCAACGGCGCTAGCTAAGACCGCGCGGAGGGAATCACTTGTAGTTGTTCGCGTGTAAAACCCAGCTGAGTGGCAGTTGAATCCAATTTATAGATTGGAGGTCTTCCAGTTGATCGTGTTATAGTAGATATGCTATGCCTAGTGACACTCCAAATAGGATCAGTAGCCCTTTTTTACCACCTTCGAGTTATCCTGGTTCATATAAATATTTCACGGTGACATTGCTGAGAATTGGCTGAGAAACGCTCTCCCGCTGTGGTTGTGGTATATACTTTTCTTATTGCGTTATAAAGTTTCATATTGATTGCTCTGATAATCTCGTTATTTAGCGCTGCAACTACTTTGCCCATGGGGTTCCAGGGAGCTTTGCCAATTTGGTTGCGATATCACCTCCTCGTTTTTTTTAAAAACATCTCCGGATTTCATAGAAACAAATCTAAACTTTTTTTATACCACATGTTGCACATCTACCAGTAATTGCTGATCTGTTATTTTTAGTTGTAATCGTCGTCACATCATTTGTGTTAGTACTCGTTTTACACTTCACACAATATAGATCCATAATTTATGTATAGAGATATGAATATAATTGATTTTTCAGCGATTAAAACAAGAGAACCAGTTAAGCATCATGTAGCGCTACCAAACTCTATCCGCGCAATTATAATCGGGTCATCTGGATCCGGCAAGACGCAATTGTTGTTCAATTTAATAGTGAGATGGATGAAGTGGAATAAGTTGTATTTGGTCGCCCCGCGTGTAGACGATCAACGATGCTATGAAGTGTTAAAGGATGCTAACGAGAGTGCAATGAAAATCAACGGCAAGGGCATTATTGAATTTATAACCGATATTATTGTCGAGGCACCATCCGTGGATGACCTTGATGGGAGCATTAACAATTTAGTCGTATACGACTATGTGATGTTAGACAATCAAAAAAAAAAACAGCTAGACTATTTTCCCGAGTAGGCACAAAAACATCGACGTGATATATGTCACTCAACGCTACACTCAGATTCCAAAAGTTATCAGAGATAACTGTAACATTCTTGCTGTATTCAACGGCGTTGATACACATACGCTACGAAATATTTGGCAGACATGGTGTTCTGATATGGACTTCAATCAATTTAAAAATTTATTGAGTAAAGGCCAGTCAACACCGCATGGATTTATAACAATAAATTTACATGATCCTCGAACATGATATCGTATCGGACTCGATCAAATATTTGGTTGAAATAAATTATTAACCCATAGCAGCAGGGGGGGGGTGGGCGATGACATCACATCACGACGAGACCGTATTTTGACTAAACGATGAAAACGGTCCTGGAGTATGATTTGCGAAAAACTTATGTTTCGAGCAAGTAATCTTTTTTTTTGGTTGAAAAAGAAAGATTTGAATTAATTCTCTCGAGATGTTTGTTAGATTTAGAGCAAATGATGTCTGGAGCAAATGCAGGATTCGCCCCCCCCCCCCCCTGCTTCTGATGGCTCCTGATTAAATATCTTGATCCAGAGCTCATTTTAAAGACCAGAACCTTTAAACATTTTCACCAGGATATTTCAAGAATTTACAATATAGGACTGTAATATTTTGTAAATTGTTCTATAGGGGTATCGAAAGACGAGTTTGATTGTTCAGAAGTAGAGATATAGGTGGTTTACAAGCACAAATCTAGTTTATTTTGTATAAAAAACAAGTGTTTAAAGTGCCTTATAGTATCCATTTTTATAAAAATGAACAACGTATGGTTAAAACCTACTTTTTAGTGGTAGCATCTTGCAAATTTGGCTGAACGTGAAAATAGATTAACTACAGGATGATGTAAATTTGTTTCTGTCAGATTCAAATAATAAGTAAATGTTTATACAGTATAAATACAGTATTTCTTCATTTTTCATGACAATTACTCACAAATTCATAAGAAAATCCACCTTGGATGGTACTTTTAAGACAGTTTAACCTGATTGCATCATCCACATTCGGCATGGTAGCAGTCCATACTGGAAACAAGCAGTGATCAGTAAAGATAAGTGCTTTAGAATACGCGGCCACCCAGGGCACAGAGTCCTAAGCGAATAAAACTGTATAAGTTGTTAGATGCATGTAATTGTTCTAATCAGGGTTAGAAGCAGACCTTAAAATACATTAAGAAAAAATAAAATTTCATTTTGACCTTAAACTCCACAAAAAGCCTAAAACACTGAAATAACCCTAAATTTAAAAATTTAAATATGAAAAATTAATTAATCAATGGTTCTACCCAGACCCTACATAAAAAAAATCCTTTTCGAACAGGTTTTCATTAGGCTAACCTAGCAGTCGAGAAAGAGTACAAATTCCACTCGTATTTTTTTAGCAATTGCAGGTATTTCTTTCTTTTTTTTTTTTTTATGAACTTTCACTTTATTTTTAATTTATTTAGAAACAACCTCAAAACATACTTTATCAGATTTATAATAAATGCTTTGTTCACCATGGATATAATCTTATAACTGCTTTGTGTCTTTAACCTCAATTATTTTTTAAATTTCGATAAAAAACCTCAACCCCTCAAATTCTATGTTTAATTTCACCACTAACCCAGTGTAATAATTCAGTTATTAATTCACGAGAAGTTAAATCTAATATTTAAACCATATAACCAGTTTGATCATCATTAAGTAAGGTAATATTTTTTTTAATCCTATTCGAAATACATCCTGAGGCAACTTTATAGGTAGTATTAAGAAGAAATATTGGTCACCAATCTTTTAAATAATTTTCATTTGTATAACCTTTAGGAATACAAATACAGTAATAATGCTTTCCTTTTGAGTTACTATTTATTTCATAACCAAAGTTAATTGACCTAGCTATAAAATATCCTAAATCAGTTTTAAGCTGAAAATCAACCAGAATCCAGACTTTAACAATTGTTCATGTTTTTAGTGCAGCTAAAGCTTCAAGAATTCTTTTTCTGTTTTTCATTTAGTTTTTGAATATCAGAGTCATTGAATATTAAGATGAGATCTGTTTTCAACATCTCTTGATGCATATAGACTTTCAAAATAAGATTGTGTCTCGACAGGTATTTCTTTGTGTTTGGTAATAATAGTGTTGTAACTTTTTATGATACTTTTCATATATTGGCCAGGTTAGTTTCAATTTTCTAAGTTGCAAAAGTAGTTCATCATTTTCTCATCCTCTTCAATCCATCTAACTCTACACATAATCATATGAGCCTAAAGTTTTTTCTGATGCAATTCTTGTTATTCATTTTGTTTTTCACCCATCCAGTTAGTATTAATTATTTAATTATCACTTGATAAATCAATAATCTCTTTAATTAAATAGTTCTTGGCTCTTTTGCATTGTCTTGAAAGAAGAATAAGATATTGTTTTTGATCTAGTCTCTATTGGAAAAACTACAAACAATAATTGGTAATTTATCTCAATCGCCTTTCATTATTTAGAATATTGCTGACATAATTTTGGATATGAATATCTGACAAATATTATAATTTAATGTTTTTAACTAATTTTTTATATTTGTAATATATATCTTTAAGCAGTGATTTATTGAACTTTCAAAATGATTTTCCCTTCATGATGTTTCCTATTTTATACAGTAATGTAAATAGAAAATGGTTATACCCTCTTACAATATATGCTGCTTCATTGTCTAATCAAAAGGGAAACACACCTTAATCGACCAAAAAATTATAGGATTGGACAAGGCAATTTGCCATAACATTCACAATTACAAAAGATTAATCTAATTTGGTTTCAGCATAAATTACTGCATATAATTCTTGCAACGAACACCTTTCTACATACAATTCGTATAGTAAATAATAATAAAAATTATTTTTACATAGCGTTACATCTAACATTAATTCATCTTTTTTGGGACTGCAATTGTAAAACAGTTTTGGTACAATTTGACTCATTAACACCTGGCGCCTCATTTACGCTTCCGGAGGTAGAAGCCTACTTCTGAGCTCTGTAGCGTCAAGATCTGTTAAGATACACCTAGATAGGTAGTATTATAGAAATACAGACTAATAGGGCTCTACAAGGATCCAAATAATCTGGATGTTCTAGTTGCACTACAAAATACAGAGGAAAAAACGTAATTTTTTGGACCCGATTTTTTTTAAACCAAAAATTTGCCCGTGGTCGGAATCCGATTCTGTGTCTGAATGTTAGACTTTTTTGCCTTAAATATAAGGCAGACCTTTCGGAACTGCACACATAGACCGTCGCACATGCCCTCTTGGGCGCACGCGACGTTAATCCAAGTAACTAATCAAACTGCACACAGGTTGGCAAACCTTTGCAAAAAGTAGAATAAGATGGGCATTTGGAATAAAGAGTATTCTGAATACGAAAATGATGGGTCCGTTAAGGATAAAAAACAAAAAAAAACCTTCGATCACTCTGCTCATGCGCGTGTGAAGTAGCGAATGAAAAATGATGTTTCTAATACAACTATTCATTATGTTAACCAGAGTTCTTGTAACAGACACTTTTGTAGAAACAATTGGTATAGCAAATAATAATAAACATTACTTTTGCATAAATTCACATGTAACATTAATTCATATTTTTGGGACTGTGCAATTGTAAAACAGTTTTGAAATGATTTGACCCATTAACCCATGGTGCCCATTTTTACGCACCCGGAGGTAGTAGCCTACTTCCGAGCTCTGTAGTGTCAAGGTCATTTAAGATACGCTAAAGTGGGTGGTATTATAGAAATGTAGATAAATGTAGCTCTACAATGATAACAACTAATCTGGATGTTCTAGTTGCATTACAAAATATATTGGGGTACTTTTTTACCCGATTCTTTTCAACCAAAAAATTTGCCAGTGGCAGGAATCTGATTTTGTGTCCAAATTATATACTATTTGGCCTTAAGTATAAGGCAGACCAGTCTGAACTGCACATAGACAGGCAAACCTTTGTTTCTAATACAACTATTCATTATGTTAACTGGAAATCTTTTGGAAGTTGATGTAGTAGGATGTATTCAGAAATAGCCCCCAAAATGTGTTATGTACTCGCATTTCAGGCGAAAACGACAAAAACCTTGCGTTCCTAGAAAGTCTTTGTTTGGTCATTTTTGTGCCAGTTCCTCTGAAGGATTCTTGTTTCAATCTTATCTATATTTAAGTGCATTGTGCAAGAAGTAGAACAGGTTTGATCTATATTGCATATTAGAATCAAAGATAATAAGCATTTTGCAATGAGCTGATTTATGGATCATTAAAAATAGTTACAAGATGAACAATATTGTGCTCATGCACCATAGTAAAATATAACCTGCCACTCTCAGATGGACAGAGCCATACAGTGCATCTAATAATTTCATTTAAACAGGTTTAATACTCTTTTCAGATGGTCCAGATTCCCCGTTACAACTGATTCCTCCTAACACCTTGTACAGACTGGAGGAAAAAATGCAGACATCTGATATAAATTGTTCCTCTGATTGTTTTCCATCTTGTAACTTCCAATGGACTGGACCTGTTCTCTCTTCAACAGGAGTGATTGCCATTGGGACTGTGGATCGATCTAAGAGTGGAAACTATACATGCATGGGAAAGAACCCCAGGACACAAAATCAAGCTAGAAGTGCTACTGTCACTTTTATTGTAATATGTAAGTATGATGAAACAACTAAGTTATTTGTGCATTTGTTAGAATAGTTGATAGGCTGAAGCAAAGGTATCCTGCCTTTTTAAACATATAGTTTTTTGTACTTTTGAGGGAGCAAATATGTTTACAAGTATGGATAAATTGATCATTTAAAAATTTAAATAATATTAGTTAATACTAATTCCTGGTCAGTCAGAACGAAAATGACGCTTATGATTATTGATTGATTCTAGTTTTTAAGATATGATCCTGGGTTAGTATTTACTACCATTGACTCTGGAATGGCAGATGTTAAGTGAGTTATAACGGGACAGGATCTCAATTTAAACAAGACATGACTAAAATACATCTTTGACTGGATCTATGAATAAATCTATGACTGGGTTTCTACAGTACATTCTTTTTAGGCAAAAGAATGAATGATGCAATCTGAAGCTGTTAATGCATCGTAGATGATATGAATTGCATTATGTTCTTCCGAAAAGATATGGATGATGCAATCTAAACTAAGCTTACATCACTCTGCTAAACAAACAACCCTATATTCAGCTCTAGATACCACAAAGTGTCGTGCTCTCTTATTTGTCAGTGTTTGATTTTGCAAAAACATTTATGCCTTTTGCAGTGCCAATGATTTAGAGAGAAGAAGAAAATGTGAACTATGGCTATGCATTATCCAAATATTTCAGCATGTTATACGCCCGGTATGTTTCTGAGAAGTACTGTCGGTTCCTGATGCACGAGAATCGTTCTCGCTTGAGTCAGATGAGGAAGAGGAAGAGGATGAAACTTCTGGTCCTGAACCATCAATGTCACATGACCCATATTTTCTCCCATCCTCCTTCTCTGAACCACACCTCATAAAAAAGGGGAACTGAGTGACCTTGTCAGGGATCTGGAACTATCCAAGAAGAGTAAGACAGAGCTGTTGGGCTTCAGACTACAGCAGTGGAATCTCTTGGAAGGTGATGTTAGGGTTTTCATGTTCCGTGACCATCAAATGGATGTTGTCCCATTCATCTTCATGGAAGGTGATCTTGTAGCCTGTAACACTATCGATGGTGTGATGGCAGCCTTCAACATTGTTCATGATCCAGATGGGTGGAGGCTGTTCTTTGATTCATCAAAGACGAGTCTTAAATATGTTTGGATGTATAATGACAATGCCTTGCCATCAATACCAGTTGGCATGCAGTCTAAATGAAGGAAACCTATGAAAACATGAAACAACCTTTGAGGTGCATAAACTATGACAATGACGATCTTTAAATCGACTGAACCAACCACTTGTTGCAGCGAAGTTCTCCACACAAAGGTTTTTTGCAAATTCTTTCGCTTTTTCGATGATCATATCACGATCTATGGATAAAGTGGAATGTGCAGTGCGGGTTTCATTGAACCATTTTGCTGTGGCTTCCTCCACCTCTACAAATTTAGCAGTCTTCTGCTGCTTCCTTTGGTGAGTGCAGTTACCTTCAACATAGTCTTTCCTTACAGACTCAGCAGCTTTCATCCATCCTGACAGGGTGTTATGTTTAATTGAAAATTTTTCACAGACGTCTTTGCGAGATGCTCCATCCTCAACTTCAATAACAGCCATATATTTAGTTTCCAGAGAATGTAAATTAAATTTGCATTTTACACTGGTGTTGGTAGCCATCATAAATATAAACTTAAAAAGAAGACTTTCAGAGCACAATACTCTTGTTTTAATCACTGATCACTTTGGAAAATGCAATAATCTATCAGAGATCATTACTTTTATGTTAGTTGCCGTGAGAGGCCAACTTAATAACTTTTAACCCACCGCGACATTAAAGCCTGGCGGTAAGATCAACTAATTGTTGAATAAGTACATGTTGTAACTGGCCTCTTGCAAATATAAATGGTTAGGCTGGAAAATTAAAATTGGTGGCATGATCAACTAATTGTTAAACAAAGTATGGGCCGGAACTCGCAGCTGGTCGACATGAACGATTAGGCGGTGAAATTTAAACCTGGCGGCAATATCAAACTGTTGTTGAAAGTATGGGTCGGAACTCACAGCTGGTCGACATGAATGATTAGGCGGCAAAATTGTAGTCTGGCGGCACGATCAACTAATTGTTAAACAAAGTATTGGTCTTAACTGGCAGCTTGTCGACATAAACGTTTTGAAAACAAGGGATTTTTTCAAGCTGGGACCAAGGGCTTCTGTCGACATGAACGTTTTTCTTTTATCTCGACGTCGACATAGGATTGACAATTTGATAGTAATAGTAGACCACGGGACTGGGACTTTGCTTTTTTGTCGACATAGGCGGCTTGTTGAGATAAGCTATGTCGATATAAACGGGTAGGACTGTATATATATATATATATATATATATATATATATATATATATATATATATATATATATATATATATATATATATATATAATAGTTTTTTGTATTTTATCATTATAAATTGTATTTATATAAACCTTTTGCTGTTTTTTGAAGTGTTAAATATACAGGACAGGTGACATATTATCATGTAAAGTAACAAAAAAACATGAAGAAACCTAGGTATACAATTTTCGATTAAAACGCTATTATCTATGGAATGAACATATATGTAAAATGTAAAAGTTTAAATATCTTGGTAACAGTAGCCAGTCATTTGTTTTAACTGTCATATTTGAATTCAGCACATCAAAATCCTTAATAAATAGCACATTTTATCCCTGAAGCAGTTGACTTTTAAAAACTTGTAGACCTTAGTATTTAATTCCTGTAAACATAGGACCTTTTGAAGACTTAGCAACATCTGTTTTTGATTAAAATCATTCCAACTGGTGTCATTATGTTTGTTGATAGACAGAAGTAAATTACAATAATTTTAGGTCATTAATTGTTTATAGAAATTACTGCTATTTTTAAGTTTATCCCATGTGCTGATCGACACACACCAGGGCCGGACCTAAGTTTTTCAAGGGGGGGGGCGAAACTTGTTAATGGATTAAGCGAAGACGCGAAGCGCCCGGCCTTCTAGGGGGGGTCCAGGAGTATGCCCCCTGAATTTTTTTTTCAAGGATACAAAATGATGCAGTCTGGTGCTATCTGAACCTTGAAAAAGGGATCTAACAAAAGTGACTAAAAACTGCAATGTTTTAAAAACACTAAAAAAATATTTTAAAAAAATAAATAAAAAAAAAAAAATTAAAAGATTCGGAACCCCCTTTGCATCTTTTATCAAAAGCAGTGAATAGGTTTTTTTTTTTTGTTGTTTTTTTTAAGGGGGGAGGAAGGCCCCCTGGGTCCCTATAGCAGGTCCGGCCCTGCACACAATAACCACCCCCTTTCTTGCAAGGCATTGCCTCCTGTCTAGGTTTTCTAAAATATCTGGCTGAAAGGGCAATATTTTGTGATCCTGCATTAGGATGGTATTGAATATATATTTAGATCCGAAAAATTAAACTCTGGAAGCTTTATTCCTGACCAGTAGTGAATAGTCAAACAACTGAAAATGTGACAGAACACATGGACTCTTGCTGACAATTTGTTTGCAAAATTTAAGAATTTGCTATAGAAGTGGACATAGCCCAATTTTATTTGTAGTCAGTTTGTATTTGCAAGATAAGAATTAGATCAATGGGGCTATTTTGTTGAGTATGAACAATAAAATGAAAATTAAGTTTAGCATACATACATATGCATGCTGGCCAATATTCCAGACTACATTGGTGTCAATAAGGATGGGTGAGTGGATTGATACTCAAGAAGAGTTTCGGGTCCCAAGAGGAGAATCTGGTATGTGACAAAGTTATGCATTCATGTAAGCATCTATAGAAAATATCTGGAAATTCAAATTTCAGTGTAAGAAATTAAATGTTTTCTTTCATACATTTAACAAACAAATTATCACTCATATGTAAATACACTCACATTATCACAACCGCCAAGTTATTAAATAAAACAATGCAAAAGGGTTTTGTTTTTAAAATCCATTGGACAATGGATTAGAATATTAACTTATTTAATTGCAGGGTTGTAAGGTAATTCAAAGGTGATTAGTGTTCATCTTTGCACACTTTAGCAACTGGATAGCATTATTGTTCAAACTTCTGAGAAGATCTTGTGAAATTTTGATGGCATCATAAATTATCTTTCTTTTAGTACAGGGTGTGTTACTATGTCCGCTGATGTTGTATACTCCTAAATGACTAATGTCATGGGTGCAGTATGTAGAATGTACAAATGCGATGTCTACAAGATTCATAATTTTTATTCATGAGTGTAAATTGTAGGGATTATCTTTAGCTAAATTGTGTACATGCATATGTTCTATTTTAAGATATTAAGTGTGTAAGATTGCGTAGGCTCTATAAATAGATGCTTATTCACATGTTTACAGTTACTAATAATGAAATAAGTAGCAAATATGTTGAAAAATTTGGGGATGTTCCCATTGGACAGGTCAGTCAGGAGAAGATTAAGAAGGAACCCCTGCATAGACAATCTTGTACAAATGAACAGTGCCAATTTTTCCTTCTGTTTAAATTTGAAACGTAATCCTTTGACTTATGGACAGTTACATTCCAGGTGACAGTCACTTCTGTTAAAAAAACAATCAACAAAACAGAAAACACTGAATTTACACTTAAATGCAAACCAGGTGTTTAGTCCTTAAGCAGTAATGATCCAATTACGAGGCTGAATATATATATATATATATATATATGTATGTATGTATGTATGTATGTATGTATGTATGTATGTATGTATGTATGTATGTATCCAACTAACTCAATTCAGACTGCACATGTATTGTAAAGGACTGGCCATTTAGTTTATGGGGCTAAATTGTTCTTTCAAATGGGGGTACTTTTTCTTCTGTCATTCATCACATGATAAATTTGTTCCAAGAAAAATAAAGAATTGCATAGTGTCTTTCTTATATTGCAAATCAGAACAAGATAATAGTTTTCAAGCATTATTCTCCCCCCCCTTTAGAAACTTAAATAGTCTCTCTCTCTGTAAAGACTTTTCTTCAGCAGATGTTCAGTATAAATAAAGGGAGTGACCATTGTAAGCACTGTTATAAAATATTTGCATCTGCAAATGATGTAAATTTCAACTTGGGAAATGTGCATTTCTAAAACAAAATTCCATCCGACTTGGCGCATTGTTCATAACATCTCAAATTATGATTTAGTCATTAACATTGTAAGTTTTGGTCTTCATTCATTGGATGCTCAAATGTTAATCAATAAAGTCAACCAGTTTTTCCATGGTGGAGAAGCCATCAGCATGGCGGCTGAGGCACAGTGGTGAGTTGTAGGAATCTTAACACTATGTTGCAGTGTGAAGTCATGGAGCTAAAGGAGGGTATATCATAGGTTCATGTTAGGATGCTATCCATGCCTTAGGGGTACTAACATTAGTACTATGAATTCTCCAGCTGAAATGCAGTTGCATGGAATTATACATGTAAATATACAAACTACATGCATACAGAAGATGTTGCCAGACAAAAAAATTGAGCATCGCATTGGTTATGTACTTTTCTGTCAAGGAGTTTCCTTTTCACAGTAAGTATTTTCATAATAATGCATAGAAAAAAAAACATGAAACCTTTATTCATTGTTTCATGATAATTTTATCATTTTTACACAACCCCACTCCACAAAGCCCATTAAACAAAAAACAACAGAATAACCATTAAAACAAAATAAACCCTCTACATGATTCTGTGCTATACATGAACACAGTTTTATATGAATTCATTTGAAACTACGTCTACATAATCAGTTTTAACTAATGCAAGTGCTGATTCAGTTATACATATTTTAGCAAACTACCTCCTTTGGGGGGTAAAGGGGGCTCTAGGTATAGGCATTACCTTTGTTGTCTGGCAGCTGCACTCTCGGAGTGGACGGACACACTGGTCCTCATCCATCTCCCAAATCTCTCACATCTGCCTCCAAGAAGGAATCATTCCTGGCATACCCCGGTACACCGCTTCAGCTGGCAGGCCAAACGACATTGAGGGGGTGATGTTAACACTGCATATGAACTTCTACAGGGAAGTCACCGGCTAGGGCGTAAGGTCTCTACAGATCAACGGCCAAGTGTTCTGGACCAGGACGCACCATATGTATTAATGGATTGTGGCTGTGGCCGACCAGCTATGGTTCAAAATAGCAGGGAAGGCAGATCTCTTCAGCCATGGTTGGCCATCTGCATAGGAGAGGGAAACTCCGATATAAAACCTATGGCCTGAGAAAAATCGCTGTCCGTCCTGGATTTCCAGGCCATGGCAGATGAATGTCAGGTTTAAAGGGTGGGGCCAGTTTGCGCAGACTGAACTCCATCTAAAAGCTCCATCGCGCAGGCATGAAGGAACTGTCTACTGTTTATGTTCGATTCTATCAAGCCCTGCTGCGATGGGAAAGGGGCAAAAACGGCAGGTGAAAGATGTCACTGGAAGCTGCAGTCCCAATCCTGCATGCAGGCGACTCAGGCCTTTAACCGTCTGGTGTTGATCTGGAGACAACACCATCACCCGGCAGCAGCCTGAGTGTTCAAGTAGCCTTTTCTAGGGACAGCACTGTTTGCTCCACATGGAGAAGGAACTAGGAAAGGTGGCCTACCGCAGCCAACGGGTATCTTACAACCCGATCGAAACTTAACAGAACAAATAAGGCATGTCCCAACAGCCTCACATCGTGGGAAAAAAACTAAAACTGGCTTGTTGGAACATCAGAACAATGTTAGACTCAGCTGACAGCAACACACCAGAATGACACTCTGACCTAATCGCACACGAACTCTCTCGCCTTGCTGTTGACATTGCTGCACTTAGCGAAGTCCGCCTTTCAGAGGAGGGAAGTCTTAGAGAACTCTGCGCTGGATACATCCTGTACTGGTCAAGAAAACCCAAAACTGAAAAACGACTTTCAGGAGTCGGTTTCATGGTCAAGGACTCAATCGCCACTAAGTTATCAAACCTTCCAACTGGTCACAGCGACCACATCATGTCCATGAGTCTCCCGTTTGGAAACCAACAACACGACACACTCTTCAGTATATATGCTCCAACACTACAGGCAAATCCTTCTAAAAAGGATAAATTCTACGCTGACCTGCGCAGACTTCTCAAGAGCGTCCCAGAGATCGACAAAATAATCATCCTTGGAGATTTCAATGCCATAGTGAGCTGAGACTCAGAAACCTGGAAAGCAGTCATTGGGAAACATGGCGTGGGTGGCTGCAATGACAATGGGCGCCTGCTTCTCGACTTTTGCGCAGAATTACAGCTCACCATTACAAACACCATATTCCAGCAGAAAGACAGCCTAAAAACGATCTGGAAGGATCCTAGATGAAAAGACTGGCATCTAATCGATTTCATCATAGTACTCCAGAGGGACTTAAAAGATGTCCTTCACACCAGAGTGATGCGCAGTGCAGAGTGCCACACAGATTACCGTTTTGTTCGATGCAAGCTCAACTTCTATTTCAAGCCCAGGTCCAAACAACAAGGATGTACCATAAAAATAAAGCTCCAGATTAAAAAACGTTTGTCTGAAGACATCAAGGCAAATTTTAAAGAGAGCCTGCACTCTAGTCTTGAAGAACCTAACTTTCCACCAGATCTACCTCAAGAATAGATGTGGAATGACATCAAGGATGCCATTCTGGAAACCTCAGAAGAAATCCTTGGATTCACCACTAATAACCACAAAGACTGATTTGATGAAAACAACTAAACAATCCAAGAACTACTAGCCAGAAAGAGATCAGCATACCAAGCTCATCTCGTACAACCATCCTGTCCACAGAAGAAAGCAGCCTTCCACCTTATCTGCAGCTCCCTCCAGCGCATTCCTCGAGAAATACAAAATGAATGGTGGACAAAGCATTCAGGAAGAACTCAACTGTACACTGACAATTCAGACCTCAAGAGGTTATATGAAGCGCTGAAAGCAGTGTATGGTCCCTCCTTCCAAATACAAAGCCCTCAACGGAGTGCGGATGGACAAGAGCTACTCACTGACAGGGAAGCTATCCTAAACCGCTGGTCAGAGCACTTCCACACCCTCTTCAGCACTAGCCGTACAGTCCAAGAGGCAGCTATTGATTGCATCCCACAACAGCCACCAAAGATGGAACTAGATGTGGCACCCACACTGCAAGAGACTGTAAAAGCCATAGAACAGCTGAAGGCAGGAAAGGCTGCAGGAAAAGATGGTATTCCACCAGAGATATGGAAGAAAGGAGGCCTAGCATTGTACACCAAACTCCACGAGTTCTTCGTTTGCTGCTGGGAGCTAGGGAAATTTCCGCAAAACCTCCGAGATGCTGTCATCATCACCTTGTACAAAAACAAGGGGAACAGTCTGACTGCTCAAACTACCGTGGGATAACTCTGCTTTCCATTGCAGGCAAAATCCTTGCCAGACTGTTGCTAAACAGACTAGTGCCTACCATTGCAGAAGATCATGTTCCAGAGAGTCAGCGTGTCCTCATAGCCAATTGCTGCACAAATTACATGGTGTTCGTCCTGAGACAGATCCAGGAAAAATGCAGAGAACAAAACAAAGGAATGTACATCACTAATTAAGGCATTTGACACGGTGAGCAGAACTGGACTGTGGAAAATCCTAGAAAGCTTGGCTGTCCTCCCAAATTCCTTACCATGGTCATCCAACTACATGAAGACCAGCTTGGTCAGGTTAAAAACAATAACGAATTGTCACAGACCTTCCCCGTTGCAAATGGCGTGAAACAAGGCTGCGTTTTAGCTCCCACACTGTTTTCAATCTTCTTCAGCACGATGCTCCAAAAAGCTACAGAAGACCTTAATGATGAAGATGGCATCTACATTAGATTCCATACAGATGGCAACCTCTTCAACTTAAGGCGACTTCAGGCCCACACCAAAACCTTGGAAAAACTGATTAGAGAACTTCTCTTTGCAGACGATGCCACCCTTGTTGCCAGCACAGAAGCTGCCTTACAGCGCATAACATCCTGCTTTGCAGAAGCTTGCCAGCTCTTTGGCCTTGAGGTAAGTCTAAAGAAAACCGAGGTACTTCACCAGCCTGCCCTCAAGGGAGAGTACCGACCACCAAGCATCTTCATTGACCAGACAGAGCTAAACGTAGCCCAGCAGTTCACCTACCTGGGCTGTGTGATATCCTCTGATGCAAAGATCGACAAAGAAATAGACAACAGATTAGCCAAGGCAAACAGCGCCTTCAGCAGACTCTTCAAACGTGTCTGGCACAATTCCAATCTCAAGAGAGTTGCAAAGATCAACGTCTACAGGGCTATTGTACTGACCACCCTCCTATATGGCGCCAAATCCTGGGTCACCTACAGCCGTCACCTCCGTCTCCTTGAACGCTTCCATCAGCGCTGCCTCCGCACCATCCTCAACATTCACTGGAGTGACTTCGATAACAACACTGAAGTCCTCAAACAAGCAGGGATCACCAGCGTTGAGGCCACACTCGGGAAGATACAGCTTCGCTGGGCAGGGCACATGACCAGGATGGAGGATCATCGCCTGCCAAAGATCGCACTGTATGGTGAACTGTCAACTGGCCACCGTGATAGAGGGGCACCTCGAAAGAGATATAAAGACTCCTTGAATACAAACCTCACCACCACTGCATCGATCACCGCCAATGGGCATCACAGGCAAGCTGGCGACGTACAGTTCACCAGGCCACTGACACTTTTGAACAAAACAGACGGGCCATCTTGGAGGAAAAACGATGGCGAAGAAAAAGCCGGGAACCATTGTCAGCACCCACTACAACCCAGATATTCCCCTGCAGCCTCTGTGGACAGACATGCCTGTCACGTATTGGGCTCGTCAGCCACCAGCGCAAGTGCAATAGACATGGAAATCCTCCATTTTAATCTTCGCAAGTGTAGTCAAGCCAACAACAACCTACTTTGGGGAGGCATTTTATTACCAGAGAGGGTACACTACACAGCTAGGAGCTTGCTAGTTTGACCTATCAATCAAAGAGGCACATTGATTCAGATCGTTAACTAGTTATGAATGCATACAAAATATCAGAATACCTAGCATGTTCATTTACATTCCATAACTGTATTGATTTGAGAAATTTATAAAATATAACTTTGATCAAGGAGCATGTATGTCCCACAGTAGGGCCCTAGATGAAATGAATGCAACAATGACCATGGTTTGATGGACCAAGAATGGTAATACTGTCTGTCGGGTCACAAAAATGAAAATACTTGCATTACTTTCCTAGGACGAGTGGGATTTCACCAATCCATAATTTATCCTCAACAATACTGCTAAAACTATTTAAACAGTTGATTGTTTACTGTTTACATGCAGAGACATTTAACGGATTATAAGATTTTGAGAAAAAAAATATTCGATATAGCAATCACATTGTGAAGTTTGAGGAGTCATTTTCAAAACTTCCAGAACATGTGTATAAGGAAGTTTTACAAATTGTCATTTGCTGTAAAATTATTGAACTGAAGATATTACCCACACTGCATCATATTCTGATTTCATTATTAAAGTATCATATTTTATTATTTCAAGTGGAATTTGAGTTAGCTATACCTTAGATGAAAAGTATATTTTTTAAAACTTTCATGATCATTTTTTTATTGTATGTTATCTGACTATGATAGACGAGTACATCTGCATTTACTGTTATTTCTGTTAAATGAGATGCATTAGTGGATATCCACCAGATTTAGTGGACATTTGTTGTTCATATCAAAGACACAAACACCGAGTCCTTTGCCTTCTTTTTCCACATTCTTGTATTAGAGTGGGCAGTCCAAATTTCATGATTAATGTACCGTATATTTGCTGTATGATTATATAATCAAGTGCTAGTACAATATGATATGAGCAGCACATGCATGTGTTAACACTTGCACAAGGAAGATGGGTGATAACAAAAAATACTTATGATTGAATAGTAATGGTTCTTATTTGACATCAATTATAATATTTTGCATCACAAGACTTCTCAAGTATAGTTTATCCATCCGAATTGCAAACATTTGTGGATCAAGATTTAATACAGTGTAAAACAACTTACATGTATTTCTTTACATCGTGAATAAATACCAAAAAATGAGATGTCAGTTGTATTTTAGGAAATCGTAAACCTCACCAGATTAATTTTAAACATGAGAAGCTGTCTTAATCCTACCACAGTTTAAAGTCTTATCAGAATCAACAGTGAAGCAGAAGATGTCAAAATAATTTAAAACTCAACCTTATATAGAGGGATAGTTTCATAACCCAGGAAAGTTCCCAATACAGGCTGGCCAAATCAACTTGATATGCCAGAAGTGATATAAACTCACCTGACACTTAAATGTAATAAATGAATATGTAGAAATGAATGTAGTAGTAAAGATACATCATTAAAATGCTTGTAAAGTCTCATTTAGTGTGTTTTGTTCTTGTCAACCAGTGTTTCATGATTGGCGACCAAACGTTTAGACCTACTTGGAGCCATGGAGCAAATAATCTTAATTTTGAAGTCCTGTTGGAGGCAAGAGAGACCATATGTTTCATGTGTAATTATTGTTGTATTTCTTATATGGATTTCTCTTGCACGTGACATTTGCAAGGTTCTGCATAGAATAACTTATAAATTCAGATGGACCAGACACACCAGTCCTGACACCTAGCAGTATCAAGTACATCTTGAATGAGAGCAACAGTCTGCCTGACATACAGTGTTCCACAGAATGTTTTCCTGGCTGCACAACTTATTGGTACAAAGATCAAACAAAACTTTCAGGTGTCGAAGCAGGTGTGTTAGCCCTGGGAGACGTGTACAGAAATGACTCTGGTACATATACCTGTCAATCTAAAAACATGGAAAGCAATGCTACTAGAGATAATTCCATTCAACTGGTGGTTCAGTGTAAGTATAATTAAAAAGGTTTTGAAATGTTTGTTTATTTTTGTATTTCGAGGATAATTTTGTTTTTGTATTGTTTGTATTATAAATGAAAAAGTTTTAGTCACCATAATACCTTGCAGAGATAATTGGAAGCTGTCAACAACATAGTAGGATATGTGCTGTAAATTTTCTTCATATCCATATGGATTGTGCCATGTATACTTTACAGGTTTTATTGGAACACAACAAGAATATTTTGAGGGCCACTCCCATTGATGTGTAGACTTTATTTGGTGGATTTATTCACTATAATGACCTGTCATTGACCGAGGGACTAATAACACCAATCACTGGCCAGAGTCTAAGGCCTGGTTTAACCAGCTAATAGATTCCATTTTGATGTGCATGGGTCTAGGACCTTAGCTTTTTAGGCGGGGGTGCTAGCAGAACTGCCAGACCGATTTAAAAACTTTCACCTTCCACAGGGCATGATGTCTGTGGAGATCAAAGCGCAGTTTGAACCTAGCAGATAATGTATGGGTTTTTTTTTTGCATGCTTCTTTTGTTTCCACAATTAAAGAAGGTTACTGGCTTAGCTTTCTGCACTCTCTACCTTTACCAAAACAAACACATGGAATCCATAAGGGAAAAGGTATACATCTTCTTAAGGAAGATTAAAGTAGAAAGTATGGCATGCATTCAGAGTCCATGATTTTATTACTGATCTTCATAGTATCGAAGGAAGGAGAAATTGGACTCGTTCAGCTTTTCCATTGCAAAATGTCTTTTATATAATGTCTTTCAAGATAAAGATGTCCACTTCATTCAGGAATGTGATATGGTCAAATGGCTGTACAGTCTCCATATCATCCTTCCCACCTTCACATACCAATGTCCATTCCTTCAGGAGACTTCTATAGTTTGGTCTGCATGCATTCTGCAGTTTGGTCATGAAGTCATTCAATTGCATAATCATACTGTTAGGGTTAGGGGAGTAATAATGGTTCACTTAGAGTTATTGGAGGCTCCAATCAATTAAAACTGCATTGCATTATTGTTACATGGTTCATTTCCTTGTCATGGTGCTCCTTAGCTGTCAAAGAGGCGATTGTGTCCCTTTTCTTTGCATGGAAATCTGAAACATATTCAAGTAGATAGTTTTGAAGGATAGTGCTCTCAGAGTCTGCCAAATACACTACTTCCTGGATAACTCGCACCCTGATGACTCGCAAACCTGCTTATAACACGTAGTCTGGCGTGAATCCCATTTTTTCAACTAGAAAATACGAAAGATTGATCCCTATTTCTTGAACTTGAAGAGAATCGCGATCAAAATTGGTAACAGAAATGTCGATATATTGTCATTTTTATAGTTGAAAACAGTTGATTGGACCTGGAAATTTTAATCAAAATTTTGAAATTATCAACTTTTAATAAGACGTCATATAATTAGTTTCATTTCTTTCCAAATGACATTCTAAATACACCATAATTAAAGATAATCAAGGACATTTCGATCAATGAAAATGTCACTTACACTTAGTATAGGCAGTATATTAATATTTAAATGCCAATTAAATACTTTTTATTAGTGAAATTTATGTTTTAATTCTACCTTTTAGTTCCTCTTAAGTGTAATTATCATAATAGCAATATGGATTTACACGTAATATTTGTGAATCTGTCGTAACAGCTGTGTCCGCAAACGTTTCTCTGAGAACCTAATTAAGTGCCAACTGTGTTTTGATAACTGACTGACGGAAGTATTTGTTGTATTGTTGCACATATTTAAAAGCTGGCATCCATTGTATTATCTCGTTATTAATTATGACGTTTGAATTAAAATAAGGAGGTGAAATAAAAGAAATGTTAAAAGGTATGCAAATCCTACAAATTTAAAATCTAGCGGCCCCGGTTCTATATTGGGTGAACTCACTTCAGTTGATCAATCGAACACTGTTATAAATGTTTTTGTGTATGTAACATAAACTATCTTAAATCAATCAACTCATTCATAACTGTGATCAAAGATAGCAAGGCAACCAAAGCAAAATTAATATTTCATAAAATAAAGATCTTGGTTTCACATGTATGGACTATTGTGGGCAAACGAGTTTGAGAGAATACCTGAACTGGCACGTAGAGATATCCACATGGATCATAAGAAGTTTTACTTTTACTCCCAATAAAATCACAAGATCCTGATTGTACTAACTGAACAATACAAAAATTGAGTTTAAAATAGACGATTTTCTCACAAAATAAATATAATTAATTTTTTAAAAAGAAGAATCTTGTTTGGTGGTGTATCAGCAGATAGTCTTGTTCCCTGCTATGTTGACTCCCGACTTGGCATGAAGCTATTAAATACCACTCCAAGAAATCGACTAGTCATCTAAACAAAAAGCCGTGACATAATACACAGATGTTTTCGCATACACATGATGGTTGTTGAAGCCACTTGGAACTATCTTTCACATGTCGGACATTTTTAAAATAAATTTTATTTATGCAGAATAACGAACAACTTCATTAGAAAAAGCGTGTTCTTAAGAATTTGTATCGACGTGATTGTAAAACAAGGATTTAGTCATTAAACAGCCCAGTTCCCTAGCCCCCTCCCGCCATGGTTTTGTTAATGTCTAAGTGAGTCTGTTTTCAATTTTTGGAGGATTCTCGGTAACTTGTGTCGTCGTTTATAGTGTGGTCTATGTTTGTGGACCCCAATGTGTGCAAGTTATTGAGGGAAAGTAGAACCAGGACTATTATTCTATCCATATGAGGAAAATAGCCAACATAGAATGTAGTGATGTTTTCAAGTGTTGGTGAAGCCAGTGGCAGACTTGTTTGCAGTCATTCAAAATAGTCCTTCCAGTTCTTGACCTAATTAAGATATTTGTATTATTGTTCTTCTTGATAGCCACATGTGACCTCAAAGGTTGATGTTCAAAAGTCTTCTCGACCTGTTGGTAGATAACTCCAGTGATTTACTACCAAAATGGTATTTACTTTGGTAGCAAAGAGGGTTTCTCCCTGCATTGTATAAACAAGATTATCAACCTTGATGCTTCGCTCATATCTAATTCTCTATGCATAAACGGTGTTTTTTATTCTAGATGGCAATCAACATCCAAAGTTACAATGTCAGGTGGAGAATATTCTTTAATTGTCACAGCAGGTAATGCATTGATCTTTCATATCCCAATTTAATTACATTTGTATACTTTCCTAGCTTTCCATTTGAAGAAAATGACTGCTCATTCTCCACCATTAAGAGCTATGATGCAACCACTTATACTACTCTTTAATTTGTATGTGGCCTCCACAGTAGGGCTGGACATTTATCTTTCAGAACTGATAAAGTTGCTTGAGTTTTGAGAGACTCTCACTATTTAATTTTCTTTGTGGATCATTTCACATGTATCTGTTCTAAGATGTGAACTCTTGAGTGAGGCTTCCTTCTAGAACATTGCCCTTAAAACTATCTTCCTTCTTCCCCATATGTTTGTGAAGAGTAAAAAGTCATGCCTTATTGGGTGAATAGGGGTTCTTTATGATTCAGTGGTAAGTACAATTTGTTTTTGGCCAAGAATCAGTGACATTTGGTAGCCCCTGTCCTGATCCAATTGAAATCCCCAATTTCTGACACATATCTGCAAGGGAATGATCATATAGGCTCCTTTGTGGGATGAATGCTTGCAGAGAAGAAAGCAATGGCGGAACCCATCTCTGTATTCCTAGTACAGGTACCTGTAATATTGCAGCAGACATAATCTCTATATGAATTATTATATCAAGAGATCTTATCTGTCTCTTGCTGTGAGAGATCATTTTTGCACGTGACTAAAAGCCCATTACGTTTTGGTGTATTGCCACATATTGGACCTTTATTAATCACATTTCTCAAGATGATATCATGGGAGCTGCTTTCAAGTGGTTTAGTGGTCTCATTTCACCTTGTCTTCTAATTTCATTCATTGTTGCATTTGATCAAAGGCTTTTATGCATTAGGGTCATTAGTGTCAGATCACAGAGTTTTCAAGGCATCCTCAAAACTGCATTAGAGTATCCTAATAATGGAATAGGGTAAATCCACTCTAATATATAATCTTAGAAATATAGTCTCAAACCAGGCTGGTAAAGTCAACATGCAATAATAGCAGTTAATATATTACTGCTGTTAAAATGCAACCATGGAGGCAAATCTCAAATTAATTATATAATACTTACCTGCTGTAATAGCCTATATTCTCTCCTCTTTCCTTGCTTTGATGTCATTTCAGTCCTTGTCTAAGTCACAAAAGATGATATCTCGATTAAAGGAAGTATCAAAATTCGTCTGTTCTAGACATGGAATTGTTAATTTGAGGCTTGAATTGACATTGATATGGATAATATCATTAGGAGTATAGATAGCAGTACAATAATTATAGACAAATGTTACATAGTTAAGAATAGTTTCACCCCAACTAAACCTACATACGAATTGTAGTTACTATCACCTGTTTTATTGCATGGTTGCCTTTTTTCTGCAGATTAACTTCAGTCCATTGCAAAAATTCCTTAAAGAATTTGTATTTGAACAAAACATGACCTGATGTCTTGGTTATTCTTGTTGTTTGGAATATCGTCATTTTCAATGTAATTCATACAGTGCTAACATGTCTCTGGATGTTGCTAAATTTTCTCTATTTACACTGACTGTTGACAAAAATGTAATCAGTAAATTTGACATTTTCTTACTTGTGTTTTTGCATTATACTTGTCTCTGTTCTTCATTTGTTGTGCCCTTACTGTTCGTTGATAGTATAAGTATTAGTCAGACAAATTGTGTCCTGCTTGGTCATTTGTTTCTTTGTTATGCTTTCACCAGCTTTCAACATGACACAAGTCATTGGCTTAAATGGTAATAAGAATGATGCTTTGGATCCTTATTCCATCTCCTAGACATGAACTATATGAGATTGCAGAAACAGGTGGGGTTAGTCCAAAACCTGCCGCTCTATATAGGCAGCAAGAAGAGAGCATCTTCCTCCACTTATAAAAATTATTATTAAACATGAAAGTGAAAATATAACATTTGCAAATTTTCTATGTATTGTGGATCTTTTGGTCAGTTATTTCATGTTGTATCAGATACATTCACAATTACTTTGAAGATGGAAGCTGCCGTTTTATTATTGTATTGACTTCCAGGGTAATGAAATAAAGTTCCAAATGATGTGCATTCTGATATGCCATTTATCTTCTGCTTTCATAAACATCTACTGTAAGAAAAGTAAATTTATCTTCATTTCGTATTTGGAAATTCCTAGGCTGAATTGACTCTCACATTGTTTAAACCAGTCCACCAAGAAATAAACTTGTAGACTTTTTTTCATAATATGTGACTAAAACAAATTCAGTTTCTAACAAAAATGTGAAATTTGGTGTGAAACTCTCATGTGATATAGTGGAGCTTTGTTGATTAGAAGGGTTAATATAAAGGTCTTGAGAAATTAAAAAGTCACTGCTTTTAGTGTTCAAATGGATAAAATTAGATTTTCTTTAAAAAATGCATTAAACATTGCTAACAAAATTTCATCCTTTATCTCGAGAAGCTTGTATCTTAGTCATTTTGTCAAATCCAATTAAAACAAATGCTTAGAATTGTGTGAAAATGTTTGAAAAGTCATGGTAATGGCCTAAGAATCTAGCCAGGTCATCTGCATAAAAATACAACTGTACATACTATTTCATTGGTCTATATTATTTGGTTTTGCTGAATTGTTCTTTTATTTATTTAAAACATTTTAGTCCAAATCATCGACATCTTGACCTGTAGTGTTACCGATTAACAGCTGCAGAGTTAGTTAGCCACATTGATTATATTTTAGCAGTAATAATTGAATTGGATTCCATCTTTCATGTGGTTCTGTACAGTAATTCTGCAATAATTCTCTCCCTCAGATAGACAAACTGAATTCGGTTATTATGTGCATGGTCTGGTCAGTTTTATTATTTCATTGCTAGTTGAAGTGGACTGTAACGTTAGATGGACTCAAACAATAAATGTGGATAAAAGACAATATTTTCGTTTCCAAGACACTGCTCTCTTAAAACAGAAATATTAAACTAGTAGTATCAGCAGCAGCAGTCAGATAACACACATATGCATGTGTGTGTCATATGATATTTAACACTTTTACATTAAAATGAATTGTCTAATACCTGTCTACTTATCCCTTGTCTAAACAAAACCTATAATGATACAAAAAGGTATCTCAAAGTGAGTTGCAGTTCTTCCTGTTATAGCTCTTTTTACCCTCTCCTTAACCAGATAACTGATCAAGTGTTTGACAGGAATAAGATTTTTCTTAGATTCTGCTAATGAATTCTCCCACGGTGGTGAACTTCACATTGCATGCTTACACACATTAGACCTATCGATGTTTTATTGTTCACATTTAGAAATGGCTACCAACAATGTGGCTGATTAGTACAGCTGTATCATCAATAGACACATTTCTCATACATTTCATCAGCTTTAAAAAGTATCTGCACAACTGAAAATGTATTTTCAGTCAGACAATTATGTTTTAAATTAACCTGCCATAAATATAAAGAGAGCATATGTTACTCTATCCATTCTTGGAAATTTGAGTTCAGTAATTGTTGAAGAAGTTAACACATTCAAAACAAATTTAGCATGACACTTTCTTACATAAGACCTTGATCAGGCTAAGCTGTCATCCTTTTCCCGCAAATTTTAATGGAGTTATGGTAAAAGAAAAATATTGTTCCTCCAGATTTGGTATGTATTTTTGAACAGCATGTATGCTTTGTTTAGATTGTCATTTGATAAATATATATCCTGATATATATCATGTTCTCTTTACAGACAAAGCTTCAATAACTAATTTTAGTGCTAAAGATGACAACAGCTTGACACAGGAGAATGACAGCCTACAGCTCCTTTGCCAGGTGGACAGTAATCCATTGTCTGATATCTTCCTTTATATTGAGGACAACGTTCAGTTAAAGAAAGAGGAGAATGCCCTCAAACTCAACTACACAATAAAAACAGCTGAATGTCTTGATGCAGGAAACTATAGATGTCGTGCCAACAACTCCATAATGAATGTAAATTATGCTTCTAGTAATCTTCAGATAATGGTGGCATGTAAGTTTATTCCAAGTCTATTCACTGTTGATATAATGGCATATTTATTTGAAAAAGGGCACAATAATATTCCACAGAAAACAGACAGCAATTAATACTTGTTGAGACAACACACTGCATCAAGAATGATTGTAATAACTTAATAATACCAGCAATGGGCTTTGTACCAATTCTAATCATCTTTTTTCAGCTGGAAGGTACAGTTTGAATACAATCTATTAGTTTTTGTAGCTTGCTTTGTGTCATTTCATCATGTTGTGTTTGCTTGCTACAGGTAAAGTAACTTGACCACCATCACAGACTTGTTAGGTACATGCATCAGTACATACATGTATGTAACTGCATTTTAATTCTACTACTCATGCAGTGGTGTTTCACCTGTTGCTTACATTACTGCTACTAGTACTAATGAATACTTTATCAAATGAATGAAAGTTTTGTTCTTGTTACTTCTAGATGGCTTATGATATTGTGCTTTTACTACAAGACTCCATGTAATGAATTATAGTTTTTATGCAGAAATGGGGCCAGTCTGATATCCAATTTATCAACCATTGGAGCCATCTTGAAAATGTTATTGTTAGTCCTTCAAAACAAAGTCCTATAAATATGATGTTTTTACCAGAAGACGTTTTATTATGTTGTTTTGTTGGTCCTAAAGTAAAATAATGCTGATCTGAGATCCAACATGGCCACCAAAAGTGGCCATCTTGAAAATCTTTGTGTTACCACCTTTTAAGTGGAAGGTATTTATGACAAAGTTTTTTCATCAGAAGAGCGTTTATGATATCCGGTTGGTCATAAATGAAAAGGATGCAAACTGATTCTCAATATGGCCACCATAGTAGCCTTCTTGAAAAAAATTGTATCTGTATGTCTCCCAAATGGATGGCCATATTAACAGATTAACTGATACATAGTTGGTATTATATGAAACTGGCAATGACTGTAAATCCAATATGGTAGATATGATGGCCATCTTGAAAATCTTGTCATTACTCCTAAAAGGATGCACTCTATTTGAGCAGCAGAGAGGGTGAACAGACCACGTTTTCGAGCAAAAATAAGGCTTCCTACGAAATCTCATTTTAACCAAAAAAAATAAGTCTCCATTTAGCGAACGGAGACTTTACGATTTTTTAATCAATTTTGGTCGCAACGATGTGGTCATCACCCTCTCTGCTGCTACAGGTTAACAAAAATAATAAATGATTTTAACCGAATATTTGATCGAGTCTTTAGGATCTCACAAACAGACTAATCGCTAACACCTCCTCTTGTAGATCAATTAGATTATTGGACTGATCAGTGAGTTTGAAATTAATTCTGGTTAATGAATCATTATGACACCGCATATAGACTGGATTAACCGGAGACTCGATTATTAAAAATCCTGGAGGGGCTGTTGGTGCAAACGAATAAAGAATATATCCTTGCTGAGCTTGATTTGATCGTTCGAGATTAATTTGATAGCTTCCTTCGATAACATCACATACTAAATTAAGCGCAATCACCGATGAAATATTCACGTTGAACGGAGCGATATGCCTACCGCCACCATCTGGATCATTATTATGTTAAAGGATTTTTATTTCCTGTGATGCTGTTTTTTTCCATGCATCATGAATTATTTTAAAACCAACATCGATGGTGTCACTGAGAAGTTTTTTTAGTTCCGGTACGTTATATCCTGGTAGTTTAAATACTGGAACATCTTTGACGTGGATTTTATAGTCTGTTGCAAATTTTATTCTCGATAGGGGATTATCGTCATCTAATATATCCTGAATAATTTTCAGATTAAATGTTTCCATATCGTCGATAATTTTGTTGCATGTTTCTACGACGCTGATAAATTCATCTCGGGTGAGAGAGCCGGATTTAAGAGATATTAACAACAGCGAAAAATCATTATTCATTGCTGTGAAATTTTTAACGATTTTAGGTTCGTCAACAAAATGATATCCCTCTATTCTCTCCCCTGGCTTCTTGTTTCCAGTTGGATGGTATCCGATACCAAAGAAATCTATAGTAATCTCGTGATCTTCATAACTCTTTATTGGATTATCAGGTGCTATCACGTCGGTGATATAATCAGTTTTTTGTGGTTCTGGTAAATCAACGGTTTTTTCCCCTGGTGGTAATTCAGGCCATCCTAGTACGGTTCTAATAGAACTCTGATAGATATCTACGACGTATCCTTCTGTGCTTATCTCAATTGCGGATGATAGCGTCGGCTCATGAACTGTTATAGCGATTTTCGATTCTACTCCAGTAATGGATTTTATTCTACGCGCGAATTTATTACTGATTTGTTCGATTTGGTATGACCCTGTTGGTATGGAAACAACGTTCCAGTCAGGAGTCCCGTCGGGTTTATTCTTATTCGCAAATACCAGTGAATTATTCGGTTGTTGACCACCAAATGCTACCGATCTGATATTAGGCCAACTGTGATACACTCGTAGTTTTGCTAGCGCTATCTCCTTCACGGGGACTGGGCTAGGGAAATTCACACTGAATTCAGGATTCGTTGATGTTATTGATATCATGCTTGTTTGTACTGGGTTCGTGTTCTCCACTATTCGTTGAAGTAATTCCATCGGTGTCGTCATTGTTATTATACTCATGTTGTATTTCTAATTTTGATATCGCGGAATCGTGAATACTGACCATCACTGAGAACTCACTATCTGATATCGTTGAGGTTATTGAGATCATTCTGGTTTTCGGGTTCGTGTTTTCTAATTCCATCGGTGTTGTCATTGTTATTATACTGTTGTTGTCGCTCTAATTTCGATCTAGCGGAATCGTAAATACTGACCATCGCTGAGAACTCACTATCTGATATTAATGTATCATCGAGTGACGACGATATCATCGAGGATAATATGCGGTTGATACAATATGAAATTGAATTAAGTAATCTTGCAGTTTACTCTGGCTGCATGATGATATCTTTTTTGTTATCCCGGTTGATATACCCGCGATTGTAGCCGCCGCAGAAATGCAAATTGGAACTACGACCGGGGCAATCATTGTAACCGATGCAAGTATTATTCCGGCGCCAGCGAGAACGCTTGACACCGAGTACATAGTAATATCAATTGCGATGATTCTTCGTCGGTATTGTTTTATTTTTATTTGATACTCCTCGGCGAGGGTTTTGAGTCTAGTCTGAAATTCTCTGACCTGATAATAGCGACATTGCGTTGATGAAATCATTTTTATTTAAAAACACTAGTGTTTTCAATTATTTGCCATCGTTAGCGGGAATTGCTAGTACTTCAGCCGGAAAAATGATCTACGAGTTCTATACACCAGGCTATTTTTGATCTAATGGTGGAGCTATCAACCGCGACGAAGTGAAATTCTGGTGTTCTGCCAGTCTCGATAATTAACGTCGCGACGCCACCAGAGTAGGTTCTATTGCCCATGATCAGATTAAATTGATCGATAGAGGCCCACGTTAACCTATAGATACCATCAACCTTCGCTTCCTCCTCCTCCCCATACCCCAAGAGATCGACGGTAATTCTAGGAGCTTTGTCTCTTATCCAATCCTCGATTCTATGATTGACCGTATACACGATATTTTTAATGCGCTTGTGCGGAATCCTTACCTTTTCAGGATTTTCTATTAGTTTAGAAATATCGAGATAATTTGCCTTGATTTCATTTTCATTCATCATCCTTCCCGCGTCCTTGTTAAAAAAGAATAGCGATAGATAGTTTTTAATTTCAGCGAGAGTCATGCCAACCACAAGCGGGGTTCCAAAGAATTTATGTACGACATTTTTGCGAAAACTATTATAACCTCGTATATGATCATCCAGCTCACGGCCGTGGGCGGCAATCTCGTTGCCGTGGGTAGCAATCGCGTCGGTGATCGTAGACACAAGTGCGCCTGGTTTAAGTCGTCCACTGTTGGAATATAGCGCAATAGAGTTTTCAGCGGCGTCGCGCTGCCGTATCAAAATGTTATCCAATGACACATCACTGCTTTTCAATTTACCCTGATCGGAAAATAGCACAACGGTATCCTCGATTGCGTTTCGTTGTTTAACCAATATATCATCCAACGACACATTACTACTTTTCAATTTACCCTGATCGGAAAATAGCACAACGGTATCCTCGATTGCGTTTCGTTGTTTAACTAAAATATCATCCAACGACACATCACTAGTTTTCAATTTACCCTGTTTGTCTTGAAATACAACTATTTCATTAGGATCAACACTTGTTAAATTTAACGTCTCAGCGAATTCATCTTCGATTATTTTTTGTATGTCCTTGATAGAATCAAGGGTTGCAGTGCCATCGGGTTTGGGTTTCAAAGATCTCCCCCAAATATTAATCATATTATTTTATACATCTCTCTCTAAAATCGTTTTTGACGACTTCGTCGTTGCCAGCGATTACTAGTGTATTCATTTACGACAATGTGTGGTGGTTTTCTAGATGCTGAAATAGCGTCAAGGACATTTAATACTTCACTGCCGCATATTGGTGGATCATTCATTTGTTGTGTTGGTAGCGTAGAATACCAAGTCTTCATTGGAAAATTTTTTATGTAACGCATAAACTCTTTTGGCGGTGCTAATCCATATGAATCAAAATAGACAATCCCACGTGGATCAATAGCGTATGCAACCTAATGAGTTCCGGGTCCTGTGCTGTTATCGAGATTAATGATACCTGTTTCAGTGTTGTTTGGTTGATGTGGTAACTGATCTTTCATAAAAACACCTCTGAAATTTTTAATCGCTAGGTTTTTAGCAGCATCCATTAAATCAAAATTGGACATAGGAATCGAAGATTTGGGAACCATCCGTTCCTCAATTAATAAACCGGTCCTAGACTCGGGCCTTTTCCGCTGTACCATGAATACGGGGTTCCTGATAGTCTTAGACCCTTTCCGCTGTACCATGAATACGGGGTTCCTGGTAGTCTTAGACCCTTTCCCTTTTTTTATATCCTTGTCCAGCTGCCTTCTTTAGTGCCATTCCTGCTGCAGTACCAACGGCTCCTAACGCTGCCGCTTTAGCCACCGCTGGGGCTGCTGCTGCAATCAAGGCCGGAATTGCAGCTAACAATGGAAATATACCGCCTGTTTTCATCATATTTTTGATAGCAGCCGCAGAAAGAGTAATCTGAACACCTTTTTTTGCAACAAGTGCATCATTGAAGTGTTTCACCTGACGAGTTGTCAACGACAACTTATTCTGACCACCAGTCATTTGGTTGGGTTTCAACGTAATTGTGGTTCCGCATTTTTTAGCCGATTCTGATTGCAATTTTTTTAATTGAACAGGTGTCAAAGACACATTGATATTACTATATGACATTATAGATAATAGATTGATTCTAAATCGTTTACGATTTCAATGAAAAATCGTTCAAAGATTTTCTACTGGGGCATCTACCACTCTCATTCCTCCTCCAACACCTTCAAGTAACATTTATGTATCACTAAGAATGACAGCAACCGCTCTATAATTAGCAATACCACCAGGACGAGTCACATTAGCTCTAAAATGTATATCAACAACAGATTGTCTCATCAAATCGAGGTGTTCCAGTGAGAAGTAATAGATCGGATATAGATTTTTAAAATCCAATTGTGATATTTGTAGACCGGTATCCACATTTTGATCGCGTGCCATAAATGACAACAGACGATGATACACGCGAGCAATATGATTTTCTGTGTAATTAAGTTGTACATCTTCAGATGGTTCCTGCTGGCCGTTTATTCTCAGTGAGACGTCTTTAACACCTAACTGATCAAATATCATATGGCTGGAGAGTTGATTGCCAACTCGTGTGTTATCCTGTAACGCAATAAATATATGATGTGGCGCAGCAACACCTTGTTTTGATGCTAGATTCCACGTGAATAACCCGTTCAGATTTGATTGCTTCACATCTGTACTCACTGATAACCAACTTAGTAATGACTTTCCTCCTTGGTCCATAAATGATAGTAATCGTTCTTCTGCGGTGATTGATGGAGTCAACACTGGCATCCATAATGATAATTTTGTTAAATTGACTTTACCGGCATCAGCATTGGGATTTGCATTGTCTGCTGGAATCCTCCAAATGGCGTCATTATCATCACTCTTTCGCACCAGTGCTACTGTATGCTTCGCTCCATAAATAACTTTTCTAACATTTCTACAGAATCCAAATATGTGATGCAGTGGAATCGCGCATGAAAATAATTTACGCCGCCCTTCCAACATTGCGTTTCGTGTTGCAGCTCCTAGATTGAAATTATCATCGTTGTTTATAATCATATCCTCGACATCAGCATCACTATAATCACGTTTTTTTGGTCGTCTTACAACAAATGGATTTCTTCCTGCGGTATTTTTAACATCTTTTGCAAACATCATAGAAGGTCCTGCTGATCTTGTATAATCATCAGAATATCTCGCTAGCCCGATTATTGTTGTAGCCACATCAACATCGCGATCTATCGACTCAATTTCTTTTCCATCAATGAGATATCTATCACTCTCAAATAGCGCCATAATACCATTATTGACAAAACCGACTTGAGTACCACCTGGATACGGTGCTGGTACAGCAGTAGTATCAGCAGCTGTTACAAGTTATCCTTCTACTTCGATAAATGCTTCACAAGGCAAAAAGTATTTACTGGTATCATGGACTTGAAGTTCAATTCGCGATCGACTAATTGAGTCTATGGCATGATAGGCGTAATATTGATAATCGCATACAGAATCATCCTTGCGCACTGGGGCGTCTATATCAAACGCTGGATCACGTGACTGTTTGAACATTTTATTCTATTTATCAGAGTCTAAATTGTGATTTTCCATTTCATCGTCGTAGTTTTTTAAAGCCACTTCCCGCTATCATGTTTGCAATATTGCTTTGGTCGGGAGTCACCAATGATGCTAATTTTTCATCTACTGCGTTATTTATAATTTTACTAACACTTGCAGGCATTTCCGCTGTAGACGGTAACGGTTTCTTTTTTCGTCTCACTAATGATGTTATTTTATCCTTTGCTGCAGAAAATGCCTTTCCGGCAAAATCTCCAACAGCACCAATACCCTTATCACGAATAACATCAATTGCTTTCATTGATAATTGTTTAGCTAACGGCATCACTTTTGGAGCCATTCTTGCAAATAACCCTGCAATGGTATTACCTAAACCATCTCCGTAGTATGCTCTATAAACCGGAAACCGTGAATTAACTACATAGACACTGGCTGGTTTATCATGATTGTAGTGTATGATCATTATTATAAAAACACTAGTGTTTTCAATTGTTATTTATCTAATCGAATAACTTCGTCATCAGATTTTTCAATTCAGTCACTATGATACCCACTTTCCGCTAACCCGCCAATGAAATCTCGATATGTGCTGATATCCATGATACCACCCTGAAATAACCGTCTACAGATATCAGCTGCTTCATTAATTATTTCCGGTGAGTTATTTCCAGCTCGGAACCCTCCTACAAGAACTTCTAATCGTGATATATCATTGATAACACTATCAGGACATGAAATCTTTGGGGTTCCTAATCCACTTCCGCTATAATCAGCTGCTTCATCTAGTTTTTCTAAATCCGTTTCTTGTAAATAAACATCATCATCATCATCTCGATCAGGTGGTAGTTGTTGTTGTTTTTTAGGTGAAAAAGATATTTTCTTTGCAGGTTGCTGTCGCTTTTGCGTTTTTTGCGGTTTTTGTTGTTGTTTTAGTTCTTCATATTGCTTATACACGTTACCCACCGCATTGATATATCCATTGTATGATGGACTATCTGTCTTAATCTGACTTTTTTCAGTTTTGATTTTGTAGAATACATCAGCCCAGTGAGTTATACTTCTAACAAACTTGTGATGTTCTGGTTTCAACATTTTTTTCTGTTTTCATAAGTCGTAACAACAAGCGCAGGAATTTCTGTTGGATCAGTCTCATCAATTGCTGCTAACCCTTCTTCGTTAAATCTCACGCGTAAATCATCTACTGTTCTTTTTGATTCCATTTTTTGTACATCCTGTTTTGTTTGTTCAGTTTTCGCTGCTATTTTTTCGAGTTCACCGATAACAGATTTCCCCGTCTCGGGAACATCTCCCCGTATAGCACGCTCTACCCCGTACGTTGCTGTGGTTACTGGTTTAAACAATTCTTCAGATCCCGCAGCAAAGTCAGTTTGTAAACTCTGTCGTTGTTGCAGTTTATTTCTTACAGAGTTGCGAATTGGTATAAATCTCTTAATTGCATCTAATCGCTCACGAGCCAATCTAGTTGTTAATGCTTCATTGACCATTATTTGAAATCAGAAACAATGTTTCAATTGTAAAACAATTTTCCCGAACCCGACCTAACAGACGAAAACAGTTTTCCAATTTGACATGTCGGATGATTTTTAACACCATCGTGGGAGTATTTCATTGATGGCGCAAGTGCCAACGCCATTGAAATATATTTTTTTTATTCAGTGTGTGAAATATTTATTCAGTGTGTGAAATATTTTTATTTCTATTCACTGATTTTGCCTGTTTTTTACTGATTTTGCCTGTTTTTTTGACTGATTTGCCTATTTTTCACTGTTTTTATACCATTTTGATCAGTCTTCGTCGGGTAAAGTAGTCGATTTTGCATGGGATTTCCCATAGGAAAAAGATGTTAGGATTCATTTTGATGGTTTTTTTAGTCATTTTTCATCAATTTTTGCCTGTTTTCATTGATTTTTGGTCAGTTTTCCTTGATTTTCGATAAAAACCTCGTCGGGCAAAGTAGTCGATTTTGCATGGGATTTCCCATAGGAAAAAGCTGTTAGGATTTGATTTTAATTTTACGCAGTGTGAAATATTTTTATTTTTTTATTGCTGTCAAATATTTTCACTGATTTCCCTTGAGGGTCAAAAAAAAATCTCTCTGAGGGTCGGTCACAATCAAAAAACGACAAAATCTCTTTGAGGGTCGGTCACGGTCAAAATTGTTAATTTTCTTGAATTAACGATCGTAGGTTTCTAACTTTAGAATTAACCTCCTTTTTCAATTCGTATTCGTTACCTAATTCTTTTCGTATTCGTTCTACGATAGTATACAACGGAACAAACACACTTACGTCCCTGGAAAATGTAAGAGAGTTTCGAATAGAATTCTGAATTCTCTTGATGAGCGCGTATTTCTTTGGCAGCATATACTTGTTAGTGCTAACTCCGTATTCTATATCCTGAAAATCTGACTTGATTTGATCAGGATTTAAACCATCTGATAGTTTGATATCCCGACTTTTCAATTTTGAAATCTCATCAATAATGCTATTCATGTTTTCAGAATTCATATTCTATAACAATGATATACTTCTAAATGAAAAATATGACGTATCAGACATAAATGAATTGAATTTTCTGTCCGGTCTTTTTTGAAATCGCCGTTTTGGTTATTCCCGATGCAACTTTTTGTACTGACGGTTTACAAATATCGAAGTGCCTACCGGCTTCGTTCATAGATGAAAATACTTTTTCTTCGTTAGTTATTGTGTTAAATGATTTCACAGGTCTCTTCCCAACCGTTTTGCAAGTGCCAGTCCTTCCTCGTTTGGAATTATCACTCTGTGTGATAGCTTCTAAATTTGATAAAGAATTGTTCTTCGGATTATAATCCTTGTGATCGATAACAGAATCACCTTCGATCAATTCTTAAAAGCATTCAAATACGAAACGATGATTGAGATAAGTTTTCGTTTCTTTTCCCTCCCTAACAGTAAACCTCAAATACCCTTGATTACTCACAGCACCGACCGGTTTCTTCAGTCTACGGTTTCTTACAACACCATCACTGGATGCTTCATAATTTGTAATCAAGGGATGCGGTCTGAATTCTTGGTTCATTTGTATACTAATACTATTTGTCTAATTCATTGTTTGGTCTAATAATGAATCTTTCGATATAGTCTTGAGGAGTTCTTATGACTCTGTCGCTGACTTTGTCCGGGACAGAGTTAAGGTCAGTGTCAGAATTTTTGATTGAAAATTCATATGATTTTCCATTTTTGATTCTTTTATCATAATAACGCTTCAACTCCCTGTATCGTTTGCCACCACAATTCGAACACAACTAAGATTTTCCCCTGACCCCAACCCCACATCGTATGCAAGGTAACGGACCAAGGCTTCCACGACGAAAGCTTTGCATATGATACCCACATAATTCATTTCTGCATGATTTGTTACACGGGGTTGTTGATCCAATCATAAGCCACTTGCAGTGATTCATTATACATAAATCTTTCATTTAAATGCTTGTTTTAATTATAGTATGGAGGAGTTCAAGAGATTATCGAAAATTAAGCCTTCGAAAAATGTTAAATTCAATCTCGATAGAGTCTCTAATACACCAAAACGGATAATCGGTGATAGAATTATACTGAAAGAATTCCAAAGATTATCGAAAATTAAGCCCTGGAAAAATACTGAATTCAATCTCGATAAGGAGTTCAAGAGATTATCGAAAATTAAGCCCTGGAAAAATACTGAATTCAATCTCGATAGAGTCTCTGATACACCAAAACGTCTAATCGGTGACAGATGATCCTGTGTCAGTGTGGTTACTTAGAAGTGATGAAGATCCCGAAATAGGATTTGATCAATTTGTAAGACCAAATGGTGAATTATATCGCGTTGAAGAATTAGATAACAGAATGAGAAAAATCGCTAGTGATTTTTCACCGGAGAGTTTCCATGAAAAACTACTCACGGATAGTTTTACTATTCCATCAGTGGTAGCTCACTTCGCAAGAGAAAAAAAACTCATGGCGTCCAACACGAAGTGATTTTCTCGAGGACGTTAAATTGAGTTGCGTCAAATTTAGTCATGGAGGACTGTGGAATGCGAAATACTCACGTGATGGTATGATTTCAATTGATATATCCGCGTGTTATCCTGGAAGTTTTCTCGGATATGGGGAATGTGCTAAGTACTTTAAACGATTTGGACACCCCACGCATGAAATGACTCGTGTTGCGATTAATGGTCCATTGCCTGATTTTGATTTAACTGGATTCGCTCGTGTGATATCATTCGAATTAGCTACAGGGTTACATCCGTGTAGTTATCTTTGGCTTGGTAGACATATGTCTGTGAAACACTGGATGCCAATAGTGCTATTGAGATATATGATTGATTGTGGTATGCTAATATCGCTGATTGTTTCCGAGGCTATTATATGCTATCGAGCTCAGAAAGAAGTTTGGCTACCACAACCCGATTTAGATCGTATAATCAGTGAACAGCGAAAACAATTCCCTGATTTCAGCGAGGAAGAAGTCATGAATTGGTCTAAGAAGTTATTTGAAATTAAAAAAGAACAAGCAAAGGATCTCGGACGAAGAATAATCGGTAAATTTACCCAGGGTGGAAAATATGAGAACACAAAATACTCTTCGAGGTTGATCATAGACGTCGCTGAATACGATTGTATTGTAACGGATTTAATGAAACAGGGAAAACTTGTATCCCGTAAGGATGCTTTTCTATCCAATGGTGAGAAAATGGGTACGGTTGTTACCTACTGTGATGGATATAATTCCCAGTATACACATTTAAGATCATCTATGCTAGCCTATGCTTCTATTAATCTATTTTCGATGATAAATAGATTTCCTAATAACGCGGTTAGAGTGGCCACTGATTCGATGTATATACACAATAAATACAAATCAGCTGTAGCTAAATTCACAGATCCCGAGGAAAATTGGGGGCGTTGGCGATTTAAAAAGGAGATGCTACATGAGTATTGTGAATCGGCAGACGTTGCCATGGATGATAAATATCTTTCATATAACCGTATTGAAATTCAATCAGAATGTTCTAATGCACCACCGGTATCTGATCCAGTATGTAGATACAAGACAGTTTATTTAAACGGTTGTGGTGGGTCAGGAAAGACAACTCGTGCAATTGAATTATTTCGTCGGTCAACCATGATTGTGCTAACACCGACTCACAGACTCGCCAGAGAGATGATACAGCGAGGGGTAAATGCCTGTACTTATCACAGTTTTTTTCGATGGAAGGGTGACAAATGGACTCCTGAGCGTATGGGTGATAAATTCATTCCTGAAATCATAATCTGGGATGAAATATGCACAGTGTCATTAGATGTATTACAAACATTCCTCGAGTGGTTGTTAAACAAAAACACAAAAGTCGTCATGTGCGGTGATCACAGCCAACCACCACCATTTGTCGGTGCATCTCCACATGAGTGGCTAAAGGGTTTTGTAGACTACTATGAAGAAATTACCACTGATTATAGATCACTTGATGAACGATTACGAGAATTCAAAGCGCTAATTAGATTACAACCGCATAAAATCCGATGCGAAATAGCGCGTGAAGTGATTTCAGAAACTCCAATGAATGAGTTTTGGGAAGCGTGGAGACCAAACGAATTGATAGTAGCAAGTAGAAAAATAGTCAGAGACACACTGCAGATGAAATTATTTGAATTGCATGAAGAAAAATTTGCAACACTTCCTGTGCCTCTTTGTTATAGGCCTTCGGATACACGAAAACAGAACATTGAAGTTGATATTCCAGGACAGCGTGAAAAACAAATTCTCGTATTAAATGATATTGTGCTGGTTGATATCAGAGTCGTCGAAAATGCATTGCGTGCTAATAAATCCCCGTGGACGCTAGGATACGCAGCAACAATACATTCTTCACAGGGATTGACTATATCGGATACAATTGTTTGGATGGTAAATAATCGCATCGAATGGTCAAATTTAGTCTATCTCGCAGTATCCAGAGTACGAAGAATAAATCAACTTCGAAGAGTTGTCCTGGATGATAATGACACTACAATGGATGATATTGATGTTAGCATCATTAATAAAAAACTCTCCGGTTACAAACAACAGGACAAAAAAACAACGAGAATTTGATATTGATGCTAAATTAATAATCACTTTGAAGAAACAACAGAATAATCACTGCGCGAGTTGCAATTCTATAATGCGTTGGCAGTATTCGGATAAAGATCCTCGCCAATTTACCGTTGACAGAAAAAATAACAATCTCGGTCATGTCAGAAATAATGTGATGTTGACTTGTCTTGAGTGCAATAGACGTAACGGCGCTAGTTAAGACCATGCGGTGGCAATTGAGTATCATCGGGTATTACCTGTAGTTGTTGTCTAGTAAAACCCCGCTGAGGGGCAGTTGAATCCAATTTATAGATTGCTGGTCTACCCGTAGATCGTGTTATACTAGATATCTTGTGTGCAGTAACACTCCAAATAGGATCAGTAGCCCTTTTTTCTGCCCCCTTCAAGCTCTCCTGGTTCGTATAAGTACCTCACAATGACATTACTACCAAGAATTGGTTCTTTGAAATCTTTTTGTGAAATTCTTCGAATTTCCATTTCAGGTATTGACTTCTTTTTAATCGCGTTGACAGGTTTCATGTTGATTGTTCTAGTAATCTCGTTATTCAGTGCGGTAATCACAGCTGATAACCTTTTGACCCATTCACGGGATCGCTTTTCTTGGATGAATTCTTTTGCGTATTGATATCCAAATAACCGCTCAGCAATCGTCCGATTAAACCGTTCCACAATTGCCTGATCACGATGTAACGCAGTATGCCCCCGTCTGATGGTGACATTGTGATGTTTCATCGCTGATAAAACAGCGCCTTGAAATTCCTTGCCAGCATCAACTTGTAACAGATTTGGCCAACGCAGAGAACCTCGTCGATAAATCCTTTCAAATGCAGAAGCCACTTCAGTTGATGATTTTGTTTTTAACGGTTCTGCTTCGTTGTATCGACTCGCAACATCAACTACGGTTAGCGCGTATTTGTAACCGTTGTCATGAGGTAAAAATAATATATCAGCCTGATGAACTTCATTAGGAACGGTCACATCAAAATGCGAGTAGTGAATTTGTTTAGGCGGTGGTAGATAAATCTGCCATAGTGCCTGTTTGGATAACCAATCCGCCGCTGCAGTTTTTTTCACTTTTGCAGCGCTAGCGAGTTTATTGATTGCTGATTTACCCCTCCAGTATCCTCTTGGGGAATAATAAATTGATTCCATATTATTAATTACCGGCACCTAACATCAATTTACCTTTCATAGCCGATTTTATCAAAAAGGAAGACAATTTTTCTTTGAAGGATTTATCAGGAATAGCATTTAACGCATGAATTAATTTCACATCTGCGAGATGCCTGTGTTGCAGATTGCTGCTTTTATATGCAACATCATGAAGGTGACAGGCCTTATCAATGGCGTTTATTGGTTCTTCACCGGATCGAGGTTGATTTTGATCATCAAGTCTGATATCTAATCGTGTTCCGGGACCACAGTAGCTATATCCTGGAAGGTGCTTTTCTCCGGGGTATTTCGCCCATGGGGTTCCAGGGAGCCTTGCCAATTTGGCTGCGATATCACCCCCTCGTTTTTTTTTAAATCAGATCTCATAGACACAAATCTAAATTTCTTTGTACCACATTGCACGCATTTACCAGAAAGAGCTGATCGGTTATTTTTAGTTGTAATCGTAGTCAAGTCATTTGTGCCAGTACGCGTTTTACACTCCACACAATATAGATCCATAATTTATGTATAGAAATATGGATATAATTGATTTTTCAGCGACTAAAACAAGAGAACCAGTTAAGCATCATGCAGCGCTACCAAACTCTATCCGGATGATTATAATCGGGCCATCTGGATCCGGTAAAACGCAATTGTTGCTCAATTTAATAATGAGATGGATGAAGTGGGATAAATTGTATTTAATTGCCCCTAGCGTAGATGATCAACGATGCTATGAAGTGCTAAAAGATTTTAACGACAGCGCGGTAGAAAAATCCGGCGAGGGTATTATTGAGTTTATAACCGATATCGATGAAGCACCGAGCATTGATGATATTGATGGAGATATTAACAATTTAGTCGTATACGATGATGTAATGTTAGATAAACAAAAAAATCCTGCTAGAATCTTTTCCAGAGGCAGGCATAAAAACATTGACGTGATATATGTCACTCAACGCTACACTCAGGTTCCAAAAGTCATCAGAGATAACTGCAATGTTCTTGCTGTATTCAACGGAGTTGATACTCATACTCTTAGAAATATTTGGCAGACATGGTGTTCTGATATGGACTTTAATCAATTTAGAAATTTCTTTAGTAATGCTCAGTCAACCCCGTACGGATTCGCAACAATAAATTTACATGATCCTCGGACACGATATCGTATCGGACTCGATCAAATATTCGGTTAAAATCATTTATTATTTTTGTTAACCTGTAGCAGCAGAGAGGGTGATGACCACATCGTTGCGACCAAAATTGATTAAAAAATCGTAAAGTCTCTGTTCGCTAAATGGAGACTTATTTTTTTTGGCTAAAATGAGATTTCGTAGGAAGCCTTATTTTTGCTCGAAAACGTGGTCTGTTCACCCTCTCTGCTGCTATTTGACACAGTTTTCACTAAAGAACTTTTGATGATGTTTGCTTGGTTATAAATGAAAATGGTGCCAGTCTGATATCCATAGTGTTCTCCAATTATGTTTATTTGACATTTTATTTGATGAGGGTCACTTTGTTAGTATAATGTAAAATTTCCTCTCAGGCCCTCTGGTTGAACAAATTATTGTGAAAACAACAGTTAAAAATGAAAGAATTAAAAATTGCAAAGCATGCTTAAATGTTAAATATATTAAGCATAAAAGCACAAAGTGTATATGAAATGCATTAATATAATTAATTTGAATGCATGTATTTAAATATTTACAATGAAAATGGCCATTCACGATATTAGTCACATGTTTTTTGCTTGAACACATTTTGGTTGGTTGTAATCACTGAATAATATCATACATGGTGTCAATACTCTGCATTTTAAAGAACGAAATGGTTTTATCCTGAAGTCCTATAAATTCTTTTCAATCCAAGCATTTTCAATAATGTTTGTTCAAAAATACTTTTTGTGCTTTAATCCATTAAATGAATGTTTAATGTTACACATATATTTTTATGTATTGTTTTTGAGGCAGCAATAACAAATTTTGAGCACTGTTGTTTCTTCTCTCTGTCCATCAGTAAATCTATATAAAACTACATTGAGAGAGACAAAATCTCAAACAGGGGATAATTTTATTTTGGATTTATGAAACTTGTTAAATGTCCAGATTTTGGTTGGAAAGTATTTGACTTATTGCATAAATTTAGTATTAAAATTCATTTTAGATCCACTATTGGTGACATATTTCTCCATATCAATCATTGCAACTTTTGCAGGTTCTTCATTCACAAAATACACTGGCTATGATGTATCATTTGCTGAAAATCTTATTAAACCCAAAAATCCCAAGCAAAACTACCAGCAAGTCTTATAATAATAAACATTTTTTACTGAAAATTGTTCTTCTTAAAGTATTAATTGGCAGACTATCAAAATGTTTCAAAATTGATATTATTGCTGTATTACAGCTTTTAACACCTTTAGTGAATGTCTGCTGGGAAAAAGTAGTAGTCCTTTTTTAATTTGTATGTTCTGGACTAAGGAGTGCAGAGCTGTCAAGGTTCGGGAAACATAAGGTAAAACGTTTGTAGGTATCGTGATTCGATGCCGAATTTGTAGCACTCCTTATGCCTTAATGTTTTTATTATATATACAGTTGAATTAAACATTCACTGTTATACTTAGACCACATTACTATTAATAATGTATTCTCAATGAAAGCTTTTACATGCAGGCGTGGTAAGCATTGTAATTTTAGCCATTGTTTGTCTTAACCTCTGTACAATGAGAATAAAGACCAATTGATTCCATCCTTTATGCTAAAAAATTTGAATTAATAAAAACGATATGGCAACAATCAATTACATGATTATTTTATTTATATTCATTTAAGGTTCCCCAAGGCTTGATTACAGGAAAAATGTGTCAACAGTATACTACACAGAACTGAATAGCAATGTTACTTTGGATGTATATGTGATTGCCTATCCAGATCCCACAAACATCACCTGGTATCATAGAGAAAATGAGACAAGCATATGGCAGAGAGTAAATTATCAACCCACAATCTCCGGTGGATTGTTTAGCATATTAATACAACTCAACAGTCAGAGAGAGTTTGGGTACTACATGATTACCATGGAGAACTACCTTGGAAACTTTAGCAATACATACAACATCATACTTGGAAGTGAGTATTATAGTTTAATTCATACACATGCTTAGCGCACCTGATAAAAATTATTATATGTCAGCCAGAGCCTTTCTCCATGCAATATATATTGTAGGAACAATGTAGGACATGCAGTTTTATGTGCATTAGAGATCTTTGGTTGCATGGTCTTTACTGACAAGTCTTAAACTTAGTTCAGTGTAATATAATACCTCAGCAAATTGAGTATAATATACTAGAAAGTGAGTTTATCAAATAGTTTGATTTATTCATTTTTGCATACAGTAAGTTTTGTAGCAACAATGGAGGACATACAGATGGAAAATATTATCTGCAGGAAAAAGCTGCTTCAGTTGCATTTTCTTTGATGTATTCTCATTCTTGTTTTAACATCTGAGGCAGAATCATTCTTATTGTTGTGTTCAGATTTAGTTTGTATGAATTTAATATTTTAAACTATTCACTTGAATTATAAAGTGCTCTATAATATTTTTGGACTAAAGCATTAATTTGGGATTATAGTGAATTCAGACAGGACATTTTGGAATATATTTTCATGATACATCAAAAAACTGTTGGAACATCTCCACATTCCAGGCAACATGCACATTAGCACATTCGAGACTACATGAATGCTATAGCTTATTTGGAACATAACTAATTTAATTAGAACTCTATTCATTTGGACATGTGACAAAGCTAAGAGCTCTTTGGAATTTGATTAAAAATATTGTAAGGTTTTCATAAATTTTCACTTTTATATTCTTGGTAACTAAATTATTTGTTGAACTTTGCAAAATGCTTTTGGTTTTTGACCTTTTTTACTGTAAGACCATAGAGTCATAACACATGTTCGGCCGAACTCATAAATAAATGATTGCTATCTAAAAGTATTTCACACAGGATGTACAAATGTATGAATTGACTTAAATTAACAGAAGTACCTGCTCTTTCTACAAGAACTGAAAATTCATATGTACATGTAATTTTATTTTTACTTTTTGAAGCCCAAAAGAGCCGATAGTACTGTATCCATCATCTGAGACTTGTTCATATGTTGTTCATTACTATTATATGGAAAATTATGAATCTTGGCACAGTTTTTTTTCAGGTGGTGTTATTGGTCCTGAATATAATGGTACCTCTCAGACATCAAATGTTACTAACACAGTGACCATCAATTTGATTAGCTATTCAAAAATAACATTGGATCTTAATGAGAAAACTTCTCATCATGTGTATGTTGTGTTATATATATATATATATTCGATTTAATTTGTATGTGATTTAATTTTATTGTTTGTTTGTAAGTTTTAAATTTTGTAATGATTTATTTACATGTTGAAGTAATGTAATTTTGTGTACTGAAATTTGATATTTTCCAGAAATTAGTTTGACCTGACTGTTCCTGACCTTCATTCAAAATTAGTAACAGTTCCAGTTAATAACTGTTTTTATTTATTATTAACATGTCATTGATAATAGTGAAATCGAGGCTGACTGGGACTACATGAATGTAGACGTAAATAGCTTATATGATGTTTTCGAAATTCTGGTTTTACTGGAGGTTTGACTCTCATTCAGGCATCTGTTTTGTGCAGTAATCAGGTTTATACCTATGTTTAGAGAAATAATCTCAGTTGGGAGTTTTACCTTCAACACTTAAAGGTGTTTTGTTTTGACCATTTGAGTTGAAATTTTATTTTATAGATTTATTAATTCTTTTTCCTCGAAATATTTGAGTGCTCATACAGAATTCTTGGACAAAGACATTTATTGAAATTTGATTCTGAATTCAACACTGGAATATTATCTTCTGTGGTTTAAAAAGAACTGTAGACACTTCAGTGCTATACAGGCTACAGTATATGTCATCACCTTCCATTTGGGATTTTCATCAGGACTCAAACTGAAATGCATTAGAACATTTTATTACTAGGACTTCTAACTTTTATTTCTGGGATTATTCTTGCATTATTTTGGGATTTGATTCTTAAAACTGTAGGTTCTATTTTTTTCATTTTTACCTTGTTTTTCTAGGAAAATAAATTATTTGTTAAATTTTACAAAGTTCGTTGTCTTCAGTTTTTCTTTGTTAGAGTTTATTAGAGCCTAAACATGTAACATTTGTCTTAAGTTCATGGAAATGATACTGATCGGACTGTCAATATGATTGGAATGGTAGCGTGAAAATAATGTTATAGCCACTAACATGGGCTGTTAACCAAAACACTTTGTACTCTGTGTTACTGTTCCTAAATGAAAATGTTGCCAATTTGATCTCCAACAAGGCTAACAAGGTGGGCAACTTTAAAAACTTGTTAACTCAACTGATTCTGAATTGATGATGATATTCAAATAAAGTTTGTACTAAATACATTTTCAGATATTAATATTAAGTTGGGCCTACATGAAGATGTTGTGTTATGTATATTTAATTTAATAATTTGTTTGTTAGGTTTTATTTTTTTTTATTACGTGCTATTGTAATGTAACATTGTATGCTAAATTTGACCTTGTCCAAAACTTAGTTCATTTCTTTTTGACCTGATTGACTTTTTTATTTTCTTTATTTCATTTTATGTGAAGAACTAATACATAGCTAAATTATTATCTATGTTTATGGGTTTAATATCAAGATCTTTATTAATAGAAGAAGTAAATATGTTTATTTGGGTCAGGGTTTTGGACTTTCCTAAGTTAATTGTACAGGTCATGGTTTAGATTTTGTAAACATCAGGATGATTCTTTAAGGTTATTTTCCATTAGGTAATGTTTCTTTTTAGAAAATGCTAATTGTGACCTGAAGTCAAGTTTAGAACTAGATAAGCTTCTGATTGTGATGCCTTGGTCATTCATGCATGACCATCTAGCACTGTTAAGTTGTTTTAAATGTTTTGACCAGGAGTTTTGGGATGGAATCTTTTTTGTTAAAATTTTTGACATCAAGTGATTATGCTCCCTTGGAATACAAAAGTGCTCTGATACAATTCTTGGATTGAGACATTCACTGGAATTTATAGCATATTCAAACCTGGAATTACATTTATGTGATTCAGCAAAAGACTGCTGACACATCAACACTTCAATAGCTACCATAGACACGTCATCAACTTCGTTTGGGATATTTCTGGATTTTTACTGAATTTTATTCAGAACTTTAAATTACTTAGGACTTGTGTCTGTAATTCTTGGATTATTTTGGGATTCAATTCGCAATACCGTAAGCTTCTTTTCTCTCATTTTCACTTTGTATTCTAGGGAAATATATTTGTTAAATTTTACAAAGCTTGACTTTTTTCTGTTACTTATTTTAAGAGCATAGACTTGTAACAGTTGATATTTTGAAATCCTCTTTTCTCTTTTTTCTCCTAAAGTGTTAGCAATATCAAAATGTGGTTTTCACTAAACACCTAACAGTATGTAGCTTGTCCTAGGTAAACATTTTGCTGCTCAGGTATTTAATTTGTCTACCACTTTAGGTGTTTTGAATTGTGTTATAGGTAGATTATCAAATTCAGCAGGGTTATGACATGTTGTTATTCTAATTGTAAATTAGATCAGTTTGACTTGAAACATTTTGAAAATCTTAATAAATTGTTACTACTATATTGATGGTTGTGCTGACATGTTGTTTTCTCTGAAACACCTCATATGTTATTTTGAAGTAAAAATTATCATGATATGATTTCCAGCATTTCTACCTGAGCAGCTGTCTTAAAGACTTTGTTATTACATCTTCTTTTGAATGGTTGAGTATGTTAACTTTGTTTTTTATCTTAAGCAATTTTATTGATGCCTAATACAAATAGTGCTAATCTAACCCCTAACTGGTAACACCATTGTGGCCATATTAAAAATCATCCTATCGCTACTCATTCGTAAAATCTTGTCATTGTGTTATAAATGCAGTTGCATCAGTTGATAAATGAAAGGAAGATTTCTATTGGTCAGAACATAATCATGTGATCAGACCCATTTGCATTTATTTCTGTATAAACTGCAGAGAACTAATTTATAGTAACTTTTATAAATAGAGTCACGTGCAAAGTAACTAACGTAGACACTGAACTGCATCTTCTTTTGAATGGGTGAATATGTTACTGCAAGGTCAGCTCTTTAATATATTGTTAATGCTGCTTCTACTGAATGGATGATCATATCAACATGACTTTTCACTAAATGACTTCTTATCATAAGATACTAAGTTGAAAACGATACTAATCTGACGATATCAAGTTTTCACTAAAAGACTTATAATCATGTCAGTTGATCCTACGATGAAAACGGTAGTAATTGGTTGTCAAATATCGCCACTACAGCAGTCATCTTGAAAATCATGTTATTAATATTTGCTTCAAAATGGAAAGTCATGCTGACATGAGGTTTTCACCAAGAGACTTCATATAATGTCTAGTTGGTCTTGAATGAGTATGGTTCCACTTGGACAACCAATAAAGTTACCACAGCAATCATCTTGAAAGTCTTGGTTTTAGCAGTCATTGAATGGAAAGTCATATGAACATGGGAGTTTTGCTGGGAGACTTCTTATTGTATCTAGTTTGGCTTTGAACTAAATTGTGGTAATCTAATATCTAATATATCCAATACATTGTGGCCATCTTAAAACTTTGATTGCAACTCCACTTTGCTAGAAAGTCATATCAGCATGGGGTTTTTACCAGAAGACTGTCTATTTGGTCTGAATGAAAAAAGTTGCTGGTGTGATATACAGCATGGGAACCATAGCAGCCATCTTGAAAATGGTATTGCTAGTCGTAAATAGAAAGTAATATCAAAATGAAGCTTTCACCAGAAGACTAAGTATGGTATCTAGTTGGACCTGAATTAAAATGGTATTGATCTGACATCAGATATGGATGCGTTCATCTTGAAAATTTTATTGTTATTATTCTTTCTAAATGGCACTTTTTATTGACATGCAGTCTTCACTGTAAGACTTCACACCTGGTCCTGAATAAAATGATGCCAATATGACATCTAGCATGGGCACTGGAACTGATAATGTTTCCTCAAAAGACCTATTATGGTATTTAAACAAATTTTTCTCCAAACCACGTACAGAAGTTGTACAATTGAGGCCTGATATAAAAATTGCCACATTATAAAAAGTCTTAACAAATAAGAATATAATGACTTCTCAAAACCAGCTGATCAAATTTGTCAAATTTGGCAGAAAATATCCTGACATAAAGTCCTCTCTACTTTATACAAATTATGGGAATCTTACAACAGATATAACCACCATTGCTGAATAATTTCATTATTATGCCATCTCAAAAACCACATGACTGAAATCAACCAGATAAATAAAACATCCAGTCATGAAGCAATTAATATTTTATATAAAAGATGCTAATCTGGCAAAATTGTTTTTTTTTTAAAAATGATTCTGATCTGGCATAAAAACATGACCAACATTTTAAGAATAGGCAAACCTTAAAAAACTTATTTTTGTGTCTGGACAAACATTTTGGCAGAACCTTATTTGTACAAAAGCCTCTTAAATTTATGCAAGCAATGCTAAGTCACCAGCTTTGGCCAAAGTAACTTACATAGAAAATTATTTCAACAACTTTGCTGAAAGTGCTCAACAAACAGCATCATGGAAACAAGTCCTTTCATGTTTGCAAAAAATGTTGCCTATCTACTTTTATATCTTTTTACAGAATTCTGAAAACAAGTAGTAAATCTATAAAAGACTTTTTAAAAACTACTGAACAGATTTTAACTAAATTAACTAAATTTAACTAAACTATTAATACACTAAATTTGACAAAGAGAACCCCTGCATAGGTTTTGCACAGGTCATACTTTTCGCTTTCTCATTATTGTTACCAATGTTACACAAATGATGAATAAACTATTCGTTGACTCGGAAAACAAAAACAAATGGTGAATAGGAGTTTACCAGATTTTCCAGAATTGAACAAGGTGTAAAGTGTGTTTATGCAAATGATGCTGATCCTCCATCTGATGTGGATGCCATTCCAAGAAATGTATGAACAAATCTTTATTTGCTAGAAAACATCATACTAGCCTTACATTTTGGCTATACTATCTTGACAGTTTGCTTTTTCTTGCCAATAGATGTGGATGCCATTCCAAGAAATGTATGAACAAATCTTTATTTGCTAGAAAACATCATACTAGCCTTACATTTTGGCTATACTATCTTGACAGTTTGCTTTTTCTTGCCAATAGATGTCTGCAAAGTGAGTATCTGAAGCCAATTTGGCCCTCTTGTTCTCCTTTTGTTACAGGCGAACCAGAAGTTCCCCAAAACTTCAGTGTGACTGAAACTGGCCCATACTCTCTTACATTAGAATGGGTACCAGGATTTGGAGGTGACCATCCTCAGCATTTTATAATTGAGTATGCAAAACACAGTGATGGAGACTGGCATAAGTCTGGTAAAATTTTGGATGTTGGATCACCAATTCAATCATCCATCTTATCTGGTCTACAGCAGAAAACAACTTACCAGTTACGGATGTATGCTGAAAATTATATTGGAGACAGCGAAAAGACGCAGATCATCACCGCCACTACATCAGGTGATTTGGCACTAAAAGATTCTTAAACATACAATTTGTACTGACAACATGATGTTCTCACATGACATAAGCTGAAAAATATTTAAAGTCTGAAAATGTAGTCATACATGTGACAGAATCAGTGAATCAAATCAGTAGATCTCAAAAGTTTAATCTGTTGATAACCCAGTATATTTATTCTTGACATTTTATGTATTTTATGTTGATTGAAAAAAATTGTCATGATATTATGTATTCTCAGTGATGAAGCCAAACATCTACACATATTTTCAGTATTTCTGTCCTGGTGGTGTGTTAGAGCCAGAGTGACAGTGTGTTGTTTTGTACGCATGCATGAAAACATCTGTGCAATTTCACAACTTTAACCAGTTTATTAAAATGAAGTTCAGTGAGGAATAATAAATTGTGCAAGTCTCTTCAAGGGTCACTTTATCCACTTTTGTTCAAGTCTCAAGAAAGGGCTTCAAGTGGTTGTGTTTGCTATCCAAGAATCATTGTAATGGTGTTTAAATATCATATAGGATAACATTTGTGTCTCCATATACTGTCTTAAAATCCACTTCATGTGAAATATGCAGTACAAATGCAGAATCTTTTCTATACACCTTTAGACACATAAACTCACATGTTTAGGCAAAAATGTTTAAACAGATTGACCAAACAAATATAAAAGTTGTAATTTAATATTCCTCTTGCAAATTTAAATACTTATGTGTTTCTGCGAAATTCATTTTTGATTGATATCTCTTTTTGTCTTACCTTTGGGTTCAGTTGATGGTGAAATTCTACACCTCTGGTCACAAAATAAATAGCCAGCAGATACCATATTCTGAAGTGAAGGGTAACAGGGTCAAATTGTTGAATATACGCATTGATATTTCCTAGTTTCTCCTTTAAAATTGCTTGGTAGTGTTGGATTGGCCTTGAAATATCCAATTTTAAATTTAATTTCAGTTTTGCATTTAACATTGAATTAGCCTTTTTGAATTCTTTGTCTTTGACAATGTCATTATCTGTTCCATTGTCCTTCAAGCATCTGTTTATGGCTGCACAAAAACTTTTCAAGGAATTCTTGTGATATTCTTGCACCTGATTGGCTGGCATTTCTGTGACCTTGGATGATAACAATTTTGGTTGGGCTTCAGTGTAGAACCTTCTTAAGTGGCCACTAAGCTCATCTGGTCTGACTGTGTTGAAGTCAAGTTTGTATCCAAAAATTTCAATCCACTCAGCTGTAATAGAAAAATATTCATAGGAATACAGTTCTTACACTTGGTGAGATCATTTTGAAATACACATAAAAACAACATGTCCTTCAATTTTTATATATATTGTATACTTATGGTTGTGATTTATATATTAATATGGTGACATTAGTAATTATATCCTTCAAAATTTAAAGTTTTTCAAATTTATACAGGTGATTTATTTCTTGAGAAGAAGAAAAACAATGCAAAAAGTTATGTAATTTCTTTTTTATTGACATTAATGACTACACATCCAAAATAATTTAACTTAGCAAGACAATCAACTTTATAGATTATTATATACATTTTTCAATGGCGTTAAGTCATATTGTTGGAGATTGTAGTTTTACCATTTAAAAACTTTATTCAGTCTTTTAATAATGGTCTCATAAATATTTGTTTTTATTTTTGTGTAAGTGGTCATATTCACACCATGCCACCAACACCCACACACATTTTTCAAATAAGCAAACAAAATTAAAACATACAAAAATTAAATATTTACCATTGAAAACATCAGTGCCCAGTTTTTGTTGTGTTTAGTAGCCTCTGGGTATTGATTTGTTTCAATAGCTTTAAGTCCTCCTCAGATAATTTCTTTAATCTTGGTTTGTATCCCTCAGCTAGCTCAAAATTGACTGGCCCAGTTCCCACACTATTAATGTTGTTGTTGTGTATAGCTAGGGTGACTGAGGTCATGGGTGTCCTGTGAGGGAATTTATCAATCTCAGTTTTATTTTCAGCATTTGTAACATCCATCGCATTATCGTCAAATCCATCTCCATCTGCTTCAATCGCTGCTATTACCGGTATTTCTCTTAGCTCCTTGTAATCTAATTGTCCCAAAAATTCCGCAGAACATTGCAGCAAAGAATTACTGTAATTGGCCATTTTGCGCGACTATGTAACAGATAAATGTCAAACTATCAATCAAAGAATATTGGAAAAAGTATAAAAAGGGTATACTATTTATGTATTTGCTAAATACAAAATTTGAAAGACGAAACAATCGTTTCACAATGACGTGTCTGCAATATCTATTTATATTGCAAACAGTACAAAAACTGATTTTCAAAGTAGTCCCAGAATGTATCGATGTGTGAAAAATTCCAGATCAGTATCACGTGACCATTTACAGCCAATTATATTTTAGAAAATCAGTTTCATTTATAAAATTTGGAATTATTTGACTGAAGACTGTAATATTATTCTGGAACTATTGTGTATTATTCAAAGGAATTATGGACAATGACACCTTGATGTCAAGTCTTGGAGGACCAGTACATTTACTAATTTGAAATATTTCTTGAACTGTTTTCATTCTTTTGGACTTTCTTAGAACTTTATCAGGATTATTTGGATTCACATCATGATGCATTAAATTCCTCTCACATGCTCATTTATAACATTGATAATTAAATTATTAAGCTTTACAAACATTGTTGGTTTTGTTTCTTTCTGTTATGATCACAGAATCATAACAATATAGACAAAACTATATGTGTGTTTTGTTCTGAGCTATTTTAAAGAACGAGTTTTATATGGCGCAGGAATTACATGACCATGAGGCGAAGACCTTGTTTCTATGCCATATCAAATGAATTATTTCCCCCGACTCAGCGTAAAACAATTATTAGGTTTTCTATTTTTTACATATCCCCTTTTTATTCACACATTCTTTTAACAAGTTTGAATGTATATTTAAAAGAAATGACTTAGGCAGTTGGCATGTTATTACGAATGTTGTATAGCCATCAACATATAAATGTATGTAGCTGGGCCTAAGCTTTTATACATACTGTTTCAGTTGCATCATCATTGGGAATTAAACATGGTGCATTTCTGATGTTGCCATGAATCTTGACGATACTCAACGAGTATCTCTCTCTCTCTCTCTCATACGAATTTATTGTCACTTGGCACACTAGCTTCATCTGATAACTCATTGACAAACATTCTAAGATATTGTTGCCCACCTCAATGAAGTCTGATTTGTCTGCCTAGATACATTGAAATGCAGATAAACTGCGCTTGCTGCTTGTAGCAACTCATCTGGAACAAAAAGTCATTATCCCCGGTTCCAAAAGTGACCATTTTCACTAAATGTAACGGCATTTCTTCCTTGAATCCTGGAAAAGTATTAGAATTTTAAAATTATTTTCAAGGGTCTTGAAGAATCATTGCATTTCTCAAAACCTTGAAAAATTTTGAAAAGTCATGGAATTTCTGATAATGGAATTTAGCAAAATTGATAACTGCTAATTTCGTAGAGTATGAATATAGTGTGAATATGTATATGTGTGTGTGTGGTAACTACTAGCTCCACATGAATAATGAAGGAACACTGTCCTATTACAGTGATGGAGATGATAGCTTTACACTCTTAAATTGACATTGAGAGGTTTTTCGATGCCATCAGAGGCTTGTCACACTTGTATGGATATTTATAGGTAATCCATTGTATTGTGTTTATTTAATTTGTAATAATTTTGACTTATATTTATGATTATATGTTATCTTTTGTCTAAAATCAGGTTAATGATGTACCTAGCCAGTGACATTTATTTTGTAAACAAGATAATACATAGCTAGTATTTTTCTATGATTATCGGTTAAATATTCAGATCATTATTAATGGAGGTAAACATGTTTATTTCTATTTGAATGTGGGATATTGGTTTTTCACTTGGAAATTCTTAAACTTGTTGACAGCTTTGAATCTATTAGAGAGGAGACTGACCGACATCTTGGCTTGATTATTGTGTCTTAGCTTTTTATATCAGTGTTGTTTATTTGATTAATTACTCATTCCTTCCTTAAGATCTGAAGATGAATCAGTCTTATTTTTGTGTCCAGTGTTTAATTTGGGTGGATATTTTTTATTTCTTTGAGGTCCCTCAGTAACTTGCACCTCACTTATGTTTTTTGGACCCTGTTGTGTGTGAGTTATCATGGGATAGATGTAAATAGAAACTCGTTTTGCCACTCTTCTATTCATATTTGGAATTCAAGAAAATGTGAAAAATAATATAGATATTATTATTATATATTATTGATATTAATATCAATAATGAAAGAATATTCTGTCTTCAAAAGTAAACTTTCGGTTAAGAGAACACAAGTTTCTTTTAGTTGATAACTTGAAAATGATATATTTTAAAATTAAAAATAACTTGAGTGGTTTAAATAATTATTTATATTCTAATTATCTGAGAGATAATACATAGTGTGCTAGTTTTGTTGATATAGAAAATGCATACCACAGCATATTAACTTGCAGGCACAATATGGAATAGAGTAGGAAATTGGTTCAGCATCTACATCATCTCTATATCCCAGTGACTACAAATATTTTGCTTCATGGGTCATTTGATTTCATGGTTAATGTTGATATCTTTTTTGTACTTGTTCTAAACATATATGAAAGACATGAAACATTTCAATCAGTATTCAGATTTGATTTAAGTATTCAGTTACTTACTGCCATTTTCATAAAGACATAATGCCTTTCATTTTGAGTAGTTATACTTATATGTTTCCAATTTTTGCAGTGATCATTATTTTGTTCATTTCTCTCTCTCACCTATTTTTCCTCAGTAATGTATTCTTATATATAATTGTATGAAATCATACTAATTTGGTGACACTACCCATGCAAATTTCATATCAATTGCATGGTTAGAATTGTCAACCATAGGGAATTTAATATACATCATCATATTATATATATATATATATATAGTCTTAAGAGTAATTCTCCATAGGCCAGTACATGGAGTAATGCTTCATTACTCCCTTATACAAATAAAACCTAACCTAGCCAGTGCCAAGGTTTTTTGGGACAAATAATGTATATATCTAAGTTTCAAGAGTGCATGCATGTTCTAGTGCCATATATAGTTCTCAGTTGAATATATTTGGTATGTAAATATAATTCTACCACAACGTCAATGCAGATAATGAATGCATGGCAAGAATACCATGGTCTGGTCCTTGCCTCCTTTGTGAAGGGGCTTTTCTGGCCAGTTTAGTAACTGCATTTGCTGGCCATCCTTCTTGACAATGCACCTTGTGATCCAGGCTGTCATGATTCTTGAACCAGACAAGCTGTCAATCTGTCGATCCTTTTTGGTGCCATGACTAATGAAGTCTGATTCAGTATTGTCCATATGAGGAAAGGGTCATCATTGCAGCCTTACATTTTCTGCAGGTAGAAAGTTACAGTGGTGCCATTTATTCAGAAGTTGAATTCTGGTCAGAATTTAATGGACAACTAAAATGTAGCAGCCTAGATATATCAGATAAGAGAAGAGTCTGGGTCATAATCTCTTCCATAGGAAATTATTTTTGGCTGTACTCTGAATACTATACTATTTTCTAAATATCCAGTAGTGGATTTCCTATATACTAACTTTAATTAGTATTATTCTCAGATTTTTTATCTGTTGGAAAAGAAAACAATTTTAATCTTACATTTGTCAATAGCAAACAAATTAGTAAACAAATTAGACTTGAAATTTGTTGCATCAGCAGTAATATTGAATGTTGCATATGTTAATACATAGATACAAAAATCTATTCAATAGAATGTGCATGCCCATCTTCATTAGAGTTCGGAGCATCAAATGGAATAGGTGCTGGTGAAGCTGTTGGAATCGGTATCGGTGGAGTTGTTCTTGGATTCATTGCAGCTATCATTGCCTTTACAATTAGAAGACAATTCAATGGTAAGCATAACGAGTATATTTAAGACAATATTCCAAAGCATTACCTCAACATGAAATGTCAGTATTGAATGCTGATGAATGCTACCATGTATAATAAGATATGATATGCTAATGAATGTTACCATGTGGAATAAGATATGATATGCTAATGAATGTTACCATGTGGAATAAGATATGGAATGCTGATGAATGTTACCATGTAGAATAAGATATGAAATGCTAATGAATGTTGCCATGTAAAATAAGATATGGAATGCTGATGAATGTTACCATGTATAATAAGATATGAAATGCTAATGAATGTTACCATGTGGAATAAGATATTGAATGCTAATGAATGTTACCATGTGGAATAAGATATGAAATGCTGATGAATGTTACCATGTAGAAGAAGATATGAAATGCTAATGAATGTTACCATGTAGAATAAGATATGAAATGCTGATGAATGTTACCATGTGGAATAAGATATGGAATGCTGATGAATGTTACCATGTGAAATAAGATATGGAATGCTGATGAATGTTACTCTGTGGAATAAGATGACAAGGCTCTTTCAGAGGAAAATAATAGCATGAATGACCTTTTATAATGTTTATATAACTCCAAGGTTTTAATTACATCAAAGCTGCTAATTTTGATAAGATTTTAAATTCAGTGAATGGAAAGATTCAAGCCATCTGTTGCTTAGATAAATAAAATCAAAGAAACTCGTACATTATTTCCATTTTCAAAGTATAGTATTTTACACTTTTAAATCTAGATTGCCTCAAAATTGTTTCATTGTGATTCATTGTCCTTCAGGTGCTGCGTATAACAGATTTCAGATGGTATTTATAACTTAATTTTAAAAAAAAAAACAATGAGGATCAGTCAGCCATTTTAATTAGTCTTAATTGGGTTTAAGCCATAGTAATGTCTGAAACTTTAATTAAAACTCATATACAGATATGACAGTTACATGTTTGGAGCACTAACATTCAAAAAGAAAATACCCCAAGTCTTCAGACTACTGTGATAATTTAAAGCTTAACAAAGTTTTCTTTTAAAGAAAAAATACCTCCAGATTTCTCCATAGTATCAGTTTAGAGCTGGACCACTCATCCGCTCACATATTTTTCATTTTTGAACAATCTGGTATGAGGATGCAAGACAGATTTATAGAGCACATATAACTTTCAATAGTAAAAAATGATTGACTTGAAACATCAAATGGAGATCCTGCAAAGTTCAACAAAAGACAATGATTTATTAATTACTTTCAGTGATACAGCATAGTTCTTGTGCATGATGGTCTATACAATAAGATAATAATAATGGAACAGTATTCCAGTTGAGATTAGAAATGCCCACTGTTACGTCTATTGGATTTAAATTATTTATTTTTTAATTGTTAAATCCAAATTTGTCATTTTCTGTTTAACATTCATTAATTGAGAGATTTGTCTGGTAAATTCAGGCTGACCTAGACTCTAACTGTAAATATGTTTTGACCCTGGCTTGTTGACTTAATTCCTGACCCTGCTTTAGACATTGTCAACAAGCTTCTAAAATTATTGGTTAATTTCAAGGACAACTTTTTATTTTTAGTTCTTGGGGGTAGGAAATATGTAGATGTTTCACTGAGTACATGATTTAGTGAAGGCAGGCTCTTTCTGTGACCTCCATGAACTTTTATGAAATCACGCGATCACTTGTTTACTTAAGAAAAACAGTTATATAGATTGTTGTTTGGATGAGAGATTCCGTCGAATTTTGGGCTTTTTCAAGTTAAGTTGTGTATTTATGTTTGAGTGTTAAGTTTAATTATCTTGTTCTGGACATTGTGTCAATTCGTTGGAAAAGAGAAATTATTATATGTATTTGGAAAAAGGACATGTGTTTCATAATTTCATCTGGATGATTATAAAATATGCACTGCATCACGTGACATTGTCAGCCATTTTGGACTACATCGTCAAGATTCGAACCTGGAACTATTAGAATATTTATTTATCAGGACTCTTGCAAATTCCATTAGTGAATTATTTTTGTGAATTCTATATTGGATTAATGTTGGATTTGATTCTCTAAAACCGTAAGTTTATTTATTTTATGAAAATAATTGTACTTAATAAAAATCATTGTTAAAGTTTTACAAGCTTGTTAGTTTTCACTCTTTCCGTGTTGCTGCTTATTCGAGCCTAAGCACGTAACATAGAAATTGGGTCTCGTCCGGGATTGAGATTGAGATTTGAGATAAATTTGAATTTAAATTTGAATTTCCCCTAGTTTTTGAAATTTGTTTAAATCATTAGTGAGACTGGCATGCTTGTATCAAAATTACATCTAAGGTATAAATATTTCTTTCTAATCCTATCCAGGAGCAATTAGATCTTTTCAAGAAAGACGAGTTGGTTCAACTTGTCAGAAAATACGATCTTTCTGAGGTCAAGGCTTCTTTAACGAAACAAGATATAAAAAAAAATTGGTCCAGTATATGGTAGAACAGGATGTTTTGGAACAAAGTGCTTTGATTCCAGTCAGTAAGTCTACATCAGACTCTGACATTAAACTGAAGGAATTAGAATTAAAATTCAAGATGGAATTAGAGTTGAAGAAGCTGGAATTTCAGAGAGAGAGAGAGTGAATTAGAGTTAAAAAAACTGGAATATCAGGAACGGGAGAATGAAAAGAAATTACAATTTGAAAAAGAGGAGAAAGAAAGACAATTACAATCTGAAAAAGAGGAGAGAGAGACAAGAGAGGGAGAAAAAAAGACAATTACAATCTGAAAAAGAGGAGATAGAGAGAAAAGAGAGGGAGAAAGAAAGACAATTACAATCTGAAAAAGAGGAGAGAGAGACAAGAAAGGGAGAAAGAAACACAATTACAATCTGAATTAGAGTTTAAGAAACTGGAATTTCAGGAAAGGGAGAAAGAAAGACAATTACAATTTGAAAAAGAGGAGAGAGAAAGACAGGAAAGGTTACAAGAAACACAAATTGAACGAGAGAGAGAGAGAGAAGGAAGAAAGGGAATATCAGTGTAAAATGAAAGAATTAGAGCTGACAAGTGAGAATCACCATCATACTTCAAATCAAAATTTTGATTGAGCAAGGAATATTAGATTAGTGCCCCCTTTCAAAGAAAAAGAAGTAGACAAATATTTTATTCTTTTTGAAAAAGTTGCAGAAAATTTAAAGTGGCCAAGAGAGAATTGGACCCAATTACTACAATGTGTAGTTACTGGTAAGGCTAGCAAGATTTACACTTCACTGTCTGTTCATCAAAGTAGAGACTATGGTGTAGTTAAAGAAAGCATTTTAATAGGTTATGAGTTAGTTCCTGAAGCTTATCGACACAATTTCAGAAATTACAGAGAAGAAACTGGAAAAACTCATGTCGAATTTGTTAGACAAAACGAGCAGTTGTTTGATAGATGGTGTTTAGCCAAGACAGTCGAGCAAGATTACCAAAATCTCAAGCAAATTATATTAATTGAAGAGTTCAAAAACTGTGTCCATAATGATGTTAAAACTTATCTTGATGAGCATCAGATTGAAACCTTGGAAAATGCTGCTCGAGCTGCTGACGAATATTCTTTGACACATAAAGTTCCTTTTGTTAACAAGACTTCTAATCAACAATTTTCTGGCAGAAAAGAATTTCCGCCTAAATCAAGCCCTTCTAAAACTCAAACTAACACAACTTTCAAAAATCAAACTTCAGAGAAGTTTGATTCTAGATCCTGGTCTCTTCCGACGTGTAACTTTTGCAATAAAAAGGACACGTTATTTCTGATTGCTATAAATTGAAAAATAGGCTTCAGAATCAAGACAGACCTGTTCCAAATGCTCTTATTTACAAGAGGTCAAGGTCACAGTCATGTATTGAAAGCAATACATTTGTTGGGTCTAATAAATCCCAGTATGATTTTGATATGGAGAATTATGAACCATTCATATCGAAGGGTTCTATATCACTCTTGGGTGATTCAGCCAATCCCACCCCTATTAAAATTTTAAGGGACACAGGAGCCTCTCAGATTCTTTTATTATCAGGTATTTTGCCTTTTTCTGAGAAGTCTTCTTCTAATGAAAGTGTTCTTATTCAGGGAGTAGAGTGCGGTTTTGTTAATGTTCCTCTCCATTGTGTAAATTTGTCATCAAACTCTTAGTGTCAGGACCTTTGACAATCGGAACAGTCTCGGTTTTACCCGTCGAAGGTGTAGATTTATTGCTAGGCAACGACTTAGCTAGGGACAAGGTTGTGGTTAATCAACTTGTAACTGACAAGCCTAATTTGGATCAGAAAGTTGATTCAATTGAAAAAGAAATCCCTGGTATATTTCAAGCTTGTACAGTTACCAGAGCTATGGCAAAGAAAGCTCTTGAGAATGAAGTTGAAAAGGGCAGTATTCACTTCGTTGACACATGCATCGGTCAGGTTTATGTTATTGAGGGCAGTATTCCCTTATCTGACATATGCATGGGTCAGGTTTATGATGTTAAAGAAGCCAGCATTCCTTCAACTGACGCTTGTATAGGTCAGGTTTTTGATGAGATCACTTTTACTCATGGTTTAGATCAATCAGAAGGTATTGATCATAGTGATCCTCTTTTAACAACTAATTCTCTTTATTCTAATCAGGGTGATGATCTTGAGAATGATGTTAACGTAGGCAGCATTTCTTCAACTGACGCTTGTATAGGTCAGGTTTTTGAAGAGGTTACTTTTACTCTTGGTTTAGATCAATCAGAAGGTATTGATCATAGTAATCCTCTTTTAACAACTCATTCTCTTAATCAGGGTGATAAACGACAGTCACTTGTCGTCGAACAGGGAAAAGATCCTGAGATATCCTGTTTGTTTCTAAAGGTCATAAATGAGACTGAAGTTACTGAAGTTCCTGTCTGTTATTTCATTTAAAATGGAATTCTTATGATAAAATGGAGACCTCCCGAGGTACCTGCTGGTGATGAATGGTCAGTGAACAATCAAATAGTAGTTCCCAAAACCTTACAAACAGGAAATACTTAATCTGGCCCATGAAACTCCTTTGGCTGGTCATTTAGGGATTAATAAAACGTATCACAATATCTTGACTCACTTCTATTGGCCAAAAATCAAAAGTGATGTTGTCAAATACTGTAGATCTTGTCATACTTGTCAAATTGTAGGAAAATCCAATCAGAAGATACCTAAGGCTCATCTGCAACCTATTCCTGCCTTTGATGAAACATTCAGTAGAATTATGGTAGATTGTGTGGTTTCCTTACCCAAGACCAAGTCAAGTAATCAATTAAAGTTAAAAATGAAACTATGGTTTGAAAGAACTGAAAGGGAGAGAACTTTTGAGTCTGATAATGGAGATGTGTTACTCTTGTTCATTCTTACTTTACTTCATATTAGATATCACGGCCCTTACAAAGTTAAGAAGAAAATGAATTAGTTAAATTATAGTATTAGTGCTCCTGGGATCTAAATTAATTATAGGAGTACCAGTATACTGAAGAAAATAGCCATATTAAAGATGTAGTTAATTTAGTTGTACCTGTCCTACATAGTGAAGAAATATCATCGGATTCTACTGACATTGGAGCGATACATTGTTGGAATTCAGAAATGATAAAAAAATCTAGATCAGAAACTTTCACATTTGCAAGTTCAAGAAAGAAATGAACTGAAAGTTATTATTATATGAGCACTTATGTCCAGATATTCTTACAAGGACAAACAAAATTTTCATGACGCTGAAATTGAAAATTCCAAACAAACAGCATCCATGCAGGATGAGTCCACTCAAACATGAATACTTGAAAAAGGAAATTCAATATTTGCTGGAGAATGATTTTATCAAGCCCAGTAAAAGTGATTGGAGTTCACTGTGCATATTTGTTCCTAAACCAGATAAAGGTTTCTGTATGTGTATAGGAGGGTGATCAGTGTGACAAAAAACAGATTCATTCCCATTACCAAGAATTGATGATTGTATTGATAAAATTGGGAATGCCAAGTATGCCACCAAAGTTTGACCTTCTGAAAAGATTTTTGCAGATTCCACTACAGAAAGAGCAAAGGAAAACTCAACATTATGACTCCAGAAGGACTCTACCAATATAAAGAAAGTCCATTTCAACGTCTCATAAAAATGATCATCACTGGTCTAGAAAAGTGTGGCGTCATCATCTACAAAGACGCCTGGAGAGAACATCTAGCAACAATTAGAAAATTCTTTGACAGACTCACTAATGCCTGTCTGAATGTTAATTTCTTTAAAAGTGAGTTCTGCCCTGCTAGAGTGGCTTTCTTAGGACATTTAGTGGGACATGGACAAGTTTAAAGGTTGAGGCTATTTCTTGATAATATAATTGCAGACACTCTTTCCCGTGTATAACAATTTATTATACCGTGTAATTTATACTAGTTATTTTAACCTCAGATGTAAATTTGTTTGTGATAAAAAGAAAGTTTTATTATATAAACTTTTCTTTTTATTTTATGGGGGAAGGTGTTACGTCTATTGGATTTAAATTATTTATTTTTTAATTGTTAAATCCAAATTTGTCATTTTGCCTTTAATATTCATTAATTGGTTAATATCAAGGACAACGTTTTATTTTTAGTTCTTGGGGGTAGGGAATATCTATATCTTTCACCGAATACGTGATTTAGTGAAGGCAGGCTCTTTTTGTGACCTTCCATGAACAGGGGTCCATTCATCGCCTTTGTATCGAAAAAAACTATGATAAGTGCAAGCGTGGACGTTTCGTTGTTTTATCTCTCGCGCTAGTCTATGGGTCGGTGTCAGCACAATCATATTTGCTCGACCTCGATATAATTCAATCGCCCGAGTCGTTCTTCCTGACCCGAAACAGCCGTTTAAATAAACTGTTTTATATCTACAAATTGGATCTGATATCGATGGTGCATTAGAACGCTCTGATAAATTATCACCGCGTAAGTAATTACTTTTACTTTCAACGTCTGCTGATTCAGAATACTCGCGCAGCATTTCTTTTTAATTCTCCATGATCCCCAGCTTTCATCCGAATTAATGAATTCAGCAACTGCGCAACTGTACTTGCTATTAATGTAAAATGAATCAACGGCAACTCTAACCGCAGTGTCAGGAAATATATTTATCATTGAAAATAAATTAATACAATCATAACCCAGCATCGATGACCTCAAATATGTATACGGGGATATGTAACCGTCGCTATAAGTAACAACCGTACCTAATTTTGTTCCATCGGACGATCCACATATATGTTTTTGGATACTGCATCCGCGATTACAAAGTCATATTCGGTGTTATCCATAATTAGCCGTGAACAATATCGTTGATAGTCGCATTTGTTTCCTCCCTTAGTGAATTTTCCGATTATTCTTCTGCCGAGATCTTTTGCTTCGATGTTTCGTTGATTAAATACCAATCTGGACCACACAATGATATATTCTTCGTCGGCATCAATATATTTTCTGGATTTCTCAATCATACTATCAAGACGTTCCGGTGTTGGTAGCCAGACATTGGTTTGTTTCCGATATGATATAATTGCTTCATTGACCGTCAGCGAAATTAACAATTTTGTATCAATCATGAACCGTAATAACGTTATTGGCAGCCACTTCTTTTCAGACATGTGTCTACCAATCTGTCACGGAATGTTGTAGTTTTTATGAAAGTCATGTACTCGGGGTTTTGTTTATCGTGTGCAACGATACCTGAGGGTGATTTTTTATATGTATGGGCAGTTGTACTTCGGAATCGTGAGTACAATTCGCTCTATACCGCACGTGCAGAACGTTCTCGATACGGAGAACGGATCCGTATAAATACATTGCTATATGTTTAGGATCTTTACATTACTATGGGTTTTGTCAACAAGCGGCTGGTTTCAAGGACTGTAGCTATAGGGTTATAGATCTGACGGAGGGAGGATTCCACAACTTTAGCTGTAGGGGTAAGTACATTTTTTGTACTGAGTGATAGCTTTGGTATTACTATATTTACCTTTGCATGTACGTTATATAGTTTTTACACGGCATAATGCGTGCATTTTCTACTCTTGTTCGCAAGGCATTTAGATTGGTAATGTAAAGCTCTAATTTGTTAAAATATAATTGTTTACTATTCAGCATTATCGAACAGGGAAGGTTTACTATAGAACCTGTCATTTAGTCACTGTGATAATAATAGTCTTGATAATTTACCGTGTATAACGTCATTACATTATGTCTGTATCAAGGTTAGTACACGGTGTCGGGTATATTTTCAGCTATTGAACCGAGGGTGTTAAACGTCCGGGGTGTCCGGAGCTGTCAAACGTCGGGAGCTGTGATTAAATGCACTGGTGTGTCCAGAGCTGTTTCATGTGCCGGAGTGTCTAATGTTTAGCGTCCGGAGTGTCTAATGTCAAGGGTGACAAGGGTGACCCAGCTGTGGAGCTATCTAAATGACCAGAGAGTCTGGAGGGTCTAATGTTTCGTAGTATTCCGAGGGTCCGGAGTCTGTAGAAATTGTGAAGTTCTATTTGTACCAGCTGTGGAGCTGTATACTAATAGCTGATTATATATATTTATTCGTAATTTGTTAGCCGTGGGCTAATGTGGGTTTGTGGAACCCAGTATATGGTTTGGGACTGGAAGGATAAGTTATCTGTCCTGTTATTATTTTTCAAATATAGTTTCGCTACTTGAGCGTATACATTTTTACTATATGAGTAATCCTGCATTGTTTACTACATGAGTAAACTGTATTCATCTTCTTTTTGTATATTTTTTCGCTGGTGTTTGTATCATTGTATCATTTATTTGTATCATTATATAATTCGTTCGCATTTTCTAGTCTGTGCGTAATTATGTATAATTAAATCCAATATTTGGATTACAAAACGCACTCATTTCATTATTTTGCTTATATAGTATCACCACATTAAACCATAATATTTATATCTGTATCATCAAACGTGTTCTGTTATCAATCCGAAATATCCGTCTCGGTTATCTTGTTACACAATCCAAATATAACAACAGCGATGAAGTCCTGTTGCAAATTCAAATGATACTACACGAGCGAATCCAGTTAAATCAAAATCAGGCAGCGACCCATTAATTGCAACACGAGTCATTTCATGTACGTGGTGTCCAAATCGTTTAAAATATTCAGTACACTCCATAAGCAAGAAAACTCGCTGGATAACAAGCAACCATATCAACTGAAATGATATTATCACTGTCGTATTTTTGACTCCATAAACCGCCATGATTAAATTCTAAACAACTATCCAAAATGTCTCGCAAGAATTCTACGCGTGTTGGTTTCCATGCGTTTTTGATTCTCGCAAAATTATCTGCAACCGACGGGATTGTAAAACAGTTTGTCAATAATTGTTCATCATCGCTGATGATTTCATCGTTGGCTTCGCCACACGCCGTTAAAAACCCACTAGCTGTTTTTTTTTTTCATTTTGTTGTGAAATGCTTCAGTGCGGTATAATTCGCCGTTTGGTCTTACAAACTCATCAAACGAATCCGTGTCGTTTTCAGTGCTGCGAAGTAACCACACCGACACGGGGTTGTTTTTACTCAAATGCGCAATAGCATAGTTTCTCTTCAACGAGAAAACCATCCCTGGAAAATTCTTCTCGTAAGAATTCGTCGGGTATATACTTTATTGTTCTGTTTCGTGGAAATATTGTGACCGCGGGCGTCCATGCGTGTTCGTTATGATCAATAATTTTAATTGGGGCTCCATTTTTTTGTTATATTTTGATTCGTGTAAAACTTCTCCGGTTATCGTTGTAACAGTTATTGGAAATCTCAGCGACGTTTCTAATTTTGCTATATCGCTAATAGTCGCTCCGCGGTCTTTCACTGTTAGCTCCCATTGAGCTATTTTGCTACGCCGTAGATCGGTAAGTTTGTTCCCTCGGGATGCATTTGTAAAATGTTCTGTTATTCGTGCTGCTACACAATTCAGCGACATAGTCGCCGGCGACGACTGTTTCATTGGTTTAAGTTTTCTTATATCAGGTTTTTCATTTAACGGATATATCCCATACACAACTGGTGTTTCAGGATATGCTCGTTCATAGTATGGTTTGTCAATTCCAGTTAACAAACCCGGCTTAGAATCACGGCTAACAACGACTGTTTTCTTGTCTTTGAGAATCGGTTCAAATTTGTCTCGTATAAACTAACCGCCTGTTTCTACACGGATAATGATTTTCACTCTACAAAAGTACTTTGTGTTGCCAAGTTGTGATAACATCAACGCTGCGTTGCTGTCGTTCATAGTGGCATCAACAACGCCATCAATTGGAAATGTTGACCAGCAATGAGATGCACCGTCGTGCTTGAATTCATTAATACAATCGCGTATTTTATTTATCAGGGCTCTATCCGTTATTGCCCGTTTTGGCACATCTTTGAGGGTGTTATCGAGATTGAAGTTAACGTTTTTGAAAGGCTTAATTACTGATAATCTCTCGAATTCATCATTCATATAATTAAAACAAGTTTTTAAATTGAAAAATATAATATAATGAATCACTGCAAGTGGCTAATGATTGGATCAACAACCCCGTGTAACAAATCATGCAGAAGCGAATTATGTGGGTATCATTTACAAAGTTTTTGCAACGGTTCCTTTTGCCCCCTTCCGTGCCTCCGATGTGGGATTGGGTAAGGGGAAAGTCGCAGTTGTGTCTCAGTTGTGGCGGCAAACGATACAGAGAACTAAAACGCTACTATGACAAACGAATCAATGACCCGTTCAATGACAAAGTCATCAAAACCCCTCAAAACTACATCGATAGACGTATAATTAAAGCAAATAATAAATTAGATAAATAGTATTATTATACAAATGAGCCAAGATTTCAGACCTCACCCAGTGTTTGTTAATTATGAAGCATCCCGTGATGTTGTTATCAGGCATCGCAGACTAAAAAAAACCGGTTGGACGGGTAAATAATATGGGATAATTTTGGTGTTTACAGCCGGGGGGAAGACATATCTCTGTCATAGGGCCATCTATGAAGCATTTTACGGATTAATCGAAGACGGATTTGTGATTGATCACGTTGATGGATTCCCTCAAAATAACAAACTGGATAACTTACGAGTTGTTACTCAAAGTGAGAATGCAAAATTAGGTGGAACCGGCAAACACGCAAAAAGGGCAAAACATGTCAAATCATTTGATACAGAAACCAACGAAGAAAAAATATTTCAATCAATAAATGAAGCCACTATATATTTTGATATGTGTAGGTCTTCAATACGATTTGTTGCATAAAATATAACTAAATTAACTCTGTCAAAGAAAAATGGCTATAAAATAAAATTCGTATACATCTGAAACGATTCAAGGGAGATAAATCCTTTATGGATAAGTCCGCCACCACTCATGACACTCTACTCACTAAGTTCCCTTATATTATGACCGTCAAAGGTATTTGTGTCGTCTGCTACTCACAGGTAGGGAGGTATAATGGACATAGGCGCGCACACGTGACTGTAATGGAGTATATATAATACATGAGTTTCGGTAGAGTTGTATTTATCAACTTTTAACATTTCTAAAACTTGTATTGTCGCTTGGCTAAAACTGCATCATTTAATCAGTTGTATTTATGTAAACCCTTAGACCATCTACATTCAGCTATTATATACACTTTCAGTACAGACGTTCTTTATAATCCATCGCGTTACCTTTGTTCGCTCAGCCGGAACGAGCATGACACACTAGTGTTTTCCATTCATTGAAGTAAGTGGGCGTGGTTAAAATTCCTCTGTATACAGCTCTTCATGATCTAATCGATAACGCATTTTGTCTAGAGAATTAGAACAGGAGAATACACGCTGCTATATAACAACTGTATTCTTTTGTTTAGTGTTTTATTTAAATATTTTGTCTCATTTAAATGTTGTGAAACATCATTAATAAGTAATTCAAGAAAATAAAATAACACACCCGTAAATCAACGATGCTGTATTAGTCACATTATATATGTTATGAAATGTATTAAGCTTGGGGCTTTCGAAAGCCAATCCGACCAATCAAAACTAACCAACTCCATTGACCCAGGCGTGTGGTTGTCTTTTGTCAATTATGCAACCGGGTTAATTTAGTTTGGTTGCTTTTGATTGGTTGCATTGGCCGTGAAAATATGACCCGTCGTTTCCTGTTTGTGCTGTCTTGTGCCGTCCCACATCATTACATCATAAATTCCATCATCGTTTCATTGTAAATATCCATCCTTAATTAAGTATATATGGGATTGAGCCGTCCCACATCAATCGTTTCACTGTAAATATCCATCCTTAATTAAGTATGTTATGCCTAAAATCTGCCACAACACTCGAGTGGAGATATATATGGCATTGTGCCATCCCACATCATCGTTTCATTGTAAATATCCATCCTTAATTAAGTATATGTGATGCCTAAAATCTGCCACAACACTCGAGTGGAGATATATATGGCATTGTGCCGTCCCACATCATCGTTTCATTGTAAATATCCATCCTTAATTAACTTAATTAAGTACATGTAGTGATGTTCCCCAAGCATATCTTGTGGGCGGTCTAAGATGACGTTTGTCACCTTAGGCCTCCCTTCCGGAGATGTATGTTTCGGGTTCCCTTGGGCTTACTTGGATGTGAAGGCAACCAAGGAGTTCCAAAGATGTGTTGTCGTATATGTAAATAGCCTCTGGGTCTCTCTGACGTCATCGGGCGCCAGCGAGATTGCCAAATGGGGTTTTCATGTATGTGCTGTCCTTACTTAAGTTAATAAAGTAACCTCTGGGTCTTTCTGACGTCATAGGGCGCCAGCGAGATTGCCAAATAAGTGTTATTTTTTCAAATTAAAGATAAAATGTATTATATAAATAATGGATATCAAAGATGTAAATTCTATAATTGCTGAAATTTCAATTTTGAAAAATCGAGGGATAGTATTATCTAAAGGCCTCGACTGTGACAGGATTACCTCGGAATATGAAGACATTGAGTATCAGTCTAGTAAGGGTCGTTATGTTTTACCTAAGATGTACAGACTCGTGAAAGGAATTCAAAAGTCCATCAATGCTTATTTGTACGGTAACGACATTAATGTATTTATAACGCTATTTAGCACCGTTGAAACAATACGTCAAAAGCTCGGCCAAGAGTATCAAACATTTACTGAAATTAATTCTAAGGTTCGTTATCTTAGAAAAATATTAAACGAGGAAAAATCAGTATCCTAACCACGTGAGCGTTACTATAAAATATAGGCTTTCAGTATTTTTTTAGCGTTTTTTGTAACACTTGTTACACTTGTATTCAAATTTGAAAACTCAGTTCACAAACAATAGATGGTAGGTGAATCGCTAAACAACTAAATTAGCCCGAGAGCGGCTAACAGCAATTAAAAAGTTTATACCGGTTCGAGACAGACTTCGCGAGAAACTTCAACAACGACAACAAATGCAAACTGACTTTTCTGTGTCAAGTGAACAACTGTTTTTTTACTTCGATAACAAGTGCGACCAAAGATGTGAAAAAGTTAACTGAAGCAGCGATATACGGAGATATTCCTGAAAAAGAACGAGCAAAGAATGTGTCGCTGCTTGATAGGCTTGAAAAGATAGCAGCAGAGACCGAACAAACACACACAAGGATTCAACAGCTATCCAGTGATATAAAATCTCAACGCGAAATTGAAGAACGCGAAGAAGAACAACAAGGTGCAGCTGGAGGAAAAGACTATTCACCCGAGAATATATTTACAGTCGCAGCATTAAATGAAATTAGAGGAAACCATACGGATTCCGAATTAGATGATTTTGCTATAGAAAATTTTCCAAAGGGTAAAAGAGAGAATTTATTAAAAGGCGAGTTTAAAAGTTTTATAAAAAGCAAAGACACATGGGCATCAAAAATATATTTAGCGAAACGCGGCGGGGATAAAATCAGAGCGTTGCAGCACCCTGGTTATGATGACTTTCTAGCTGCGGTTAAAGGCGGTCCACAACCACCACGTTATACGGAGGATCCAATCCCGGAACAAATAGACGTAAGAGCAGAAGCCGGTTCTAAGAAAACAAGCGGAAAAGGATATTCAATTAAAAATCCTTTGGATTTCAACGTAACCGTGACATGTCCTGGTAACATCCTCAGTGATATATCGCGGTTGGAAGTTCTCATCGATGCGAAGCGAGCCGGAAATAACTCTCCGGAAATAATTAATGAGGCCACTGATAGTTGCAGGCGGTTATTTGCCGGTGGTATCATGGACATTGACGTATATCAAGAACTCATTGCTGAATTAGTTGAAAATCACAGAGACGCCCATGGTTATGATGAAAATCCTATGGACCTTAGCGATTGATCACTAACTGAAAAACTATTAGTTTTATAACAAGATGATCATACACTACAACCATGATAAACCCGTAAGCGTCTACGTGGTGAACTCACTATTGCCTGTTTATAGAGCATATTACGGAGATGGTTTCGGCAATACCATCGCGGGGTTATTTACAAGAATGGCTCCCAAGGTAGCGCCGTTAGCTAAACAATTATCAATGAAAGCCATTGATATTATTCGTGATAATGGAATCAGCGCTGTTGGAAATCTTGCCGGAAGGGCATTTTCTGCCGCGAAAGATAAAATAATATCATTGGTGCGACGACGAAAAAAGCAACCAGTTGTACTGCCATCTACAACAGTGATGCCTGCAAGTGTCAGCAAAGTAATAAATAGTGCAGTGGAAGAAACATTAGCGTCGTTGGCTGCTTCGGTGACTCCGTCGCCATTGACGGCTTCACCGGTAACAGATAGCGCTATCATGAACGCGATAGCAGGAAGCGGTTTGAAACGAAAACAAAAACGACGATGATTACAAAGAGTTTCACAATTGAAAACACTAGTATTGTTAATAAAATGTTTAAACGACAAGTTGATCCGGCCTTCGATATAAAAGCACCAGTACCCAAGGACGATTCCGTCCGCGATTATCAATACTATTCTTATCATGCAATACAACCCGACCTACGATCGCGAATTGAACTTCAAGTTCAAGATATCAGTAAATACTTTTTGCCTTGTGAAGAATTTATTGAAATCGAGGGAAAACTCGTAACAAATCTGACAAGATTCTCATTGATGGAAAAGAAATTGAATCAATAGACCGTGAAGTTGATGTTGCAACAACAATAATCGGGCTAGCTAGATACTCCGGTGATTATACAAGATCGGCTGGTCCGTCTATGATGTTTGCAAAGGATACCTCTGATAACGCTGACCACCTTCGATACATTAAAGTGTTAACAGCAAGAGATAATGTAGAAGCCGATCAACAAGAAGAAACTAATCCAGAACGTCGAGCTAGACCCGGAGCTGCGTTTGATATTCTCGGAGGCGTTAATGGTAATTTCAATTTAGGATTTGCAACACGAAAAGGAGCATTTCAAGGACAGCGCAGCGATATTTTTTCATGTGCGATTCCACTCCATCACATATTTGGATTCTGCAGAAATGTCAGAAAAGTCATCTATGGAGCCAAACACACAATCGCGTTAGTGCGAAAAGGCAATGACAATGATGCAATTTGGCGTACTGGTGCCGCTGATGGTAAAGTTGTTTTGAGTAAAATATTATTGTGGATGCCAGTAATGATCCCATCAATTACCACGGAAGAGCGGCTACTTTCATTTATGGACACAGGTGGCAAATCATTGATAAGTTGGCTAACAACAACAACTGATGCCAAAGAGGATAATGTTGCTGATACATTTATGGTTAGGCGTTTGTTTATAGCCAGAGGAGACACCTAAATGTTAGAGTTCAGCATCAGGGAAGAAATAATAACAAACTACCTAATTGTTGCTGCAGGCCACTTTCAGTGACTTCATTATATATTATATATATAAATAAAACATAATTATAGTCAAATGATATACAAATGCATACTTTACATACATAATGAAACTCAAGTGCTTGAACTTTTGGGCTCCGACCGCCCTTACAGACATATTAAAGATCAAGTACTTGAAATTGTATACATATAAACACGATATTATGCGAAATGATAAAATGTGAAACTACAACATATATCATAACGATCAAGTGCTTAAAATTGTAAACAAATACAAGATAAATTGAGAAACGACTACCATTGGACATAAACCAATATATAAACTTATAATGCGAAATGAGAAAATGTGAAACTAAAACATATATATTAACGATCAAGTGCTTAAAATTGTAAAGAAAAACAAGATAAATTGAGAAACGACTACCATTGGACATAAACCAATATATAAACTGGTTGGTTGTATAGGGGCGGAGGTGGGACTTGAAATTGTATACGTATAAACACGACATTATGCGAAATGATAAAATGTGAAACTACAACATATATAATAACGATCAAGTGCTTAAAATTGTAAACAAATACAAGATAAATTGAGAAACGACTACCATTAGACATGAACCAATATATAAACTGGTTGGTTGTATAGGGGCGGAGGTGGGACTTAAAATTCCGCTTCAAATAATTCCCTGGAACCAGGATAGCGTCTCTACAGCCTTGCAGTTGAGTTGAAAAGGACGCTAATTACAATTCAAGTAACTTTGCGCGTTTGCAGGCCCTGACCCCTGATTGGCCAATGAACCCATGTGACCAACAGGGGGCAATTTGATTGACCCTTCCCAGCCCAGCTCTTTGTTCCCACATAATAAGGTAAAGTCTAGACCCAACCTCATCACACCACCCATAAATGTACTTACGCAGGCGTAAGTAGTTTTACATGGCACCTGGCATCAAAACAAGGCGTTTCATCTCCGCGTCATATATTTATAGCGCTGCAGAATCGGAATCGATTAGGCTCCCAAGAACACAGTCATGTGGTATTTGATCGGTTAGGAGTCAAGGAGGTTTCACTGAAAATAAACGGAAAACAAGAAACATCTGAGGATATACAGCTTGATTACGACACTAACCACATAGCACGTGTGTATCATCGGATGCTGTCATATATGGGTCGTGATCAAAATGTTGATACTGGTTTACAAATATCGCAACTTGATTTTAAAAACCTATATCCGATTTATTACTTTTCGCTGGAAGATCTTGATTTAACAAGGCAATCCGTCGTTGACATACATTTTAGGGCTCGTATAGCCCCTGGTGGTGTTGATTATAGAGCGGTTGCTGTCATTCTCAGCGACAAATCAATGCTACTTGAAGGGGCTGTCGGACGAATGAGAATCGTTGATGCACCAGTGGAAAATATGTAAACGATTCACAAATAGATCAATTGAAAGCATAAATGTGTTTTACAATAAAATGCCATATTGTGTTGTTAGTGTCAAGCTGACTGATGGTCAGGTCAATAAATTGCGATCAAAATCCGCTAAAGAATGTGGAACAACAATAACGTTAAAACCAGCGCAGATGTCCGGCGCTACACATAAAATATCATTGAGGGATCGTGCAATAAAACATTTCAATGATGCGCTGAAGAATAAGCGAGGGGTTCAAATTGTATTTTCAAAAGCTGCAGTCGCCAACATGATAAAATCAGGTGGTATATTTCCATTGTTAGCTGCAATACCAGCATTGATTGCCGCGGCTGCCCCAGCGGTGGCGAAAGCGGCTGTGTTGGGAGCCGTTGGTACCGCGGCAGGGATGGCATTGACAAAGGCAACTGGGAAAGGATATAAAAAAGGGAAAGGGTTTAAGACTACCAGGAACTCTGTATTCATGGTACAACGGAAAGGGTCTGAGAATACCAGGAACGGTTTATTAGTTGAAAAGCCAACTCTCCCTATGTCCAAGTTTGATTTAATTGATACTGCTAAAAACCTAGAGATATAAAACTTCAGAGGGGTTTTTATGAGAGATCAGTTGCCAAGAAAACCAAATAACGATGAAACCGGTATCATCAATCTTGATAATAGCAGCGGATCGGGAACTCACTGAGTTGCATACTCGATTGATCCACGTGGGATTGTTTATTTTGATTCATATGGGTTAGCTCCGCCAAGCGAGTTGATGCGGTATATAAATTCTTCGAAGAAACTCAAAGAGTTTCCAATTTTGTATTCCACGATGCCAACACAACAATTAAATGATCCACCGATATGCGGCCGTGAAGTATTAAATGTCCTCGAAGAGATTTCATCGTCACATAAACCACCTCATCTGGTTGTAAATAAATATACCAGTGGGAAATTACAAAGTAATTTTAGAGAATCAATGAATTGAAGAGTTTTTACAATAATGATTGATATTTGGGGACGATCTCTGTGAATGTTGAAACCAACAGCGGAAACATCTGCGGGTTCTATCGCGGATGTAAAAAAAAATAATTGAAGATGAAATCGCTGAGACGTTAAATTTAGCAAGTGTTGACCCGAACGAAATAGTTGTATTTCAAGATCGCAAGGGTAAATTGAAAAGCAGTAATATATCCGTGAATGACATTTTGATACGACAACACGACGCTGCTGAAAACTCTATTGCGCTGTATTCCAGCGACGGGCGACTTAAACCAGGCGCACTTGTGTCTACGATCACCGACTTGATTGCCGCCCACGACTGCATGATTGCCACCCACGACAGTAAGCTGGGTGATTATATACGAGGTTATATGACTTTTCCCAAAAAGGTCGTACATAAATTCTTTGGAGACCCGATTGTGGTTGGCATGACCCTCGCTGAAATTAAAAACTTTCTATCTTTATTCTTTTTTAACAAGGAAGCGGGGAGGAGGATTGATGAAAATGAAATCAAGGAAAATTATCTCGATATTTACGCGGATATTTCTAAACTAATAGAACATTTTGAAAAGGTACAAAAACCCACCAACGACGTCGTTGGTAAGTTTTTTGGATCCCCACTTGTGGCAGACTCGACTCTCGCTGAAATTAGCAAGTTTATTATCAAGCATACGCACAATGCCTACGTCGCTAATAATTTCTTCGGTGTCCCGGCTACATCTACGATGACTCTCAACGATATTAATATGTTTATTGTGAGACAAGCCACACTTAATACAATCGTGGATGAATTTTTGGGGAGAACACGTGAATCTGAAACCACATCTCTGACAGGCCCGGCCCTCGCTGAAATTAAAAAAACTATTGACGAACAAAAGCCCACCAGAGAAATTGTTAATAAGTTCTTTGAGGGTAGTAATAAACCCCAAGATATCACGACAAATTTTTCTGACATCGACCAGTATATTAAAGAACAAGCACGGCTTGGACTCAACGCCCTTCTGATTTCATTCTTTTTTAACAAGATAGATGGGAGGATGATGAATCCTAACGAAGTCTATGTAAACTATCTCGAGATTTACAATCATATTCTTGGACTAAGATATTTCGATGAAATTAAAAACCTTATATATTCATTCTTTTTTAACAAGGAGGCGCTGAGGACAGTGAATACTGACGAAATTAAGGCAGGTTATCTCGACATATACAATGATATTCTGAAACTAAAAGAAAATTTTAAAAAGATAAAGATTCCGCATCTACACACAGGCATTAGAAATATCGTGTATAAGGCCAGACATGGAACCATGGATTGGACAAAAGACACTTATACTAGAATTACCGTCAATCTCTGGGAGGGGAGCGAAGCGAAGGTCAATGGCATCTACAGGTTAACGTGGATCTCTATCCATCAATTTAATATGATCGCGGACGGTAAAACCTACTCTGGTGGCACCGTGACGTTAATTATCGAGAATAGCAGACAAAGCTTTAACTTCGTCGTGGTTGATAGCTCCATCACTAAAGCAAAAATATCCTGGTGTTTAGAACTTGTAGATAATTTTCCGACTGAAACTCTTGTATAGGCCAGCAATTCCCCTTCCACCTAGCCCGCCCCTGGCCCTTAACGACGGCGAACAATTGAAAACACTAGCGGGTTTAAAATAGTAATGACATCGATGAAATCAATATCCCGAGAGGTATCACAATCGCATAGATATCGATATGATACTGTGAAAGAATTTTCCGCGAACTTGAAATCATTTTCTGATCGCTATCGTGAAAAAATAAAAAAATATCGACGCAGCGTAACAATCATCGACATCACAGTTTGCTCGGTGTCCGGTGTGATGGCCAGCGCCGGAGTTATTTTGTCGACGGTGACCATGATGGCTCCGATTGCAGATCCAATCGCTATCTCCGCGGCAACAACAAGTGCGGCAGTCGCCACCGCGATAACTAAAATGTTATCATCGTGTTCTCAGAAAAAACTCGCCGATTATACAGCTCGGTACAGGGTGGTATTTGACGCGTACTCGAAATTATCCGAGTTGATTTCGCTGTCGATAGATAATTCGTTCATATCCGATGTTGAATTTTCCGCGATGTTCCAGTTGTATAACTCCGCGATGTTGAAATTGGAAATTGAAGATAGCGTTAACAATAATGTCACTCAAACTGCTTCAACGAATCGCGGAGAATACCACTCCGATACGAACAAGCATGATATCAATAACATCAACAAACCCACAATTTAGTGTGAACTTCCCTTCTCCGATTCCAGTGCGTGAGATCGCGCTGGCAAAATTACGAGTATATCATAGCTGGCCTAATATCAGATCGGTTGCATTTGGCGGTCAGCAACCCAATAACGCACTGGTGTTCTCGTATAAAAATAAACCCGATGGTACTCCAGCGTGGGAAACTGTTTCGTTACCAACTGGGTCGTACCAAATTGAGCAAATCGATGCTGAAATTAAGCGTAGAATAAAATCAATCACTGGAAAAGAATAAAAAATAGCTATTAAACTTCATGAACCGACGCTCTCGTCGTCTATCGAAATAAGCACAGAGGGATACATTGTATATATATATATAACAGCTCGTTAAGAACAGTGTTAGGATGGCCCGAAAAACCACCCGGAGCCGCCGCCGACTTAACCACGGACGTACAATCATATCATGAAATAAATCCCAGATATCGAGATAATTTATCTGATATAAGAAAAGTAAAAATCGCCGATAGATTTATATTTACCAACAAAAACACATTGCAATGGGATTTTATCATTAAAAGAACAGCTGACTTATCTGTTACTATTTAATTTACGCTAACTGACATCACTGGTTATTTTAATGAAATTAATCGATTATATATAACACAAATAAACCAACTACAGCAAACAAAATCGCGAAAACACGTTGAAATATTAAATCAGCTTATATCTGACATGGAATATATCAATGAACGAATTATTCAAACAATAATTAATGACAACAGCGACAATAAACAACGATTCCTAACCGATTACAATATCACAGAAGCTGATCTGCGTAATTTCAAGTTTCCCGGATACAACACGGAGGTACTAAACGAAAATGTTAAGTATGTTATAATAATTGGCTAACGAGAATTAATTTCCGACTCACCGACCAGTCAAATAATTTGATTGATCTACAAGATGAGGTGTTAGCGATTAGTTTGTTTTTAAAGTCCTAAGGACTTGATCAAATATTTGGTTGAAATCGTAAAAGCCCATAACAGCAAGGGGGGGGGGCGATGACATCACGACGAGACCGTTTTTTGACTAAACGATGAAAACGGTCTTGGAGTATGATTTGCGAAAAACTTATGTTTCGAGCAAGTAATCTTTTTTTTGGTTGAAATAGAAGGATTCGAATTAATTATCTCGAGATGTTTGTTAGATTTAGAGCAAATGATGTCTGGAGCAAATGTAGGATTTCCCCCCCTGCTGCTGAAGTTCATGTGTGAGTGGGATATCCAGTGACTTGTTAACACCTATAGACTGTTCGGTTGACAAGTCTTTCAACTGGGTGTAATTTACTTTTATTCTGTTTAGTTTTCACCTGCATATTTAGTTAATATTTATATAAGCAACATGACTTTTAGGATCATAGTAAAACTGTTATGATACAATGTTGTTTGTCTAACTCTGCCATTTAAATGGAATAAAATCATCCATAGAATAAAACTGTGTTATGATACACTGCTGTTTGTCTAACTATTCCATGTAAATGGAATAAAACATCCAATCTATTGGTACCTTTCAACTTTTCATGTAATAATATTGACGCTTTCTTCTGAGATGGTACCCAACTGAAATTGCATATAATCGTTTGATGATGGAATAGAGAATTGTTGTACTGTGTATTATTGTGGAGATAACTGCAGTGAAAAGGAAAAGGTCATACAGTGTACACCGTATATTAAATAAGTCTTGGATTTCTTGTGTGAATTTAATTGAATTTTCTTGTATTATCTCACATCATATCCTCAGCTATGTGGAAAATACCTTTTTTAAAAAATATTTTTAGAAAGTTATCAACATAATGAGATCATTAGAAAAAGGAGCATCCAGCCATAATGAAACTTTGGGAGTTTAGATCAAATAATATAAAAAGGGGAATCCCCAAAACGATAACATTGTCAAAATTCATTACACAGAATTTAATATTTGAAAAAACCCTCCTTATATAATTAACCAACTTTTAAATCTAGCATATGCAACCTATGGCCTGCCTGGTTTTATACATTTAATATTTACATCTGACATCATAAGGTGTGGCTTTAAAAATCATTTATCTGGTTCATGAACTCAAGAAAACTGGACATGCTTGTTTTAAATATATTGTAATGATCAACTGGTTGCCAAATTTTTCTGCCTAAAGCTAAAAGATAATTTAATCAGCTTCTTTTTTAAAGAATGTATCAATTAAAAGTTGATTTTGGCCTTAAATTTCAAATTTATCAAAACCTCTCCATTTTATAGAAAAGGCATTTGTTCACTGATGTGCATGACCATAGTTGCAACAAAAGAGATAAATATTTATTCTAATCTTCCAAAAAGCACATGGTAAGTATGGATTGTTAGGCTCTGACCTAGACATCCCTCCTTTTTAAAAAATTTACTGACATGCTGTTACATTCAGGGTTCAAAGGGACACACAAACACCAAGTAAGGGTCCTATCACTTTATGTAGAATAAAGCAAAGAATTCTTGATCAAAACTATTAACAAAGATCCAGTGGTGTTTACAGTACCAAGCCCACAACTAAAACTAAAAACTACACCACTCTCCTATGGTTTTAGTAAAGCAGAGATAATTGAATTATAATTACTTTAACATTTGTGCCTTATCTGAAGTCAGGGAGAAGTCCAATCTCAGTTAGCCATGTGAAAATAAACACAACAGAGAAGGTATGTTGACAGGCTCTAGTGTCAAATATCCAGAATGCTGGGTTCAGTGTTATGGCCAGATGTCTCTGCTTATAACACCTCCCTTCTTAAGAGAAAACTTTAGTTTTCGAACAAAATTATAAAGGATGGATAACGCAAGGTCGAAGGGCCACTATCTGGCTGTATACAGTTCTATGCAACTATCTTCATGAAATTTAAAAAGTTCTAGCATCTACCTGGCAATAAGAGTTCAATCAAATAACATACAGTGCAAGCAATCAATTCCGCGCTAAATATTTTCCATATTCTGAATACAACATTTAGCACGACATCTAAAACAAACATTTTGGATTCACTTGAAATCAAACTGATTTGCATTACAAAAGTACTTAATTAGCACACAAGATATAATACATGTCATTACATGGGTATATTACATTCAGATAAGTCCAACAAGAATGAACACTAAAACATATAGTCTTAGACTCCAGCACGTGACAATCCATCAGCATTTGCATTATCCGCTCCCCGACGGTGTTTGATTGTGAACTCGTATGGTTGCAGACACAGGGACCATCTCAGAAGCCGCTGGTTTTTTCCTTTGTTTTGGCTTAGCCAGGTTAGCGGGTTATGGTCAGTTTCAACACTGAATGGAGCACCACACAAGTAGTAGTGAAGAGATTCTATCGCCCATACTATTGCGAGGCATTCTTTCTCAACTGTAGAATAATTCTGCTCCCTGGGCAATAGTTTGCGACTAAGATACGCTATAGGATGTTCATCCTTATTGTCATTGTACTGACTCAAAACAGCTCCAATGCTCACGTCACTCGCATCTGTTTGCAGTACAAATGGGCGTTCAAAAACAGGGCTGATCAAGATAGGTGCCTTTACAAGTGCATTCTTCAAGTCATTGAATGACTTAACAGCTGTCTCATCCCATGTAACTCGATTTGGCTGTCCCTTCCTTGTTAAAATACAAAGTGGAGCTGAGAGCTCAGCGAAATTCTTGATGAACTTTCTATAATAGCCCACCATTCCTAGAAAGGATCGAACCTCTTTCTTTGTTGTCGGTAGTGGGAAGTCAACCATAGCTTTGACTTTGCCGTCATCTGGTTTAATTTGTCCTCCACCAACAATGTGACCAAGGCAAACAATAGTATCCTTTCCAATTTCACATTTGGAAGGTTTAACTGTCAGATTGTTTTCTCGCAATCTCTCCAAGACTGCTTGTATATCCTGAAGGTGGTCATCCCAGGTCTCACTATAAATGATGATGTCATCAAAGTAAGATGCAACATTACGTAATTTGGACAGCAACAAGTCCATCATGCGGGAAAATGTAGCAGGTGACGTTTTCATCCCGAAAGGCATAACAGTAAATTCATAAAGTCCAAAGGGTGTCACAAAAGCAGATTTCTCCTGCGCTTCTTTAGACAAAGGTACTTGCCAGTAACCTTTGGTCATATCGAGTTTGCTAATATATTTTGCATCTCCCAACTTCTCAAAAAGTTCGTCTATCCTTGGTGTAGGATAGGCATCAAAGAGTGTGATGTTGTTCAATTTTCTGTAATCAACACAAAGTCGCATACTTCCATCTTTCTTCTGAACAAGTACAATTGGTGAACTCCATGGGAGTAGACGGGCTTATCAATTCTTGCTGTAACATGTCGTCCACCATAGATCTGACTTCCGCCCTTTTTGCATGGGGAATACGATAGGGTTTCTGCGTGATCGGAATGTCTGTTGTTGTTCGAATGTTGTGAGTGATTAAGTTCGTTTTCCCTGGTTTTGATGTTAGCACGTCTTCAAACTCTGAGCATAATTTTCGCACCTGTTCTCTCTGCTCTTTCGTCAGCCTGCGATCCAGATTGATTTTATCCAAACTCTCCATATTAGCCAGTGGGAAGTCAATCCGTCCCCCTCCATCAAATTCATCACACACAGTTGCTGATAACAGTACAGCTCTCTTGTACTGACGTAATAGGTTACTATGGTAGGTTACTTGTCCTCGCCTACCACCAATGTTAATCTTGTAATTAACGTCATTGACCTTACTAATGACACGATAAGGTCCCTTCCAGTGAGCTTTCATTTTCGATGCATCCGATGGAAGCAAAACCAAAACCTCATCTCCCGGCCTAAATTCCCTTTTTGAAGCATTTTTGTCATACCATGATTTAACTTTCTTGTGACACTCTGTCAGATTCTCTTTCACTAACTCACTTATATCAGCCAATCTCTGGCGAATCGAAAGCACGTGTTCTACAACCGACTTCTGTGTCTCGCCCTCACCAGTGAATAGATCCTTAAGTATCTCCATTGGACCTCTTACTGGCCAACCATACAGCAACTCAAATGGCGAAAACCCAGTTGCCTCATGTGGTACCTCCCTATAGCAAAACAGTGCGTAAGGCAGCATCACATCCCACTCTTCACCATTCGTGGAACACAGTTTCTTCAAGACAGCCTTGAGCGTGCCATTAAATCTTTCGACCTTTCCATTGGATTGTGGCCTGTAAGGGGAGGTTGTTATCCCCTTAATGTTCAACATGTTGTAGAGCTCTTTTAGAAGAGTGCTTGTGAAGTTGGTCCCTTGGTCAGTAAGGATAATCTTAGGTAAACCAACCCGACTAAATAGGCCAATTAGAGCATTGGCCACTGTCTTGGCCTCAATGTCTCTCAAAGGAATTGCTTCCGGATACCGGGTGGCTTCGTCTACGATGGTCAGTATATATTTGTTCCCCGCCTTTGTGCGCTGTAGGGGGCCAACGATATCCATCGCTATCTTAACAAAAGAGTCAGATACTATTGTTGGACATACCATTGGAGCTTTCTCCTTCCCTGTTCTCCTTGCTGTCTTTTGACAGATGTCACAGGCCTGACAGTGCCTCCGAATATCCCCAAACATTCCTGGCCAATAAAACACAGTTGTTATTCTTGCTTTCGTTTTCTCCATTCCTAGATGACCAGCAAGAGGTCTATCATGCGCTAGCTCCACCACTGCTTGACGTATTTGCTTTGGCAAAACTAATTGGATACCACATTTTTCTCCATCCAACGACTTCCACTTCCGTTTTAAAATTCCATGCGCCCAGAAAAATGCATTGTCCATGTCTTCTGCTTCATTTTCAGATGACAGTGCCTTTTCTCTAACTCCAGCCAATGAGCTGTCATTCTTTTGATAATGAGAACTTAATTCCACATTAACATTGTGCAGCTGATCAAGCGACAGGTTCTGGTCATCAGCCTCATCTTCACGATGGATGTCATCCTTGTCCTCAACAGGACCATGCTCATTATCTTCATCCGAAAATAGCCTATCCAGATGCACGTCGTCCAGTTCATGGGATCGGACCCCACATTCTTTTATTTTTTGTTCACTTTCGTCAGCTTCCTCTTTCCGCGCTCTTGCCTGGTTCCTTGTTACTACCATGGTCTTTTTTTTCCTACGTAGAATGTCCATACCCAGCAGCGCTTGTGCCGCCAAGTCAGGTACCAGTCCAACCTGGACATGACCCTTGTAGCATGGCGTGTCTAATTCTACTATAGCTACTTTCGCCTCAAAAGGCTGTCCAATGGCAGTGTAAAGTGTCAGGTTCTGCCCTTCAAGGATACATGACATATCGACAAGGTCCTCACGTATCAAGGTAATTTCTGCGCCTGTGTCTTTTACAAACAATACTTCCTTATTGTTCACTGTTCCTGGCACATTTATCAATCGTTCACCAATGGTATTCTGGACAAAGTAGGTTGCTTGATTTTGTTTATTTATGCTTGGACAATCACGCACAACATGACCCTTCTGGTGACATCGATAGCAACTTTTGTCTCCATAGGACCTTTCAATCAAACCAGTTTTCTTAGACTGAGGTTAACTTGATGCTTGGTTACTTGCTTGTTGTCGGCTATGCTTAGGGTCAAACTTGCTATCATTGATGGGCAAAACATAGTCTTCAGCAGCATCAACCACCGACCCATTGCCCTTATTACGCCTTATCCACTGGGCCTGCACTGGCGGGAGAGCCTTCAAGAAGTACTCATCTGCTAAACATCTATATGGATTACGACTATCAATTAACCGTGTTAAATACTGCTCTATACGTGCCATCAAACCTCTGTATGTCTCGTTAGCATCCCTTCTTATGCTAACTAACTGGCTAAAATACTCATGAGGTCTTTTCCCAAACCTATCTAACAGGGCCTTTCTTAGGTCTACATAGCTCTTGCTAGTTTGCTGTGCTACCTCTCTCGCCTCTCCTGTCAGCAGCGTCCTTAGTTGCAGGGTTTTCATTTCTTCACCCCATTTTGCATGGTCAGCCACGGCCTCAAATTCTGAGAGAAATGTAAGAATATCTTCTTTCGCAAGATGATTGTAAGTTTGAAGTTTGACCCTGAAAGGAAGGCTGTCGTCCCGTTTATCTGCGTCTTTCTGGTGTTTCACTCTTTCTATATCTAGCTCAAGCTCTTTAAGTTTAAGATTGTGCTCCATTCGCAACTTCTCCCTTTCAAGGTCTAATTTTTGTCTCTCGATTGCGCATTCCCTCTCTAACTGTAGCCTGTCTTGTTCATTTTTCTTGTTGGTGTTCTTGGATGTTTTTACTTTGCTCTGTGTTTTCTTTACTGTTCTTACAGGATACTCTTCCTCTATTTCCACATTATCTGCTTCTTCACCACTGAAGTCTCCTTCAATATCTGTAAATTGCATCAAATTTGTTTGCTGTTTCCTTCTGGTTCGATCCCTTGCAATACTGTGCTCTTCAAAAATCGTTCCTGAAGCAATCATTGCTCTCTCAACTTCAACGTCATCAGCAACCGACATAATGACAAACTATATGTACGTACTGTAAGTTCTTTCACTTTATTCACAGCCACTGGCCTAGTTTTTTTTTCTTTTCTATGATTCCTGGGCTTATAAGTATACACTCGTTACAGTGATACACACTTTGCACTTAGCAATCAACAACTGTACGTTATACACACAGTACAACCAGTCACTGCTAATTTCCCACAAAGACTCGCTGAATTCACAGCTTTCAGAATTGTCAAATACAATTCCAACGTTTTGAACAATTCCAAATAATTCACACAGAAGATTTGGAATCCCACCGCTGCCACCAAAAATGTTACATTCAGGGTTCAAAAGGACACACAAACACCAAGTAAGGGTCCTATCACTTTATGTAGAATAAAGCAAAAAATTCTTGATCAAAACTATTAACAAAGATCCAGTGGTGTTTACAGTACCAAGCCCACAACTAAAACTAAAAACTACACCACTCTCCTATGGTTTTAGTAAAGCAGAGATAATTGAATTATAATTACTTTAACATTTGTGCCTTATCTGAAGTCAGGGAGAAGTCCAATCTCAGTTAGCCATGTGAAAATAAACACAACAGAGAAGGTATGTTGACAGGCTCTAGTGTCAAATATCCAGAATGCTGGGTTCAGTGTTATGGCCAGATGTCTCTGCTTATAACACATGCATTCTGCCATCCTTTTAAAACAAACCCAAATGAAAGCAATTTCAAAATTCTTTGAAAACATTGATTGATGAGTTTTAATAAACTATTTTATTAGGTTCATTCTGATATCAACGTCTTGCTTTTTTATTTCCTTGTCATTAGCTATTAAGCTTTACTTTAATGCAAACATCTGACAAGTGAATGATCTAAAGACTGTATTGACATCATGTTACATGTATTTATTGCATTGTGGAAGAGGCAAATTTTTATAAGAAGTATTTTTCTAAGAATATCAGAACACCTACTAAAAATAAAGTGGCATCTTGACTAGTAAAATGCCAATAAGATAAGAATCCTTTTTTCCTCCTAATAAGTATATCCTCCATTTCTAATAAATGATGGGACAAATTAAAGATGGCACATAAATTCTAACTCAAAATGACTAATCATCATTCAAAATATTCATGTCAGATTATAAAAAAGGAACAAAAGATACCTTTTTACAATTTATTTTAATGTCCAATCAAGCAAATTTAAGAAAAAAAAATTTGTTTTACATTTGAGCATGAATTCAGTTTATGTTCTCTAACATTTTTGTACCAAAAGTGATTGCTCATAGTTGTGTCCAATATGATGATCAATGTATATGTCTACTACTGGTACTATTACTACTACACACACTATATATATATTATGGTGATTGGTTGCCTCACTTAACTATTTTTCATTTTCAGGACCTGAAAACTCTTGCTTCAGGAGGTGAGTAGATAACATGAATTAATTAGTTAATTAGCTAGAAATCTATGTCCACGTAAACGTAGCAAGACCTATATATTTGGGTAATGTCAAATTTTGTTTTCTCATTATCAGCTTGAAACTGTAAAATTGCTTCAACTGAATTGCTGTTATTTTTCAAAGTTGACATGATTACCAGAGACAGTATACTGTGATAGAATTGAAGTCCTGTCATCAAAACAGATACCTCTGGTCAATATTTGTTTTCTTTTGTTAACTGTGTAGGTCTAAATGAGGAAACGATGAGACTTACATGCATAGTATGTGTAGCAATCATTTTTCATGCCAATCATTTAATAGGTGAAGAGGACAGGTTAAGTTAGAATATTGTGCTAACATTTATATGGCATAAGATGATGAAGTTTGATGAATATATACCGGTATGTTATGTGCAATAACCCAGGTTATTATGTGTAACAATCAGGGTTCCTTCTCATGCCGAGAGGATATGTTAATATAACTTACGATTGGATGGGTGTAGTGTTTGTGTATAACAATCTGTGCTCCTTCTGCATGCCAACTGAACATGTTAACATAACCTTTATATAGAAATCAGGTTACTGACCAAGAGGACTGATTAACATGTGTAGTAATGGAGTGCAGGTCAAAATAACAGTTTAGTGTACCCTTATGATCATAGTATGTTTGACCATCAGGATTCCTGCTACATGGTTCCTTCTGCATGCCAGTTGGATAGGATAATACAAAGTTTAATTAGATGAGTATAGTATGTGTAAAAATCAGGATTCCTTCCACATTGTTACAACTATGTGGTCTTAAACTAAGTAACAGAAAGAAGCATAACCAAAACGTTTTGTAAAATCAAGAAATAAATTAATTATCTTAGTTATAAAATGACAAATAAAAATGAACTTGCAGTATTGTGGATCAAATGCCAAATAATCATAGATGTTCTATCACAAGTCAAAAAGTATAGAAATCCAATAATCTTGAATGTGCTGATATATCAATAGTCCTGAAACATCATAAGTATATAATTCAGAACATCTTTCAATGAGTCTTCAATAATTAAAAAGCAGTGATTTAGTCCAAATGTTTATGAGCACTACCTCATATGACAATAAAATCATTCAGATGGGAAACTAGAATGTTACAGAAATAAATATGTGTATTTGGTAGGCTATTTATGGTTGTGCTAAACCTAGTTGAACAAGAAGTATTAAAAATAAGATCTCAAAACAGCTTGAGTTGTAAAGAAAGCTATTCTAAAATTATATGTGCTGTCATACATTTACGAATACATTAATGATAACAGCTATAAAAGAACTCAAAGACATAATGTATCCCATGCTATTGATATGCATTTAATTTGCATGTTAATAGATAGTAAAGGAATGTTAAGACATACATGAGATTTAGTAATGATGCTGGCAAAAATAAACGTGCATGTAGTATGAGTCTAAAAATAGCCTAAAATTCATTATCATCATCAAAAATATAATGAATTTAATTGTTCTACATTATGGTAATTAGTATTTTACTTTCATAATTAAAACAGCTTGGTAACATTGAGTTCTTTGAAAATTGAATGCTGTATTTAGTTGGATAAATGATTCTGCCAACAATATTTTTTTATAAAGTCTTTTAAACCCTTCAAACACTAGCATTACGTTTTGGTTGCTATGGCAACCAAATTAAATGTAAAATTGTTTATTATTTTCAGTATGATTGGCATTGGTTCTTTATCAATGAACTATAAGTGAATAGAATTATATTTTATATGGAGAAATTTTTTAAATTAATATCTACATAAATATTGCATCATCTAAATAATGTAACATACTGAAATGTAGGGACATGTTTGAACGTAAAGTTTTAATTATAGCAAATTACTAAAATAATGAACTGAGGATATGTGATATACACATTCAAAATGACTATATTTGGAAAAGTATATACTATGTTAAATTTTTTGTCAAAAATAAAATTAATTTTCCACACGTTTGCTCTATTTGTTTGCTATGGTAACAATAAACAAACATCAATTTCACTGACATTTCTTATGTTAGAAGTCTGCAAACATATATGCATCACTCTGTACAATTTCACTGCAATGTGTTTATAAATAATTGTGGGACAAAAAGTGTTTATTGTTTAGAAACAAATCTGCACTGGTTTCAAGGTCAAGCAAAAGATCAAAGCATCACCAGGGTTAAACATCCAATGTCAAACTGACACAGTAGTAAATATCCAAGATTAAAATAACACTAACAATTATCCAATGTTAAACATACTAGTCCAGTATTAAACACCCAATGTCAAATTCAAACAGTATTAAATATCCAATGTTAAACTAACAAACAGTATTACATGATCAATATTAAAATGTAATGAACACAGTATTAAATATCCAATGTTAAACTGACAATGTATTAAATATCCAAGGTTAAGCTAATTAATACAGTATTAAATATCAAATGTTAAACTAATTAACAAAGTATTATATATCTGATGGTAAATTAATTAACAAAGTATTAAATATCCAGTATTAAACTAATTAACAAAGTATTAACTATCCTATGTTAAACTAATTAACAAGTAATAAATATCCAATGTTTAACTAATCAACAAAGTATTACATATCCAATGTTAAATTAATTGACAAAGTATTAAATAGCCAATGTTAAACTAATTAACAAACTATTAAATATGCAATCTTAAACTAACTCACACAGTATTAAATATCCAATGTTAAACTAATTAACACAGTATTAAAGATCAAATGTTGAACAAATTAACAACGTATTAACTATCCAATGTTAAACTAATTAACAAAGTATTATATATCTGATGTTAACTAATTAACAAAGTATTGAATATCCAATGTTAAACTAATTAACAGATTATTAAATATCCAATATTAAATATCCAATGTTAAACTAATTGACAACATAAGCTATTTTCATAGGAATCATCGTCTGTAATTCTGGAATTCTTGAAATGATGTATTGTATACCAGTGTTGTATTTTATGTGATGCTAGTATGTTATGTAAGGTTCAAGGTTTAACATTTTTCTTCATGGTCAATTAGTAACAGAACTTGCTGTTTATTTCAGGAAGAAATTGACATTTTTCATTACAAGGGAATTGCATCCTTGCATTTCAACTTAGTATAAGCTATTTATTTTCACTTGATAGTTTCAAATGGAATTTCTAAATATAATGTAATGTAATTAAAATATGAATATGAAATGAACAGTCATTTGTATCTCCAATTTCTAATTTTACTGATGCTTGCATTATTCTCTTTCTTCAGCAAAGGAAAGACAGATGATGAAATGCACACATATTCAAATACTGAGACGAATCCACATACTGTAAAACCAATTTATGAGGAACTGAATAAAGTAAACACAGAACGGAGTGTATATGATACAATTTCACCTTTGTAGATGGATAGGGGTATATAGAGAAAAGACACCAAGAAGAGCTACCTAATGGTTATTTACATAATATTTCCCTTTAACGGAGTAGAAGGAACATAAGGATTTATACAAATGTAAGCAAGAAAGTGGAGAGTGTAACGACAGACACACTAAAATTGTTCTCTACTCTCCAAGCACCATTTTACTTTATATCGGTTATGATGCAAAATTATAAACCAACTGCATTAAGATTTACTGCAAAATAGGCTGGTGACTACTTGGAATGCTCCACTTTAATACAAAGTCAGCCTTATCTTTAAATGTACATTTTTAATATGTAGTTTTAATATTATAATACTATGTGCTAGGAACTAAATTCTCATCATGACAAAATTAAGTCAGTTATGCAGTCTGAATTTATTAATGTTGAATTCAAACAAACAAAGTCTCTACAATGACAAGACCAATGCTATTGTTACAATGAAAGAAGCAAAAAAATTTTCCTGCCATTATGACACCTGGCACTAACACACCTGGCACTAACACACCTGACACTAACACACCTGGCACAAACACATCTCTTAACCAGAACAATGTTGACCAAATCAAGAGTTGAGAATTGCGACAACTTAGGAGTTATATTAGACTAAAACTTAACTTTCAAACAAAAATTACATAATTATTTGCAAATTACATAAATCTAATCAGAGTTTTAAATATACCTCTTCTTTCATCCCTAAATATACGTTAATAATGTTGCACAATGCTAATTCTCATTATCGTTCTAATATCCATTCTAACTATTCCATTTAATTCTGAAGAAATTAGCTACAACAGTCTGGAAATTGTAGAAGGTGCATGGCTTTACTTCCAGACACTTTATTGATTAATGTGGTATGTCATGCATGGCTTAGCTTCTAGACACTTTATTAACTAATGTGAAATGTCATGCATGGCTTGGCTTCCAGACACTTTATTAACTAATGTGAAATGTCATGCATGACTTGGTTTCCAGGCACTGTATTAACTAATGTGAAATGTCATGCATGACTTGGCTTCCAGACACTTTATAACTAATTTAAAATGTCATGCATTGCTTGGCTTCCAGACACTTTATTAACTAATGTGAAATGTCATGCATGACTTGGCTTCCAGAAACTTTGTTAACTAATCTGAAATGTCATGCATGGCTTAGCTTCCAGACACTTTATTAACTAATGTGAAATGTCATACATGGCTTGTCTTCCAGACACTTTATTAACTAATGTGAAATGTATGCATGGCTTGGCTTCCAGACACTTTATTAACTAATCTGAAATGTCATGCATGGATTAGCTTCCAGACACGTTATTAACTAATGTGAAATGTCATGCATGACTTGCCTTCCAGACGCCTTTATTAACTAATGTGAAATGTCATACATGGCTTGACTTCCAGACACTTTATTAACTAATGTGAAATGTCATGCATGGCTTGTCTTCCAGACACTTTATTAACTAATGTGAAATGTCATGCATGGCTTGGCTTCCAGACACTTTATTAACTAATGTAAAATGTCATGCATGATTTGGCTTCCAGACACCTTACTTACTAATGTGGCATGTCGTGCATGACTTGGCTTCCAGGCACTTTACTTACTAATGTGGCATGTCGTGCATGACTTGGCTTCCAGACACTTTATTAACTAATGTGAAATGTCATGTATGGCCTGGCTTCCAGACACTTTATTATCTAATGTGAAATGTCATGCATGAATCGGCTTCGAGACACTTTACTTACTAAAGTGGCATTTCATGCATGACTTGGCTTCCAGACACTTTACTAATGTGAAATGTCATGCATGACTTGTCTCCTAGACACATAACATACCTATTCACATTAAATTGTCTTGTTATTTTACACCCTACTAGATCCTCTGAAGTCTGGATGTATACATAGTTTGAAATCACATTAATCTCTGAAGAGACATGAGTCAAGGGTCTGGAAAGACCTCCCACACAGATGTACATGTCACTACCAACATTAAAACTTATAAAAAAAAACTAATAAGAAAATGGCATCTATTAGTATCTAATCACTAAGAGATGCATTGTAATTCTTATGTTCTGTGATAAATTATCATTGTTCTTGATATTTATAATTTCTGTATGTACAAGTTCTGTGATAGCTTAATTTATCATATTCTCATTATTCTTGATAATTATAATTGCGGTATGTACTAGTTCTATGATAAATTAATTTGTTCTTGATAATTATAATTGTTGTATATACGAGAGCAGCAAGGAGGGGGAACCCTAAAATTTTTAGAAGGTTCCAATTACCGAAATAAACCTTCCTACAGAAACGATTTAAATGATATAACACGACCTTGAATTAAAAACATCTAACCAAGTCCAGATATTTCCTCTCAACTGTTAGTTATTTTTAATTCAGGGTCGTTTTATGTCATTTAAATCCTTTTTTTAGGAAGGTTTAATTTCGGTGCTAGGAACCATCTCGTTGTTGCACCCTCCCTGCTGCTATTAATTAAAATTTTTATCAAGACTGATTCAATACCGTGCTCGAGGATCATGTAAATTTATCATTATATATCCATGCGGAGTTGACTGAGCGTGACTAAATAAATTTTTCAAATGATTATAATCAAAGTATCCACTGCACCAAGTCTGATGAATATTTTGTAACGTATGTGTATCAACTCCGTTAAACACAGCAAGAATATTACAGTTATCCCTGATCACTTTCGGGATTTGCATATACCGCTGAGTAACATAAATTACATTGGTGTTTTTATGCCTGTCTCGAGAAAATATTCTAGCAGGGTTTGATTGCCTATCCAACATTAAATCCTCATACACGACAAAAGTGTTCATAGATCCATCAATATCATCTATGGATGGTGCATCGTTGATGTCGGTAATAAACTTGATAACATCCTCGTCCTTTATCGCCTTTGCATTTTCATTAAAATCTTTTAAACTTTTATAACAACACTGATTATCAAAGTTGGCGCTATCAAATACAAGTTATCCACTGAAGTCACTTCATTATTTAATTAAGTAACATTTGTGTTTTACCGGATCCAGATGGACCTATGATAATCATTCGGACAGAATTTGGTAACGCAGCATGGTGCTTGACTGGTTCTCATTTTCTTACCTCTGAAAAGTCAGTGACTTCCATATTATACACAAGATAAAATAATATGGATTTATGTTGTGTGAAATGCAGGATGCGCACACCGACAAGCGATCTAACAATGGTTACAACAAAAAAATAGCAGATCAGCACTTACAGGCAAGTGTGAACATTGCGGTACAAAAAAATTTAAATTTATTCCCACTGACAAGTGAGCGTTAAAAAAAATGAGGGGGTTATATTGCAAAAAAATTAGGAAAATTACCCGGGACTCCATGGGATAAATACACAGGGGAAAAACACCTTTCTGGGTATAATTACTGCGGTCCTGGAACCAGACTTGATATCAGACTCAATAATCAAGACCTTCCAAGACCTGGTGAACATCCAATAAAAGTTATTGATAAAGCATGTCACGTTCATGATGTAGCTTATAAAAGTAAAGAATTGGAACAACCACATCTCACAGACGTGAAGTTTATTCATGTGCTTAATTCCATTACTGATAAATCTTTCAAAGAATCATTAGCCAGTTGGCTGATAAAATCTACGATGAAAGGTAAACTAGTATTAGGCGCTGGTAATAAGAGGATATTGGAAGGGTAATGCAGCAATTAGTAAACTTGCTGATGCAGCATGTGTCGAATGTGGTACTGCTGAAAAATGGTTAGCACGACAGGCAATATGGCAAATTTATCTACCACCACCTAAACGAATCAAGTACCCACATTTCAGTGTCAGCGTCCTTAATGAAGTTCATCAGGCTGATATAGTATTTTTACCGCATGATGCCATTAAAATACAAAGACGTCGAATAACGTACAAATACGCGTTAACTGTCATTGACGTTGCGAGTCGATATAAATAAGCAGAGCCATTAGCAACAAAGACAGATGTTGAAGTAGCTTCTGCGTTTAAACGAATTTATGAACGTGGACCCTTACGATGGCCGCAGCTGCTACAGGTTGATCTTGGCAAGGAATTTCAGGGTGCAATGTCATTGTTAATGAAGCAACAACACGTTGAAATACGACGAGGGCATACTGCAATTCATCGAGATAGGCAATTGTTGAACGATTTAATCGAACACTTGCTGAACGGTTATTAGAATATCAATACTAAAAGGAATTAAGTCAGACAAATATAAGATCTCGTGAATGGGTTGCAAGAATACCAAGTGTGATTGCTGCGCTAAATAATGAGGTTACTCGAATAACTGCATTGAAACTCATTAATGCAGTTACAAAAACAAACATACACCTGCAACGTCGTGAATTTGTAAAACAACCGGTGCTAGGTAATGACGCTGTGAGGTATTTATCTGAGCCTAGTGAACTTTAGGGTGGTGACAAAAAGAGCAACTGATTATATTTGGAGTGTTACTACACATAACATTTCTAACGTGGTAAAATCCTCGGGTAGACTTGAAATCTACAGACTTGATTCAACTACTCCTCAACGCGGATTTACACGTGAACAATTGCAAGTAATTCATGTGGATACACAATTACCACCGCGCTCACTTTTGTAAACTAGCACCTCTACGTCGATTACACTCAAGACAGGTCAGCATGACATTTTCACGTGTATGACCGTGACTACTATATTTTCTGTCTACGGTAAATTGTCTTGGATTGTTAAGAATATTGTTCCACATCATTACTGTGTTACAGCTCGCACAATAATTATTCTGTTGTTGTCGTAGCGTTATAATAAATTCAGCGTCACATTGTTTATAACCGGCTAATTTTTTTCTTATTATACCATTGCTAACTTCGTTGTCGTGCGTTATCTCCGTCACAAGGACAGCCCTCCGCAACTGAGATATTCTTCTTACTCTAGAAATTGCAAGATAAACCAAATTTGACCATTTGATACAATCATCAACGATCCAGGCAACTGTATCTGAAATAGTTAACCCCTGTGATGAATGAATCGGCATTGTGTATCCTAGCGTCCATGAAGATTTATCTGCTAACGCATCCTCGACATCACTGAGATCAACTAGAACAATATCATTTAACACAAGATTTTGTTTTGTCAGCAATCCTGGAATTTCAACATCAATATTTTGTCTTCTTGTATCCGCCTGACAATAACACAGTGGCACTGGCAGATTTGGAATTTATATTTGTTTCTGAAATTATCTTGCGCGCTTTTTCATATTGAATTTTATCAGGTTGTAGTCTTATTAATTTCTTAAGTTCGGATAATTCTGGATCAAGCGCTCTATGATCATCAGTTATTTCTTCATAATAATCTACAAAGGTTTTTAACCATTCATGCGGCGACGACCCAACAAACGGCGGTGGCTGACCGTGATCGCCGCACATGATCACAGCTGTATTCTTCAGTAATTGCCAATCAAAAAATATCTTAATATACTTTCGGATACCGTGCATATCTCATCCCAAACGATAATCATTGGAAATGTATTTCTCGCCCATTCGGTCAGGTGTCCATGCATCACCTTTGTATCTGAAAAAAATTATAAGTGCACGACGATACTCCTCGTTGTTTCATTTATCTTGCCAGTCTGTGTGTAGGGGTTAGCACAATCATATCCAAATTCCGATATAGTTCAATCACATGAGTTGTTTTCCGGAACCGCCGGGTCCATAAGATAAACTTTTATTTCTAGTGACAGGATCATTTACAGATGCCACTGACGACAATTCTGACATTTTATTTTTCTTATAATAAATATCTTCAATGACCACGTCTGAGGATCGAGTATAACTAATTATGTTTTCTCGTTTTATTCTAAATGAACCCCATTCTGCATCAACGCCGATATTTTATTTTTCCTACGCTGTTAAATCTTTTTTTCATCAATATAAAATGAATCTGTGGCGACTCTGACTGCGGTCTCAGGAAATTTATTTATCATCGATAATAAATTTATAGAAACATAAGCGACCATTGAATATCTTAGATGTGTGTACTTCGGTGATTCATCATCAATATAACTCACAATTGTACCCAACCGTGTTCCACTTGACAAAAATCTGTTTCTCGACTTATAAGCGTATTTTTCTTTCCTGTAACCGCGATTATTAAATCAAGTTCAGCATCATCCATAATTAATCTTTTACAATGACATTTATGATCATATGATCCTCCTTGGGTGAATTTACCTATTATTTTTCGGCTAAAATCTTTTGCGTTTTTTTCATCGCTGTATTTTGGTCCCTCGGATATACTATTGAAAATTTTAGTAACCGCGGCCTCGTCAATATTAGCAAATTGTTCTCTAACATTTTTAATATCAAACTGGTCTGGGTGTACTTTGGTCTGCTTCCGATATGATATAATTGCTTTGCTGACCGTCAACTATCAGTATTCGTGCATCGAGCATGTATCGTAACAGCACTATTGATGCCCATGCTTTTGTTGCGAAATGTTTACCAATCCAGACAAAAAAGCATGGATGAAGACCTTTAGCGAATTCGAATGACTCAATACAAGCAAACACTGTCAAGTGAAAATCAGTTAGTGGTCCGTTTATGGCCACTCTGGTCATCTCGTGCATGGGATGTCCAAACTGCGTAAAATACTCAGCGCATTATCCGTACCCAAGAAAACTTCCGGGATAACATGCTTTTATATCAATGGACATAACATCTGCGGAGTTGTATCGGTATTCTACAATCCACCGTCTCCATACATAACACAGCTTGATTTGATATCATCTAGAAAGTCAATGCGAGTAGGTTTCCACGAATTCTTTTCTCTGGCAAAATGAGCAGCAACAAATGGAACAGTAAAACAATTACAGAGTAACAGATCAAGGTCATCGGTGTATTTCAGCGCAAAATTTTTCATCGCGTCATGGAGAGATTCTGTTCGATAAATGTCACCGCCGACCGGTACAAATTGATCATAATCGCATTCACTTTGAAATAACCATACTGATACGGGGTCGCTTTTATTTATATCGCCGCTAGCATCAAGTATGTCTCCACGGTAAAATATAATGGTTCGATTTCGAGGAAATATTGTGACTGCAGAAGTCCAAACATGTGCATTATAATCAATAATATTTATCGGAGCTCCATTTATTTAATACTTTGGTTCGTATAATATTTATCCGGTTATTGTTGTTACTGTTACTGGAAATCTTAATGTTTTTTTCTAGTTCAGCGACATCATTAATTGACGCTCCCCTATCCTTAACTGATTCGGCCCACCTAGCTATTTCTTCACGTCGTAGATTTGTTAGTTTATCTCCACGTGTTGCATTCATGAAATGTTCCGTAACTCGCTTAGTTACACAATTTAATCTTGACAATTTCATTGGTTCAAGTGCCCCGACCTCAGGTTTTCATGTATCGGATAAATGCCATAGATAACTGCTATCACAGGATACGCTTGTGTATAATTCGGTTTGTCAATACCAATCAAGATTCCTGGTTTGGCATGTTTATTTATCGTAAAAGTGTTTCCAGTGTGAACACGCACAGGGTCACGTTTGTCACGGATAATCCAGGTGTCGGTATCCACTGCTACGATAAATTTTATTCTAAAAAAAGTATCTTCGCGAGTCAAGATAATTAATAATCAATAATCATTGTTGCTCGATCATCGTTCATTGTATCATCAATGTCACCTTGGACCACAAGGTGGTCTGTGATGACTTCGTCAACACCCTTATTAATGACTTTGTCAACAACTTCGGTGTCGCGCATGATTCTAAATGTTGACCACACATGAGCTGCGCCATTGCGCTGAAACTCATCCTTGACTTCACGGATATGTTTGATTAGAGTCCGATTCGGTATAAGTGTTATTATGCTTGGTGATTTTAACTTGTGACGCATTCTATCAGGATCAAATCTTGAAGTTTTCCAAAACTCAATTGTAGATAATCTCGTAAACTCATCCATATTATAATTAAGGCAAATATATATTTAAATTGAAGATTACCTGTGTATATAATGATTAAAACAGAACATCAGTGCAAGTGGTTAATGATAGGGTTTTCAACCCGTTGTAACAAATTCTGATGTCAACATTTGCAATGGTGTGGAGAGGAAGTCATGGGCCACTGCCGTGTTTACAGTGTGGTGTTCGAGTTAGAGAGAAAACGCAGTGTTTACAGTGTGGTGGTAAGCGATATCGAGAACTAACTCGGCATTATTATAAAAAAATAACCTTGACGTTGTCAAGGTCGTTGATAAAGTTTAAAAACCCTGAAGACTATATTGCTAGATTTGTAAAACAATTAGACAAATAGTATTATATATAAAATGTAGCAAAAAGAATTTGTCCGATATCCAATCATTGAAAACTATGAAACATCTCGTGATGATAACATCAGGAATTGTCGAATAAAAAACCCAGTTGGGTTTGTCAGTAAGTTTGGCTATCTCATGTTTACCGCAATCGGGAAATATTATCTTTGCCATAGGTTTGTGTACGAGACATTTCGGGGTCGTCAAAGACGGTCTTGTTATCGATCATATTGACTCAAATCGCAAAAATAATTCTTTGAATAATCTTCAATTTATCACACAATGCGAGAATTGTTTACGTGGGGAGGCTGGGAAACGCTCAAACGTTCCTAGAATAGTCAAATCTTTAAATACAGAGATCGGCGAAGAAATAATATTTCAGTTGATAATAATGATAATAATAATAATAATAATAATAATAATAATAATAATAATAATAATAATGAGGACTTTGTATAGCGCCTAATCCTTCAAAGCTCTAAGCGCTTTACACCATCAATAATGATAAGACTACACTACAGAACAACAAATGACTCAAACAATGAAATTGGAAAACATAAAAACATGCTGAAAATATATAAGATACAAAACACGATTAGGTCGCTAAGTTTGTCCCTGAAGTCGAAACAGGTGAGTCTTGAGAGCGCTCTTAAAAGGGACCACTGTGTCTTTGTGTCTAATTTCAATAGGCAATTCGTTCCACGTCACCGGGCCCTGGTATGCAAACGAACGTTGTCCATACGACTTTGTTTTCACCTTGGGAACAATGAGTATACGATTATCAGAAGAAGAGCGCCTGGATCTAGATGGTGTATACACATGGGTGAGGCTGGATAGGTAAGTTGGGCTGGAGTCTGTCATTGAAATATAGCACAAAGAACAAATTTTGTGTTTGATTCTGTATTGAATTGATAGCCAGTGTAGGGTATTGAGCAGTGGCGAGGTGTGCTCTGATCGAGGTACACTAAAGATTATCAGAGCAGCTGTGTTTTGAACTTTTATTAAGTTTTTGGAGTAAATATTGTGATGAACCAGACAGAATTGAGTTACAATAGTCCAGCCTTGAAAGTACTAATGAACACACAAGTGTTTTCGTGGCATCAATTTAAAGATATTTACGAATGGAACTGATACGTCTCAATTCAAGATATGCAGCCTTGCAGATGTTCATGACATGTTGATGCAATGTCAGAGTACTGTCTAGAGTAACACCTAGATTCCGAACTGACTGTGAGAATGTAATGTTGGTGTTGTTGATATTTATTGTCTGAGGTAAAGGTTGTGAATGAGAAAGTCTTTGTGTTGTGATCAGAATAGCCTCTGTTTTATCATCATTCATCTGCAATTTGTTACATGTCATCCATGATTTCACATTTGAAATGCACTTCTCTACTCCATGGATGGTAGCATCAGCTTCAGTTTGGTGGCTAGACTTGTATATTTGGTTGTCATCAGCGTACAATTGGTGCGACAATGGGTGACGATTTATGACACCTGAGAGCGGCTGAGTGTACAGAATGAAGATAACAGGACCAAGAACAGATCCCTGTGGAACACCACAACATATGTAAACTGGGCTGGAGTGTATTCCATTTGCAGATATAATTTGTGTCCTGTTCACTAAGTAGGACTTGAACAACTGTAAGGCTATATTCTGAATGCCAATTAAATGCTGGAGACGGTGAAGTAATATATCATGATCTATTGTGTCTAACGCTGCAGATAAATCCAGGAGAGTGAGGACTGTAATCTTTCCACAATCCAAAGCAGAGAGAATGCCACTAAATACTTTCAGAAGAGTAGTTTCCGTACTGTGGCGAGGGCGATATGCAGACTGTACATTACTAAAAAGACTGTTTGAATTAAAATGAGATACAAGTTGAGTTAGAACAATTTTTTCTAAGATTTTTTATATGAAAGGGAGATTAGAAACTGGGCGGTAGTTCTTTAAATTGTTATGGTCCAGGGTTGGTTTCAGCAGTAGCTTTACGATGGCAGTTTTGAAAAATGATGGGAATTCCCCTGATGAGAGAGAGATATTAATAACATCAGTTAGTGAAGGCAATATTGGTTCTAAGCACTCAAGCTGCAGTGATGTCGGAATTGGATCAAGTTCACAAGACTTTGGTGCACTTTTCATCACGATTGACCGAACTAAATCTATAGAAACAGGTTCAAATGCTCCTAACGGTTGTCGCTGAAATTCTGCATCATACCTGTATGGTGACGAATCAGTTGAAATTGTGCTGTCAAGGGAATCTCTAATGGTTTTAACTTTGTCATTGAAGAAATTTGCAAATTGGTATGGTAGGTCGATTGGAGAGAAGATCGTTGGAAGTGGTGTACATTTGTTCCTTGACATTAGTTTGTTAGTAATCTCAAAGAGCTCTTTGCAGCTGGAACTCTCCGTGATCTTAGTACTGTAGTGGGATGATTTGGCTAAATGGATTATGTTTGTGACGTTCTTCTTAGCGGCTTCGTAGATTTGTTTATGAATAGTGAGTCCGGTGGAAAGCCAAAGCCTCTCTGCCTTTCGGCGATGTCTTTTAGCAGTGCGAAACTGGTCCCTAACACTGCTATACTAATGAGAACACTTCTTTTATTGATACTCTGCATTTGGTGGCTCGGGCATGTTTTTCAAGCAATGAACGCAGGCAGTTATCAAGTTGTTCCGCTGTTGGATGTAAGAAAGTTGTTAGGTTTTCTTGGATGTCATGCATGAATTTGGTTCTATTTATCATACGGAGGTTTCTCTTAGTAGCAAATAAAGGTTGAGGGTTAGGGACTGATAGGTCGAGATGGCATACAATGCCGAGGTGATCCGATGCAAGTTCGTGGGATACAAGGGTTGATTGCTGAATATTATCATCAGGTCTATAAGAAACCAGTCTAGAATATGACCAATTTATGGGTAGGTTGGTTAACTAATTGTTTAAGATTGAAAACATGAATGGAATCTAGGAGTTTTGACGTGTTTGGTTTACCAGGACAGTCATAGTGAAAGTTGAAATCTTCAAGAATAATTAGGTTGCCACCTATCGAATTTCCATACTCTAGAAGATTTGGAAACTGCTCCAAAAAGAGAGATTCAGTCATCTTGTTTTTTCTACTAGGAGGAGGTTGGTAGAGACAGAAAAAAATGGACTGACCTTTCTTCCAGTGAGAACGTTGTTTGGACTAGTTCAAACGATGTGCGGCAGAAGTTGAAGGTTGTGTTGTACTTGAGGCATTTGATCATGGAATTCTTTGTAATTACAGCAATTCCACCTCAGCGAGAGATGCGGGGGAACGACTTGATGGAGTAATCGCTGGGTGTTACATCCGCACACTTACTTTCATCACCTGCAGAATGTAACCAAGTTTATGTCAGGAAGAAGATGTCAATATTCTGGTCGTCGATAAAATTAACAATTTCTGTGCATTTTTCCGGTGATCCTTCTGATTGAGCGTTGAATAATGCAATACGTAGTGGTATCACTGGGACAGTTGACGATTTAAGAGGAATTTGAACCAGGCTATTACAATTAACGGCAGAATTTTTAAGTTGTTTATCCGTTACGGGCGAAAGGGAGATGAATGGAATCCTTCTTCCTGTTCTACGATAGCCAGCTTTGAAATAACGTTTCTTTTTTCGCTTCCGTTTACATTTAAGAAATGATGAATGAATTCCGAGTTCGTTCAGTCTTGAGCACAATGTAGCATCTAGAACCAGGGTGTGGTCATTTAATCGAATTAATGAGGATGCGTCGTAGTGTAAGCGGTCACGTGACGGAGGTTTATTCAAAAACAAATTACGTCTCAACAGCGGGAGAAAACTGCTGAGAAAAAATCCAATTGCTCTCGCTTCCAACACAAGGAGATGAACCAACACACACGAACGGAACAGCCAATGCATGATTAAACACAACAATGTAGGCGATGACAGAAAACAAGCACAAATATCACAAATATAGTACAAAATCGGAAGAGTCCACTTTCAAGCAGTCAAGCGATGGCTGCCATCTTTCCCATATCCATATGATATATGCTGTTGGTATGTATTTTAACATCTACATACCTTCCCTACAACGTGTTGCAGATAAAATCACAAAATCACCTTTTTGCAGAAGTTTGAAAACTGGATTTTATTTTCTTATGTTGATAAAAGCTATGGAGACAACTATACCGAGGATGTGTAGCGTTGATAGAGTTATCGTTGTTGTATTTGATTATTTCCCTTGACTCTGTCAAAAATTTTATCAAGGACTGTCAGCACGGGTATGTTTAATCGTTTGATAAGGATAAATAGAGTTTTTAAGAAACATTATAGTGTTATTATTGAATCTCTTGGGATTTTTGGTTCATCTGTATTTTTCCTGCGATTATGCCTAAAAATACAAAGAACGAGCAGTCAGACCATTTCCTGAATTATTTTCAGGTGTATATACTATCCTAACTTTTCAAATCTTGACTTGTTCAGTAGAAAAAACATTAGAATAATTCATATAGCGTATTTCTTCTGAATTTGTGTGTGCAGCACTAAATCCAAGCTGTAATTATTTTTTTGTGCAATCCAAAAGTAACTATATAATAATTAGAGTTACACACATTTGTCATATTCGCACGTAGTGTAGTCAGTAACACGTCTGATTCTCATCTCGAGTTCGAATCTCGTCTCGGGCAAATTGCGGGCGGTACCGATTATTAGGGTTTTCTATGTAAGTTGGGGCACCAGCAGCCCGATCGTTTCATGTACACTTCCCATCACGTTCAGATAACGTGGTGGATGCGTTGTTTTTCACCTGCCCAGGGATTTGATGGGGGGCTGTGTACATGAAATTGAAGTGCATAGACAGCATTCTGAATATTCTAACATTTCGTTTCGCTTAGAAAATTCACTGGAGGTATGTTTATAAGCGTGGATGCATAGCTCTAAATCGCATGGGTACCACACACAAAAAAAAAAACATTCAGAAAGAATGTTGGCTTAAAGAAACGGTCATAGGGTGAACAAGCATTTGTTTGTATATGATTTCAATGTATCGTATAAGACCAATCCGGCTAGAAAGGTCTCAAAAAAGACAAAAAAATCTCAAAAAAGGACCCTCAAAGACACACAAGGCAGCGAAGGGACCCATGAATGGTAACCTCTCATCATGCTACTGTTTATTTTCGGTATTTTTCTTTTAAACATATATTCAGTATATAAATAATGAATTACGAAGATATCAAAGGTGTAAGTTCTGCTATTAAAAATTGAAAAACAACGGCATAAATATATCTGACGAGCTGGATCCTGAAAAAATTATTTCCGATTTTGAAACATTGCAAGAATGTAAGGAGGAAGGAAGATACATGTTACCATCCGAGTACAGATTTATAAAGAAAATTCAAACTGCGTTGTATCAATCGCTGGCTACAGTAAAACAAACTGAGGTGGTGGAATTCATCTCGTTGTCTCGTGCAATACAAAAAAAATTCGATCAAAACTGTCTCGAGAATATGAAGCAAAAAAGACAATCAATGCTCGCGTAAGACAGCTAAAAATGATATTAGATAATGAAAGTTATACTTCCTCGAAAAGTTAAGGGTGGGAAATGAAAGTGAAAGTTGTCCTTCACTTGCAGATTTCAGCAATATTTTTGTCCGTTGTTTACACATATTAGTTTTTTTAAGCTGATCAAATTTAATACAGGAATTCGCATAATTCAGAATCTGATCTCGTTAAAATTGTGGTGGATGTTGTCGCTGTAATTTATTTAACTGCGTTTGTGTCAGCAAAAAGTTTTCATGGGGAGATTCATCAATGACTATATCGACGTTAAATTGTTCCGTGGTTGTAAATGCCGCCTTGATAGCATTTATAATAGCTTTCTTGTTGTGTATAAAAACCATCACGTGTTGGTATATATTCGTAACTTTTTGATTAAATTGAGAAGATCACGTGAAGAGCGTTTACGATGAAAATCCTTAGTATTTCACATACAGATTTATTGACAAAGTTTCGTTTCTTAAATCAAGCAGGTGTCCGTGTTGGTCAGTTAGTCTAAAAATTATTCTTGACAGGTATGGATTATGACATCGTAGATAGACCCAATTGATTGGTTCTTGTACAATAAAATATCTGGGGGACACTTGAGGGGTGAATGTATGCAGACTATAACCCTGTTGAGCTTGATTTGATTGTTCCGCTACATGATAACTGCTATCGATTACATCACATACAAGATTGACTGCAATCGTTGATGTTATATTTACTCTTTCAGGAGATATATGACGACCTTCACCGTGAGGATTGTTGTTGTATGTGAGAATATCAGCAAGTGGGGTTATTTTTCTCAACGCGGAGACGATATTAGGAAAGTTTTCTTTGATTAAATCGTTGAATGATTTTTTTTAAAACGTCTGCGTTATACCCGGGAAATTTATAATTTGGTAGATCTGCTTCTGTTATCGAATATGCACTTAAACATTGCTGCTTATAGTGATTTATGTCCTCAGTGTCATCAATTGTTGCCTGAATTACTCGATGGTTAGTATATTCCATGTTGGATACAAGCTGATTTAATATTTCAATTTGTTTAATGATTTCGCAAAGGAAACTTGCTATATCATAAAGATATTCTTGGAAGCGCTGATGTAGCCGCTGTAGTTTTCGATTATGTTCTTGATTAATGATTTCAGAATATTCAATAATTTGATCAAGGCGAATAACCATGTTTACATTTCCTCCTCTAGCCAATCGTTCATAAATAAAATACCAAGATGTATAGTTCTTGCCTGAAAAAGATAAATCTTCTACCCAACGTTGCATTTTTTATATCAATTAAGTGTTTTTTGCATGATGGGATAATTTCGTGGTATGATTGCTTGTCCGTGGTAAACTCAGCCGGGGTTGGTTCTGGTATAGGTGGTGATGCTTTCTAGGCAAGATCAGGCCAGCCTAACACTGTTCTGATCGAACTCTGATAGATATCATCGACGTAATCAGTTGAATTTATCTCTATTGCGGCTGATAGCGTTGGTTCATGGACTGTTATTGCTATTTTTGCTTCCTTCTTCGTGATGGATTTTATTCGAATTTGAAATTCATTATTGATATGTTCGATCTGATAGTTTCCATCAGGTATGCTGACAAACTGAAAGTCAGGTGTTCCATTCCGTTTATTTTTATATGCAACTACAAGTGAATTATTTGCTGGTAATCCTCCAAACGATTTTGATCTAATATTCGGCCAACTGTGATATACTCGTAATTGTGCAAGTGCTATTTCGCTTACTGGAATTACTGGAGGAAAAACAACGTCGAATTCAAGTTTGGTTGAACCTACTGCTATCATCTATCATCGTTGTTTTCAACGGTGTTGTTCTTGTGACTGTCTGATGCAGTAACGTTTCCATTATTGTTGTATTGCCTTTCTAAATCCGAAGCGGCCGAGTTGTAAACGTTAATCATCGCGGCAAACTCGCACTCTGATATTTTTCCATCGTAGATCCCTGATGATTACGCGGTTAATTTAGAAAGCGTTTGCACTTTATTGTATAATCGTGCAATATTTTACTTGTACATGTAGATTTGTTTTTGCTATGATGGAAAGAACACCAGTATTTGTTGTTGTGGTTGAAACGCAGATTGTTACAATTACCGGTGCAATCATTGTCACCGCTGACAGTAATACGCCAGTTTCCGCGGTAACAGCTGACACCGAATATACAATTACACGACAATTATACGTCTACGATATTGTTTTACCTTTACTGTATACTTATTTTAGTCGAGTTTGCCATTGCTGCACTTGATTATACCTGTACTCTTGTACGTTAATTCGGCAGCTCATTTATACTATTGGACGTTTAGCTATTAATTAAAGACACCAATAGTAATTTAATCCGAATATTTTTCCTTGGGATCCACAGAGTTTCCTCGTCGTTGTGTTTCATCGTAAATGAATTTACAAATGCTTTATCGTGTGAGAGATAACTCGAGTCTATGTAAGATAGTGTATACGGTGCAGGACCGAATATTGTTAATCTATACACTCCAGCAACATCAGCACGAAATATGATAGATTTATTAAGTGGTGACCATAATACTGATCCAGACGCGGTTGTAGATACAGCATTGTCGGTGATTTTTTTTATGTCAACGAGCTTTACATCAACAACTGGCGGATGTCCAAATAATTCATTAATAGACCTGTTTACGTTTCTACGAAAACTCAAGAACAAATTTATATGAGCAGTATAATCAGATCTAAGATTGTTTACTCCATTAACCAGCGGCAAATTTTTTTTCATCGACGTATTTCTTCCTTGCAGCGTTATCGTTTGATTCTGGTTTTCCAAGATCAGTAATTTTATTATTAGACATACTGAGAGTACCTGTCATTGTATCACCAGATCGCTGTACTCGATCACGAATATTATCTGCGATCGTTGACATAACAACTACTCGTTTAATTATCCCGTTGTTATCAAACACAGCTACACTATTTTCAGTTACTCAATTAATTCTAACAATAAGATCTTGCAATGAAACATTACTGGTTTTTAGTTTTCCTTGCTTATCTTGAAATATAACCATTTCGTTTGGATCTACACTTGCAAGACACGTTTCTCTCGTTTAGTGGATCTTCCGTAAATATTAAACATTAGATTTTTGAATAGCATATAAATGTACAGTTTTGTGTGGAGCCGACGAAGACTTTGAAATAGCGTCAAGTACACTAATTACTTCACGACCACAGATTGGTGGATCTGTCATTGTTTGTATTGGTAGCGTTGAGTACCGAACTGGAATTTTCCACGGAGTACTTTGTACATATTTTAGAACTTCAACTGGCGGTGCTAACCCATATGAATCAAAATAAACAATTCCAAGCGGGTCCATCGAGCTATCCAATGAGTTCCCGGGCCAGTGCTGTTATTGCGATTAATAATACCGGTGTCGCTGATGTTCGGTTGGCTCGGTAACTGATCTCTCATGAATACATCCTTGAAATTGTTTATAATTAATTGTTTAGCAGCATCGAGTAAATCAAAATTTGATATTGGTGCAAAACCCCATTGTGGATTTAACGCATATAAGTTCCCGGAAGTCTCAGACCTTTTCCCAGATAAGTTCCCATACACGCTCCTTTTTTATATCCTCGCCCAGTTGCTTTCTGTGATGCCATTTCAGCAGCAGTTCCAATAGCACCTAACTCTGCAGCTTTGGCGACAGTGGGCGCGGCTGTTAATATCAGCGCTGGTAATACGGCAATAAGATGAAATATTCCCATTTGTTTTAATCATATATTCGGCGTGAGAGAGTTCAACTCCGGTTTTTGCTTCTTGCGCCTTAATGAAATGTTTGAGTTTAGATTTAGTAAACGATAACTTGTTTACACCGCCACTAGCAATCTGATCTCGCTTTAGTGATATTTTTGTTCGACATTGTTTTGCTGATTTCGATTGAAGCGTTTTAATCTGACCAGAAGTCAGTGACATTAACATGATTGTACATTATATTAATCTTGCTGTGATCTAATTGTTTATATATGTTCAACTGGTGCATCAATGATTTTCATTCGGCCACCAAAACCTTCGAGTAGCAATCCTTTGTCCCTGAGTATGACCGCGATTACTCTAGCCCAACCAGGAATATCCGTTGGACCAATTACTGCTGCTGGTATTCGACCTACACGAGCAAGAAAGTATATATCAACAACAGAATGTCTGAATAAATCCAAGTGTTCCAACGAGAAGTAATAAATCGGATACAACGTTGTAAAACGCACTGAGATATCTGTAGAGCGGTGTCAATATTTTAGACGCGTCCCATATTCGACATTAATTGATGATAAGCACGCGCAACATGATTATTTTCAAAGTCTATCTTTATTTCTTCAAAAGGATCTTGATGTCCGTTTATTATCAGCGCAACCTCGGAAACTCACAATCAGTCAAATACCATTGGATTTGTATTGGTTATTTGATCAGCAGTTTCCTTGAAGCGCAACAAATATATGTCGTGGTGCTGACACTCCCTGCTCTGATGTTATTTGCCACACAAACAACCCAGCGGCATTAACGGGGGCATTATATGTGATCATTGTAAAATAGGACAACAATGACTTTCCACCTGTGTTCATAAAAGAAAGTAGACGCTGTTCTTCATTGATCGATGGAGTCATCACTGGCATCAACAACGACAACTTTGTTAGTGTTACTTTACCATAGTCAACTCCAGCAGGATGCCATATCGCATTGTTGTCAGTGGATTTCCTGACAAGTACTACTGTGTATTTAGCCCCGAATATAACCTTTCTAACAACTCTGCAAAATCCAAAAATATGAGACAATGGAATTGCGCATGAAAACTCTTCATTAGCGTTTAACATTCCTCAGCGTGCGGCAAATCCTAAGTTGAAGTTTTCATTCATTGATGCAACTGCATCTCCAGCTGTGTTCATTGTTACATTTCTGCTCTCTGGTTGATCAGTTGTGTCTTTTGTGAACATCATCGTTGGACCAGTCGATCTTGTGTAGTCGTCGGAGTATCTCGCAAAACCAAGTATCGTCGTGGCAACGTCGACGTTTTCAAGGCACGATTCAATACCTTTTCCATCAATCGGGTATGAAGCCCTGTTAAATTACGCCATTATGTCATTGTTAACGAAACCAACTCGATCGCCAATTCTGTATGCTGTATTATCCGCCTTTGTAAGTCTACCCTCGACTTCGATAAATGCCTCAGAGGGTAGAAAGTATCTACTTGTATCCTGAACTTGTAATTCAAATCTTCCACGTGCGTCTGGTGTGCGGGCATTATAAGAATAATGCTGGTAATTACGCACAGATTCATCTTTGTTAACTGGTGCATCCATGTCAAATGAGGTGTCATATGTACGCTTCAACATTTTTTATTATAATTGTTATCGTCTAACACGAAGACCACTTCTTGCTATCAAACTTGCATTTTTTTTTCTATTTCGCTGGCGGAAGGTACACCAGGCAGCGTTGCTAGTCTTTGATTTGCGGCTTGATTTATTATTTTACTGACATTCGCGGGCAACACTTCTGTGCTTGATCATTTTGTTGGTTGTACTTTTCGTCGTTGTACTAATCGTGCTATTCTGTCTTTGATTGCCATGAACGACTTACCAGCAACGTCACTGATTGCACCAGGAGCTTTTTCACGAATAACATCCATGGTTTTCATTGACCATTGTTTTGCAATTGGCCCTGCCTTTGGAGCTATCCTTGTGAAAAGACCTTGAACATTATCGCCAAATCCATCTCCATAATGCATGCTGTAAACAGGTAATCGTGAGTTTACTACTCTGACCATTTTGGGTCTGCGGTGTGAGTCATGTATGAATATCTTATTTGTTATTTATTCGTTTAATCGCTGTGATAACCATCACCATTTCATCAATGAGTTCCAGATAAATATTAATATCCATGATACTACCTTGAAATACTCTTCGACAAATATCAGCTGCTTCATTAATTATTTCCGGTGAGTTATTTCCAGCACGCGCTCCTCCTATGAGAACTTCTAACCGGGAAACACCCTCGAAAATATTGTTAGGACAAGAAACAAGACCACTTCCCAAACCGCTACCAGTAGCACCAATGTCAGGCGCATGGTTAGATCGTCTTAGTTGTTCTACTCGCCGAAGAAAGTTTATAAAATCCAGATCATCCCGTCGAATTATACCACTACGTTTATGAACTCTATATATCATTAGTTCCCAATGGTTACGGATTGAAGAATATTTTCTAAATTGAGGTTTTAAATACATTTTTCCATCATTAAATCCCAGCGCGGCAATCCCCTCTACACTGGATAAATTATTAATTTCGTCAAGACCCGCTTTGGTAAATTTTGATCTGTTGTTGAGGAGGTTTTTTTTGTTTCGCTAGAGGATGGTGTTGGCGGAGGTGGTAGTGTTGGTAAAGATGGTGGTGTTGGCGGAGGCGGTAGTGTTGGCGGAGGTGGTGGAAATGGTGGCAAATAGGGAGATGGAGGAGGTTGTGATAAATGTTGTTTACGCAAATCTTTATAAAGTTGTTTTTATTCTATTAACAAGTATGTTGTATCGTTCTTTTTTAACTGTTTTTTTTGTCGTAATATACGCGATAAATCCATTTATAAAGATTGTCATCAGACACTTTCTGATGATCAGGTTTTTAAATTCTAGATTTATTATACACGCTACGCAGTATGCTGATAGGTAATTCACTTTCTTCAGTATTTTTAATTTATTCGACAATTTCCTACCTAAATGTTTTAATCAATTCAGTATTTCCCTTTTTTGCTTTAGGTTTTGGTGCAAGATCCTTTTTTATATCGACGACTTCAGAACTAATTTTGCCAATACCTTCAAGTATTTCATCATCTACGTGTAGTGACTGAGCTGTAGCTATTTTACCTGGAAGTTCTCTTGGAATATTTTCTGTTTCCTTAGTTTGTCTTGCCGTTTTTATCGTGGATTTAGCTGTGTCTATTAATGGAAGCAAGAGCGTATCAGTGGATTTTGTAACCGGTTTAAATAATTGTCGTCGACGCGGTTAGATGTTTTTAATTCAAGGTCGTTTTATGTCATTTAAAATTCTTCTTTTAGGAAGGTTTAATTTCATAATTGGAACCTTCTAAAGGTTGTAGCATTCAACCCCTCTGCTGCTACGAGTTCTGTGATAAATTAATTCATCATTCACTCATTGTTCTTGATATTTATAAGTACTGTATGTACAAGTTCTGTGATAAATTAATTCATCATTCACTCATTGTTCTTGATAATTATAATTGCTGTATGTACAAGTTCTGTGATAAATTAATTCATCATTCACTCATTGTTCTTGATATTTATAATTACTGTATGTATAAGTTCTGTGATAAATTAATTCATCATTCACTCATTGTTCTTGATATTTATAATTGCTGAATGTACGAGTTCTGTGATAAATTAATTCATCATTCACTCATTGTTCTTGATATTTATATTTGCTGTATGTACGAGTTCTGTGATAAATTAATTCATTATTCACTCATTGTTCTTGATATTTATAATTACTGTATGTACAAGTTCTGTGATAAATTAATTCATAATTCACTCGTTCTTGATATTTATAATCACTGTATGTACAAGTTCTGTGATAAATTAATTCATCATTCACTCATTGTCCTTGATAATTATAATTGATGTATATACGAGTTCTGTGATAAATTAATTCATCATTCACACATTGTTCTTGATATTTATAATTGCTGAATGTACGAGTTCTATGATAAATTAATTCATCATTCACTCATTGTTCTTGATAATTATAATATCTGAATGTACGAGTTCTATGATAAATTAATTCATCATTCACTCATTGTTCTTGATAATTATAATTGCTGTATGTACGAGTTCTGTGATAAATTATTTCATCATTCACTCATTGTTCTTGATATTTATATTTGCTGTATGTACAGGTTCTGTGATAAATTAATTCATTATTCACTCATTGTTCTTGATATTTATAATTACTGTATGTACAAGTTCTGTGATAAATTAATTCATCATTCACTCATTGTTCTTGATATTTATAATTACTGTATGTACAAGTTCTGTGATCAATTAATTCATCATTCACTCATTGTTCTTGATATTTATAATTGCTGTATGTACGAGTTCTCTGTGTGTTATGTTTGATATGTAATAACATCTTGGTGTCTTGTTTCATTCATGTTTTTATTTTTCAACTCAAGAATGTTTTATTACTGCAGTATATTGTGTTTGAAATTATTTTGTTTTCATTATATCTTACCCACATGTGCCTGCTTGCGTGTAGTTATTATCACCATGTTTTATTTCCCGTATGCATTTCTTTTCTTATAACTGTTATCAGTTAATATTTTAAAGAAAGTTCTGAAAAACAATTATTATATAATTGACATCATATTCAATAAAAGCTCACTTCTTAAGATTGTGTACAGTGTCCAATAAAAGCTCACTTAAAAAGATGCAGTACAAGTGTTCAATAAGATATCACTTTAAAAAATGCAGTACATGTGTCCAACAAGATCTCACTTAAAATTTTCAGCACTCTGTCCAATAATATTTTACTTTTCAAGAAACTTGAGCACAGTATCCAATGAAATCTCACTTCATGTGATTATGTTGTTTTTCTTGTGTGTGATTTGGTTTAAACTAGGCTATGTTTAAAATCCAATATGAATAGTAAAAAAAAATGAACAACTTTTCAATAGTGAAGTCAAACCTCCTTTACATTAAGCAGTCATCGGTCTTCAGTGGATACTTTTCTTACTTTTCAAAGGTGGATATCCATGTTTACAGTGAAAACTTCTAATACATAATCACATGTTTTCAGTTTATACTTTTCTTACATTTCAAAGGTGGATATCCATGTTTATAGTGAAAACGTCTATTACATAATCACCTATTCTCAGTGAATACTTTTCTTACTTTTCAAAGGTGGATATCCGTGTTTACAGTGAAAACTTCTATTACATAATCACCTGTTTTCAGTGGATACTTTTCTTACTTTTCAAAGGTGGATATCCATGTTTACAGTGAAAACCTCTATTACATAATCACCTGTTTTCAGTGGATACTTTTCTCACTTTTCAAAGGTGGATATCCATGTTTACAGTGAAAACTTCTATTACATAATCACCTGTTTTCAGTGGATACTTTTCTTACTTTTCAAAGGTGGATATCCATGTTTACAGTGAAAACTTCTATTACATAATCACCTGTTTTCAGTGGATACTTTTCTTACTTTTCAAAGGTGGATATCCATGTTTACAGTGAAAACTTCTATTACATAATCAGCTGTTTTCAGTGGATACTTTTCTTACTTTTCAAAGGTGGATATCCATGTTTACAGTGAAAACTTCTATTACATAATCACCTGTTTTCAGTGGATACGTTTCTTACTTTTCAAAGGTGGATATCCATGTTTACAGTGAAAACTTCTATTACATAATCACCTGCTTTCAGTGGATACTTTTCTTACTTTTCAAAGGTGGATATCCATGTTTACAATGAAAACTTCTAGTACATAATCACCTGTTTTCAGTGAATACTTTTCTTACTTTTCTAAGGTGGATATCCATGTTTACAGTGAAAACTTCTATTACATAATCAACTGTTTTCAGTGGATACTTTTCTTACTTTTCAAAGGTGGATATCCATGTTTACAGTGAAAACATCTATTACATAATCACCTGTTTTCAGTGGATACTTTTCTTACTTTTCAAAGGTGGATATCCATGTTTACAGTGAAAACTTCCATTACATAATCACCTGTTTTCAGTGGATACTTTTCTTACTTTTCAAAGTTGGATATACATGTTTACGGTGAAAACTTCTATGACATAATCACCTGTTTTCAGTGAATACTTTTCTTACTTTTCAAAGGTGGATATACATGTTTACGGTGAAAACTTCTCTGACATAATCACCTGTTTTCAGTGAATACTTTTCTTACTTTTCAAAGGTGGATATTTATGTTTACAGTGAAAACTTCTATTACATAATCACCTGTTTTCAGTGGATACTTTTCTTACTTTTCAAAGGTGGATATCCATGTTTACAGTGAAAACTTCTATTACATAATCACCTGTTTTCAGTGGATACTTTTCTTACGTTTCAAAGGTGGATATCCATGTTTACAGTGAAAACTTCTATTACATAATCACCTGTTTTCAGTGGATACTTTTCTTACTTTTCAAAGGTGGATATCCATGTTTACAGTGAAAACTTCTATTACATAATCACTGTTTTCAGTGGACACTTCTCTTACTTTTCAAAGGTGGATATCCATGTTTACAGTGAAAACTTCTAATACATAATCACCTTTTTTCAGTTTATACTTTTCTTACATTTCAAAGGTGGATATCCATGTTTACAGTGAAAACGTCTATTACATAATCACCTGTTCTCAGTGAATACTTTTCTTACTTTTCAAAGGTGGATATCCATGTTTACAGTGAAAACTTCTATTACATAATCACCTGTTTTCAGTGGATACTTTTCTTACATTTCAAAGGTGGATATCCATGTTTACAGTGAAAACTTCTATTACATAATCACCTGTTTTCAGTGGATACTTTTCTTACTTTTCAAAGGTGGATATCCATGTTTACAGTGAAAACATCTATTACATAATCACCTGATTTCAGTGGATACTTTTCTTACTTTTCAAAGGTGGATATCCATGTTTACAGTGAAAACTTCTATTACATAATCACCTGTTTTCAGTGAATACTTTTCTTACTTTTCAAAGGTGGATATCCATGTTTACAGTGAAAACTTCTATTACATAATCGCCTGTTTTCAGTGAATACTTTTTTTACTTTTTAAAGGTGGATATCCATGTTTACAGTGAAAACTTCTATTACATAATCACCTGTTTTCAGTGAAAACTTTTCTTACTTTTCAAAGGTGGATATCCATGTTTACAGTGAAAACTTCTATTACATAATCACCTGTTTTCAGTGGATACTTTTCTTACTTTTCAAAGGTGGATATCCATGTTTACAGTGAAAACTTCTATTACATAATCACCTGTTTTCACTGGATACTTTTCTTACTTTTCAAAGGTGGATATCCATGTTTACAGTGAAAACTTCTATTACATAATCACCTGTTTTCAGTGAATAGTTTTCTTACTTTTCAAAGGTGGATATCCATGTTTACAGTGAAAACTTCTATTACATATTCACCTGTTTTCAGTGAATACTTTTCTTACTTTTCAAAGGTGGATATCCATGTTTACAGTGAAAACTTCTATTACATAATCATCTGTTTCCTCTAAATACTTTTCTTACTTTTCAAAGGTGGATATCCATGTTTACAGTGAAAACTTCTATTACATAATCACCTGTTTTCAGTGGATACTTTTCTTACTTTTCAAAGGTGGATATACATGTTTACAGTGAAAACGTCTATTACATAATCACCTGTTTCAGTGGATACTTTTCTTACTTTTCAAAGGTGGATATCCATGTTTACAGTGAAAACTTCTATTACATAATCACCTGTTTTCAGTGAATACTTTTCTTACTTTTCAAAGGTGGATATCCATGTTTACAGTGAAAACTTCTATTACATATTCACCTGATTTCAGTGGATACTTTTCTTACTTTTCAAAGGTGGATATCCATGTTTACAGTGAAAACTTCTATTACATAATCACCTGTTTTCAGTGGATACTTTTCTTACTTTTCAAAGGTGGATATCCATGTTTACAGTGAAAACTTCTATTACATAATCACCTGTTTTCAGTGGATACTTTTCTTACTTTTCAAATTTGGATATCCATGTTTACAGTGAAAACTTCTATGACATAATCACCTGTTTTCAGTGAATACTTTTCTTACTTTTCAAAGGTGGATATCCATGTTTACAGTGAAAACTTCTATTACATAATCGCCTGTTTTCAGTGAATACTTTTCTTTTCAAAGGTGGATATCCATGTTTACAGTGAAAACTTCTATTACATAATCAACTGTTTTCAGTGAGTACTTTTCTTACTTTTGAAAGGTGGATATCCATGTTTACAGTGAAAACTTCTATTACATAATCACCTGTTTTCAGTGAATACTTTTCTTACTTTTCAAAGGTGGATATCCATGTTTACAGTGAAAACTTCTATTACATAATCACCTGTTTTCAGTGAATACTTTTCTTACTTTTCAAAGGTGGATATCCATGTTTACAGTGAAAACTTCTATTACATAATCGCCTGTTTTCAGTGAATACTTTTCTTACTTTTCAAAGGTGGATATCCATGTTTACAGTGAAAACTTCTATTACATATTCACCTGTTTTCAGTGAATACTTTTCTTTCTTTTCAAAGGTGGATATCCATGTTTACAGTGAAAACTTCTATTACATAATCACCTGTTTTCTCTAAATACTTTTCTTACTTTTCAAAGGTGGATATCCATGTTTACAGTGAAAACTTCTATTACATAATCACCTGTTTTCAGTGGATACTTTTCTTACTTTTCAAAGGTGGATATACATGTTTACAGTGAAAACGTCTATTACATAATCACCTGTTTCAGTGGATACTTTTCTTACTTTTCAAAGGTGGATATCCATGTTTACAGTGAAAACTTCTATTACATAATCACCTGTTTTCAGTGAATACTTTTCTTACTTTTCAAAGGTGGATATCCATGTTTACAGTGAAAACTTCTATTACATAATCACCTGATTTCAGTGGATACTTTTCTTACTTTTCAAAGGTGGATATCCATGTTTACAGTGAAAACTTCTATTACATAATCACCTGTTTTCAGTGGATACTTTTCTTACTTTTCAAAGGTGGATATCCATGTTTACAGTGAAAACTTCTATTACATAATCACCTGCTTTCAGTGGATACTTTTCTTACTTTTCAAATTTGGATATCCATGTTTACAGTGAAAACTTCTATGACATAATCACCTGTTTTCAGTGAATACTTTTCTTACTTTTCAAAGGTGGATATCCATGTTTACAGTGAAAACTTCTATTACATAATCGCCTGTTTTCAGTGAATACTTTTCTTTTCAAAGGTGGATATCCATGTTTACAGTGAAAACTTCTATTACATAATCACCTGTTTTCAGTGAGTACTTTTCTTACTTTTCAAAGGTGGATATCCATGTTTACAGTGAAAACTTCTATTACATAATCACCTGTTTTTAGTGAATACTTTTCTTACTTTTCAAATGTGGATGTCCATGTTTACAGTGAAAACTTCTATTACATAATCACCTGTTTTCAGTGAATTCTTTTCTTACTTTTCAAAGGTGGATATCCATGTTTACAGTGAAAACTTCTATTACATAATCAGCTGTTTTCAGTGGATACTTTTCTTACTTTTCAAAGGTGGATATCCATGTTTACAGTGAAAACTTCTATTACATAATCACCTTTTTTCAGTGGATACTTTTCTTACTTTTCAAAGGTGGATATCCATGTTTACAGTGAAAACTTCTATTACATAATCACCTGTTTGCTCTAAATACTTTTCTTACTTTTCAAAGGTGGATATCCATGTTTACAGTGAAAACTTCTATTACATAATCACCTGTTTTCAGTGGATACTTTTCTTACTTTTCAAAGGTGGATATACATGTTTACAGTGAAAACTTCTATTACATAATCACCTGTTTCAGTGGATACTTTTCTTACTTTTCAAAGGTGGATATCCATGTTTACAGTGAAAACTTCTATTACATAATCACCTGTTTTCAGTGAATGCTTTTCTTACTTTTCAAAGGTGGATATCCATGTTTACAGTGAAAACTTCTATTACATATTCACCTGATTTCAGTGGATACTTTTCTTACTGTTCAAAGGTGGATATCCATTTTTACAGTGAAAACTTCTATTACATAATCACCTGTTTTCAGTGGATACTTTTCTTACTTTTCAAAGGTGTATATCCATGTTTACAGTGAAAACTTCTAATTCATAATCACCTCTTTTCAGTGGATACTTTCTTACTTTTCAAAGGTGGATATCCATGTTTACAGTGAAAACTTCTATTACATAATCACCAGTTTTCAGTGGATACTTTTCTTACTTTTCAAATTTGGATATCCATGTTTACAGTGAAAACTTCTATTACATAATCACCTGTTTTCAGTGAATACTTTTCTTACTTTTCAAAGGTGGATATCCATGTTTACATTGAAAACTTCTATTACATAATCGTCTGTTTTCAGTGAATACTTTTCTTACTTTTCAAAGGTGGATATCCATGTTTACAGTGAAAACTTCTATTACATAATCACCTGTTTTCAGTGAGTACTTTTCTTACTTTTCAAAGGTGGATATCCATGTTTACAGTGAAAACTTCTATTACATAATCACCTGTTTTCAGTAAATTCTTTTCTTACTTTTCAAAGGTGGATATCCATGTTTACAGTGAAAACTTCTATTACATAATCAGCTGTTTTCAGTGGATACTTTCCTTACTTTTCAAAGGTGGATATCCATGTTTACAGTGAAAACTTCTATTACATAATCACCTTTTTTCAGTGGATACTTTTCTTACTTTTCAAAGGTGGATATCCATGTTTACAGTGAAAACTTCTATTACATAATCACCTGTTTTCAGTGAATACTTTTCTTACTTTTCAAAGGTGGATATCCATGTTTACAGTGAAAACTTCTATTACATAATCACCTGTTTTCAGTGAATACTTTTCTTACTTTTCAAAGGTGGATATCCATGTTTACAGTGAAAACTTCTATTACATAATCACCTGGTTTCAGTGAATACTTTTCTTACTTTTCAAATGTGGATGTCCATGTTTACAGTGAAAACTTCTATTACATAATCACCTGTTTTCAGTGAATACTTTTCTTACTTTTCAAAGGTGGATATCCATGTTTACAGTGAAAACTTCTATTACATAATCACCTGTTTTCAGTGAATACTTTTCTTACTTTTCAAAGGTGGATATCCATGTTTACAGTGAAAACTTCTATTACATAATCACCTGTTTTCAGTGAATACTTTTCTTACTTTTCAAATGTGGATGTCCATGTTTACAGTGAAAACTTCTATTACATAATCACCTGTTTTCAGGGAATACTTTTCTTACTTTTCAAAGGTGGATATCCATGTTTACAGTGAAAACTTCTATTACATATTCACCTGTTTTCAGTGAATACTTTTCTTACTTTTCAAAGGTGGATATCCATGTTTACAGTGAAAACTGCTATTACATAATCACTTTTTTTCAGTGAATACTTTTCTTCACAGATGCGGATGCTTAAGATTGGCTGTATTGTGTTAAGATAGCCATGATTATAGTGGTCACCTCTGTTAATAGGCTGATATATCAGCTGCACAGCTGTAATGATACAGACTGAAGTTTTATGGGCTGATCTTACCTATTCATCAAAACATGCAGTTATTTACGGACACTCTCATCTGCACATATTAGTATACATTTTATACACTTACTGGTATTTCTTGCAGTGTTAAGTTACCATTGGTTCTTTTGGCAATAAATCATCATATTTACACATCAAATCCTTTGTTTGATTGCTTGTAAATCTACTTGGAATAGTTCTATCCTATGTCATGTGGCCATTTTGAATTTTTCACTAGATATGGCTGTTACCAAATATGGATAAGTGTCCAAACTGCAAACAGGTGCATCACAGAAAGATTTGCATGGAGGAAAATTGCACATTTTGATGAACAGGTGACACCATACTCACAAATCATCCATTAGTATCAGCACAAATATGAGTGTTTGACTACTCTATTACATAATCGCCTATCTTCAGTGAAAACTTCATTTCATGTAAGTGACTGTCTATACCAGGTTAAACTATATTCAGTTATCAATATTTATAAAGGTTATAAGAATTCTGACAGGACATACTTTATGGGGGTAATCAGCATATGAATTTACACACCTACCCCTGCTGATTAATATTTAGTACCCTATTATACAGTGTCTGAGGACAGCAACCTTGTGACTTCAGGAGATATTGGCCTGAGATTTCTCATTCTACCAGACTTGTGACTTTTGACCTTTACAACCAGACTCTATATATTTTTTATTAACCTACTGCACATCCATCTAGAACCATTTGTGAAAAATGATACATTTAGAACCAAAACTATTCTGGAAAACACAATTATTTTTAGTCACCTTGCCCTTTGACCTTTTAATCCCACAATCGACATGTCTCTTCCTCATTTTCAACTTTGCTTAAGGTACATGGTCTAGAACTAAAGTTATTGTGTACAAAATTAGTTATCTTCTGTCAGTATTTCACTTTTTACCTTTTTTCCCCAACATCAGCTTAGTTCATCCTAACCTCAAGTGCTAGTCATTCAAAGTTTGATAACTATAGAATATGTAGCAACTCAAGTTATTATTTGGAAACACAAATTTTTTAAGAGGTGGACATACAACATTATAACAATATATACTGTACCTTATTATGTGAATGTATAAGGTTGGACAAATGAACAAACTGTTTTAACTAGATTGCTATAATTTTTTAGTGTTGCTACTACGATAATCAACAAGAGACTCATGTAACCTGATGTCACTTACCTGGGCAACTGAAAACTGTAAGGTTGTGCAAATAAATTTATACATGTAGTGAAAATGATGAGCGTAAGAAAATGTTTGGAGCACTTAATTCTACATTGACCACTGAGATTATTTCTATTAAGGACCACTGTGGTTATTTCTACTAGGACCACTGCGATTATTTCTGCTAGGACCACTGGTTATTTCTACTGGGATCACTGCGATTATTTCTACTAGGACCACTGTGGTTATTTCTACTTGGACCACTGTGGTTACTTCTACTAGGACCACTACGATTATTTCTACTAGGACCACTGTGGTTATTTCAACTAGGACCAATGTGATTATTTCTACCAGGGCCACTGTGGTTATTTCTATTAGGACCACTATGGTTATTTATATTATTACCACTATGGTTATTTCTGGACTTGAGGACTCAGATCACAATTATTATTTCCGACAATGGTCTCTACATTTGTTTCTTAGCAATGAATATTCCACTGTGTCCAAATCCTGATAAATTATATTAATCTACAATACCTTCAGATTTAAGTTTTTTGTCATAGGGTATCTGACATTTTTTGAGAGGCTAGACTGTAAACAAAACATCATGCAATGGGTCAAAGAGTTCACTTCCAGACCAACATCAGTGTCTTATTGCTCACTGTGCACTGTGTAATGAGTATATGCTCTTAAAGTGAAAGCAACACGCTTTATAAAATTCAACAAATAATTTGTTTCCCTAGAATACAAGATGAAAATGTAAATCTTTTCAACGACAAGTGATTGCAATAAACAGAATATGTAGTTACCATGGTGATGAGTACCAAATGAGGAGTAAAAGTGACATCACCAAAAGGCCTGACAATATATGTGTCAGCTAAAAAAATAATTTCCTGGTCAACATCATTTTCAAGAGTTTTCTTTACCATAGCTCTAGTAACTGCACAAGTTGGGTATAAATCAGGGATTTCTTTCTCAATAGGATCGACTTTCTGATCCAAACAAGGCTTGTCACTTACAAACGGCTTAACTACAAATTTATTTTCAGCTAGGTCATTACCTAGTAATAAATAAATACCCTCGATGAGTAAAGTTTCCTAATGTCACTGGACCTAAGACTGAGTCGGATGACAAATTTACACTATGGAGAGGAACATTAACAAACCCACACTCTACTCCCTGCATAAAGATACTCTCATTAGAAGAAGACTTATCAGAAAACGGCAAAGTACCTGATAATAAAAGACTCTGAGAAGCCTTGTATCCCATAAAATGTTAAGAGGGATAATATTGGCCAAATAACTAATTCGTGATATAGAACCGCTCGACATGAATGGTTGTTAATTCTCCATAATAATAGCAGATTGGGGTCTGTTTGACCCAACAAATGTATTGCTTTTAAATACATGACTGTATCTTTGACCTCTTAGAAATAAGAGCATTCGGAATAGATCGGTCTTGATAATATTGCTTATTTTTTAATTTGCAGCAATCAGAAATAAGGTGCCCTTTCTTATTACAATAGGTACACATAGCGAGAGTTTGGGGCAAATGAGCTAGAGACACAACATTTTAATATGGATAGATAACAACATAAATGTTGCTTCACATAGACTTTTTGTGAATGAACATTTTAATTTACAGGACCTTTATTTAGTAAACGAGAAAATTATGAAAAAATATCCGAACTTCCATTGTTTCAAAATTTTCAGTATTAGTACTTAAAAATGCATGGAGAAAGCAAGCAAAGGATCTTCTATTTAGTACGAACACATGGAAGTGGGCGGGGGGTTATCCCAAATGCATACGCTTGCGCAATTTAGGCCTTAAATATACATTTGCTATTTTGTGTGTCTTGTAGGCAACGTTATTGCGTTGTGGTTGCAAGGTCAAGTAAAAATTAGAAGAGAAGCGGTTATTTTTGTAAAACAAACAAGTTACTAATGTGGGATAGACAGACAAGAAGAAACAGTATAATGTTTAACACCAAAAAAAATATGCAAATGCAATTTCAGATTTAGAAATCTATTAATATTAACAACAATTAGTCATAATGCATACATATTACATTCTAGTATCAAATTATACATATGTATATATGCAGGGCCTACATGTGTATGTTATGAAAGTTTCTGTTATGTATGTTGTGATTAGCTTTTCATAACCTTCTTCTCATTTCTTGCTATGAGAAGGAATTACTTGTAAGTTAGGAAGCGTCGATATCCATGGTGAGAGAGAGAAAGAGAGAAGAAAGAATTCAGGCTCTCGTAAAAGCGTGCCGCCACGATGATAAACCAGCTACACTACATCTGAAATGATAAGGTGAAGATCTATTTCCTCGTCGATAGGAACTGACTTGACCCTTTAATGCGCGGTCTATTTATATGCATCTTGTGTCAGGTTTAAGGTAGTGGAGAGGAAATACGGTCGTTCTCCTTTTAGGTAAGAATTAGTTTCTCCCGGTCAAAACCGGCTTAATTTGACGTCATCTGACATAAGGTGGAACTCAAATTTGTAGTTTATCTATATTCGTTTGGCACTAGTTAGATCCAAATATGATAATTCCTTAATATTCTAAACCAGGAACATGTTAAAATATTAAGCCAGCAGCAATGTATGTCCATCTTTAGATAAGAACCATTTTGTAGCGATGACTGTCCATCATTAGATAAGAACCATTCTGTATTTACGTCAGCACGGAAGTTTGTTCTATTTTTTTATTAACCGAATTAGACTTTTGCCAATGCCTGGTTTTATGGAATATATGTTTCACTGATAAGACTTAGAAGCTGACTGATTTTTGCTTTATAACCTATTTCCACACAATAATGTACATTCGTATAGCTAGTGATTTTCGTTGCCAACATTTTGCTATAAATGAATAAAACATTATTTTAATAATACAATTTAAAGAAAATTGCAATCTTATTAAGTTTACTATAAAATCAATTCCTAGTATGTACATTAAAGCATTTTATTAATTTATAGAAATAGGCCTATGTTTGATGTGCTTCTACATGTTTGATGAATTTGATGTTATTTAATTTTCATATTCCGATTCATACTCGAAACCCACCGTGTTCATATTCGTATTCATAATCATTCATATTCATATCCATTTATTTGTGTTTATTTTATCTTGCGTGTTGCATAAATACGAACATGAATATGAATATTCATGTTACTTGACAGTTATTTACACTTTACTGTTTTAGATGGTACGAACATATAAGCGGAAAACCACTCGAGGAGATGTGCTAGATGTTTTGGAACGTGCTTCCGATGAAGTTTTGAACCAGAACCGACCTCAGCGGCCAGTCGCTGATGCATTTGGAATAGATAAGATGACGCTTTATTGATTCTGCAAGAAGAAAAATGAACTGGCAGCTTCTGGAAAGGTTGAAATAAAATGCGGCTATGCTCGGCCAAGGCAACTGTTTTCCGACGCTGAGTAAAAAGAGTTTGTAACATATCTGCCTCATGCATCTAAGATGTTATTTGGCTTGTCACCAAAAGAAACAAAAAAATTGGCTTATGAATTAACAGTACACCTCATCAAAGAGATTCCAAACAAGTGGAAAGCTAATATATCAGCAGGTGATGATTGGTTTTCAGGGTTTATGAACCGCCACAGCAGTGTTCTGTCAGTGCGTAAACCGGAAGCCACCTCCATCGATCGTATCATCAGTTTTAACCGAACAAATGTAAATTTGTTCTATGAAAATCTGGAGAACTTATACAGGCGTTTCCATTTTCAACCACAGGCCATATGGAATGCTGATGAGACAGGCCTCACAACAGCACAAAATCCTGGCAAAATTGTAGCACCAAAAGGTGTTAAACAGGTGGGAGCTGTAACAATTGCTGAAAGGGTGAGGTACCAAGAGAGACTTGTTTATGGCGGTACACCAGGCTGCATTGGAAGCTGTTACAAATCTAGTTGGATAACAAAAGAAAACTTTCTTCTCTTTCTTCAGCATTTCGTTAAACATACCAAACCATCCATTACCCAGCCAGTTCTTCTATTATTAGACAATCATGAATCTCACATCTCCGTTGAGAACATTCAGTTTCCAAAGGCCAATTGAGTACACTTATTATCTTTCCCACCTCACTGTTCTCACTGGCTTCAGCCTCTTGACTGCACAGTTTATTTTCCACTGAAACGCTATTATAATGCACAGTGTGACACCTGGTGCAATGCCCATCCAGGATGGCCCATTCAAGCACTGGACATTCCAACTGTATGTACTCCTGCATTCAAGTCAGCCATGACACCAACAAATATTCAGGCAGGATTGAAGTTACAGGAATTTATCACTTTAATCGAAATTGCCAATCATGTTTTTTTTTTTTAGCAAAAAGCCAGTTTCCTTCAGGTGATCCACTCAGTCTCAACCATATCAATGCTGGGAATGAACAAAATGGTCTTTTATATCTGGTTAAGACTATTTTCACTTGGCAGTCTCAAATAATATATTAAATAGCTAATTTTGTATGTGGTTATTAATTCTTTTATAAGATATTACCTTGCCTGTGGATTGCATAAATATATAAACAGATGTCAGGTTTCTAAAAATAAGACTTCTTGACAATTTTAGGTTAATTTCTCATTGTCTATTTAGGTCAGGTGGTTCAAAGAAGAATTAAGTCAAATTACATTTGAACGGGTTGGTTGAATGAACAGTAAGATCTGTCACATGGGATATATTGCAACATATAATGATAGACTCTTGAAAGTCTATATAAGGAAAACTGAGAAATCAAATTGATTCATGTTTTGGATACATTCTTATTTTGGGTGTTTCATGTGCTAAAATTGTTCTGCAATTTCAGTTAATTTGCGTGTGGACAATTTGAGAGGAGACTTTTTCGGATTATTCCTTGGAAATACAAAGTGCTCATTGTAGAACATCATTTTGGGACTATTATGAATTGTTTAGAGGAGTTGGATAAAGTCATTGTGATACATAAATTGGAGGATCTGAAATTTATTCGGAACATTTTATTCATTTGGTCATGAATTAAAAAATTAGGAATATTTTAGATTTGATTTAAAATACTGTAGGTTCTTATTACATTTTCGTTTAATAACTTTGATAATTATTGGCTATCTTTTACAGAAAATTTTGGTTTTGTTTTTATCTGTTTACTTGGTTTATGACTATAGAATCATAAAATCATGTTCAGCTTTACAGTTGTCAAATAATGAATATTGAAATGAACTTATATTGACCAAGCAGCTTTGTCAAGGTTGGCATAATTCAGCTGACTTTACTTAGGTTGGTAGCAGAAAAAAAACTCTTATAAAATTATAAATTTAATTTTGGTGAATATAATTTGTTGTTTGAGATGGATCTTATTTCATATACATGTAATGTCTCAGTAAGTCAAAACATGATCCACATTTGGTGCATATTCCACAAACATGGATTTGGGTGATGCCATCTTTGTTACCACAGTTAGTACACTTTCATGAGACTGGAATTATGTGTGACTTATGATTTCATTCTTGCCAATGTAACAGACATGAAGACCAGCTTTACAGAAAGAATAAAAAATATATTCATGTCCCTTTGGACATGATTGTTACCACGGAAGTTTTTTGTCTCCAACCATCATTGGATTTAGTGATGTTTTGGTTGCTGAAATTTTGGTGTGTTGACATTGACTTTTTCTTTTGATATCTTTTATTTACAAATAATATTGATGATAAATTAATAGATAATAAGTGAATACAATATATTAGCTCCATAATGAAAATTAGAAAAGAAGAATTTAAGTAATTGTATGGCACAGCTAAAGAGGTCCTTATATTGGAATATACATGTATAACATTCCTCAAATCTTTCAAAGCATTAAAATACTTCCAACCTACAGTAAATATAAGTAACAACTTGAAGAAAATTTGATCAAAGAAGCCAGTCTGTACAAAATAGCAAAGTGAATAAGCACATAAAATAAATATACTCCCTAACCAGCCTGGATAAAGAAGAAGAAAGACATTAGAACAGTGTGGTGTATAAACCCCAAAGTCAAAATTTATTTAAATGAAATTGAATATAAATAAAATATAAAAATACACACACAGATATATATATATATATATATATATATATATATATATATATATATATATATATATATATATATATATATATATATATATATATATATATATGTATGTATATATATATATATATATATATATATATATATATATATATATGTATATATATATATATATATATGTATATATATATATATATATATATATATATATATATATATATATATATATATATATATATATATATATATATATGGGAATACAAACAGAATTAAAATATAGTAACTTTAGGCACTAGGGGATCTGTCAAATGATGTTAATCTGAGCATTAAACAGTATTAACATACATATACTACAATGGAAACAGAATATGAATGAAATTAAATTGACCACATTTTTTTATATTAAGGAGATTTCAATGTTTGATGAGGGATGGGCATGGGGAAGATGCTTAAATTCAGGAGAAGCTATTTCAATATGTCTTTTATCTTGTTGCATCCACAAATATGTATTACCTACCTAAATAATAGTGGTTTTCACATGTATGTGCAACTAGCTTTTAAGGTCATTCTCTACAATTATTTTGAGGAGATATATATGAAAATGCTGACCTGGTGGGAAAACACCTGATAATTTGTACCAAAATTCAAGCAATGCAAAGTCAGAACCATGTGATGAGAATTTCTATGGAGGTGCTTGAGTACGGTAACTGCATCTAATGGTCCTCCAGTATGGTGGCTTGTTGACAATGTTGATTTTTAACTTACCTTGCTATTAAGCTTAGTGATGTTGCATAAGTCAGAGTGTTGCATTGATCCATTGTCCAGCTGTTTTCAACCTCTCAAACCCTACTTTATCATATTTTTTCCAAACTTGGCAAATAACATACTGGATTCAAAGTTTTTAGAGAAAATGCTGACATGCAATACAATGTGGACACCATTACCAAAGCTTATATCTGCCAAACATAATTGGATATACTTTTTAATAATTGGTGTTATTTAAAATTACTTACAGCTGTTCCATTAAAACATACATGTGACCTGGAGATGGCAGTTTTAAAAGAATATATGCTAGAGGAGTTTGGTTTCAAAATTACTTCTGTCCCTAGTTTTTATATGTGGTTGAAATGACAGATTTGAATGTCGTCCTAAATGTGCAAGGTAAACATAATAAAACTTGCACTTTCCAAATCCAGTCATCAAATTCATATTTTATTGTATGCATGCTCTATTTCAGTGTAGAGTATTGTTGTTGGTACATGTATCTCTGTTTCAATTACTTGAATTGGATATATACTATAAAATATTATCATTGGTCAGTTTTAAATAGTTTGGGAAAATCCTTGCACATGATGCTACATTATTATATTTACTAACAAAACTATAAATTAAAATGTCTTTATTTTCATGACCTATGGAAAAAAGCAGATTTCTGAATAAATCTCCATCGAAAATGAAAGTATAAATTATGTGACTTAATTTAGTCTCATGAGGCATAATTTCCAAGACTCGGATCTGATATAATGCACACTGTGAAAAGAATCGAACATAGCAAGATAGCGACAACAAATTGCAGTTAAACGATTTTGAAAGGTAGAGGAAGTCAGTATTTCCTTGCGAAATCATGGCCTAGTGAAATAATGTGACCACTTTAGAGGTAAATTCTGTTATTTTCAGAAAGCTTCTAAACAATTGACAACTTAAATTCAATTAATTTATTCATTGCAAACTTGATTGCCATGGACACTCATTTCTGTCAGTCCAAAACCACTATAACAACACATACTTCTCTTCTTTCAATTAAGATAGATGTATAAAATAATCAGTGGGGAAGATTTTGCAACAGTTACCATTTATTAATTAACTGTTGAAATGTGAGGTCATATTAGGGTACCATGACATGAGACATAACACTGGTAACCATTATAGAGCACTATCGGTTTATATTCAGGACTTAATTTAAGTAATTTATGTATTTTAGGAGTTATCTCATATAGTTTCGATTTTGATATTGCTTATCTATTCTTAGCTTGTTACAGGTATCTATCTCTGTGAGTTCAAGGCATTTAAAAATGGATTTCATGACATATATTTGCCAATTTGTAAAAGATCTTATGGTGAATTTAGAAATGACTAATCCCTTAAAATTTGTCAAGATGTAAAATGTTGAAAGAAATAAAGGTTTACTGATTTGATTCTGTTAACTTTGTTTTAGCAGTTTAATGTACAGGAATTGACTGTTCAGAGTTGAACGTTTGTCATTTATAGATGCAATTAATGGATGTTTTATGGAATTTCAGATTGAGCATTTTTATTTTTTGTCTGTTTTAATGTCATAAATATTTATTGAAATCCAAACATCTAAATTGTTTGGAGGATTCAGATTTTTAAATCACATTTGCTACCATGATACTGTTGGTATGATTTGAGTACATTGTATTTGTTATCAAGATATAGTTGAAAATCCAAGAAATTACTAGCATTGGGGATTTTTGCTTGTCATATGACAATGTCTCTAGACCTATGAATGATGTATAAAGTTAAGTGAAACTGTCCAAAGGAAAATGAGAGAGTGAGAGTATGTATGTATGTATGTATGTATGTATGTATGTATGTATGTATATATATATATATATATATATATATATATATATATATATATATATATATATATGTGTGTGTGTGTGTGTGTGTGTGTGTGTTTGAATTACCTCTTGTTGGTTTGTTGTTTTGCTTTGTTACTATTCCATGCTAATTTCCATATGCCAGTAGGTGAATGCCTGACCATTCAGTGTGCACAAGAAACTAACATGTTTGTACTGCTCTACTTTCTTTATAAAAAAATATTTCATGTTTAAATCATAAGTGTGCCTTGTATTGATTAAATTAGCATGAAAAAGCCTAGAAATTTAAAAAGACAACAATCAATTAGCAAATATGATTCTGAACAACAAGAAAAGGCATATAACTATATTTTATAACAGACACACTCACAGGGATGTGAGTCGTTCCTTCACTCAGTGAATACACAGTTGCACGGAGCATATCCTAACTCAGTTCAAATGGTAAATATGTGTATTTGCATGTGATGTAAATAAAATATAGCATACATGTATATGCTGCATCAACGATATACCACTCATATAATTTTTTCTTTAAAAGGAAACACTGCAAGATTTCTTTCCATTTAATAAAAAATGTATACATATCATAGAATATCATTGATACATCATACATACTATATATATATATATATATATATATATATATATATATATATATATATATATATATATATATATATATATATATATACCACTTCTTCACTCAATAAAATATCACATTTTTGGTACCGCTTAACGCTTAATGACATAGCGAAAGAAATTTTTCTTTTCATTCTATACTAAACTTGCTCCATAATCAATGTTTAAAAGATTAAACTCTTCAGCACAACACACCTCCCCTACCGCCATTTCATAAATTCACATTACATTTCATTGGCTGATCATATAAATATAGTAACCTAAGTAAGCAGTTGACATCATCTGTCACACTAAATTACATTTTTATCATTTTGTTAACTATTTGACACTATTCAAAGCAAGATGAGTCTAATTCAGCAATCGATTGCTGTGGTTTCTTGTTGATGTCAAAGAAGGGGAGATAACGTCTTAGATGTGCAAACAGTATCTGGTTATGTTTATCAATGATTAATTTATATATCTGTAATTTATGGCAGTTTCTATTTATTTATTCTATCTCACAAAGTACTCATTTTTATGCTACGGGTACAACTTTTGTTAGCACACATAATTGAGTATCACATGTATAATATAGCGGAATGAAAACAAATGAAAATGATATTGCTAGTAAGTCTATATTTCATGCTTAAATGTATAATGAACCAGTTTTCATGATTTTATGGCATAATATCACAATTACTATCATTTGCTTGTAAAATAAGGAAGATTATCAGCTTTCTACGTTTTAAATTTTGGTGTTGACAAAAGCACAAGGACAGGACAATGAGATAATTGGATAATTACAATATCACCTGATATATTGAAGCCAGGTAAGAAAGGGCAATCATTAAATGAATTAATTAACATAACATTAAATCAGAATCATGGGTTGTAGATTCAGTGTAATAACAGAATATAAAAGAGAAATATTTTTCATTTTGGTCTTTTAGGATAAAATAATTTATAAATACCTGTATGCAAAATAACTGAGTACAGCTAATATTGATACACCTGATTCCAAAAAAAATTTCTGGGAGTAATCATACTAGAATATCTTGTGTTTGTAAAACTGAAACATAAACAAAAGAATTTGAATGTTTTCCAAGTTGTAATGTTGCAAAAGTCTCATTTTCCTGTTAAATGTTATAAATAATAATAATATTAATAATAATAATGGGGACTTTGTATACTGCCTCAACTTTAGAAGCTCTAAGAGCTTTACAACATCTATAATAATATGACTACCTCCCCCCCCCATTGAAATTGGAAAACAACAAAATGCTGAAAAAATTCTTCTTGCAGTCAAGAGAGGGATCACTGTGTCTTTGTGTCTAATTTCAATGGGCAATTCATTCAATGTTGCAAGGCCCTGCTATGCAAAAGAACATTGTCCATATGATATCGTTTTCATAATGGGAATAATGAATATACGATTGTCAGAAGTGGAGCATAAGTATCTTGCTGGTGTGTACACATGGTTGAGGCAGGATAGGTATGCTGGACTCTAATCCGTCAGTGAAACATAGCACAAGGAACAAATTTTGTTTGATTCTGGATCGAATGGATAGTCAGTGTGAAGTGCAATAGTATATATATATATATATATATGTGTGTGTGTGTGTGTGTGATTTTGTGGAAGGTTGTACACACCACACCATACCCCCAGCGAGAGAAAATAATCTATTGGTGGGTGATTTTTTTACATTAATTACATTAAGTTGGTACATCCTGAAAGGCTGTAACAATACATTAGGGTGGCTACCTATTTTCAAAAATACTGTCCCATGTAATTTTAGTGGAAGAGCCCTTATGGACAAGTGTTAAATCCAGTAAGATAAGTGATTATTGTGAGTCATTTGTCTAGTACAAGTGGATAAGTGAAGAAAGCTGCTAAGCCTTGTTATTTTTATCATGCTTTGAAATTTAACAGAGATTGAGAAAGATTGTGGCAAGTATCTGTCAAAAAACAAAAATGATAAACTGTACTCTCTAGCTATTGCAGGCCTATTAAGTAATATTTGAAATGGTACTTATTTATACCTGACCTTATGCCTTCTAATTGCAGTAATTTAAACTGCCATACAGATAGTTTTACATTGACTCATATCAGGAATGTTCACCATTTATCCATGCTATATGTTACAAGACAAAACTCACAGTTTACTTTACTTGTCACACGAGTACACAAATCCACAATTTCAAATGTTGCAGAGAAAAATAAATAAAAAGCAGCTTCTAGAGCTTTCATGTATCACATGACTGCCACATTGACATGTTGAGCGATCACTGCTAGATAAATCAGACTGGCCAGATTGCTGGTTTTTACAAAAGGTATCTATCTGACTTTCATTTAATATAATTGAATTTCTGTACAACAACATTAAAAAGGAAATTGTTGTTGATATAACTTGACTATTGGACTTCCGACATTGTTGTTGTTTGAGATTTGTTAAGTCATGTGACTAGTAATGCAAATGGCAATTACAGGGTCAGGTTTCATCTATGCTGTAGTTTCATCGAGCAAGTCAGTGGATTAAAGACATAATGATTATAATACTAGCCATTTCTGAGAAAATCATTTTCTTATCGATTTCATGCAGGTATGAATTGATATGACATATGTTTAAGTTTTCTAGGCCTGCTGGGAAGTTACTACCACCATATGTTGCTACTGTGTGGAGGAAAGCCAGGTTAGATAATGAACTGCTATTCGTTTTAAGCCAAATTTGTAGTCCTAATTGTTGAAACTCAGAGATAAAATGAAAAATCATCATCCCATATATTATAAATTAAACATGATATGAGCTCCTATATCAATACAGGTTTGTGGACTGGTTTAATGAATTACAAGAAGACAAGTTGATTTTACTGAAAATTCATTCTTTTTTTTATACAAAAGTATATAATTTTGAAGGTCTTCTGTCAAAATTTAAATCAAGAGTCTCAAACACTCCCTGCCAAGCTGTATTATGTGGCCAGGAAAATGATTGGTGTCACAAGGTGTCATGAAAGATGACAGAGCCCTTGGAACATTGAAAATGTCCTCATGTGGCCCTCAGTGTTTTTTGATTTGATACCCTTGAGTTAAATTAAACCCTTTAAAAAATATTTTTTAAATGACAGATTTTTAATCAGATCATCTTAAGGAGATTAATAGGTTGTTTGAAAAATCTTGTTTGAGATTTTATTGGCACAGATATATTCAGTGATACAAGACAAGATTCTAATTATTTGCTTTTATTGTTTTTTTTAATACTGTAAAAGTAAATGTTTAATTTCTATAAGATGCATCTATAATTATTCCTATAGAATTATTTAGAATTAAAGGAAACAAAACAGAATGTTTGTTCATCAGAATATAATCAGACTTGTGTTGTGTGATGCATTCTCTGGTTTTGTACATGGTCAGTTTTAAAAGAGAAACATTTTCAATAAATATTCCTTAATTGTGAACCTTGCAAATTTATTTCATCCTGGAGAAACCCTGGAAATATATTAGAAAAGCATGGAAACCATGGATAGAGTGAACCCATTAAAGTGGCTATCATAAAAAAAATTATTATTAGTACAATACTTGAATAAATATTTTCACAATTAATGACTGTTAGACCAAATTAAACTTTCTCAAGCTGATTCAAGGAAAAGTAACTGCACTGGTAACCTAGTGGTTAGAGAGTTTGCTGCAGAATCAGGAGGTTGTGGATTCAATCCCATGATTGAGTCTTACCAAAAACTTACAAAAATGGTACTAACAGCTGCCTTGCTTGGCACTCGTCATTATGAGGTTAGTGTTAGGATTGGTCGGCCTTGTGTCAGGATAATGTAACTGGGTGGGATATCTTGCGACATGTCTACGGCATGATGCCACAGTACTAGACATCATTATAAACTGCCTCACTGCAGACATTGTAGTGATATGACTGAAAAATTGTTAAAGCTACGTTAAAAGTCCTAATCAAACAAATCACGGAAAAGTGGACATTTTCAGAGAGTACTGATGGAGAGAATACCAGAATATTTCATGATCACATTTATGAATAGTGTAGAATACAGATTAATAGTATAACACAATGTCAAATTATTTAAACATAAGCATTTAGTTACTACACTGTCAGCTGATACCCTTTGCCATGCACATTTCAAGCATTTGTCTGAAAGGACTTCAGGAAAAGTTAATATTTTGAAGAATTTGAAATGTTGGTTGTGTCACATTTCCTTGGAAAGAATATATGAATGTGATATAGTTTGTTTATGTGGCTGACTTCATTGGATACAAATGCTATTCATTGGAAAAATAAAATTAGACTATTTGAGAATATTAACAGGTGCTTGTAAGAGTACATCTTGAATTATACAAGTTGGATTTTGAGAGTCTGAATTCTTGATAAATTCAAAACATGTTCTAAACTAAATAATAAGTAAACCATCCTTTCAGAATTTCAAAACTCCCTCAACCGAGATAACATTAAACTCATTTATATTATTATGTTGCTGATTGGGTGGGTCAAGTCCGGCACAAATTATTGAAAATAAAAATAGTAGATTAAAATATACATATTCTTAAATCATTTTTCAGTGATAGGTACTGTACATGTGGATACATCAAAACAGCTTAACACTTTACAGTGTTTTAACTAAAATCTTTTATAATGTCTTTTTCTACCTTCATGAAGTGAAGTCAAAGAGTTTTTAATTTTAATCATTCATCAGCCATTGATACAAAATGGCTGTCAGAATAAAAAAGGAATTGCTTGCTTGTCCTTTTTAAGAGAATTTGACTATAGTAAGACTACTACATGGCTAATTCCCAAACATCTGTATTAACAATACCCTATTTCCCAGCACTGATTTTGTTATCTCTAAAACCTGATGTAGTAACAGTACTACATAGCTCGCCACCAAGAACATGTAGTAACAATACCCTATCTACTAGCACTGATTTGTTTTCTTCAAAATCTGATGTAGTAACAATACAACATAGCTCGCCACCAAACCCATGTAGTAACAATACCCTATTTCCCAGCATTGATTTTGTGATCTCTAAAACCTGATGTAGTAGCAATACTACATAGCTGTAAACCAAACCCTAGCTATTTCTCTATTTGGTTGTTATCTTAGTGTTTCCTCATTGTACACACATACTCCATATATTCCTGATAACACCTGCAAGTAAGTTATAAATACAAACCAGATTGATTGTCCTTGGAACAATGTACACAATGGTTATATTTTATCAAGTTTTGGCTGAACTGCAGTCTCATTTTGTTGAACTTAGGACTTAATGAACACAATTATTTCTGTATTAACATATTTAAAGCATAATAAAAAAGATGGTCTTCCTTAGAAGATATGGAGATATGAATGTGTGATAGTGCCACTGAATTTCTTGTTTCATTTTTTTGTTGTTGTTTTATTCAAGAATGCTACATGGAGCATACATTCTATGAATTTTGGAATTTTCATAAATAAATGATAGCTGTTTTAAGTAAATTTATGACCAGGTATGTGTATCTGACAATAGTTACAGTCACATTGCACCAAGAGTAACAGTCACATAGCAGTAAAGAGTGACAGTCAAATTGCAGTAAAGAGTGACAGTCACATTGCATCAAGAGTAACAGTCACATTGCATCAAGAGTAACAGTCATATTGCAGTAAAGAGTGACAGTCACACTAGACCAAGAACAAAAGTCACATTGCACAAAGAATAACAGTCACATTGCAGTCAAGAGTGACAGTCACACTGCACAAAGATCAAAAGTCACATTGCACCAACAGTAACAGTCACTTTGCAGTAAAGAGTGAGTCTCATTGCACAAAGAATTGCAGTCACTTTGCAGTAAAGATTGTGTCACATTGCACCAAGAGTAACAGACACATTGCAGTAAAGAGTAACAGTCACATTGCAGTAAAGAGTGACAGTCATATTGCATCAAGAGTAACAGTCACATTGCAGTAAAGAGTGACAGTTGGATAAATGACAATTCAAGTGATACATCAGCAGATAATAAAAAATACTAAAACTGTATTATTATTATTATTATTATTATTATTATTATTATTATTATTATTATTATTTAGCCGTAAATCCGAAGATGGACTTTAACAATATATTTATCAGCTCTTTCCTAAGTGCTGCATCTAATTGCCTAGAATATATAGTAAGATTGGGAAAAGTAACAAATACTTATTTGTGTCTGAAGTTTTAATAAAAAGTGAGAAACATTAAATGCAATTCTTTGTGTGAATGAATGCTATTTATATTTTGTTATCTTTTGTTTCAGAGGCACGTAGCATCTACACAGTGAATACGGTAAAGTAATATATCATGGTCTATTGTGTCAAATGCTGCAGACAAATCATGGAGGCCTATTGTGTGCTGAAAAAATGGCGTTAAACTCTACAACAACAACAACAACACCCTCACCCTCCTTGATTTGTCTGCAGCATTTGACACAATAGACCATGTTGTATTACTTCACCGTATTCAGCATGTATCTGGCATTCACAATACAGCCTTACTGTGGTTCAAGTCCTACATAGTCAACAGGACACAATTTATATCTGCAAATGGAATACACTCCATCCAGTTGATCTAGGTTGTGGTGTTCCATAGGGGTCTGTTCTTGGACTTGTTTGCTTCATTATATACACACAGCCGCTCTCAAGTGTCATAGATCATGGTCCAGTGTCTCACCAATTGTACGGTGATGACACCCAAATATACATATTTAGCCACCCAACTAAAGTTGATGCTACCATCCATGGAGTAGAGAGGTGCATTTTTGATGTTTAATCATGGATGACATGTAACAAGCTGCAGATGAATGATGAATGATAAAACTGAGGACATTCTGGTCACAACACAAAGACTCTCTCATTCACATCCTTTACCTGAAACGATACATATCATCAATACCAACATTAAATTCACACAGTCAGTATATGTGTTAATCAGGAGGAAAAAAAAGATTTTGAAATAGATGTTAAGATTGAGCAACAACACAGCTCGCAACCTAAACTTCCTTTTCCACCGCCATATGAACCTCTTCCTCCACAGCAGAAAAATTCAAAATCTACTAGAAAGGAAAAGCAAGAATATCATGATGCGCTTGGTGCTACTGTATTTTCTCGAGGAAGTCGTCTTGTTGCCTGCCCTAATAATATTCTTTCTGACATAGAACGATTATATATTCTCATAAGAGGAGCACGAGCTGGAAATAACTCTCAGAATTAATTATTGAAGCCGCTGATAATTGTACACGATTATTTCAAGGCGGTTCCATGGATATCGGCGTATATCGAGGATTTTTCGATGAACTCGTTGATGGTTATGATAGTTACTAATTGTCACCACGATTTCATATGAACGATAATAAATAAGATGATTAAACATCTGCACCATCATTAACTGACCATGGTTAGAGTAGTAAACTTGCGATTACCTGTTTATATAACAATTTATAGAGATGGTCTTGGTAATGTTATTCAAGGGTTATTTACAAGAATGCCTTCTAAAATAGCACCAGTCGTAAGACAATTATCGATGAAAGCTATTATTGTTACAAATAAAGACTAGCATCCTTGATTCATCAAAGATGACAAAAAACACAGACAGTAAAATTACTGTCTATGGAAATCATGCCAACAAATGTCAGTAAAAGGATGAACCAAGTCGCAGATCAAAAACTAGCATCCATGATAAATCAAGGATCTGATCAATTACAAAGAAATATTACTGCAAATTTAATAACAGGAAGTGGTTTGACTGCAGCGAGATCGCAAGTTAGATCGAAAAATATATAATACAATGTTCAAATATTCACCGGACCCAGCATTTGATATAGACGCGCTGGTTCACAAAGATGGTTCAGTACGCAATTATCAATCTTATTCTTATAATGCGATACAACCAAATCAACAAGGGAGAATTGATCTTCAAGTTCAGGATACAGGTATATGTTTCCTACCTGCTGAAGTATTTATTGGGTTTAGCTAGATATTCTGATGATTATACAAGATCATCTGCTCCATCTATGATGTTTGCAATAAGATATTACTAACAAAGTTGATCATGTTCAGTATGTCAATGTAAGAACACCACGAGATACTGCAACTGATCCACAAGCAGCAGGATATGTTAGACGATCTGGTGATTTTGATATTATAACTGGTGTTAATGCAAATTACAACAATGGATTTTTAACATGCGTTGCAATGTTGGAAGGAACGCGTAGATTACTTTCATGTGCAATTAGACTGTCTCATGTATTTGGATTTTGCAGGAAAGTTAGAAAGGTTATTTTTGGAGCTAAACATTCAGTAGTCTTCTTTAGAAAAGGTGATAATGGTGCAATCTGGAGAGGTGACGGTGTTACTGATGGTAAAGTAAATATAACAAAACTCTCATTGTGGATGCCTGTGATGACATCAGCAATGACTGCAGAGGAAAATAATACTATCATTTATGGATATAGGTGGTAAATCATTGCTATTATGGCTAACAGTGACGGCATGTAGTATTCAGAGTACTATTAATGGTATATTTTTATGGCATATGGCATCAAAACAGGGTGTTTCTGCACCACGACATGTATTTGTTGTGCTACAAAATTGTATGCGATTAAATTCACAAACACGCTGCCATATGATATTTTATCAGCTTGGTGTTTCTGAAGTCTTGTTAAGAATATACAGCCAGTAAGAACCATTCGAAGATGTTTTATTTAATTACAGACAAAACCAAATAGCATGTGCGTTTATCATCGTTTGTTAACATTTATGGGACATGATCTGAAAGTAGATAGTGGTCTGCAAATATCGCAAATATAGTTTAGAAACTTATATCCGATTTTAATTTCCGTTGGAACATCTTGCTTTAACCAGACAGTGTTGTTGGTATACACGTCCGAGCTCGTGTAACTCTTCCGATTACTCCAGCCCCCTTTGTCCCTAATTACAGAGCGGTAGCTGTTATACTCAGCGACAAGTTGATGTTACTCGAAGGTGTTGGCTGACGAATGAGAGTCATTGATGCCCCGGTAGAAAACATGTAAATGTTTCCAAATATTTAACACAATTAGATCAGTCGTATTATTATAAATGTCCTATAGTCACGTTAGTGTTACTCTGACTCCTTGTCACATTAAAAAGCTACAATCAGATTCGGCTAAAAATACGGAACTACAATATTGTTAAAACATGATCAGATCACTTGCTGGTAAGAACAGACTATCACTGACAACGCTTCAAATTAAGCATTTTAATGATGCAAGAAAGGTATTCATGTGTTCAGGTTACTTTCTCTCTGTGAGTGATATTTCTGATATAGTTAAATCAGGTGGTATATTTCCACTTTTTGCGAATATACCAGCATTGATTGCCACTGCCGCCCCTGCAGTCGCAAAAGCTGTATCGTTAGAAACAGTCGGGACAGGGGTATGAAAGGCATTAAGGAAAGCAATGGGGCGAGGATATAATAAAACAGGAATGGGTCTATAATTGCCAGGCAATCATTCTACTTATGGAAGCGGCCTGAGATTACCAGGGAGTATTTATTCATAGGGAAGAAACATCTGACGGTTTAATACTGTCATGAACTTTCGCTTTAATCAATGGTGCTAAAAAAATAAGAATATAACCTTCAGAGGTGTTTTTATGCGAAACCAGTTATCTTCCACACCAAAATGCGTTGAAACCTGTATCATTAATTTCGATAATTCCACAGGAACTCAATGGACCACATACGCGATTGATTCGCGTGGAATTATTTATTTCGATTTGTATAGATTAGCTGCACCGAAAGAATTTCTAAAATATATTAATCCAGTACAAAGTAGTCCAGTTTGATACTCAATGCTACCAACACAGAGAATAACTGACCCACCAATATGCGGTAGAGAAGTAATTTCTGTACTTGAGTCTGTATCAAAATACATGTAAACCAAACCACCTCATAAAGCTGTGCATGATTATACAAGTCAGCGTTGGGAATCTGCAAAGGATTTTAGTTAATTAATAAATCTAATTATAATGGTAGATATTTAGGGAAGGTCTATATCGAGACAAAAAAAGACGAATTTTCAAAATGACTAAATCTTGCAATGTGGATCCAAACGAAATTGTTATATTTTAGGATAAGCAAGGAAAATTAAAAACAAGTAATCTTTCATTGACCAATATTATTGTTAGACTTAATGGAGTAACCGAAAACTTGCTGACCTGTTAATCTAATCTATAGGTTGGAGGTCTACCCGTGGATCTTGTAATGTTAGATATTTTTTGTGCGTTAACACTCCAAATAGGATCAGTAGCTCTCTTTTACCACCTTCAAGTTCACCAGGTTCATATAAATATCTCACAGTGACATTGCCGAGTATTTGTTGTTTCGAAAAATCATTTTGTATATATTTTGTTATGATCGCGTTAACAGGTTTCATATTGATCAAGTAATAGCATTATTTAATGCATTTGTCTCCTTGGTAATCTTGCAACCCATTCACGAGATCTCATATCTTGAATAAATTCCTTCGCGTATTGATATCCAAATAACCGCTCAGCAAGTGTTCGATTAAATCGTTGAACAATTGCCGGGTCACAGTGTATTGCAGTATTTCCTCATCTGATGGTGACATTATAATGCTTCATCAGTGATGATACTGCACCTTGAATTTCCTTGCCATGATCAACCTTTAATAGATTTCGTCATCGCAGACCTCCTCGTTGATAAATTCGTTAATACTTGGAAGTTTCTTCTGTTGCCATCTTTGTAGATAATGGCTCTGATTCTTTGTATCTGCTTGCAACATCAACTAAAGTTAACGCATATCTGTATGTCTGTCTTTTGACAGTATCATGTGGTAAGCATAAAATATCAGCGTGATGAACTTCATTTGGAATACTCACATCAAAATGCATGTTTTTGATTAATTTAGATGGTGGAAGATACATTTGCCATATTGCCTGTCTTAATAACCAATCTGCTGTAGTAACACATTTCACTTTTGCTGCTTCGGCGAGTTTATTAATTGCTGATTTACTTCTCCAGTATCCTCTTCAGGAATAATAAATTGATTCCATAATAAAATTAATTACCAGCCCCTAATACAAGCTTATCTTTCATTGTGGTTTTTGTTAATTAGTTAGCTAATTATTCCCTGAAATATTTATCAGTAATAGATTTTAACACATGAATTAATTTTATATATGCGAGATGTCTATGCTGCAGATTGTTACTTTTATAAGACTTATCATTTGCGTGAAAAGCTTGATCAATAGCGTTTATCAGATGCTTGCCAGGTTTTGTGGTCTTGATTATCAAGTCTGGTTTCTGGACCACAGTCATTATAACCTGGAAAATGTTATTCTCCTGGGTATATAACCAATGAATTCCCTGGTAATTTTGTCAATTTTGCTTCAATATCACCTCCTCGTTATATTTTAAAATTCGATTTGTCACCTGGGATAATTTTAAATGTCTTTGTACAGCATCGTTTTTGTTTTTTGTTTTAATGCTTTTTAGTGCATATGTCAGGGTACGTGCTCAGCATTTAACACAATATAGATCCATATTATGTATTTTACATCATGGATGTAATACTTTTTTTTTCAGCGATAAAACACTAGGATCGTTCAAACACCATGTGGCTTTACCAAATTCTATTAGATTGATTATCATAGGTCCATCTGGAAGTTGAAAGACGCAACCGTTACTTAATTTGATAAATAGATGGCTGAAAATGGGACAAGTTGTATTTGATAGCACCATCTGTAGACAATCAGTGGTTATGTTTTAATGAAAATGCAAAATCATTGGATGAGCGGTGTAATGACGTTATTGGGTTTATCACTGATGTCAATGATGCACCAAGTGTTGAAGATATTGATGGTGCTATTAACAATTTAGTAGCATATGATGATATAATGCTGGATAAACAATCACATCCAGCTAGAATATTTTCTCAAGGTAGACATAAAAATATGGATGTTATTTATGTAACCCAGCGATATACACAAATTTCAAAAGTGATCTGAGATAACTGTAATATTATTGCTGTGTTTAATGGAGTTGACACGCATACATTAAGAAATACTCATCTTACATGGTGTAGCGGAGATTACGACTATAATCTTTTTAGAAATTTCTTTAGTCATGCTCAGGGAGGGGGGGTGATCTCAAGTAAGCGTCCACGATGGTATCAGTAGGCAGCCATAATTGCAAAGTTTTGTCAACCAGGAAGATATTATTTTCAAAATGGAGCTTATCTTTTTAAAGGTTCGGATTAAAAAATGGACGCTTTTATCTTGTGGTCTGTTCAACCTCTCTGGTGTTCAGATTCATGCTCAAAAAATGGACTGTACTCACCATACTGAGTGATTTATTCCCCAGCCAGTTAGTTAAGGTTGACATAGCATCAGTGATGTTTCTAAATGATGAATATGTAGGAGAAATCAGTAACGCTGCAAGCACTATATTTTATCTGGGCTAATATGAGCATCACATATAATTTCAATATGCGTGGGCATACACATCACATTTGGCAGCCCTGGGGATGTGTCCAGTATAAAAATGGTTGCCTGGCCTGTCCCACATTTTTGGTGCCAATTGTGCCATGGTGTAGGCAATATTTAAAATGCAGAGGTGTCACCCTTGTGCTAATAGTCTCTTATTATAACTAAATTTTAAATTTGGATAAAAGCTGATTTTGTAATGAAAAGAGATATTGTGTATGTATTGTACTCCTTCTTTATTGCATACTTTTTCAGATGGTCCAGACAATATACAGCTCAACCCATCAGACGGTATCATCACAGAAAGAGAGAATGGCAAGATCGTTGTGAACTGCACAGCAGACTGTAATCCACCTTGTAGCTTCAAGTGGACTAAAGATTTGGTTCCTACTCCTCTTTCTAACAACCAGACCTTAATAATAACCTCAGTCAGCAAGAGTGACACTGGCTGATACTTGTGTAATGTCAGCAATAGCATAACTGGAATATCCTTGACTGCATCGATAAATGTAACGATTATATGTAAGTACAAAACCAGGGATCCTAAACGCTAAATTGTACACCTAAGTAGAATACTAACTAACAGCTCTTCAGAATCCAAAGGGGCAGAAATAATGCATGCATTGTTATCTGGGTCAGAATAATGAAATGTTTTATTCAAAGATCTTGTAAAAATGGATATGGGAGTTTAGGTGGGAAAATGGGGTCAAATATTATAAGTTTTAAGATGTGTTCATTTTGTTTCAATTCCTTAGCCTCATGCTGACCAAAAGTGTAATAGTTGTGCAGATTAGATAGAAAACATGTACAAGATCAATCACTTTATCAGCCAGAAAATAAAGGATAGAATCAATCACTTTGATGCATGTAATGGACTAGGATTTGTGCTTGATGTGGAGCAAAGTAGTTTATGTTTTTCAGGAAAGCAGGAAATGGTTGGTGGTGGTTATATTGCGGCTACATTAACAAAGTTACCAGGGACACTTTAGAGTTAGCATCCATTCAAAAAGCACCTTCCTGGGTACAATTAATGTGACCTGGCTAATGTAGTTATGTGAGAAAGCTTGCCAGTAGCTTCTCGTGGGTCGGTGGTTCTTTCCAGGGGTCTCCCGGGTTCTTCCTCCACCAATAATACTGGCCGCCATGTATAGTCTATCGTGTGCTGAAAATCAGCTTTAACCCTACAACAACAGCAACAACTGTGGCCCAAGTACAGAGTTAGATATATAACTCTGTTCTAATAACCAAACAAGGCTCGGTGAAGCACCTATCAAACGTATTGATGCTGCATGTTACTGACACGACCTTGACCTTTGATATCCATGGACATCAATGCATTGACAAGGATCTTGCTGATGATTTAAATGCGATTATTATATCATTGGGAGAATGAATCACAAAATGTTTCATTCAAGAAGGTCTGAAAAGCCAGGATTGCACTTCGCAGTCAAAGCCACTCATTAAAGTACAAAATCATACCAATATAAGCAAACAATGGACACAATTAGCCAGACAAGTTCAAAAATATACTACAGTCCACATGGATACTGGAGAGCTGAAGCTGCCAAGGAATAGTTAGTGCAACCAGGGTCACTTGCTTGATTGCCCAAACATGGTTTTGGGTGAAAGAAGTGATGTGGCAAATTTATTTACTAGTACCTAGAAAGAATTCACTTGGTGGTATCAATATCCAAGATTTCACTTGGTTGTATCAATGTCCAAACAGAAAAAGAGGTGCACAAGGCTGATTTGTTAATTCAAAAGATTTGGCAAGTTTGCCTAATGGTTGTTAGAAGTGGATTCTTGCAGTATACCTTGGTTGTTAGAAGTGGATTCTTGCAGTGACGCTGACCAAACACAATGTGTGAGTAAGTATCAAACAGGAATACTCTTTGACCAAGCAACGATTTAATCGTACTCTTGCAGAATGGTTATTCACTCATCAGTACACACATGAATTTTTGCTGAAACCAGAGTGGTCTCAGAATTTAGTAATGTGACATCCATTAGTCATAGCAGCATACAACAATTAAGTCACATGCATGACTGAATTAAAGCCATTAATGAAGTCACATGTATGACTGAATTAAAGCCATTAAGTCACATGCATGACTGAATTAAAGCCATTAATTAAGTCACATGCATGACTGAATTAAAGCCAACAATGAAGGTCACATGCATGGCTGAATTTAAGCCAACAATGAAGTTGCATGCATGACTGAATTAAAAAAAACAATAAAGTCACATGCGTGACTAAATTAAAACCAACAATGAAGGTCACATGCACGACTGAATTTAAGCCAACAATGAAGTCACATGCATGACTGAATTAAAGCCAACAAGCATGACTGAATTAAAACCAACAATGAAGTCACATGCATGTCTGGATTAAAGTTGCATGCATCACTAAATTAAAACCAACAATGAAGTCACATGCATCACTGAAATAAAACCAACATGATAATTAAAGCCTAATATGAAGTGACATGCATGACTTGATTCAAGCGAACAATAAAGGTCACATGCATGACTGAATTAAAATCAACAATCAAGTCACATGCATGACTGTATTTAAGCCAACAATGAAGGTCACATGAAAAACTCAACCAATGTGATACAACAAAAGACAGACTGTTACTGTTATTCAGAAAATGATTTCACAGGCAGTACAATTACAACCACTGGGAGACCAGTTTATTCATTATTTGTATGACCTCTGTCTGTGGATATAATTCATGCAGTAAAATTACAACCACTTTGTAAAAGAATACAAAATATGAAGCAAACATTCCTCAGTTTGATACATGGTAATAAAACATTTCATACATGTACATACAAAATCTGAAGTCAAACATTCCTGAGTTTGATAATGGTAATAAAACATTTCATACATGTACATACAAAATATGAAGCAAACATTCCTCAGTTTGATACATGGTAATAAAACATTTCATACATGTACATACAAAATCTGAAGTCAAACATTCCTGAGTTTGATACATGGTAATAAAACATTTCATACATGTACATACAAAATATGAAGCCAAACATTCCTAAGTTTGATACATGGTAATAAAACATTTCATACATGTACATACAAAATATGAAGCAAACATTCAAGAGTTTGATACATTGTAATAAAACATTTCATACATGTACATACAAAATATGAACATTCCTCAGTTTGATACATGGTAATAAAACATTTCATACATGTATATGAATGTACCTTCAAAATGAGAATATTTCTAACTTGATCAGCTTAGCTTTCTAATAACCTGAGTATTTGTTGAATGTTTCTGTCAATACACCTTCTTATGTGCACTTTTAAGAACCTGCTGTATTACAAATTTAGTTTACTGAGTGTAAATTTACCATATAGTTTACTGGATGTTAATAGTTTAATGAAATTTGAAACTTGTTTCTTTCTGCTGCATGCAAGAAATTGTTTCATACCAGAAACAAATTTGACAAGGAAAGGCTTGTTATTTTACAAGATTTTCAGGAAGAACTGTGAGAGGGACATATTATGATTTTGAATAAGATTACTAACTACCCTGGTTCTCTTGAAGTACTCCATCACTCACTGTAATAACATTTTTGAATTATATATTTATCTGTGCTCAAGTCATAATATAGTTTACTATCTGTATATTTCAGTACTTGACATGAGGGTACTCCATCACTCACTGTAATAAATTTTGAATTATATATTTATCTGTGCTCAAGTCATAATACAGTTTACTCTGTATATATCTGTGCTTGACAACATAGCTGACTGTACAGTTAACTGCTATGTAAACAAATCTAGGTCTTTTCCCAGGGTTTAATTAAATTACATAACTAAAATTAAAGTGAAAAACCCCAGAGATACTCATATGATGTTCATTAAATAACTGACTCATTTTAGACAGCAATAATTGACTAATTCATCTAAGACTCAGCTATGTATGTCGAATGGAAGAAAAAATCATGTATTCAAATATTGTCAGGCTTGAAAAAAAAAAACTGACAAATGCAGTGCATCCCAAATGCATTCATGTAGAATGTACTCCCCAGTATGTTTTTCTCATAATCTAACATTTATGTTAATTCAGTTACCATTGTGATATTTACACAAACACTGGTTTTATTGAATTCTTTCTTTCAGATGGACCAGTAAGTACACAAATTTCTCCCTCTGAATTCCCTCTTAAAGTTGAAGAAAATGCCACACTGAACATCGCCTGCTCAGCTGACTGCTACCCTGACTGTAATTTCACATGGAATGGTCCACCAAACTTCTTCCAGATGGGTGCTCAGTTGTCACGGATTGTAGATCGGGATAAAGGAGGGAATTATACTTGTACTGCCACAAATCAAAATAACTTTGACAAAAAGGCTACAGTTAGTGTCATGGTTATTGTCTTATGTAAGTCTTGTGTACTGTGTTTCTTTATATTGACCTAAATTAATTTTAGTGTCATGGTTATTGTCTTATGTAAGTCTTGTGTATTATATTTCTTTATATTGACCTAAATTAATTAGTGTCATGGTTATTGTATTATGTAAGTCTTGTGTATTATGTTTCTTTATATTGACCTAAATTAATTAGTGTCAGGGTTATTGTCTTATGTAAGTCTTGTGTATTATGTTTCTTTATATTGACCTAAATTAATTAGTATCATGGTTATTGTCTTATGTAAGTCTTGTGTATTATGTTTCTTTATATTGACCTAAATTAATTAGTGTCATGGTTATTGTCTTATGTAAGTCTTGTGTATTATGTTTCTTTATATTGACCTAAATTAATTAGTATCATGGTTATTGTCTTATGTAAGCCTTGTGTATTATGTTTCTTTATATTGACCTAAATTAATTAGTGTCATGGTTATTGTCTTTTAGTTTTTCACTTTCTTTCTTAGAATCAACTAATTCTTCTCTTAACTGATTATTTTCGAAGTTCATTGATTCTATTTTTTCCTCTAACTCTTTTGTTTTGTTAACAATTTGTTTGTTCACTTCCTTCATCAGTTCGATTTTCAGTTTCTCAAACAGCTTGGATACTATGTCGGACACTAATCCACCTACGGTAATTCCTCTCTGGTCACTAATAAATTAATACTAGTTTTTATTTCGAGTAGATCCCTCTGGATTAATTCAACACAACTCACCTCTTCATTAGTAACAGTCGAATCCCCTGACTGAGAGCTTGTAGTTGACCTTGTTAGAGGTTTACTGGTTTCCTTCCTAGCACTCTGAAAACTACTATTCAAGGTAGACTGAACAGTTTTCTTTGAATTGCTCATTTTGTCAGTTAAGAGAGTTCAGCTCACTTATTGTATTCTAAACTGTCTCAATGAAATTGTGAGCAAGTATTGTAAATTGTGCAGATTAATGAGTATGAGGGTCTTCTCAAAAAGGTGTAAATCAACACCAGGTTACACAAACCATAGAAAAGAGACCCATTTAAAAAAAAAAAAAAAAACTTTCACAAAACTACAAATTCTGCAAAAGACACATAATCCAAAGATGAAATGGAACTATAGATTGAAGATAAAAAACTTCACATAGATGCTCGACCAACAATGAATCTCTACATCACACTGCAAACTGTAAATATCACCAACATTTTGGGAGAGATTTTCTTAGCTACTTTCACTGGCGGCCATCTTGCCGGCTCTCCTCATTACAAAATATATTAAGTGTATATTCTGATGTTTGATGATTATAAGTCATATACTTTAAAAACAAAAATAATAATTTTAATGATGTAACCTGATATGCTTGATAAAGTTTAGAGATTAGTAATGCTTCCATTTTTGCAAATTAATATTCAACAGGTAAAATTGAGTATGAGATCGGCATCATGGATACTGTTATGTATATTTGATTTAAATCATTTATTTTTTATTGTCAGATCCAAGTTTGTCATTTTGGGTTTAAAATTCATTAATTGGGAGATTATTCTAGAAAATCTCTATGACCTTTGCTTTTCTTGTAAATAACAAGTGTTGGCCTCTTTTTCTGACCTTGCTTCAGAGTGATAAACTGTAGCCTTAGAAATGATTGGTTGTTTTCGAAGGACATCTTTTTATTTTTAGTTCTGGGGGATGAGAAGTGGCTGATTCATATCTGGATCTTTCTGTGCGTACGTGTTTAAATGATTGTACGTTTGTTCTATGACCTTCCAGAAAATCATGTGATCCCTTGTTACGTAAAAACAGGTATTTAAATTATTGCATGGGAGAGAACAGTTCAGTAGATGTTGGGCTTTTATAATATTAAGTTGTGTCTTCTTTTTGAGTTATTTTTAATTACCGTTTGCTGGAAATTGTGTCAATTCGTTGGAGCAAGAGGAATTATTTTATTTATCTGGAAAAGAATATGTGCTCATAGATTTTTATTTGGATTATTATAAAAACAAGAACTGACTAAATCACGTGACAACCCGGCTGTAGATTTTCCATCCTTTTCCATGAAAAACGCTGGAAAATCGTAGCATGGAAAACGCTGGAGTATTTGGACTAATATTCCAGCCTCTGTCCAGCGTAGGCTGGAAAATGCTGGACAATTCTAGCATGGAAAACTCTGGACAATTCTAGCATGGAAAACGCTGGAGTATTTGGACTAATATTCCAGCCTCTGTCCAGCGTAGGCTGGAAACCGCTGGACAATTCATGCATGGAAAACGCTGGACAATTCATGCATGGAAAACGCTGGAGTATTTGGACTAATATTCCAGCCTCTGTCCAGCGTAGGCTGGAAACCGCTGGAAAATTCTAGCATGGAAAATGCTGGACAATTCTAGCATGGAAAACGCTGGAGTATTTGGACTAATATTCCAGCCTCTGTCCAGGGTAGGCTGGAAACCGCTGGAAAATTCTAGCATGGTAAATGCTGGAGTATTTGGACTAATATTCCAGCCTCTGTCCAGCGTAGGCTGGAAAACCCTGGACGATTCTAGCATGGAAAACCCTAGACAACACTAAAATTTTGCTGAAAATCGCTGAAATGTTTTCATGAAAACGAGATTTTAACAGCGATGCAACTATTATTTGATGATAATTTCAAGAGGAACATGAGCCAAAAAGCTTAGTGTAAATTAAAAATATAAATTTGTCTTAAAATTTATGCTGCTGTTTCTGTAACTTCCATACTTCAGTGATGTATTTGTCTCTTTGTATTAGTTCCATTTGCGAATTTAATTAAATAATAACATGCATTGATATCAACATGAAGAAACAAAATGCCTTAAAAATGTCAGATATTAAGTAATGTGAGTGTGATTCTCTATGATAATTAATTTTTTTTTTTGTTATTGCTTTCTTAAATACATAATAAGCTTTCTCTCATTGTTCTATTATTAGGGAAGGTGCTGTGGTAGTTAGGATTGAGTGTCTTCGAGAATCTATTATTATTGTTAAAATTGGAAATGACATTTATGGTGCTGTTCTCCCCAATCATCATGAAAAGGATTAAAAATGGCTCTCACATGATTGGGCTGCAGAATATCATACTTCTGCACTGTAGTATCAAGGTCATGTGGTGCACAGATTTGGACATATTTATGATTGTATATGCACCAGATATTTTCATGTCAGGATTTAACTATTTGTTTTAGAATATCTTTTCATACATGTATAGTTTGTCCCAAACCAAAATCGCAAGCTTATTTTTAAGGTTGCGGCAAGCTTGTTATTTAAGCTTGCTGCAAGCTTAGATTTGAAACCGCGGCATTAGCTTGCAGCAAGCTTGCGCAAGCTTATTTTTAAGGTTGTGGCAACCTTGCCACAAGCTTATTTTTAAGGTTGTGGCAAGCTTATTTTTAAGGTTGTGCATGACAAGCTTAGATTTTAAACTATGTATATATATATATATATATATATATATATATATATATATATATATATATATATATATATATATATATATATATATATATATATATATGTGAAACTGACATGGCATGTACTGCCACCATATTTCTAGCCCTTGATGTGTGGAAATGACCATTTTTATCAAATATTAAAAGTAAAATGTTGATATATGCTACAATGTATGTCACAGAATTGAAACAGAGTGGATTTTGTATTAAATGAATAACTCAAACAATGTGTGAAAGATGGCAATTCATGAATTTAATTAATAAATTATGATGTAAAAATAAAATGATTCTCAAATGCTCTCAAAATACAATTGATCCAATTACTCTATACTAACATTCACACATTGAAGAAAAAAAAATATTATATTTATCTGATATACAGATTCAACACACCTCAGTTTAAAAAAAATTGTATACACTTTATAATCCGATATTCACATAATTTTATGTACCGCCTAGGATTGAGATTGAAACAATTCAAATAAATTTCAAAAGTTCTGCACTGTAAGTACAAGATTCACAAATCTCCTGGAATTCAACTATATTCAAACTAATCTCATGTAATTAATACAAATGTACCAATTGAAACGGCAATTGGACCAAATACACCAGTCCCTCGATAACAAATAGTAGACACATCAATATACTATAATTACCCTTATTTACTATTGCACGACATACTGAGAGAGAGAGAGAGAGAGAGAGAGAGAGAGAGAGAGAGAGAGAGAGAGAGAGAGAGAGAGAGAGAGATTGTTTCTAAATATCTTCTGCAATTTTGGAATCTGGGAACATATTTTTAATTACTTCCATTAACTTGTAGGCTGTGCTCAATTTACGATCAGCTCATAGAATCACCTCAGCACGTTATCTGCTTTTGAAATATGTGCTGATCACTTACTTCCTTTCCCTTCATCGTTGACAAAATACTTGCATTTCCCTTCACTAACGATCCCAATTTCGCATGATTTTCCGATTCACGTGCCGTGAAAAGTCATTCATTCCACCATGTTGTGCACATGAAAAATCTAAGTTGCAAACAGTGCAGAGGACAAAATGCACTCCTTTAGACGGTGGTTTAAGGCATGGTCACAGAGTATTATGAACTGGTAGAAAATGCTGCTTTCTATGTTTAGGCGGCATGTTTAAACAACCGGATGTTGAGAATGTTAAATCAGCGATGTGGCGCCGACTACAGACCCGGACGCGGACCGAAGAGACGATACAACACAACTAACCGGAATAAAAAACGCTTAAAAAATTATTTAAAAAAATAAAAAAATAAATGCAACCTCAAATCGTATTTTAAAACCAATGACCATACTACCGTACGAATGAGCTTTATTCCGTACAAATACAGTCAAATACGAACTGGTAAACAGGTCTGCAAAGGCAAACGGGTGGGTGGGTGGCAGATTTTTTAGTTTTTAATACTCATTTATATTAATTTCAGGATAAATTACCGTGTATTGAGGAGTTAATCAAAAACATTATTCCACGCGATTTCCGTTCGATCACAGGAGTCTGACGCTGTTTCAACAATGTTAAAATTACCTACACTTTCAAATACAAAAATTATCAATGAAACAGAAATTGGAATATTCTTTCAAAAACTAAATACCAGAAGTTATCATCACAAAATTACAGAGACTATATTTGATGGTGCAGTAACATTGTTGGTAAGAAGCATTTATAAGTACTTGACTTCAAATATCTTGCTGCATTAAGTCAGTCTGTAAAAAACTTTGCAGTCTGTAAATGCTATGTATTTTACCGGATTTTACTAAATGGAATCCTTTATCACAGTGTAAAATATAACACACATTCAATAAATTCTTGCTCTGTTCTTTTTATATTTAATGGTGTAAAACAATGTGGACAAATTATGTTCTATGTTAAAGTTTATCCACTGTGCTGCTGTGTGATGAATGACTGCAGATGCACTCCTTCATTTTTTGCAATCTAGGAAGCTTGAATTTTACATTTTCCAAGCTTGCAGACTTGGAAAAATTTCTTTTGCAAGCTATAGCTTAATTTGTGTAAGTTTGAGATTTTACAGTAAGCATGTGGAAAGCAAGCATTTTGGTTTGGGATACGTGTTACACCACAACATTTTTGTAAAATGATGTTATCTGATCATTAACATTTAATTACATATATTGTACATATTGCAAAATTATGTACAACTTTAACACTTGTGGTTTGTCTTTTTAAAGCAGGGATCATTTGTGTGCATGTATTGTTTCATTTGCTTATTTGAATTGTGTCCTCTATTTCTCAGTAAATATTTATCATAGGTTTGAAATAATAGTTTTGTTTCAAGTTGTAAAATCTGTTACAGTGCAGTTTAGTCATGATAGCTCATTCTTTAGGTAATCAGAAATAATTCTAAGTACCTAGTCATGATTGCTTTTTCTTTAGGTAATTAAAAATAATTCTAAGTACCAATCTAGAAAATTG